>OW569399.1:23150800-23750800 GCA_937620795.1 Thecophora atra | reverse complement strand
TATCTCGAGTTCTAACCAACCGATCGGGCCAGGTCAGGTATCAAATGAAAGATTATTAAAAGAGGAACAATGCTGCCATATATAATTTTCGCCTCACTTTTATAGTTTAGGCGCAATACATGAAGGAGCGTATTTGTATAAAGCGATACAACTTCGGCAGTCCTTTCAGACTTATCTCGAGTTCTAACCAACCGATCGGGCCAGGTCAGGTATCAAATGAAAGATTATTAAAAGAGGAACAATGCTGCCATATATCATTTTCGCCTCACTTTTATAGTTTAGGCGCAGTACATGAAGGAGCGTATTTGTATAGAGCGAAACAACTTCGGCAGTCCTTTCAGACTTATCTCGAGTTCTAACCAACCGATCGGGCCAGGTCAGGTATCAAATGAAAGACTATTAAAAGAGGAACACCCGTGCCATATATTATTTTCGCCTTGCTTTTAGAGTTTAGGCGCAGTACATGAAGTAGCGTATTTGTATAGAGCGATACAACTTCGGCAGTCCTTTCAGACTTATCTCGAGTTCTAACCAACCGATCGGGCCAGGTCAGGTATCAAATGAAAGCTTATTAAAAGAGGAACAACTCTGCCATATATCATTTTCGCCTCACTTTTATAGTTTAGGCGCAGTACATGAAGGAGCGTATTTGTAGGCGCTGTACATGAAGGAGCGTATTTGTATAGAGCGAAACAACTTCGGCAGTCCTTTCAGGCTTATCTCGAGTTCTAACTAACCGATCGGGCCAGGTCAGGTATCAAATGAAAGCTTATTAAAAGAGGAACAACTCTGCCATATATCATTTTCGCCTCACTTTTATAGTTTAGGCGCAGTACATGAAGGAGCGTATTTGTAGGCGCTGTACATGAAGGAGCGTATTTGTATAGAGCGAAACAACTTCGGCAGTCCTTTCAGGCTTATCTCGAGTTCTAACCAACCGATCGGGCCAGGTCAGCTATCAAATGAAAGAATTTTAAAAGAGGAACAATGCTGCCATATATCATTTTCGCCTCACTTTTACAGTTTAGGCGCAATACATGAAGGAGCGTATTTGTATAGAGCGAAACAACTTCGGCAGTCCTTTCAGACTTATCTCGAGTTCTGACCAACTGATTGGGCCAGATCAGGTATCAAATGAAAGCTTATTAAAAGAGGAACAACCGTGCCATATATCATTTTCGCCTCACTTTTATAGTTTAGGCGCAGTACATGAAGGAGCGTATTTGTAGGCGCTGTACATGAAGGAGTGTATTTGTATAGAGCGAAACAACTTCGGCAGTTCTTTCAGGCTTACCTCGAGTTCTAACCAACCGATCGGGCCAAGTCAGGTATCAAATGAAAGCTTATTAAAAGAGGAACAACCCTGCCACATATCATTTTCGCCTCATTTTTATAGTTTAGGCGCAATACATGAAGGAGCGTATTTGTATAGAGCGAAACAACTTCAGCAGTCCTTTCAGACTTATCTCGAGTTCTAACCAATCTATCGGGCCAGGTCAGTTATCAAATGAAAGACTATTAAAAGAGGAACAACCGTGCCTTATATCATTTTCGCCTCACTTTTATAGTTTAGGCGCAGTACATGAAGGAGCGTATTTGTAGGCGCTGTACATGAAGGAGCGTATTTGTAGGCGCTGTACATGAAGGAGCGTATTTGTATAGAGCGAAACAACTTCGGCAGTCCTTTCAGGCTTATCTCGAGTTCTAACCAACCGATCGGGCCAGGTCAGGTATCAAATGAAAGCTTATTAAAAGAGGAACAACCCTGCCAAATATCATTTTCGCCTCATTTTTATAGTTTAGGCGCAATACATGAAGGAGCGTATTTGTATAGAGCGAAACAACTTCAGCAGTCCTTTCAGACTTATCTCGAGTTCTAACCAACCGATCGGGCCAGCTCAGGTATCAAATGAAAGACTATTAAAAGAGGAACACCCGTGCCATATATCATTTTCGCCTTGCTTTTAGAGTTTAGGCGCAGTACAGGAAGTAGCGTATTTGTATAGAGCGATACAACTTCGGCAGTCCTTTCAGACTTATCTCGAGTTCTAACCAACCGATCGGGCCAGGTCAGGTATCAAATGAAAGCTTATTAAAAGAGGAACAATGCTGCCATATATAATTTTCGCCTCACTTTTATAGTTTAGGCGCAATACATGAAGGAGCGTATTTGTATAGAGCGATACAACTTCGGCAGTCCTTTCAGACTTATCTCGAGTTCTAACCAACCGATCGGGCCAGGTCAGGTATCAAATGAAAGATTATTAAAAGAGGAACAATGCTGCCATATATAATTTTCGCCTCACTTTTATAGTTTAGGCGCAATACATGAAGGAGCGTATTTGTATAGAGCGATACAACTTCGGCAGTCCTTTCAGACTTATCTCGAGTTCTAACCAACCGATCGGGCCAGGTCAGGTATCAAATGAAAGATTATTAAAAGAGGAACAATGCTGCCATATATAATTTTCGCCTCACTTTTATAGTTTAGGCGCAATACATGAAGGAGCGTATTTGTATAGAGCGAAACAACTTCGGCAGTCCTTTCAGACTTATCTCGAGTTCTAAGCAACCGATCGGGCCAGGTCAGGTATCAAATGAAAGCTTATTAAAAGAGGAACAATGCTGCTATATATAATTTTCGCCTCACTTTTATAGTTTAGGCGCAATACATGAAGGAGCGTATTTGTATAGAGCGATACAACTTCGGCAGTCCTTTCAGACTTATCTCGAGTTCTAACCAACCGATCGGGCCAGGTCAGGTATCAAATGAAAGATTATTAAAAGAGGAACAATGCTGCCATATATAATTTTCGCCTCACTTTTATAGTTTAGGCGCAATACATGAAGGAGCGTATTTGTATAGAGCGATACAACTTCGGCAGTCCTTTCAGACTTATCTCGAGTTCTAACCAACCGATCGGGCCAGGTCAGGTATCAAATGAAAGCTTATTAAAAGAGGAACAACCGATCGGGCCAGGTCAGGTATCAAATGAAAGCTTATTAAAAGAGGAACAACCCTGCCATATATCATTTTCGCCTCACTTTTATAGCTTAGGCGCAATACATGAAGGAGCGTATTTGTATAGAGCGATACAACTTCGGCAGTCCTTTCAGACTTATCTCGAGTTCTAACCAACCGATCGGGCCATGTAAGGTATCAAATGAAAGATTATTAAAAGAGGAACAATGCTTCCATATATAATTTTCGCCTCACTTTTATAGTTTAGGCGCAATACATGAAGGAGCGTATTTGTATAGAGCGAAACAACTTCGGCAGTCCTTTCAGACTTATCTCGAGTTCTAACTAACCGATCGGGCCAGGTCAGGTATCACATGAAAGCTTATTAAAAGAGGAACAACTCTGGCATATATCATTTTCGCCTCACTTTTATAGTTTAGGCGCAGTACATGAAGGAGCGTATTTGTAGGCGCTGTACATGAAGGAGCGTATTTGTATAGAGCGAAACAACTTCGGCAGTCCTTTCAGGCTTATCTCGAGTTCTAACCAACCGATCGGGCCAGGTCAGCTATCAAATGAAAGATTATTAAAAGAGGAACAATGCTGCCATATATAATTTTCGCCTCACTTTTATAGTTTAGGCGCAATACATGAAGGAGCGTATTTGTATAGAGCGAAACAACTTCGGCAGTCCTTTCAGACTTATCTCGAGTTCTAAGCAACCGATCGGGCCAGGTCAGGTATCAAATGAAAGCTTATTAAAAGAGGAACAATGCTGCTATATATAATTTTCGCCTCACTTTTATAGTTTAGGCGCAATACATGAAGGAGCGTATTTGTATAAAGCGATACAACTTCGGCAGTCCTTTCAGACTTATCTCGAGTTCTAACCAACCGATCGGGCCAGGTCAGGTATCAAATGAAAGATTATTAAAAGAGGAACAATGCTGCCATATATAATTTTCGCCTCACTTTTATAGTTTAGGCGCAATACATGAAGGAGCGTATTTGTATAGAGCGATACAACTTCGGCAGTCCTTTCAGACTTATCTCGAGTTCTAACCAACCGATCGGGCCAGGTCAGGTATCAAATGAAAGCTTATTAAAAGAGGAACAACCGATCGGGCCAGGTCAGGTATCAAATGAAAGCTTATTAAAAGAGGAACAACCCTGCCATATATCATTTTCGCCTCACTTTTATAGCTTAGGCGCAATACATGAAGGAGCGTATTTGTATAGAGCGATACAACTTCGGCAGTCCTTTCAGACTTATCTCGAGTTCTAACCAACCGATCGGGCCATGTAAGGTATCAAATGAAAGATTATTAAAAGAGGAACAATGCTTCCATATATAATTTTCGCCTCACTTTTATAGTTTAGGCGCAATACATGAAGGAGCGTATTTGTATAGAGCGAAACAACTTCGGCAGTCCTTTCAGACTTATCTCGAGTTCTAACTAACCGATCGGGCCAGGTCAGGTATCACATGAAAGCTTATTAAAAGAGGAACAACTCTGCCATATATCATTTTCGCCTCACTTTTATAGTTTAGGCGCAGTACATGAAGGAGCGTATTTGTAGGCGCTGTACATGAAGGAGCGTATTTGTATAGAGCGAAACAACTTCGGCAGTCCTTTCAGGCTTATCTCGAGTTCTAACCAACCGATCGGGCCAGGTCAGCTATCAAATGAAAGATTATTAAAAGAGGAACAATGCTGCCATATATCATTTTCGCCTCACTTTTACAGTTTAGGCGCAATACATGAAGGAGCGTATTTGTATAGAGCGAAACAACTTCGGCAGTCCTTTCAGTCTTATCTCGAGTTCTGACCAACTGATCGGGCCAGGTCAGGTATCAAATGAAAGATTATTAAAAGAGGAACAATGCTGCCATATATAATTTTCGCCTCACTTTTATAGTTTAGGCGCAATACATGAAGGAGCGTATTTGTATAGAGCGAAACAACTTCAGCAGTCCTTTCAGGCTTATCTCGAGTTCTAACCAACCGATCGGGCCAGGTCAGGTATCAAATGAAAGCTTATTAAAAGAGGAACAACCCTGCCATATATCATTTTCGCCTCACTTTTATAGTTTAGGCGCAATACATAAAGGAGCGTATTTGTATAGAGCGATACAACTTCGGCAGTCCTTTCAGACTTATCTCGAGTTCTAACCAACCGATCGGGCCAGGTCAGGTATCAAATGAAAGATTATTAAAAGAGGAACAATGCTGCCATATATAATTTTCGCCTCACTTTTATAGTTTAGGCGCAATACATGAAGGAGCGTATTTGTATAGAGCGAAACAACTTCGGCAGTCCTTTCAGACTTATCTCGAGTTCTAAGCAACCGATCGGGCCAGGTCAGGTATCAAATGAAAGCTTATTAAAAGAGGAACAATGCTGCCATATATAATTTTCGCCTCACTTTTATAGTTTAGGCGCAATACATGAAGGAGCGTATTTGTATAGAGCGATACAACTTCGGCAGTCCTTTCAGACTTATCTCGAGTTCTAACCAACCGATCGGGCCAGGTCAGGTATCAAATGAAAGATTATTAAAAGAGGAACAATGCTGCCATATATAATTTTCGCCTCACTTTTATAGTTTAGGCGCAATACATGAAGGAGCGTATTTGTATAGAGCGATACAACTTCGGCAGTCCTTTCAGACTTATCTCGAGTTCTAACCAACCGATCGGGCCAGGTCAGGTATCAAATGAAAGATTATTAAAAGAGGAACAATGCTGCCATATATAATTTTCGCCTCACTTTTATAGTTTAGGCGCAATACATGAAGGAGCGTATTTGTATAGAGCGAAACAACTTCGGCAGTCCTTTCAGACTTACCTCGAGTTCTAACCAACCAATCGGGCCAGGTCAGGTATCAAATGAAAGCTTATTAAAAGAGGAACAACCCTTATATATATCATTTTCGCCTCACTTTTATAGTTTAGGCGCAATACATGAAGGAGCGTATTTGTATAGAGCGATACAACTTCGGCAGTCCTTTCAGACTTACCTCGAGTTCTAACCAACCGATCGGGCCAGGTAAGGTATCAAATGAAAGATTATTAAAAGAGGAACAATGCTTCCATATATAATTTTCGCCTCACTTTTATAGTTTAGGCGCAATACATGAAGGAGCGTATTTGTATAGAGCGAAACAACTTCGGCAGTCCTTTCAGACTTATCTCGAGTTCTAACTAACCGATCGGGCCAGGTCAGGTATCAAATGAAAGCTTATTAAAAGAGGAACAACTCTGCCATATATCATTTTCGCCTCACTTTTATAGTTTAGGCGCAGTACATGAAGGAGCGTATTTGTAGGCGCTGTACATGAAGGAGCGTATTTGTATAGAGCGAAACAACTTCGGCAGTCCTTTCAGGCTTATCTCGAGTTCTAACCAACCGATCGGGCCCGGTCAGCTATCAAATGAAAGATTATTAAAAGAGGAACAATGCTGCCATATATCATTTTCGCCTCACTTTTACAGTTTAGGCGCAATACATGAAGGAGCGTATTTGTATAGAGCGAAACAACTTCGGCAGTCCTTTCAGACTTATCTCGAGTTCTGACCAACTGATCGGGCCAGGTCAGGTATCAAATGAAAGACTATTAAAAGAGGAACAACCGTGCCATATATCATTTTCGCCTCACTTTTATAGTTTAGGCGCAGTACATGAAGGAGCGTATTTGTAGGCGCTGTACATGAAGGAGCGTATTTGTATAGAGCGAAACAACTTCGGCAGTCCTTTCAGGCTTATCTCGAGTTCTAACCAACCGATCGGGCCAGGTCAGGTATCAAATGAAAGCTTATTAAAAGAGGAACAACTCTGTCATATATCATTTTCGCCTCACTTTTATAGTTTAGGCGCAGTACATGAAGGAGCGTATTTGTAGGCGCTGTACATGAAGGAGCGTATTTGTATAGAGCGAAACAACTTCGGCAGTTCTTTCAGGCTTATCTCGAGTTCTAACCAACCGATCGGGCCAGGTCAAGTATCAAATGAAAGCTTATTAAAAGAGGAACAACCCTGCCACATATCATTTTCGCCTCATTTTTATAGTTTAAGCGCAATACATGAAGTAGCGTATTTGTATAGAGCGAAACAACTTCAGCAGTCCTTTCAGACTTATCTCGAGTTCTAACCAATCTATCGGGCCAGGTCAGTTATCAAATGAAAGACTATTAAAAGAGGAACAACCGTGCCATATATCATTTTCGCCTCACTTTTATAGTTTAGGCGCAGTACATGAAGGAGCGTATTTGTAGGCGCTGTACATGAAGGAGCGTATTTGTATAGAGCGAAACAACTTCGGCAGTCCTTTCAGGCTTATCTCGAGTTCTAACCAACCGATCGGGCCAGGTCAGGTATCAAATGAAAGACTATTAAAAGAGGAACACCCGTGCCATATATCATTTTCGCCTTGCTTTTAGAGTTTAGGCGCAGTACATGAAGTAGCGTATTTGTATAGAGCGAAACAACTTCAGCAGTCCTTTCAGACTTATCTCGAGTTCTAACCAACCGATCGGGCCAGGTCAGGTATCAAATGAAAGCATATTAAAAGAGGAACAACCCTGCCATATATCATTTTCGCCTCACTTTTATAGTTTAGGCGCAGTACATGAAGGAGCGTATTTGTATAGAGCGAAACAACTTCAGCAGTCCTTTCAGGCTTATCTCGAGTTCTAACCAACCGATCGGGCCAGGTCAGGTATCAAATGAAAGACTATTAAAAGAGGAACACCCGTGCCATATATCATTTTCGCCTCACTTTTATAGTTTAGGCGCAATACATGAAGGAGCGTATTTGTATAGAGCGAAACAACTTCGGCAGTCCTTTCAGACTTACCTCGAGTTCTAACCAACCAATCGGGCCAGGTCAGGTATCAAATGAAAGCTTATTAAAAGAGGAACAACCCTTATATATATCATTTTCGCCTCACTTTTATAGTTTAGGCGCAATACATGAAGGAGCGTATTTGTATAGAGCGATACAACTTCGGCAGTCCTTTCAGACTTATCTCGAGTTCTAACCAACCGATCGGGCCAGGTAAGGTATCAAATGAAAGATTATTAAAAGAGGAACAATGCTTCCATATATAATTTTCGCCTCACTTTTATAGTTTAGGCGCAATACATGAAGGAGCGTATTTGTATAGAGCGAAACAACTTCGGCAGTCCTTTCAGACTTATCTCGAGTTCTAACTAACCGATCGGGCCAGGTCAGGTATCAAATGAAAGCTTATTAAAAGAGGAACAACTCTGCCATATATCATTTTCGCCTCACTTTTATAGTTTAGGCGCAGTACATGAAGGAGCGTATTTGTAGGCGCTGTACATGAAGGAGCGTATTTGTATAGAGCGAAACAACTTCGGCAGTCCTTTCAGGCTTATCTCGAGTTCTAACCAACCGATCGGGCCCGGTCAGCTATCAAATGAAAGATTATTAAAAGAGGAACAATGCTGCCATATATCATTTTCGCCTCACTTTTACAGTTTAGGCGCAATACATGAAGGAGCGTATTTGTATAGAGCGAAACAACTTCGGCAGTCCTTTCAGACTTATCTCGAGTTCTGACCAACTGATCGGGCCAGGTCAGGTATCAAATGAAAGCTTATTAAAAGAGGAACAACCGTGCCATATATCATTTTCGCCTCACTTTTATAGTTTAGGCGCAGTACATGAAGGAGCGTATTTGTAGGCGCTGTACATGAAGGAGCGTATTTGTATAGAGCGAAACAACTTCGGCAGTTCTTTCAGGCTTATCTCGAGTTCTAACCAACCGATCGGGCCAGGTCAGGTATCAAATGAAAGCTTATTAAAAGAGGAACAACCCTGCCACATATCATTTTCGCCTCATTTTTATAGTTTAGGCGCAATACATGAAGGAGCGTATTTGTATAGAGCGAAACAACTTCAGCAGTCCTTTCAGACTTATCTCGAGTTCTAACCAATCTATCGGGCCAGGTCTGTTATCAAATGAAAGACTATTAAAAGAGGAACAACCGTGCCATATATCATTTTCGCCTCACTTTTATAGTTTAGGCGCAGTACATGAAGGAGCGTATTTGTAGGCGCTGTACATGAAGGAGCGTATTTGTATAGAGCGAAACAACTTCGGCAGTCCTTTCAGGCTTATCTCGAGTTCTAACCAACCGATCGGGCCAGGTCAGGTATCAAATGAAAGCTTATTAAAAGAGGAACAACCCTGCCACATATCATTTTCGCCTCATTTTTATAGTTTAGGCGCAATACATGAAGGAGCGTATTTGTATAGAGCGAAACAACTTCAGCAGTCCTTTCAGGCTTATCTCGAGTTCTAACCAACCGATCGGGCCAGGTCAGGTATCAAATGAAAGACTATTAAAAGAGGAACACCCGTGCCATATATCATTTTCGCCTTGCTTTTAGAGTTTAGGCGCAGTACATGAAGTAGCGTATTTGTATAGAGCGAAACAACTTCAGCAGTCCTTTCAGACTTATCTCGAGTTCTAACCAACCGATCGGGCCAGGTCAGGTATCAAATGAAAGCATATTAAAAGAGGAACAACCCTGCCATATATCATTTTCGCCTCACTTTTACAGTTTAGGCGCAGTACATGAAGGAGCGTATTTGTATAGAGCGAAACAACTTCGGCAGTTCTTTCAGACTTATCTCGAGTTCTAACCAACCGATCGGGCCAGGTCAGGTATCAAATGAAAGATTATTAAAAGAGGAACAATGCTGCCATATATAATTTTCGCCTCACTTTTATAGTTTAGGCGCAATACATGAAGGAGCGTATTTGTATAGAGCGAAACAACTTCGGCAGTCCTTTCAGACTTATCTCGAGTTCTAACCAACCGATCGGGCCAGGTCAGGTATCAAATGAAAGCTTATTAAAAGAGGAACAACCCTGCCATATATCATTTTCGCCTCACTTTTATAGTTTAGGCGCAATACATGAAGGAGCGTATTTGTATAGAGCGATACAACTTCGGCAGTCCTTTCAGACTTATCTCGAGTTCTAACCAACCGATCGGGCCAGGTAAGGTATCAAATGAAAGATTATTAAAAGAGGAACAATGCTTCCATATATAATTTTCGCCTCACTTTTATAGTTTAGGCGCAATACATGAAGGAGCGTATTTGTATAGAGCGAAACAACTTCGGCAGTCCTTTCAGACTTATCTCGAGTTCTAACTAACCGATCGGGCCAGGTCAGGTATCAAATGAAAGCTTATTAAAAGAGGAACAACTCTGCCATATATCATTTTCGCCTCACTTTTATAGTTTAGGCGCAGTACATGAAGGAGCGTATTTGTAGGCGCTGTACATGAAGGAGCGTATTTGTATAGAGCGAAACAACTTCGGCAGTCCTTTCAGGCTTATCTCGAGTTCTAACCAACCGATCGGGCCCGGTCAGCTATCAAATGAAAGATTATTAAAAGAGGAACAATGCTGCCATATATCATTTTCGCCTCACTTTTACAGTTTAGGCGCAATACATGAAGGAGCGTATTTGTATAGAGCGAAACAACTTCGGCAGTCCTTTCAGACTTATCTCGAGTTCTGACCAACTGATCGGGCCAGGTCAGGTATCAAATGAAAGCTTATTAAAAGAGGAACAACTCTGCCATATATCATTTTCGCCTCACTTTTATAGTTTAGGCGCAGTACATGAAGGAGCGTATTTGTAGGCGCTGTACATGAAGGAGCGTATTTGTATAGAGCGAAACAACTTCAGCAGTCCTTTCAGACTTATCTCGAGTTCTAACCAACCGATCGGGCCAGGTCAGGTATCAAATGAAAGCATATTAAAAGAGGAACAACCCTGCCATATATCATTTTCGCCTCACTTTTACAGTTTAGGCGCAGTACATGAAGGAGCGTATTTGTATAGAGCGAAACAACTTCGGCAGTCCTTTCAGACTTATCTCGAGTTCTGACCAACTGATCGGGCCAGGTCAGGTATCAAATGAAAGCTTATTAAAAGAGGAACAACTCTGCCATATATCATTTTCGCCTCACTTTTATAGTTTAGGCGCAGTACATGAAGGAGCGTATTTGTAGGCGCTGTACATGAAGGAGCGTATTTGTATAGAGCGAAACAACTTCAGCAGTCCTTTCAGACTTATCTCGAGTTCTAACCAACCGATCGGGCCAGGTCAGGTATCAAATGAAAGCATATTAAAAGAGGAACAACCCTGCCATATATAATTTTCGCCTCACTTTTATAGTTTAGGCGCAATACATGAAGGAGCGTATTTGTATAGAGCGATACAACTTCGGCAGTCCTTTCAGACTTATCTCGAGTTCTAACCAACCGATCGGGCCAGGTCAGGTATCAAATGAAAGATTATTAAAAGAGGAACAATGCTGCCATATATAATTTTCGCCTCACTTTTATAGTTTAGGCGCAATACATGAAGGAGCGTATTTGTATAGAGCGAAACAACTTCGGCAGTCCTTTCAGACTTATCTCGAGTTCTAACCAACCGATCGGGCCAGGTCAGGTATCAAATGAAAGCATATTAAAAGAGGAACAACCCTGCCATATATAATTTTCGCCTCACTTTTATAGTTTAGGCGCAATACATGAAGGAGCGTATTTGTATAGAGCGATACAACTTCGGCAGTCCTTTCAGACTTATCTCGAGTTCTAACCAACCGATCGGGCCAGGTCAGGTATCAAATGAAAGCATATTAAAAGAGAAACAACCCTGCCATATATAATTTTCGCCTCACTTTTATAGTTTAGGCGCAATACATGAAGGAGCGTATTTGTATAGAGCGATACAACTTCGGCAGTCCTTTCAGACTTATCTCGAGTTCTAACCAACCGATCGGGCCAGGTCAGGTATCAAATGAAAGCATATTAAAAGAGGAACAACCCTGCCATATATAATTTTCGCCTCACTTTTATAGTTTAGGCGCAATACATGAAGGAGCGTATTTGTATAGAGCGAAACAACTTCGGCAGTCCTTTCAGACTTATCTCGAGTTCTAACCAACCGATCGGGCCAGGTCAGGTATCAAATGAAAGCTAATTCAAAGAGGAACAATGTTGCTATATATAATTTTCGCCTCACTTTTATAGTTTAGGCGCAATACATGAAGGAGCGTATTTGTATAGAGCGAAACAACTTCGGCAGTCCTTTCAGACTTATCTCGAGTTCTGACCAACTGATCGGGCCAGGTCAGGTATCAAATGAAAGCTTATTAAAAGAGGAACAACTCTGCCATATATCATTTTCGCCTCACTTTTATAGTTTAGGCGCAGTACATGAAGGAGCGTATTTGTAGGCGCTGTACATGAAGGAGCGTATTTGTATAGAGCGAAACAACTTCAGCAGTCCTTTCAGACTTATCTCGAGTTCTAACCAACCGATCGGGCCAGGTCAGGTATCAAATGAAAGCATATTAAAAGAGGAACAACCCTGCCATATATAATTTTCGCCTCACTTTTATAGTTTAGGCGCAATACATGAAGGAGCGTATTTGTATAGAGCGATACAACTTCGGCAGTCCTTTCAGACTTATCTCGAGTTCTAACCAACCGATCGGGCCAGGTCAGGTATCAAATGAAAGATTATTAAAAGAGGAACAATGCTGCCATATATAATTTTCGCCTCACTTTTATAGTTTAGGCGCAATACATGAAGGAGCGTATTTGTATAGAGCGAAACAACTTCGGCAGTCCTTTCAGACTTATCTCGAGTTCTAACCAACCGATCGGGCCAGGTCAGGTATCAAATGAAAGCATATTAAAAGAGGAACAACCCTGCCATATATAATTTTCGCCTCACTTTTATAGTTTAGGCGCAATACATGAAGGAGCGTATTTGTATAGAGCGATACAACTTCGGCAGTCCTTTCAGACTTATCTCGAGTTCTAACCAACCGATCGGGCCAGGTCAGGTATCAAATGAAAGCATATTAAAAGAGAAACAACCCTGCCATATATAATTTTCGCCTCACTTTTATAGTTTAGGCGCAATACATGAAGGAGCGTATTTGTATAGAGCGATACAACTTCGGCAGTCCTTTCAGACTTATCTCGAGTTCTAACCAACCGATCGGGCCAGGTCAGGTATCAAATGAAAGCATATTAAAAGAGGAACAACCCTGCCATATATAATTTTCGCCTCACTTTTATAGTTTAGGCGCAATACATGAAGGAGCGTATTTGTATAGAGCGAAACAACTTCGGCAGTCCTTTCAGACTTATCTCGAGTTCTAACCAACCGATCGGGCCAGGTCAGGTATCAAATGAAAGCTAATTCAAAGAGGAACAATGTTGCTATATATAATTTTCGCCTCACTTTTATAGTTTAGGCGCAATACATGAAGGAGCGTATTTGTATAGAGCGATACAACTTCGGCAGTCCTTTCAGACTTATCTCGAGTTCTAACCAACCGATCGGGCCAGGTCAGGTATCAAATGAAAGATTATTAAAAGAGGAACAATGCTGCCATATATAATTTTCGCCTCACTTTTATAGTTTAGGCGCAATACATGAAGGAGCGTATTTGTATAGAGCGATACAACTTCGGCAGTCCTTTCAGACTTATCTCGAGTTCTAACCAACCGATCGGGCCAGGTCAGGTATCAAATGAAAGCTTATTAAAAGAGGAACAACCCTGCCATATATCATTTTCGCCTCACTTTTATAGCTTAGGCGCAATACATGAAGGAGCGTATTTGTATAGAGCGATACAACTTCGGCAGTCCTTTCAGACTTATCTCGAGTTCTAACCAACCGATCGGGCCATGTAAGGTATCAAATGAAAGATTATTAAAAGAGGAACAATGCTTCCATATATAATTTTCGCCTCACTTTTATAGTTTAGGCGCAATACATGAAGGAGCGTATTTGTATAGAGCGAAACAACTTCGGCAGTCCTTTCAGACTTATCTCGAGTTCTAACTAACCGATCGGGCCAGGTCAGGTATCACATGAAAGCTTATTAAAAGAGGAACAACTCTGCCATATATCATTTTCGCCTCACTTTTATAGTTTAGGCGCAGTACATGAAGGAGCGTATTTGTAGGCGCTGTACATGAAGGAGCGTATTTGTATAGAGCGAAACAACTTCGGCAGTCCTTTCAGGCTTATCTCGAGTTCTAACCAACCGATCGGGCCAGGTCAGATATCAAATGAAAGCTTATTAAAAGAGGAACAACCCTGCCATATATCATTTTCGCCTCACTTTTATAGCTTAGGCGCAATACATGAAGGAGCGTATTTGTATAGAGCGATACAACTTCGGCAGTCCTTTCAGACTTATCTCGAGTTCTAACCAACCGATCGGGCCATGTAAGGTATCAAATGAAAGATTATTAAAAGAGGAACAATGCTGCCATATATCATTTTCGCCTCACTTTTACAGTTTAGGCGCAATACATGAAGGAGCGTATTTGTATAGAGCGAAACAACTTCGGCAGTCCTTTCAGACTTATCTCGAGTTCTGACCAACTGATCGGGCCAGGTCAGGTATCAAATGAAAGATTATTAAAAGAGGAACAATGCTGCCATATATAATTTTCGCCTCACTTTTATAGTTTAGGCGCAATACATGAAGGAGCGTATTTGTATAGAGCGAAACAACTTCAGCAGTCCTTTCAGGCTTATCTCGAGTTCTAACCAACCGATCGGGCCAGGTCAGGTATCAAATGAAAGCTTATTAAAAGAGGAACAACCCTGCCATATATTATTTTCGCCTCACTTTTATAGTTTAGGCGCAATACATGAAGGAGCGTATTTGTATAGAGCGATACAACTTCGGCAGTCCTTTCAGACTTATCTCGAGTTCTAACCAACCGATCGGGCCAGGTCAGGTATCAAATGAAAGATTATTAAAAGAGGAACAATGCTGCCATATATAATTTTCGCCTCACTTTTATAGTTTAGGCGCAATACATGTAGGAGCGTATTTGTAAAGAGCGAAACAACTTCGGCAGTCCTTTCAGACTTATCTCGAGTTCTAAGCAACCGATCGGGCCCGGTCAGCTATCAAATGAAAGATTATTAAAAGAGGAACAACCCTGCCACATATCATTTTCGCCTCATTTTTATAGTTTAGGCGCAATACATGAAGGAGCGTATTTGTATAGAGCGAAACAACTTCAGCAGTCCTTTCAGACTTATCTCGAGTTCTAACCAATCTATCGGGCCAGGTCTGTTATCAAATGAAAGACTATTAAAAGAGGAACAACCGTGCCATATATCATTTTCGCCTCACTTTTATAGTTTAGGCGCAGTACATGAAGGAGCGTATTTGTAGGCGCTGTACATGAAGGAGCGTATTTGTATAGAGCGAAACAACTTCGGCAGTCCTTTCAGGCTTATCTCGAGTTCTAACCAACCGATCGGGCCAGGTCAGGTATCAAATGAAAGCTTATTAAAAGAGGAACAACCCTGCCACATATCATTTTCGCCTCATTTTTATAGTTTAGGCGCAATACATGAAGGAGCGTATTTGTATAGAGCGAAACAACTTCAGCAGTCCTTTCAGGCTTATCTCGAGTTCTAACCAACCGATCGGGCCAGGTCAGGTATCAAATGAAAGACTATTAAAAGAGGAACACCCGTGCCATATATCATTTTCGCCTTGCTTTTAGAGTTTAGGCGCAGTACATGAAGTAGCGTATTTGTATAGAGCGAAACAACTTCAGCAGTCCTTTCAGACTTATCTCGAGTTCTAACCAACCGATCGGGCCAGGTCAGGTATCAAATGAAAGCATATTAAAAGAGGAACAGCCCTGCCATATATCATTTTCGCCTCACTTTTACAGTTTAGGCGCAGTACATGAAGGAGCGTATTTGTATAGAGCGAAACAACTTCGGCAGTTCTTTCAGACTTATCTCGAGTTCTAACCAACCGATCGGGCCAGGTCAGGTATCAAATGAAAGATTATTAAAAGGGGAACAATGCTGCCATATTTAATTTTCGCCTCACTTTTATAGTTTAGGCGCAATACATGAAGGAGCGTATTTGTATAGAGCGAAACAACTTCGGCAGTCCTTTCAGACTTATCTCGAGTTCTAACCAACCGATCGGGCCAGGTCAGGTATCAAATGAAAGCTTATTAAAAGAGGAACAACCCTGCTATATATCATTTTCGCCTCACTTTTATAGTTTAGGCGCAATACATGAAGGAGCGTATTTGTATAGAGCGATACAACTTCGGCAGTCCTTTCAGACTTATCTCGAGTTCTAACCAACCGATCGGGCCAGGTAAGGTATCAAATGAAAGACTATTAAAAGAGGAACAATGCTTCCATATATAATTTTCGCCTCACTTTTATAGTTTAGGCGCAATACATGAAGGAGCGTATTTGTATAGAGCGAAACAACTTCGGCAGTCCTTTCAGACTTATCTCGAGTTCTAACTAACCGATCGGGCCAGGTCAGGTATCAAATGAAAGCTTATTAAAAGAGGAACAACTCTGCCATATATCATTTTCGCCTCACTTTTATAGTTTAGGCGCAGTACATGAAGGAGCGTATTTGTAGGCGCTGTACATGAAGGAGCGTATTTGTATAGAGCGAAACAACTTCGGCAGTCCTTTCAGGCTTATCTCGAGTTCTAACCAACCGATCGGGCCCGGTCAGCTATCAAATGAAAGATTATTAAAAGAGGAACAATGCTGCCATATATCATTTTCGCCTCACTTTTACAGTTTAGGCGCAATACATGAAGGAGCGTATTTGTATAGAGCGAAACAACTTCGGCAGTCCTTTCAGACTTATCTCGAGTTCTGACCAACTGATCGGGCCAGGTCAGGTATCAAATGAAAGCTTATTAAAAGAGGAACAACTCTGCCATATATCATTTTCGCCTCACTTTTATAGTTTAGGCGCAGTACATGAAGGAGCGTATTTGTAGGCGCTGTACATGAAGGAGCGTATTTGTATAGAGCGAAACAACTTCAGCAGTCCTTTCAGACTTATCTCGAGTTCTAACCAACCGATCGGGCCAGGTCAGGTATCAAATGAAAGCATATTAAAAGAGGAACAACCCTGCCATATATCATTTTCGCCTCACTTTTACAGTTTAGGCGCAGTACATGAAGGAGCGTATTTGTATAGAGCGAAACAACTTCGGCAGTTCTTTCAGACTTATCTCGAGTTCTAACCAACCGATCGGGCCAGGTCAGGTATCAAATGAAAGCTTATTAAAAGAGGAACAACCCTGCCACATATCATTTTCGCCTCATTTTTATAGTTTAGGCGCAATACATGAAGGAGCGTATTTGTATAGAGCGAAACAACTTCAGCAGTCCTTTCAGGCTTATCTCGAGTTCTAACCAACCGATCGGGCCAGGTCAGGTATCAAATGAAAGACTATTAAAAGAGGAACACCCGTGCCATATATCATTTTCGCCTTGCTTTTAGAGTTTAGGCGCAGTACATGAAGTAGCGTATTTGTATAGAGCGAAACAACTTCAGCAGTCCTTTCAGACTTATCTCGAGTTCTAACCAACCGATCGGGCCAGGTCAGGTATCAAATGAAAGCATATTAAAAGAGGAACAGCCCTGCCATATATCATTTTCGCCTCACTTTTATAGTTTAGGCGCAATACATGAAGGAGCGTATTTGTATAGAGCGATACAACTTCGGCAGTCCTTTCAGACTTATCTCGAGTTCTAACCAACCGATCGGGCCAGGTAAGGTATCAAATGAAAGATTATTAAAAGAGGAACAATGCTTCCATATATAATTTTCGCCTCACTTTTATAGTTTAGGCGCAGTACATGAAGGAGCGTATTTGTAGGCGCTGTACATGAAGGAGCGTATTTGTATAGAGCGAAACAACTTCAGCAGTCCTTTCAGACTTATCTCGAGTTCTAACCAACCGATCGGGCCAGGTCAGGTATCAAATGAAAGCATATTAAAAGAGGAACAACCCTGCCATATATCATTTTCGCCTCACTTTTACAGTTTAGGCGCAGTACATGAAGGAGCGTATTTGTATAGAGCGAAACAACTTCGGCAGTTCTTTCAGACTTATCTCGAGTTCTAACCAACCGATCGGGCCAGGTCAGGTATCAAATGAAAGCTTATTAAAAGAGGAACAACCCTGCCACATATCATTTTCGCCTCATTTTTATAGTTTAGGCGCAATACATGAAGGAGCGTATTTGTATAGAGCGAAACAACTTCAGCAGTCCTTTCAGGCTTATCTCGAGTTCTAACCAACCGATCGGGCCAGGTCAGGTATCAAATGAAAGACTATTAAAAGAGGAACACCCGTGCCATATATCATTTTCGCCTTGCTTTTAGAGTTTAGGCGCAGTACATGAAGTAGCGTATTTGTATAGAGCGAAACAACTTCAGCAGTCCTTTCAGACTTATCTCGAGTTCTAACCAACCGATCGGGCCAGGTCAGGTATCAAATGAAAGCATATTAAAAGAGGAACAGCCCTGCCATATATCATTTTCGCCTCACTTTTATAGTTTAGGCGCAATACATGAAGGAGCGTATTTGTATAGAGCGAAACAACTTCGGCAGTCCTTTCAGACTTATCTCGAGTTCTAACTAACCGATCGGGCCAGGTCAGGTATCAAATGAAAGCTTATTAAAAGCTTATTAAAAGAGGAACAACTCTGCCATATATCATTTTCGCCTCACTTTTATAGTTTAGGCGCAGTACATGAAGGAGCGTATTTGTAGGCGCTGTACATGAAGGAGCGTATTTGTATAGAGCGAAACAACTTCAGCAGTCCTTTCAGACTTATCTCGAGTTCTAACCAACCGATCGGGCCAGGTCAGGTATCAAATGAAAGCATATTAAAAGAGGAACAACCCTGCCATATATCATTTTCGCCTCACTTTTACAGTTTAGGCGCAGTACATGAAGGAGCGTATTTGTATAGAGCGAAACAACTTCGGCAGTCCTTTCAGACTTATCTCGAGTTCTGACCAACTGATCGGGCCAGGTCAGGTATCAAATGAAAGCTTATTAAAAGAGGAACAACTCTGCCATATATCATTTTCGCCTCACTTTTATAGTTTAGGCGCAGTACATGAAGGAGCGTATTTGTAGGCGCTGTACATGAAGGAGCGTATTTGTATAGAGCGAAACAACTTCAGCAGTCCTTTCAGACTTATCTCGAGTTCTAACCAACCGATCGGGCCAGGTCAGGTATCAAATGAAAGCATATTAAAAGAGGAACAACCCTGCCATATATAATTTTCGCCTCACTTTTATAGTTTAGGCGCAATACATGAAGGAGCGTATTTGTATAGAGCGATACAACTTCGGCAGTCCTTTCAGACTTATCTCGAGTTCTAACCAACCGATCGGGCCAGGTCAGGTATCAAATGAAAGATTATTAAAAGAGGAACAATGCTGCCATATATAATTTTCGCCTCACTTTTATAGTTTAGGCGCAATACATGAAGGAGCGTATTTGTATAGAGCGATACAACTTCGGCAGTCCTTTCAGACTTATCTCGAGTTCTAACCAACCGATCGGGCCAGGTCAGGTATCAAATGAAAGCATATTAAAAGAGAAACAACCCTGCCATATATAATTTTCGCCTCACTTTTATAGTTTAGGCGCAATACATGAAGGAGCGTATTTGTATAGAGCGATACAACTTCGGCAGTCCTTTCAGACTTATCTCGAGTTCTAACCAACCGATCGGGCCAGGTCAGGTAT
This sequence comes from Thecophora atra, assembly GCA_937620795.1. Classification (NCBI taxonomy): domain Eukaryota; kingdom Metazoa; phylum Arthropoda; class Insecta; order Diptera; family Conopidae; genus Thecophora; species Thecophora atra. The sequence goes on along the minus strand of OW569399.1, from coordinate 23,731,173 downwards.
CAAATGAAAGCATATTAAAAGAGGAACAACCCTGCCATATATAATTTTCGCCTCACTTTTATAGTTTAGGCGCAATACATGAAGGAGCGTATTTGTATAGAGCGATACAACTTCGGCAGTCCTTTCAGACTTATCTCGAGTTCTAACCAACCGATCGGGCCAGGTCAGGTATCAAATGAAAGATTATTAAAAGAGGAACAATGCTGCCATATATAATTTTCGCCTCACTTTTATAGTTTAGGCGCAATACATGAAGGAGCGTATTTGTATAGAGCGAAACAACTTCGGCAGTCCTTTCAGACTTATCTCGAGTTCTAACCAACCGATCGGGCCAGGTCAGGTATCAAATGAAAGCTAATTCAAAGAGGAACAATGTTGCTATATATAATTTTCGCCTCACTTTTATAGTTTAGGCGCAATACATGAAGGAGCGTATTTGTATAGAGCGATACAACTTCGGCAGTCCTTTCAGACTTATCTCGAGTTCTAACCAACCGATCGGGCCAGGTCAGGTATCAAATGAAAGATTATTAAAAGAGGAACAATGCTGCCATATATAATTTTCGCCTCACTTTTATAGTTTAGGCGCAATACATGAAGGAGCGTATTTGTATAGAGCGATACAACTTCGGCAGTCCTTTCAGACTTATCTCGAGTTCTAACCAACCGATCGGGCCAGGTCAGGTATCAAATGAAAGCTTATTAAAAGAGGAACAACCCTGCCATATATCATTTTCGCCTCACTTTTATAGCTTAGGCGCAATACATGAAGGAGCGTATTTGTATAGAGCGATACAACTTCGGCAGTCCTTTCAGACTTATCTCGAGTTCTAACCAACCGATCGGGCCATGTAAGGTATCAAATGAAAGATTATTAAAAGAGGAACAATGCTTCCATATATAATTTTCGCCTCACTTTTATAGTTTAGGCGCAATACATGAAGGAGCGTATTTGTATAGAGCGAAACAACTTCGGCAGTCCTTTCAGACTTATCTCGAGTTCTAACTAACCGATCGGGCCAGGTCAGGTATCACATGAAAGCTTATTAAAAGAGGAACAACTCTGCCATATATCATTTTCGCCTCACTTTTATAGTTTAGGCGCAGTACATGAAGGAGCGTATTTGTAGGCGCTGTACATGAAGGAGCGTATTTGTATAGAGCGAAACAACTTCGGCAGTCCTTTCAGGCTTATCTCGAGTTCTAACCAACCGATCGGGCCAGGTCAGGTATCAAATGAAAGCTTATTAAAAGAGGAACAACCCTGCCATATATCATTTTCGCCTCACTTTTATAGCTTAGGCGCAATACATGAAGGAGCGTATTTGTATAGAGCGATACAACTTCGGCAGTCCTTTCAGACTTATCTCGAGTTCTAACCAACCGATCGGGCCATGTAAGGTATCAAATGAAAGATTATTAAAAGAGGAACAATGCTGCCATATATCATTTTCGCCTCACTTTTACAGTTTAGGCGCAATACATGAAGGAGCGTATTTGTATAGAGCGAAACAACTTCGGCAGTCCTTTCAGACTTATCTCGAGTTCTGACCAACTGATCGGGCCAGGTCAGGTATCAAATGAAAGATTATTAAAAGAGGAACAATGCTGCCATATATAATTTTCGCCTCACTTTTATAGTTTAGGCGCAATACATGAAGGAGCGTATTTGTATAGAGCGAAACAACTTCAGCAGTCCTTTCAGGCTTATCTCGAGTTCTAACCAACCGATCGGGCCAGGTCAGGTATCAAATGAAAGCTTATTAAAAGAGGAACAACCCTGCCATATATCATTTTCGCCTCACTTTTATAGTTTAGGCGCAATACATGAAGGAGCGTATTTGTATAGAGCGATACAACTTCGGCAGTCCTTTCAGACTTATCTCGAGTTCTAACCAACCGATCGGGCCAGGTCAGGTATCAAATGAAAGATTATTAAAAGAGGAACAATGCTGCCATATATAATTTTCGCCTCACTTTTATAGTTTAGGCGCAATACATGTAGGAGCGTATTTGTATAGAGCGAAACAACTTCGGCAGTCCTTTCAGACTTATCTCGAGTTCTAAGCAACCGATCGGGCCCGGTCAGCTATCAAATGAAAGATTATTAAAAGAGGAACAACCCTGCCACATATCATTTTCGCCTCATTTTTATAGTTTAGGCGCAATACATGAAGGAGCGTATTTGTATAGAGCGAAACAACTTCAGCAGTCCTTTCAGACTTATCTCGAGTTCTAACCAATCTATCGGGCCAGGTCTGTTATCAAATGAAAGACTATTAAAAGAGGAACAACCGTGCCATATATCATTTTCGCCTCACTTTTATAGTTTAGGCGCAGTACATGAAGGAGCGTATTTGTAGGCGCTGTACATGAAGGAGCGTATTTGTATAGAGCGAAACAACTTCGGCAGTCCTTTCAGGCTTATCTCGAGTTCTAACCAACCGATCGGGCCAGGTCAGGTATCAAATGAAAGCTTATTAAAAGAGGAACAACCCTGCCACATATCATTTTCGCCTCATTTTTATAGTTTAGGCGCAATACATGAAGGAGCGTATTTGTATAGAGCGAAACAACTTCAGCAGTCCTTTCAGGCTTATCTCGAGTTCTAACCAACCGATCGGGCCAGGTCAGGTATCAAATGAAAGACTATTAAAAGAGGAACACCCGTGCCATATATCATTTTCGCCTTGCTTTTAGAGTTTAGGCGCAGTACATGAAGTAGCGTATTTGTATAGAGCGAAACAACTTCAGCAGTCCTTTCAGACTTATCTCGAGTTCTAACCAACCGATCGGGCCAGGTCAGGTATCAAATGAAAGCATATTAAAAGAGGAACAGCCCTGCCATATATCATTTTCGCCTCACTTTTACAGTTTAGGCGCAGTACATGAAGGAGCGTATTTGTATAGAGCGAAACAACTTCGGCAGTTCTTTCAGACTTATCTCGAGTTCTAACCAACCGATCGGGCCAGGTCAGGTATCAAATGAAAGATTATTAAAAGAGGAACAATGCTGCCATATATAATTTTCGCCTCACTTTTATAGTTTAGGCGCAATACATGAAGGAGCGTATTTGTATAGAGCGAAACAACTTCGGCAGTCCTTTCAGACTTATCTCGAGTTCTAACCAACCGATCGGGCCAGGTCAGGTATCAAATGAAAGCTTATTAAAAGAGGAACAACCCTGCTATATATCATTTTCGCCTCACTTTTATAGTTTAGGCGCAATACATGAAGGAGCGTATTTGTATAGAGCGATACAACTTCGGCAGTCCTTTCAGACTTATCTCGAGTTCTAACCAACCGATCGGGCCAGGTAAGGTATCAAATGAAAGATTATTAAAAGAGGAACAATGCTTCCATATATAATTTTCGCCTCACTTTTATAGTTTAGGCGCAATACATGAAGGAGCGTATTTGTATAGAGCGAAACAACTTCGGCAGTCCTTTCAGACTTATCTCGAGTTCTAACTAACCGATCGGGCCAGGTCAGGTATCAAATGAAAGCTTATTAAAAGAGGAACAACTCTGCCATATATCATTTTCGCCTCACTTTTATAGTTTAGGCGCAGTACATGAAGGAGCGTATTTGTATGCGCTGTACATGAAGGAGCGTATTTGTATAGAGCGAAACAACTTCGGCAGTCCTTTCAGGCTTATCTCGAGTTCTAACCAACCGATCGGGCCCGGTCAGCTATCAAATGAAAGATTATTAAAAGAGGAACAATGCTGCCATATATCATTTTCGCCTCACTTTTACAGTTTAGGCGCAATACATGAAGGAGCGTATTTGTATAGAGCGAAACAACTTCGGCAGTCCTTTCAGACTTATCTCGAGTTCTGACCAACTGATCGGGCCAGGTCAGGTATCAAATGAAAGCTTATTAAAAGAGGAACAACTCTGCCATATATCATTTTCGCCTCACTTTTATAGTTTAGGCGCAGTACATGAAGGAGCGTATTTGTAGGCGCTGTACATGAAGGAGCGTATTTGTATAGAGCGAAACAACTTCAGCAGTCCTTTCAGACTTATCTCGAGTTCTAACCAACCGATCGGGCCAGGTCAGGTATCAAATGAAAGCATATTAAAAGAGGAACAACCCTGCCATATATCATTTTCGCCTCACTTTTACAGTTTAGGCGCAGTACATGAAGGAGCGTATTTGTATAGAGCGAAACAACTTCGGCAGTCCTTTCAGACTTATCTCGAGTTCTGACCAACTGATCGGGCCAGTTCAGGTATCAAATGAAAGCTTATTAAAAGAGGAACAACTCTGCCATATATCATTTTCGCCTCACTTTTATAGTTTAGGCGCAGTACATGAAGGAGCGTATTTGTAGGCGCTGTACATGAAGGAGCGTATTTGTATAGAGCGAAACAACTTCAGCAGTCCTTTCAGACTTATCTCGAGTTCTAACCAACCGATCGGGCCAGGTCAGGTATCAAATGAAAGCATATTAAAAGAGGAACAACCCTGCCATATATAATTTTCGCCTCACTTTTATAGTTTAGGCGCAATACATGAAGGAGCGTATTTGTATAGAGCGATACAACTTCGGCAGTCCTTTCAGACTTATCTCGAGTTCTAACCAACCGATCGGGCCAGGTCAGGTATCAAATGAAAGATTATTAAAAGAGGAACAATGCTGCCATATATAATTTTCGCCTCACTTTTATAGTTTAGGCGCAATACATGAAGGAGCGTATTTGTATAGAGCGAAACAACTTCGGCAGTCCTTTCAGACTTATCTCGAGTTCTAAGCAACCGATCGGGCCAGGTCAGGTATCAAATGAAAGCTTATTAAAAGAGGAACAATGCTGCTATATATAATTTTCGCCTCACTTTTATAGTTTAGGCGCAATACATGAAGGAGCGTATTTGTATAGAGCGATACAACTTCGGCAGTCCTTTCAGACTTATCTCGAGTTCTAACCAACCGATCGGGCCAGGTCAGGTATCAAATGAAAGATTATTAAAAGAGGAACAATGCTGCCATATATAATTTTCGCCTCACTTTTATAGTTTAGGCGCAATACATGAAGGAGCGTATTTGTATAGAGCGATACAACTTCGGCAGTCCTTTCAGACTTATCTCGAGTTCTAACCAACCGATCGGGCCAGGTCAGGTATCAAATGAAAGCTTATTAAAAGAGGAACAACCCTGCCATATATCATTTTCGCCTCACTTTTATAGCTTAGGCGCAATACATGAAGGAGCGTATTTGTATAGAGCGATACAACTTCGGCAGTCCTTTCAGACTTATCTCGAGTTCTAACCAACCGATCGGGCCATGTAAGGTATCAAATGAAAGATTATTAAAAGAGGAACAATGCTTCAATATATATAATTTTCGCCTCACTTTTATAGTTTAGGCGCAATACATGAAGGAGCGTATTTGTATAGAGCGAAACAACTTCGGCAGTCCTTTCAGACTTATCTCGAGTTCTGACCAACTGATCGGGCCAGGTCAGGTATCAAATGAAAGATTATTAAAAGAGGAACAATGCTGCCATATATAATTTTCGCCTCACTTTTATAGTTTAGGCGCAATACATGAAGGAGCGTATTTGTATAGAGCGAAACAACTTCAGCAGTCCTTTCAGGCTTATCTCGAGTTCTAACCAACCGATCGGGCCAGGTCAGGTATCAAATGAAAGCTTATTAAAAGAGGAACAACCCTGCCATATATCATTTTCGCCTCACTTTTATAGTTTAGGCGCAATACATGAAGGAGCGTATTTGTATAGAGCGATACAACTTCGGCAGTCCTTTCAGACTTATCTCGAGTTCTAACCAACCGATCGGGCCAGGTCAGGTATCAAATGAAAGATTATTAAAAGAGGAACAATGCTGCCATATAAAATTTTCGCCTCACTTTTATAGTTTAGGCGCAATACATGTAGGAGCGTATTTGTATAGAGCGAAACAACTTCGGCAGTCCTTTCAGACTTATCTCGAGTTCTAAGCAACCGATCGGGCCAGGTCAGGTATCAAATGAAAGCTTATTAAAAGAGGAACAATGCTGCCATATATAATTTTCGCCTCACTTTTATAGTTTAGGCGCAATACATGAAGGAGCGTATTTGTATAGAGCGATACAACTTCGGCAGTCCTTTCAGACTTATCTCGAGTTCTAACCAACCGATCGGGCCAGGTCAGGTATCAAATGAAAGATTATTAAAAGAGGAACAATGTTGCCATATATAATTTTCGCCTCACTTTTATAGTTTAGGCGCAATACATGAAGGAGCGTATTTGTATAGAGCGATACAACTTCGGCAGTCCTTTCAGACTTATCTCGAGTTCTAACCAACCGATCGGGCCAGGTCAGGTATCAAATGAAAGATTATTAAAAGAGGAACAATGCTGCCATATATAATTTTCGCCTCACTTTTATAGTTTAGGCGCAATACATGAAGGAGCGTATTTGTATAGAGCGAAACAACTTCGGCAGTCCTTTCAGACTTATCTCGAGTTCTAACCAACCAATCGGGCCAGGTCAGGTATCAAATGAAAGCTTATTAAAAGAGGAACAACCCTGATATATATCATTTTCGCCTCACTTTTATAGTTTAGGCGCAATACATGAAGGAGCGTATTTGTATAGAGCGATACAACTTCGGCAGTCCTTTCAGACTTATCTCGAGTTCTAACCAACCGATCGGGCCAGGTAAGGTATCAAATGAAAGATTATTAAAAGAGGAACAATGCTTCCATATATAATTTTCGCCTCACTTTTATAGTTTAGGCGCAATACATGAAGGAGCGTATTTGTATAGAGCGAAACAACTTCGGCAGTCCTTTCAGACTTATCTCGAGTTCTGACCAACTGATCGGGCCAGGTCAGGTATCAAATGAAAGATTATTAAAAGAGGAACAATGCTGCCATATATAATTTTCGCCTCACTTTTATAGTTTAGGCGCAATACATGAAGGAGCGTATTTGTATAGAGCGAAACAACTTCAGCAGTCCTTTCAGGCTTATCTCGAGTTCTAACCAACCGATCGGGCCAGGTCACGTATCAAATGAAAGCTTATTAAAAGAGGAACAACCCTGCCATATATCATTTTCGCCTCACTTTTATAGTTTAGGCGCAATACATGAAGGAGCGTATTTGTATAGAGCGATACAACTTCGGCAGTCCTTTCAGACTTATCTCGAGTTCTAACCAACCGATCGGGCCAGGTCAGGTATCAAATGAAAGATTATTAAAAGAGGAACAATGCTGCCATATAAAATTTTCGCCTCACTTTTATAGTTTAGGCGCAATACATGTAGGAGCGTATTTGTATAGAGCGAAACAACTTCGGCAGTCCTTTCAGACTTATCTCGAGTTCTAAGCAACCGATCGGGCCAGGTCAGGTATCAAATGAAAGCTTATTAAAAGAGGAACAATGCTGCCATATATAATTTTCGCCTCACTTTTATAGTTTAGGCGCAATACATGAAGGAGCGTATTTGTATAGAGCGATACAACTTCGGCAGTCCTTTCAGACTTATCTCGAGTTCTAACCAACCGATCGGGCCAGGTCAGGTATCAAATGAAAGATTATTAAAAGAGGAACAATGTTGCCATATATAATTTTCGCCTCACTTTTATAGTTTAGGCGCAATACATGAAGGAGCGTATTTGTATAGAGCGATACAACTTCGGCAGTCCTTTCAGACTTATCTCGAGTTCTAACCAACCGATCGGGCCAGGTCAGGTATCAAATGAAAGATTATTAAAAGAGGAACAATGCTGCCATATATAATTTTCGCCTCACTTTTATAGTTTAGGCGCAATACATGAAGGAGCGTATTTGTATAGAGCGAAACAACTTCGGCAGTCCTTTCAGACTTATCTCGAGTTCTAACCAACCAATCGGGCCAGGTCAGGTATCAAATGAAAGCTTATTAAAAGAGGAACAACCCTGATATATATCATTTTCGCCTCACTTTTATAGTTTAGGCGCAATACATGAAGGAGCGTATTTGTATAGAGCGATACAACTTCGGCAGTCCTTTCAGACTTATCTCGAGTTCTAACCAACCGATCGGGCCAGGTAAGGTATCAAATGAAAGATTATTAAAAGAGGAACAATGCTTCCATATATAATTTTCGCCTCACTTTTATAGTTTAGGCGCAATACATGAAGGAGCGTATTTGTATAGAGCGAAACAACTTCGGCAGTCCTTTCAGACTTATCTCGAGTTCTAACTAACCGATCGGGCCAGGTCAGGTATCAAATGAAAGCTTATTAAAAGAGGAACAACTCTGCCATATATCATTTTCGCCTCACTTTTATAGTTTAGGCGCAGTACATGAAGGAGCGTATTTGTAGGCGCTGTACATGAAGGAGCGTATTTGTATAGAGCGAAACAACTTCGGCAGTCCTTTCAGGCTTATCTCGAGTTCTAACCAACCGATCGGGCCCGGTCAGCTATCAAATGAAAGATTATTAAAAGAGGAACAATGCTGCCATATATCATTTTCGCCTCACTTTTACAGTTTAGGCGCAATACATGAAGGAGCGTATTTGTATAGAGCGAAACAACTTCGGCAGTCCTTTCAGACTTATCTCGAGTTCTGACCAACTGATCGGGCCAGGTCAGGTATCAAATGAAAGCTTATTAAAAGAGGAACAACCGTGCCATATATCATTTTCGCCTCACTTTTATAGTTTAGGCGCAGTACATGAAGGAGCGTATTTGTAGGCGCTGTACATGAAGGAGCGTATTTGTATAGAGCGAAACAACTTCGGCAGTTCTTTCAGGCTTATCTCGAGTTCTAACCAACCGATCGGGCCAGGTCAGGTATCAAATGAAAGCTTATTAAAAGAGGAACAACCCTGCCACATATCATTTTCGCCTCATTTTTATAGTTTAGGCGCAATACATGAAGGAGCGTATTTGTATAGAGCGAAACAACTTCAGCAGTCCTTTCAGACTTATCTCGAGTTCTAACCAATCTATCGGGCCAGGTCTGTTATCAAATGAAAGACTATTAAAAGAGGAACAACCGTGCCATATATCATTTTCGCCTCACTTTTATAGTTTAGGCGCAGTACATGAAGGAGCGTATTTGTAGGCGCTGTACATGAAGGAGCGTATTTGTATAGAGCGAAACAACTTCGGCAGTCCTTTCAGGCTTATCTCGAGTTCTAACCAACCGATCGGGCCAGGTCAGGTATCAAATGAAAGCTTATTAAAAGAGGAACAACCCTGCCACATATCATTTTCGCCTCATTTTTATAGCTTAGGCGCAATACATGAAGGAGCGTATTTGTATAGAGCGAAACAACTTCAGCAGTCCTTTCAGGCTTATCTCGAGTTCTAACCAACCGATCGGGCCAGGTCAGGTATCAAATGAAAGACTATTAAAAGAGGAACACCCGTGCCATATATCATTTTCGCCTTGCTTTTAGAGTTTAGGCGCAGTACATGAAGTAGCGTATTTGTATAGAGCGAAACAACTTCAGCAGTCCTTTCAGACTTATCTCGAGTTCTAACCAACCGATCGGGCCAGGTCAGGTATCAAATGAAAGCATATTAAAAGAGGAACAACCCTGCCATATATCATTTTCGCCTCACTTTTACAGTTTAGGCGCAGTACATGAAGGAGCGTATTTGTATAGAGCGAAACAACTTCGGCAGTTCTTTCAGACTTATCTCGAGTTCTAACCAACCGATCGGGCCAGGTCAGGTATCAAATGAAAGATTATTAAAAGAGGAACAATGCTGCCATATATAATTTTCGCCTCACTTTTATAGTTTAGGCGCAATACATGAAGGAGCGTATTTGTATAGAGCGAAACAACTTCGGCAGTCCTTTCAGACTTATCTCGAGTTCTAACCAACCGATCGGGCCAGGTCAGGTATCAAATGAAAGCTTATTAAAAGAGGAACAACCCTGCCATATATCATTTTCGCCTCACTTTTATAGTTTAGGCGCAATACATGAAGGAGCGTATTTGTATAGAGCGATACAACTTCGGCAGTCCTTTCAGACTTATCTCGAGTTCTAACCAACCGATCGGGCCAGGTAAGGTATCAAATGAAAGATTATTAAAAGAGGAACAATGCTTCCATATATAATTTTCGCCTCACTTTTATAGTTTAGGCGCAATACATGAAGGAGCGTATTTGTATAGAGCGAAACAACTTCGGCAGTCCTTTCAGACTTATCTCGAGTTCTAACTAACCGATCGGGCCAGGTCAGGTATGAAATGAAAGCTTATTAAAAGAGGAACAACTCTGCCATATATCATTTTCGCCTCACTTTTATAGTTTAGGCGCAGTACATGAAGGAGCGTATTTGTAGGCGCTGTACATGAAGGAGCGTATTTGTATAGAGCGAAACAACTTCGGCAGTCCTTTCAGGCTTATCTCGAGTTCTAACCAACCGATCGGGCCCGGTCAGCTATCAAATGAAAGATTATTAAAAGAGGAACAATGCTGCCATATATCATTTTCGCCTCACTTTTACAGTTTAGGCGCAATACATGAAGGAGCGTATTTGTATAGAGCGAAACAACTTCGGCAGTCCTTTCAGACTTATCTCGAGTTCTGACCAACTGATCGGGCCAGGTCAGGTATCAAATGAAAGCTTATTAAAAGAGGAACAACTCTGCCATATATCATTTTCGCCTCACTTTTATAGTTTAGGCGCAGTACATGAAGGAGCGTATTTGTAGGCGCTGTACATGAAGGAGCGTATTTGTATAGAGCGAAACAACTTCAGCAGTCCTTTCAGACTTATCTCGAGTTCTAACCAACCGATCGGGCCAGGTCAGGTATCAAATGAAAGCATATTAAAAGAGGAACAACCCTGCCATATATCATTTTCGCCTCACTTTTACAGTTTAGGCGCAGTACATGAAGGAGCGTATTTGTATAGAGCGAAACAACTTCGGCAGTTCTTTCAGACTTATCTCGAGTTCTAACCAACCGATCGGGCCAGGTCAGGTATCAAATGAAAGATTATTAAAAGAGGAACAATGCTGCCATATATAATTTTCGCCTCACTTTTATAGTTTAGGCGCAATACATGAAGGAGCGTATTTGTATAGAGCGAAACAACTTCGGCAGTCCTTTCAGACTTATCTCGAGTTCTAACCAACCGATCGGGCCAGGTCAGGTATCAAATGAAAGCTTATTAAAAGAGGAACAACCCTGCCATATATCATTTTCGCCTCACTTTTATAGTTTAGGCGCAATACATGAAGGAGCGTATTTGTATAGAGCGATACAACTTCGGCAGTCCTTTCAGACTTATCTCGAGTTCTAACCAACCGATCGGGCCAGGTAAGGTATCAAATGAAAGATTATTAAAAGAGGAACAATGCTTCCATATATAATTTTCGCCTCACTTTTATAGTTTAGGCGCAATACATGAAGGAGCGTATTTGTATAGAGCGAAACAACTTTGGCAGTCCTTTCAGACTAATCTCGAGTTCTAACTAACCGATCGGGCCAGGTCAGGTATCAAATGAAAGCTTATTAAAAGAGGAACAACTCTGCCATATATCATTTTCGCCTCACTTTTATAGTTTAGGCGCAGTACATGAAGGAGCGTATTTGTAGGCGCTGTACATGAAGGAGCGTATTTGTATAGAGCGAAACAACTTCGGCAGTCCTTTCAGGCTTATCTCGAGTTCTAACCAACCGATCGGGCCCGGTCAGCTATCAAATGAAAGATTATTAAAAGAGGAACAATGCTGCCATATATCATTTTCGCCTCACTTTTACAGTTTAGGCGCAATACATGAAGGAGCGTATTTGAATAGAGCGAAACAACTTCGGCAGTCCTTTCAGACTTATCTCGAGTTCTGACCAACTGATCGGGCCAGGTCAGGTATCAAATGAAAGCTTATTAAAAGAGGAACAACCGTGCCATATATCATTTTCGCCTCACTTTTATAGTTTAGGCGCAGTACATGAAGGAGCGTATTTGTAGGCGCTGTACATGAAGGAGCGTATTTGTATAGAGCGAAACAACTTCGGCAGTTCTTTCAGGCTTATCTCGAGTTCTAACCAACCCATCGGGCCAGATCAGGTATCAAATGAAAGCTTATTAAAAGAGGAACAACCCTGCCACATATCATTTTCGCCTCATTTTTATAGTTTAGGCGCAATACATGAAGGAGCGTATTTGTATAGAGCGAAACAACTTCAGCAGTCCTTTCAGACTTATCTCGAGTTCTAACCAATCTATCGGGCCAGGTCTGTTATCAAATGAAAGACTATTAAAAGAGGAACAACCGTGCCATATATCATTTTCGCCTCACTTTTATAGTTTAGGCGCAGTACATGAAGGAGCGTATTTGTAGGCGCTGTACATGAAGGAGCGTATTTGTATAGAGCGAAACAACTTCGGCAGTTCTTTCAGGCTTATCTCGAGTTCTAACCAACCGATCGGGCCAGGTCAAGTATCAAATGAAAGCTTATTAAAAGAGGAACAACCCTGCCACATATCATTTTCGCCTCATTTTTATAGTTTAAGCGCAATACATGAAGGAGCGTATTTGTATAGAGCGAAACAACTTCAGCAGTCCTTTCAGACTTATCTCGAGTTCTAACCAATCTATCGGGCCAGGTCAGTTATCAAATGAAAGACTATTAAAAGAGGAACAACCGTGCCATATATCATTTTCGCCTCACTTTTATAGTTTAGGCGCAGTACATGAAGGAGCGTATTTGTAGGCGCTGTACATGAAGGAGCGTATTTGTATAGAGCGAAACAACTTCGGCAGTCCTTTCAGGCTTATCTCGAGTTCTAACCAACCGATCGGGCCAGGTCAGGTATCAAATGAAAGCTTATTAAAAGAGGAACAACCCTGCTACATATCATTTTCGCCTCATTTTTATAGTTTAGGCGCAATACATGAAGGAGCGTATTTGTATAGAGCGAAACAACTTCAGCAGTCCTTTCAGGCTTATCTCGAGTTCTAACCAACCGATCGGGCCAGGTCAGGTATCAAATGAAAGACTATTAAAAGAGGAACACCCGTGCCATATATCATTTTCGCCTTGCTTTTAGAGTTTAGGCGCAGTACATGAAGTAGCGTATTTGTATAGAGCGAAACAACTTCAGCAGTCCTTTCAGACTTATCTCGAGTTCTAACCAACCGATCGGGCCAGGTCAGGTATCAAATGAAAGCATATTAAAAGAGGAACAACCCTGCCATATATCATTTTCGCCTCACTTTTATAGTTTAGGCGCAGTACATGAAGGAGCGTATTTGTATAGAGCGAAACAACTTCGGCAGTCCTTTCAGACTTATCTCGAGTTCTAACCAACCGATCGGGCCAGGTCAGGTATCAAATGAAAGACTATTAAAAGAGGAACACCCGTGCCATATATCATTTTCGCCTTGCTTTTAGAGTTTAGGCGCAGTACATGAAGTAGCGTATTTGTATAGAGCGAAACAACTTCAGCAGTCCTTTCAGACTTATCTCGAGTTCTAACCAACCGATCGGGCCAGGTCAGGTATCAAATGAAAGCATATTAAAAGAGGAACAACCCTGCCATATATCATTTTCGCCTCACTTTTATAGTTTAGGCGCAGTACATGAAGGAGCGTATTTGTATAGAGCGAAACAACTTCGGCAGTCCTTTCAGACTTATCTCGAGTTCTAACCAACCGATCGGGCCAGGTCAGGTATCAAATGAAAGATTATTAAAAGAGGAACAATGTTGCCATATATAATTTTCGCCTCACTTTTATAGTTTAGGCGCAATACATGAAGGAGCGTATTTGTATAGAGCGATACAACTTCGGCAGTCCTTTCAGACTTATCTCGAGTTCTAACCAACCGATCGGGCCAGGTCAGGTATCAAATGAAAGCATATTAAAAGAGGAACAACCCTGCCATATATCATTTTCGCCTCACTTTTACAGTTTAGGCGCAGTACATGAAGGAGCGTATTTGTATAGAGCGATACAACTTCGGCAGTCCTTTCAGACTTATCTCGAGTTCTAACCAACCGATCGGGCCAGGTCAGGTATCAAATGAAAGATTATTAAAAGAGGAACAATGCTTCCATATATAATTTTCGCCTCACTTTTATAGTTTAGGCGCAATACATGAAGGAGCGTATTTGTATAGAGCGAAACAACTTCGGCAGTCCTTTCAGACTTATCTCGAGTTCTAACCAACCGATCGGGCCAGGTCAGGTATCAAATGAAAGCTTATTAAAAGAGGAACAACCCTGCCACATATCATTTTCGCCTCATTTTTATAGTTTAGGCGCAATACATGAAGGAGCGTATTTGTATAGAGCGAAACAACTTCAGCAGTCCTTTCAGACTTATCTCGAGTTCTAACCAATCTATCGGGCCAGGTCTGTTATCAAATGAAAGACTATTAAAAGAGGAACAACCGTGCCATATATCATTTTCGCCTCACTTTTATAGTTTAGGCGCAGTACATGAAGGAGCGTATTTGTAGGCGCTGTACATGAAGGAGCGTATTTGTATAGAGCGAAACAACTTCGGCAGTTCTTTCAGGCTTATCTCGAGTTCTAACCAACCGATCGGGCCAGGTCAGGTATCAAATGAAAGCTTATTAAAAGAGGAACAACCCTGCCACATATCATTTTCGCCTCATTTTTATAGCTTAGGCGCAATACATGAAGGAGCGTATTTGTATAGAGCGAAACAACTTCAGCAGTCCTTTCAGGCTTATCTCGAGTTCTGACCAACTGATCGGGCCAGGTCAGGTATCAAATGAAAGCTTATTAAAAGAGGAACAACCGTGCCATATATCATTTTCGCCTCACTTTTATAGTTTAGGCGCAGTACATGAAGGAGCGTATTTGTAGGCGCTGTACATGAAGGAGCGTATTTGTATAGAGCGAAACAACTTCGGCAGTTCTTTCAGGCTTATCTCGAGTTCTAACCAACCGATCGGGCCAGGTCAGGTATCAAATGAAAGCTTATTAAAAGAGGAACAACCCTGCCACATATCATTTTCGCCTCATTTTTATAGTTTAGGCGCAATACATGAAGGAGCGTATTTGTATAGAGCGAAACAACTTCAGCAGTCCTTTCAGACTTATCTCGAGTTCTAACCAATCTATCGGGCCAGGTCTGTTATCAAATGAAAGACTATTAAAAGAGGAACAACCGTGCCATATATCATTTTCGCCTCACTTTTATAGTTTAGGCGCAGTACATGAAGGAGCGTATTTGTAGGCGCTGTACATGAAGGAGCGTATTTGTATAGAGCGAAACAACTTCGGCAGTCCTTTCAGGCTTATCTCGAGTTCTAACCAACCGATCGGGCCAGGTCAGGTATCAAATGAAAGCTTATTAAAAGAGGAACAACCCTGCCACATATCATTTTCGCCTCATTTTTATAGCTTAGGCGCAATACATGAAGGAGCGTATTTGTATAGAGCGAAACAACTTCAGCAGTCCTTTCAGGCTTATCTCGAGTTCTAACCAACCGATCGGGCCAGGTCAGGTATCAAATGAAAGATTATTAAAAGAGGAACACCCGTGCCATATATCATTTTCGCCTTGCTTTTAGAGTTTAGGCGCAGTACATGAAGTAGCGTATTTGTATAGAGCGAAACAACTTCAGCAGTCCTTTCAGACTTATCTCGAGTTCTAACCAACCGATCGGGCCAGGTCAGGTATCAAATGAAAGCATATTAAAAGAGGAACAACCCTGCCATATATCATTTTCGCCTCACTTTTACAGTTTAGGCGCAGTACATGAAGGAGCGTATTTGTATAGAGCGAAACAACTTCGGCAGTCCTTTCAGACTTATCTCGAGTTCTAACCAACCGATCGGGCCAGGTAAGGTATCAAATGAAAGATTATTAAAAGAGGAACAATGCTTCCATATATAATTTTCGCCTCACTTTTATAGTTTAGGCGCAATACATGAAGGAGCGTATTTGTATAGAGCGATACAACTTCGGCAGTCCTTTCAGACTTATCTCGAGTTCTAACCAACCGATCGGGCCAGGTCAGGTATCAAATGAAAGCATATTAAAAGAGGAACAACCCTGCCATATATCATTTTCGCCTCACTTTTACAGTTTAGGCGCAGTACATGAAGGAGCGTATTTGTATAGAGCGATACAACTTCGGCAGTCCTTTCAGACTTATCTCGAGTTCTAACCAACCGATCGGGCCAGGTCAGGTATCAAATGAAAGATTATTAAAAGAGGAACAATGCTTCCATATATAATTTTCGCCTCACTTTTATAGTTTAGGCGCAATACATGAAGGAGCGTATTTGTATAGAGCGAAACAACTTCGGCAGTCCTTTCAGACTTATCTCGAGTTCTAACCAACCGATCGGGCCAGGTCAGGTATCAAATGAAAGCTTATTAAAAGAGGAACAACCCTGCCACATATCATTTTCGCCTCATTTTTATAGTTTAGGCGCAATACATGAAGGAGCGTATTTGTATAGAGCGAAACAACTTCAGCAGTCCTTTCAGACTTATCTCGAGTTCTAACCAATCTATCGGGCCAGGTCTGTTATCAAATGAAAGACTATTAAAAGAGGAACAACCGTGCCATATATCATTTTCGCCTCACTTTTATAGTTTAGGCGCAGTACATGAAGGAGCGTATTTGTAGGCGCTGTACATGAAGGAGCGTATTTGTATAGAGCGAAACAACTTCGGCAGTTCTTTCAGGCTTATCTCGAGTTCTAACCAACCGATCGGGCCAGGTCAGGTATCAAATGAAAGCTTATTAAAAGAGGAACAACCCTGCCACATATCATTTTCGCCTCATTTTTATAGCTTAGGCGCAATACATGAAGGAGCGTATTTGTATAGAGCGAAACAACTTCAGCAGTCCTTTCAGGCTTATCTCGAGTTCTGACCAACTGATCGGGCCAGGTCAGGTATCAAATGAAAGCTTATTAAAAGAGGAACAACCGTGCCATATATCATTTTCGCCTCACTTTTATAGTTTAGGCGCAGTACATGAAGGAGCGTATTTGTAGGCGCTGTACATGAAGGAGCGTATTTGTATAGAGCGAAACAACTTCGGCAGTCCTTTCAGGCTTATCTCGAGTTCTAACCAACCGATCGGGCCAGGTCAGGTATCAAATGAAAGCTTATTAAAAGAGGAACAACCCTGCCACATATCATTTTCGCCTCATTTTTATAGCTTAGGCGCAATACATGAAGGAGCGTATTTGTATAGAGCGAAACAACTTCAGCAGTCCTTTCAGGCTTATCTCGAGTTCTAACCAACCGATCGGGCCAGGTCAGGTATCAAATGAAAGATTATTAAAAGAGGAACACCCGTGCCATATATCATTTTCGCCTTGCTTTTAGAGTTTAGGCGCAGTACATGAAGTAGCGTATTTGTATAGAGCGAAACAACTTCAGCAGTCCTTTCAGACTTATCTCGAGTTCTAACCAACCGATCGGGCCAGGTCAGGTATCAAATGAAAGCATATTAAAAGAGGAACAACCCTGCCATATATCATTTTCGCCTCACTTTTACAGTTTAGGCGCAGTACATGAAGGAGCGTATTTGTATAGAGCGAAACAACTTCGGCAGTCCTTTCAGACTTATCTCGAGTTCTAACCAACCGATCGGGCCAGGTAAGGTATCAAATGAAAGATTATTAAAAGAGGAACAATGCTTCCATATATAATTTTCGCCTCACTTTTATAGTTTAGGCGCAATACATGAAGGAGCGTATTTGTAGGCGCTGTACATGAAGGAGCGTATTTGTATAGAGCGAAACAACTTCGGCAGTCCTTTCAGGCTTATCTCGAGTTCTAACCAACCGATCGGGCCAGGTCAGGTATCAAATGAAAGCTTATTAAAAGAGGAACAACCCTGCCACATATCATTTTCGCCTCATTTTTATAGCTTAGGCGCAATACATGAAGGAGCGTATTTGTATAGAGCGAAACAACTTCAGCAGTCCTTTCAGGCTTATCTCGAGTTCTAACCAACCGATCGGGCCAGGTCAGGTATCAAATGAAAGATTATTAAAAGAGGAACACCCGTGCCATATATCATTTTCGCCTTGCTTTTAGAGTTTAGGCGCAGTACATGAAGTAGCGTATTTGTATAGAGCGAAACAACTTCAGCAGTCCTTTCAGACTTATCTCGAGTTCTAACCAACCGATCGGGCCAGGTCAGGTATCAAATGAAAGCATATTAAAAGAGGAACAACCCTGCCATATATCATTTTCGCCTCACTTTTACAGTTTAGGCGCAGTACATGAAGGAGCGTATTTGTATAGAGCGAAACAACTTCGGCAGTCCTTTCAGACTTATCTCGAGTTCTAACCAACCGATCGGGCCAGGTAAGGTATCAAATGAAAGATTATTAAAAGAGGAACAATGCTTCCATATATAATTTTCGCCTCACTTTTATAGTTTAGGCGCAATACATGAAGGAGCGTATTTGTAGGCGCTGTACATGAAGGAGCGTATTTGTATAGAGCGAAACAACTTCGGCAGTTCTTTCAGGCTTATCTCGAGTTCTAACCAACCCATCGGGCCAGATCAGGTATCAAATGAAAGCTTATTAAAAGAGGAACAACCCTGCCACATATCATTTTCGCCTCATTTTTATAGTTTAGGCGCAATACATGAAGGAGCGTATTTGTATAGAGCGAAACAACTTCAGCAGTCCTTTCAGACTTATCTCGAGTTCTAACCAATCTATCGGGCCAGGTCTGTTATCAAATGAAAGACTATTAAAAGAGGAACAACCGTGCCATATATCATTTTCGCCTCACTTTTATAGTTTAGGCGCAGTACATGAAGGAGCGTATTTGTAGGCGCTGTACATGAAGGAGCGTATTTGTATAGAGCGAAACAACTTCGGCAGTTCTTTCAGGCTTATCTCGAGTTCTAACCAACCGATCGGGCCAGGTCAAGTATCAAATGAAAGCTTATTAAAAGAGGAACAACCCTGCCACATATCATTTTCGCCTCATTTTTATAGTTTAAGCGCAATACATGAAGGAGCGTATTTGTATAGAGCGAAACAACTTCAGCAGTCCTTTCAGACTTATCTCGAGTTCTAACCAATCTATCGGGCCAGGTCAGTTATCAAATGAAAGACTATTAAAAGAGGAACAACCGTGCCATATATCATTTTCGCCTCACTTTTATAGTTTAGGCGCAGTACATGAAGGAGCGTATTTGTAGGCGCTGTACATGAAGGAGCGTATTTGTATAGAGCGAAACAACTTCGGCAGTCCTTTCAGGCTTATCTCGAGTTCTAACCAACCGATCGGGCCAGGTCAGGTATCAAATGAAAGCTTATTAAAAGAGGAACAACCCTGCCACATATCATTTTCGCCTCATTTTTATAGTTTAGGCGCAATACATGAAGGAGCGTATTTGTATAGAGCGAAACAACTTCAGCAGTCCTTTCAGGCTTATCTCGAGTTCTAACCAACCGATCGGGCCAGGTCAGGTATCAAATGAAAGACTATTAAAAGAGGAACACCCGTGCCATATATCATTTTCGCCTTGCTTTTAGAGTTTAGGCGCAGTACATGAAGTAGCGTATTTGTATAGAGCGAAACAACTTCAGCAGTCCTTTCAGACTTATCTCGAGTTCTAACCAACCGATCGGGCCAGGTCAGGTATCAAATGAAAGCATATTAAAAGAGGAACAACCCTGCCATATATCATTTTCGCCTCACTTTTATAGTTTAGGCGCAGTACATGAAGGAGCGTATTTGTATAGAGCGAAACAACTTCGGCAGTCCTTTCAGACTTATCTCGAGTTCTAACCAACCGATCGGGCCAGGTCAGGTATCAAATGAAAGACTATTAAAAGAGGAACACCCGTGCCATATATCATTTTCGCCTTGCTTTTAGAGTTTAGGCGCAGTACATGAAGTAGCGTATTTGTATAGAGCGAAACAACTTCAGCAGTCCTTTCAGACTTATCTCGAGTTCTAACCAACCGATCGGGCCAGGTCAGGTATCAAATGAAAGCATATTAAAAGAGGAACAACCCTGCCATATATCATTTTCGCCTCACTTTTATAGTTTAGGCGCAGTACATGAAGGAGCGTATTTGTATAGAGCGAAACAACTTCGGCAGTCCTTTCAGACTTATCTCGAGTTCTAACCAACCGATCGGGCCAGGTCAGGTATCAAATGAAAGATTATTAAAAGAGGAACAATGTTGCCATATATAATTTTCGCCTCACTTTTATAGTTTAGGCGCAATACATGAAGGAGCGTATTTGTATAGAGCGATACAACTTCGGCAGTCCTTTCAGACTTATCTCGAGTTCTAACCAACCGATCGGGCCAGGTCAGGTATCAAATGAAAGCATATTAAAAGAGGAACAACCCTGCCATATATCATTTTCGCCTCACTTTTACAGTTTAGGCGCAGTACATGAAGGAGCGTATTTGTATAGAGCGATACAACTTCGGCAGTCCTTTCAGACTTATCTCGAGTTCTAACCAACCGATCGGGCCAGGTCAGGTATCAAATGAAAGATTATTAAAAGAGGAACAATGCTTCCATATATAATTTTCGCCTCACTTTTATAGTTTAGGCGCAATACATGAAGGAGCGTATTTGTATAGAGCGAAACAACTTCGGCAGTCCTTTCAGACTTATCTCGAGTTCTAACCAACCGATCGGGCCAGGTCAGGTATCAAATGAAAGCTTATTAAAAGAGGAACAACCCTGCCACATATCATTTTCGCCTCATTTTTATAGTTTAGGCGCAATACATGAAGGAGCGTATTTGTATAGAGCGAAACAACTTCAGCAGTCCTTTCAGACTTATCTCGAGTTCTAACCAATCTATCGGGCCAGGTCTGTTATCAAATGAAAGACTATTAAAAGAGGAACAACCGTGCCATATATCATTTTCGCCTCACTTTTATAGTTTAGGCGCAGTACATGAAGGAGCGTATTTGTAGGCGCTGTACATGAAGGAGCGTATTTGTATAGAGCGAAACAACTTCGGCAGTTCTTTCAGGCTTATCTCGAGTTCTAACCAACCGATCGGGCCAGGTCAGGTATCAAATGAAAGCTTATTAAAAGAGGAACAACCCTGCCACATATCATTTTCGCCTCATTTTTATAGCTTAGGCGCAATACATGAAGGAGCGTATTTGTATAGAGCGAAACAACTTCAGCAGTCCTTTCAGGCTTATCTCGAGTTCTGACCAACTGATCGGGCCAGGTCAGGTATCAAATGAAAGCTTATTAAAAGAGGAACAACCGTGCCATATATCATTTTCGCCTCACTTTTATAGTTTAGGCGCAGTACATGAAGGAGCGTATTTGTAGGCGCTGTACATGAAGGAGCGTATTTGTATAGAGCGAAACAACTTCGGCAGTTCTTTCAGGCTTATCTCGAGTTCTAACCAACCGATCGGGCCAGGTCAGGTATCAAATGAAAGCTTATTAAAAGAGGAACAACCCTGCCACATATCATTTTCGCCTCATTTTTATAGTTTAGGCGCAATACATGAAGGAGCGTATTTGTATAGAGCGAAACAACTTCAGCAGTCCTTTCAGACTTATCTCGAGTTCTAACCAATCTATCGGGCCAGGTCTGTTATCAAATGAAAGACTATTAAAAGAGGAACAACCGTGCCATATATCATTTTCGCCTCACTTTTATAGTTTAGGCGCAGTACATGAAGGAGCGTATTTGTAGGCGCTGTACATGAAGGAGCGTATTTGTATAGAGCGAAACAACTTCGGCAGTCCTTTCAGGCTTATCTCGAGTTCTAACCAACCGATCGGGCCAGGTCAGGTATCAAATGAAAGCTTATTAAAAGAGGAACAACCCTGCCACATATCATTTTCGCCTCATTTTTATAGCTTAGGCGCAATACATGAAGGAGCGTATTTGTATAGAGCGAAACAACTTCAGCAGTCCTTTCAGGCTTATCTCGAGTTCTAACCAACCGATCGGGCCAGGTCAGGTATCAAATGAAAGATTATTAAAAGAGGAACACCCGTGCCATATATCATTTTCGCCTTGCTTTTAGAGTTTAGGCGCAGTACATGAAGTAGCGTATTTGTATAGAGCGAAACAACTTCAGCAGTCCTTTCAGACTTATCTCGAGTTCTAACCAACCGATCGGGCCAGGTCAGGTATCAAATGAAAGCATATTAAAAGAGGAACAACCCTGCCATATATCATTTTCGCCTCACTTTTACAGTTTAGGCGCAGTACATGAAGGAGCGTATTTGTATAGAGCGAAACAACTTCGGCAGTCCTTTCAGACTTATCTCGAGTTCTAACCAACCGATCGGGCCAGGTAAGGTATCAAATGAAAGATTATTAAAAGAGGAACAATGCTTCCATATATAATTTTCGCCTCACTTTTATAGTTTAGGCGCAATACATGAAGGAGCGTATTTGTATAGAGCGAAACAACTTCGGCAGTCCTTTCAGACTTATCTCGAGTTCTAACCAACCGATCGGGCCAGGTCAGGTATCAAATGAAAGCTTATTAAAAGAGGAACAACCCTGCCATATATCATTTTCGCCTCACTTTTATAGTTTAGGCGCAATACATGAAGGAGCGTATTTGTATAGAGCGATACAACTTCGGCAGTCCTTTCAGACTTATCTCGAGTTCTAACCAACCGATCGGGCCAGGTAAGGTATCAAATGAAAGATTATTAAAAGAGGAACAATGCTGCCATATATAATTTTCGCCTCACTTTTATAGTTTAGGCGCAATACATGAAGGAGCGTATTTGTATAGAGCGAAACAACTTCGGCAGTCCTTTCAGACTTATCTCGAGTTCTAACTAACCGATCGGGCCAGGTCAGGTATCAAATGAAAGCTTATTAAAAGAGGAACAACTCTGCCATATATCATTTTCGCCTCACTTTTATAGTTTAGGCGCAGTACATGAAGGAGCGTATTTGTAGGCGCTGTACATGAAGGAGCGTATTTGTATAGAGCGAAACAACTTCGGCAGTCCTTTCAGGCTTATCTCGAGTTCTAACCAACCGATCGGGCCCGGTCAGCTATCAAATGAAAGATTATTAAAAGAGGAACAATGCTGCCATATATCATTTTCGCCTCACTTTTACAGTTTAGGCGCAATACATGAAGGAGCGTATTTGTATAGAGCGAAACAACTTCGGCAGTCCTTTCAGACTTATCTCGAGTTCTGACCAACTGATCGGGCCAGGTCAGGTATCAAATGAAAGCTTATTAAAAGAGGAACAACCCTGCCACATATCATTTTCGCCTCATTTTTATAGCTTAGGCGCAATACATGAAGGAGCGTATTTGTATAGAGCGAAACAACTTCAGCAGTCCTTTCAGGCTTATCTCGAGTTCTAACCAACCGATCGGGCCAGGTCAGGTATCAAATGAAAGACTATTAAAAGAGGAACACCCGTGCCATATATCATTTTCGCCTTGCTTTTAGAGTTTAGGCGCAGTACATGAAGTAGCGTATTTGTATAGAGCGAAACAACTTCAGCAGTCCTTTCAGACTTATCTCGAGTTCTAACCAACCGATCGGGCCAGGTCAGGTATCAAATGAAAGCATATTAAAAGAGGAACAACCCTGCCATATATCATTTTCGCCTCACTTTTACAGTTTAGGCGCAGTACATGAAGGAGCGTATTTGTATAGAGCGAAACAACTTCGGCAGTCCTTTCAGACTTATCTCGAGTTCTAACCAACCGATCGGGCCAGGTAAGGTATCAAATGAAAGATTATTAAAAGAGGAACAATGCTTCCATATATAATTTTCGCCTCACTTTTATAGTTTAGGCGCAATACATGAAGGAGCGTATTTGTATAGAGCGAAACAACTTCGGCAGTCCTTTCAGACTTATCTCGAGTTCTAAGCAACCGATCGGGCCAGGTCAGGTATCAAATGAAAGCTTATTAAAAGAGGAACAACCCTGCCATATATCATTTTCGCCTCACTTTTATAGTTTAGGCGCAATACATGAAGGAGCGTATTTGTATAGAGCGATACAACTTCGGCAGTCCTTTCAGACTTATCTCGAGTTCTAACCAACCGATCGGGCCAGGTAAGGTATCAAATGAAAGATTATTAAAAGAGGAACAATGCTTCCATATATAATTTTCGCCTCACTTTTATAGTTTAGGCGCAATACATGAAGGAGCGTATTTGTATAGAGCGAAACAACTTCGGCAGTCCTTTCAGACTTATCTCGATTTCTAACTAACCGATCGGGCCAGGTCAGGTATCAAATGAAAGCTTATTAAAAGAGGAACAACTCTGCCATATATCATTTTCGCCTCACTTTTATAGTTTAGGCGCAGTACATGAAGGAGCGTATTTGTAGGCGCTGTACATGAAGGAGCGTATTTGTATAGAGCGAAACAACTTCGGCAGTCCTTTCAGGCTTATCTCGAGTTCTAACCAACCGATCGGGCCCGGTCAGCTATCAAATGAAAGATTATTAAAAGAGGAACAATGCTGCCATATATCATTTTCGCCTCACTTTTACAGTTTAGGCGCAATACATGAAGGAGCGTATTTGTATAGAGCGAAACAACTTCGGCAGTCCTTTCAGACTTATCTCGAGTTCTGACCAACTGATCGGGCCAGGTCAGGTATCAAATGAAAGCTTATTAAAAGAGGAACAACCGTGCCATATATCATTTTCGCCTCACTTTTATAGTTTAGGCGCAGTACATGAAGGAGCGTATTTGTAGGCGCTGTACATGAAGGAGCGTATTTGTATAGAGCGAAACAACTTCGGCAGTTCTTTCAGGCTTATCTCGAGTTCTAACCAACCGATCGGGCCAGGTCAGGTATCAAATGAAAGCTTATTAAAAGAGGAACAACCCTGCTACATATCATTTTCGCCTCATTTTTATAGTTTAGGCGCAATACATGAAGGAGCGTATTTGTATAGAGCGAAACAACTTCAGCAGTCCTTTCAGACTTATCTCGAGTTCTAACCAATCTATCGGGCCAGGTCTGTTATCAAATGAAAGACTATTAAAAGAGGAACAACCGTGCCATATATCATTTTCGCCTCACTTTTATAGTTTAGGCGCAGTACATGAAGGAGCGTATTTGTAGGCGCTGTACATGAAGGAGCGTATTTGTATAGAGCGAAACAACTTCGGCAGTCCTTTCAGGCTTATCTCGAGTTCTAACCAACCGATCGGGCCAGGTCAGGTATCAAATGAAAGCTTATTAAAAGAGGAACAACCCTGCCACATATCATTTTCGCCTCATTTTTATAGCTTAGGCGCAATACATGAAGGAGCGTATTTGTATAGAGCGAAACAACTTCAGCAGTCCTTTCAGGCTTATCTCGAGTTCTAACCAACCGATCGGGCCAGGTCAGGTATCAAATGAAAGACTATTAAAAGAGGAACACCCGTGCCATATATCATTTTCGCCTTGCTTTTAGAGTTTAGGCGCAGTACATGAAGTAGCGTATTTGTATAGAGCGAAACAACTTCAGCAGTCCTTTCAGACTTATCTCGAGTTCTAACCAACCGATCGGGCCAGGTCAGGTATCAAATGAAAGCATATTAAAAGAGGAACAACCCTGCCATATATCATTTTCGCCTCACTTTTACAGTTTAGGCGCAGTACATGAAGGAGCGTATTTGTATAGAGCGAAACAACTTCGGCAGTCCTTTCAGACTTATCTCGAGTTCTAACCAACCGATCGGGCCAGGTAAGGTATCAAATGAAAGATTATTAAAAGAGGAACAATGCTTCCATATATAATTTTCGCCTCACTTTTATAGTTTAGGCGCAATACATGAAGGAGCGTATTTGTATAGAGCGAAACAACTTCGGCAGTCCTTTCAGACTTATCTCGAGTTCTAACCAACCGATCGGGCCAGGTCAGGTATCAAATGAAAGCTTATTAAAAGAGGAACAACCCTGCCATATATCATTTTCGCCTCACTTTTATAGTTTAGGCGCAATACATGAAGGAGCGTATTTGTATAGAGCGATACAACTTCGGCAGTCCTTTCAGACTTATCTCGAGTTCTAACCAACCGATCGGGCCAGGTAAGGTATCAAATGAAAGATTATTAAAAGAGGAACAATGCTTCCATATATAATTTTCGCCTCACTTTTATAGTTTAGGCGCAATACATGAAGGAGCGTATTTGTATAGAGCGAAACAACTTCGGCAGTCCTTTCAGACTTATCTCGAGTTCTAACTAACCGATCGGGCCAGGTCAGGTATCAAATGAAAGCTTATTAAAAGAGGAACAACTCTGCCATATATCATTTTCGCCTCACTTTTATAGTTTAGGCGCAGTACATGAAGGAGCGTATTTGTAGGCGCTGTACATGAAGGAGCGTATTTGTATAGAGCGAAACAACTTCGGCAGTCCTTTCAGGCTTATCTCGAGTTCTAACCAACCGATCGGGCCCGGTCAGCTATCAAATGAAAGATTATTAAAAGAGGAACAATGCTGCCATATATCATTTTCGCCTCACTTTTACAGTTTAGGCGCAATACATGAAGGAGCGTATTTGTATAGAGCGAAACAACTTCGGCAGTCCTTTCAGACTTATCTCGAGTTCTGACCAACTGATCGGGCCAGGTCAGGTATCAAATGAAAGCTTATTAAAAGAGGAACAACCGTGCCATATATCATTTTCGCCTCACTTTTATAGTTTAGGCGCAGTACATGAAGGAGCGTATTTGTAGGCGCTGTACATGAAGGAGCGTATTTGTATAGAGCGAAACAACTTCGGCAGTTCTTTCAGGCTTATCTCGAGTTCTAACCAACCGATCGGGCCAGGTCAGGTATCAAATGAAAGCTTATTAAAAGAGGAACAACCCTGCCACATATCATTTTCGCCTCATTTTTATAGTTTAGGCGCAATACATGAAGGAGCGTATTTGTATAGAGCGAAACAACTTCAGCAGTCCTTTCAGACTTATCTCGAGTTCTAACCAATCTATCGGGCCAGGTCTGTTATCAAATGAAAGACTATTAAAAGAGGAACAACCGTGCCATATATCATTTTCGCCTCACTTTTATAGTTTAGGCGCAGTACATGAAGGAGCGTATTTGTAGGCGCTGTACATGAAGGAGCGTATTTGTATAGAGCGAAACAACTTCGGCAGTCCTTTCAGGCTTATCTCGAGTTCTAACCAACCGATCGGGCCAGGTCAGGTATCAAATGAAAGCTTATTAAAAGAGGAACAACCCTGCCACATATCATTTTCGCCTCATTTTTATAGCTTAGGCGCAATACATGAAGGAGCGTATTTGTATAGAGCGAAACAACTTCAGCAGTCCTTTCAGGCTTATCTCGAGTTCTAACCAACCGATCGGGCCAGGTCAGGTATCAAATGAAAGACTATTAAAAGAGGAACACCCGTGCCATATATCATTTTCGCCTTGCTTTTAGAGTTTAGGCGCAGTACATGAAGTAGCGTATTTGTATAGAGCGAAACAACTTCAGCAGTCCTTTCAGACTTATCTCGAGTTCTAACCAACCGATCGGGCCAGGTCAGGTATCAAATGAAAGCATATTAAAAGAGGAACAACCCTGCCATATATCATTTTCGCCTCACTTTTACAGTTTAGGCGCAGTACATGAAGGAGCGTATTTGTATAGAGCGAAACAACTTCGGCAGTCCTTTCAGACTTATCTCGAGTTCTAACCAACCGATCGGGCCAGGTAAGGTATCAAATGAAAGATTATTAAAAGAGGAACAATGCTTCCATATATAATTTTCGCCTCACTTTTATAGTTTAGGCGCAATACATGAAGGAGCGTATTTGTATAGAGCGAAACAACTTCGGCAGTCCTTTCAGACTTATCTCGAGTTCTAACCAACCGATCGGGCCAGGTCAGGTATCAAATGAAAGCTTATTAAAAGAGGAACAACCCTGCCATATATCATTTTCGCCTCACTTTTATAGTTTAGGCGCAATACATGAAGGAGCGTATTTGTATAGAGCGATACAACTTTGGCAGTCCTTTCAGACTTATCTCGAGTTCTAACCAACCGATCGGGCCAGGTAAGGTATCAAATGAAAGATTATTAAAAGAGGAACAATGCTTCCATATATAATTTTCGCCTCACTTTTATAGTTTAGGCGCAATACATGAAGGAGCGTATTTGTATAGAGCGAAACAACTTCGGCAGTCCTTTCAGACTTATCTCGAGTTCTAACTAACCGATCGGGCCAGGTCAGGTATCAAATGAAAGCTTATTAAAAGAGGAACAACTCTGCCATATATCATTTTCGCCTCACTTTTATAGTTTAGGCGCAGTACATGAAGGAGCGTATTTGTAGGCGCTGTACATGAAGGAGCGTATTTGTATAGAGCGAAACAACTTCGGCAGTCCTTTCAGGCTTATCTCGAGTTCTAACCAACCGATCGGGCCCGGTCAGCTATCAAATGAAAGATTATTAAAAGAGGAACAATGCTGCCATATATCATTTTCGCCTCACTTTTACAGTTTAGGCGCAATACATGAAGGAGCGTATTTGTATAGAGCGAAACAACTTCGGCAGTCCTTTCAGACTTATCTCGAGTTCTGACCAACTGATCGGGCCAGGTCAGGTATCAAATGAAAGCTTATTAAAAGAGGAACAACCGTGCCATATATCATTTTCGCCTCACTTTTATAGTTTAGGCGCAGTACATGAAGGAGCGTATTTGTAGGCGCTGTACATGAAGGAGCGTATTTGTATAGAGCGAAACAACTTCGGCAGTTCTTTCAGGCTTATCTCGAGTTCTAACCAACCGATCGGGCCAGGTCAGGTATCAAATGAAAGCTTATTAAAAGAGGAACAACCCTGCCACATATCATTTTCGCCTCATTTTTACAGTTTAGGCGCAATACATGAAGGAGCGTATTTGTATAGAGCGAAACAACTTCAGCAGTCCTTTCAGACTTATCTCGAGTTCTAACCAATCTATCGGGCCAGGTCTGTTATCAAATGAAAGACTATTAAAAGAGGAACAACCGTGCCATATATCATTTTCGC
Organism: Thecophora atra; assembly: GCA_937620795.1. NCBI lineage: Eukaryota > Metazoa > Arthropoda > Insecta > Diptera > Conopidae > Thecophora > Thecophora atra. Next base: position 23,702,241 of record OW569399.1, on the reverse strand, counting down.
CTCACTTTTATAGTTTAGGCGCAGTACATGAAGGAGCGTATTTGTAGGCGCTGTACATGAAGGAGCGTATTTGTATAGAGCGAAACAACTTCGGCAGTCCTTTCAGGCTTATCTCGAGTTCTAACCAACCGATCGGGCCAGGTCAGGTATCAAATGAAAGCTTATTAAAAGAGGAACAACCCTGCCACATATCATTTTCGCCTCATTTTTATAGCTTAGGCGCAATACATGAAGGAGCGTATTTGTATAGAGCGAAACAACTTCAGCAGTCCTTTCAGGCTTATCTCGAGTTCTAACCAACCGATCGGGCCAGGTCAGCTATCAAATGAAAGACTATTAAAAGAGGAACACCCGTGCCATATATCATTTTCGCCTTGCTTTTAGAGTTTAGGCGCAGTACATGAAGTAGCGTATTTGTATAGAGCGAAACAACTTCAGCAGTCCTTTCAGACTTATCTCGAGTTCTAACCAACCGATCGGGCCAGGTCAGGTATCAAATGAAAGCATATTAAAAGAGGAACAACCCTGCCATATATCATTTTCGCCTCACTTTTACAGTTTAGGCGCAGTACATGAAGGAGCGTATTTGTATAGAGCGAAACAACTTCGGCAGTCCTTTCAGACTTATCTCGAGTTCTAACCAACCGATCGGGCCAGGTAAGGTATCAAATGAAATATTATTAAAAGAGGAACAATGCTTCCATATATAATTTTCGCCTCACTTTTATAGTTTAGGCGCAATACATGAAGGAGCGTATTTGTATAGAGCGAAACAACTTCGGCAGTCCTTTCAGACTTATCTCGAGTTCTAACCAACCGATCGGGCCAGGTCAGGTATCAAATGAAAGCTTATTAAAAGAGGAACAACCCTGCCATATATCATTTTCGCCTCACTTTTATAGTTTAGGCGCAATACATGAAGGAGCGTATTTGTATAGAGCGATACAACTTTGGCAGTCCTTTCAGACTTATCTCGAGTTCTAACCAACCGATCGGGCCAGGTAAGGTATCAAATGAAAGATTATTAAAAGAGGAACAATGCTTCCATATATAATTTTCGCCTCACTTTTATAGTTTAGGCGCAATACATGAAGGAGCGTATTTGTATAGAGCGAAACAACTTCGGCAGTCCTTTCAGACTTATCTCGAGTTCTAACTAACCGATCGGGCCAGGTCAGGTATGAAATGAAAGCTTATTAAAAGAGGAACAACTCTGCCATATATCATTTTCGCCTCACTTTTATAGTTTAGGCGCAGTACATGAAGGAGCGTATTTGTAGGCGCTGTACATGAAGGAGCGTATTTGTATAGAGCGAAACAACTTCGGCAGTCCTTTCAGGCTTATCTCGAGTTCTAACCAACCGATCGGGCCCGGTCAGCTATCAAATGAAAGATTATTAAAAGAGGAACAATGCTGCCATATATCATTTTCGCCTCACTTTTACAGTTTAGGCGCAATACATGAAGGAGCGTATTTGTATAGAGCGAAACAACTTCGGCAGTCCTTTCAGACTTATCTCGAGTTCTGACCAACTGATCGGGCCAGGTCAGGTATCAAATGAAAGCTTATTAAAAGAGGAACAACTCTGCCATATATCATTTTCGCCTCACTTTTATAGTTTAGGCGCAGTACATGAAGGAGCGTATTTGTAGGCGCTGTACATGAAGGAGCGTATTTGTATAGAGCGAAACAACTTCAGCAGTCCTTTCAGACTTATCTCGAGTTCTAACCAACCGATCGGGCCAGGTCAGGTATCAAATGAAAGCATATTAAAAGAGGAACAACCCTGCCATATATCATTTTCGCCTCACTTTTACAGTTTAGGCGCAATACATGAAGGAGCGTATTTGTATAGAGCGAAACAACTTCGGCAGTCCTTTCAGGCTTATCTCGAGTTCTAACCAACCGATCGGGCCAGGTCAGGTATCAAATGAAAGATTATTAAAAGAGGAACAATGCTGCCATATATAATTTTCGCCTCACTTTTATAGTTTAGGCGCAATACATGAAGGAGCGTATTTGTATAGAGCGAAACAACTTCGGCAGTCCTTTCAGACTTATCTCGAGTTCTAACCAACCGATCGGGCCAGGTCAGGTATCAAATGAAAGATTATTAAAAGAGGAACAATGCTTCCATATATAATTTTCGCCTCACTTTTATAGTTTAGGCGCAATACATGAAGGAGCGTATTTGTATAGAGCGAAACAACTTCGGCAGTTCTTTCAGACTTATCTCGAGTTCTAACCAACTGATCGGGCCAGGTCAGGTATCAAATGAAAGCTTATTAAAAGAGGAACAACTCTGCCATATATCATTTTCGCCTCACTTTTATAGTTTAGGCGCAGTACATGAAGGAGCGTATTTGTAGGCGCTGTACATGAAGGAGCGTATTTGTATAGAGCGAAACAACTTCGGCAGTCCTTTCAGGCTTATCTCGAGTTCTAACCAACCGATCGGGCCCGGTCAGCTATCAAATGAAAGATTATTAAAAGAGGAACAACCCTGCCATATATCATTTTCGCCTCACTTTTACAGTTTAGGCGCAGTACATGAAGGAGCGTATTTGTATAGAGCGAAACAACTTCGGCAGTTCTTTCAGACTTATCTCGAGTTCTAACCAACCGATCGGGCCAGGTCAGGTATCAAATGAAAGATTATTAAAAGAGGAACAATGCTGCCATATATAATTTTCGCCTCACTTTTATAGTTTAGGCGCAGTACATGAAGGAGCGTATTTGTAGGCGCTGTACATGAAGGAGCGTATTTGTATAGAGCGAAACAACTTCGGCAGTCCTTTCAGACTTATCTCGAGTTCTAACCAACCGATCGGGCCAGGTCAGGTATCAAATGAAAGATTATTAAAAGAGGAACAATGCTGCCATATATAATTTTCGCCTCACTTTTATAGTTTAGGCGCAATACATGAAGGAGCGTATTTGTATAGAGCGAAACAACTTCGGCAGTCCTTTCAGACTTATCTCGAGTTCTAACCAACCGATCGGGCCAGGTCAGGTATCAAATGAAAGATTATTAAAAGAGGAACAATGCTTCCATATATAATTTTCGCCTCACTTTTATAGTTTAGGCGCAATACATGAAGGAGCGTATTTGTATAGAGCGAAACAACTTCGGCAGTTCTTTCAGACTTATCTCGAGTTCTAACCAACTGATCGGGCCAGGTCAGGTATCAAATGAAAGCTTATTAAAAGAGGAACAACTCTGCCATATATCATTTTCGCCTCACTTTTATAGTTTAGGCGCAGTACATGAAGGAGCGTATTTGTAGGCGCTGTACATGAAGGAGCGTATTTGTATAGAGCGAAACAACTTCAGCAGTCCTTTCAGACTTATCTCGAGTTCTAACCAACCGATCGGGCCAGGTCAGGTATCAAATGAAAGCATATTAAAAGAGGAACAACCCTGCCATATATCATTTTCGCCTCACTTTTACAGTTTAGGCGCAGTACATGAAGGAGCGTATTTGTATAGAGCGAAACAACTTCGGCAGTTCTTTCAGACTTATCTCGAGTTCTAACCAACCGATCGGGCCAGGTCAGGTATCAAATGAAAGATTATTAAAAGAGGAACAATGCTGCCATATATAATTTTCGCCTCACTTTTATAGTTTAGGCGCAATACATGAAGGAGCGTATTTGTATAGAGCGAAACAACTTCGGCAGTCCTTTCAGACTTATCTCGAGTTCTAACCAACCGATCGGGCCAGGTCAGGTATCAAATGAAAGATTATTAAAAGAGGAACAATGCTTCCATATATAATTTTCGCCTCACTTTTATAGTTTAGGCGCAATACATGAAGGAGCGTATTTGTATAGAGCGAAACAACTTCGGCAGTTCTTTCAGACTTATCTCGAGTTCTAACCAACTGATCGGGCCAGGTCAGGTATCAAATGAAAGCTTATTAAAAGAGGAACAACTCTGCCATATATCATTTTCGCCTCACTTTTATAGTTTAGGCGCAGTACATGAAGGAGCGTATTTGTAGGCGCTGTACATGAAGGAGCGTATTTGTATAGAGCGAAACAACTTCGGCAGTCCTTTCAGGCTTATCTCGAGTTCTAACCAACCGATCGGGCCCGGTCAGCTATCAAATGAAAGATTATTAAAAGAGGAACAATGCTGCCATATATAATTTTCGCCTCACTTTTATAGTTTAGGCGCAGTACATGAAGGAGCGTATTTGTAGGCGCTGTACATGAAGGAGCGTATTTGTATAGAGCGAAACAACTTCAGCAGTCCTTTCAGACTTATCTCGAGTTCTAACCAACCGATCGGGCCAGGTCAGGTATCAAATGAAAGCATATTAAAAGAGGAACAACCCTGCCATATATCATTTTCGCCTCACTTTTACAGTTTAGGCGCAGTACATGAAGGAGCGTATTTGTATAGAGCGAAACAACTTCGGCAGTCCTTTCAGACTTATCTCGAGTTCTAACCAACCGATCGGGCCAGGTCAGGTATCAAATGAAAGCATATTAAAAGAGGAACAACCCTGCCATATATCATTTTCGCCTCACTTTTACAGTTTAGGCGCAGTACATGAAGGAGCGTATTTGTATAGAGCGAAACAACTTCGGCAGTCCTTTCAGACTTATCTCGAGTTCTAACCAACCGATCGGGCCAGGTCAGGTATCAAATGAAAGCATATTAAAAGAGGAACAACCCTGCCATATATCATTTTCGCCTCACTTTTACAGTTTAGGCGCAGTACATGAAGGAGCGTATTTGTATAGAGCGAAACAACTTCGGCAGTTCTTTCAGACTTATCTCGAGTTCTAACCAACCGATCGGGCCAGGTCAGGTATCAAATGAAAGCTTATTAAAAGAGGAACAACCCTGCCATATATCATTTTCGCCTCACTTTTATAGTTTAGGCGCAATACATGAAGGAGCGTATTTGTATAGAGCGATACAACTTCGGCAGTCCTTTCAGACTTATCTCGAGTTCTAACCAACCGATCGGGCCAGGTAAGGTATCAAATGAAAGATTATTAAAAGAGGAACAATGCTTCCATATATAATTTTCGCCTCACTTTTATAGTTTAGGCGCAATACATGAAGGAGCGTATTTGTATAGAGCGAAACAACTTTGGCAGTCCTTTCAGACTTATCTCGAGTTCTAACTAACCGATCGGGCCAGGTCAGGTATCAAATGAAAGCTTATTAAAAGAGGAACAACTCTGCCATATATCATTTTCGCCTCACTTTTATAGTTTAGGCGCAGTACATGAAGGAGCGTATTTGTAGGCGCTGTACATGAAGGAGCGTATTTGTATAGAGCGAAACAACTTCGGCAGTCCTTTCAGGCTTATCTCGAGTTCTAACCAACCGATCGGGCCCGGTCAGCTATCAAATGAAAGATTATTAAAAGAGGAACAATGCTGCCACATATCATTTTCGCCTCATTTTTATAGTTTAGGCGCAATACATGAAGGAGCGTATTTGTATAGAGCGAAACAACTTCAGCAGTCCTTTCAGACTTATCTCGAGTTCTAACCAATCTATCGGGCCAGGTCTGTTATCAAATGAAAGACTATTAAAAGAGGAACAACCGTGCCATATATCATTTTCGCCTCACTTTTATAGTTTAGGCGCAGTACATGAAGGAGCGTATTTGTAGGCGCTGTACATGAAGGAGCGTATTTGTATAGAGCGAAACAACTTCGGCAGTTCTTTCAGGCTTATCTCGAGTTCTGACCAACTGATCGGGCCAGGTCAGGTATCAAATGAAAGCTTATTAAAAGAGGAACAACCGTGCCATATATCATTTTCGCCGCACTTTTATAGTTTAGGCGCAGTACATGAAGGAGCGTATTTGTAGGCGCTGTACATGAAGGAGCGTATTTGTATAGAGCGAAACAACTTCGGCAGTTCTTTCAGGCTTATCTCGAGTTCTAACCAACCCATCGGGCCAGATCAGGTATCAAATGAAAGCTTATTAAAAGAGGAACAACCCTGCCACATATCATTTTCGCCTCATTTTTATAGTTTAGGCGCAGTACATGAAGGAGCGTATTTGTAGGCGCTGTACATGAAGGAGCGTATTTGAATAGAGCGAAACAACTTCGGCAGTCCTTTCAGACTTATCTCGAGTTCTGACCAACTGATCGGGCCAGGTCAGGTATCAAATGAAAGCTTATTAAAAGAGGAACAACCGTGCCATATATCATTTTCGCCTCACTTTTATAGTTTAGGCGCAGTACATGAAGGAGCGTATTTGTAGGCGCTGTACATGAAGGAGCGTATTTGTATAGAGCGAAACAACTTCGGCAGTTCTTTCAGGCTTATCTCGAGTTCTAACCAACCCATCGGGCCAGATCAGGTATCAAATGAAAGCTTATTAAAAGAGGAACAACCCTGCCACATATCATTTTCGCCTCATTTTTATAGTTTAGGCGCAATACATGAAGGAGCGTATTTGTATAGAGCGAAACAACTTCAGCAGTCCTTTCAGACTTATCTCGAGTTCTAACCAATCTATCGGGCCAGGTCTGTTATCAAATGAAAGACTATTAAAAGAGGAACAACCGTGCCATATATCATTTTCGCCTCACTTTTATAGTTTAGGCGCAGTACATGAAGGAGCGTATTTGTAGGCGCTGTACATGAAGGAGCGTATTTGTATAGAGCGAAACAACTTCGGCAGTTCTTTCAGGCTTATCTCGAGTTCTAACCAACCGATCGGGCCAGGTCAAGTATCAAATGAAAGCTTATTAAAAGAGGAACAACCCTGCCACATATCATTTTCGCCTCATTTTTATAGTTTAAGCGCAATACATGAAGGAGCGTATTTGTATAGAGCGAAACAACTTCAGCAGTCCTTTCAGACTTATCTCGAGTTCTAACCAATCTATCGGGCCAGGTCAGTTATCAAATGAAAGACTATTAAAAGAGGAACAACCGTGCCATATATCATTTTCGCCTCACTTTTATAGTTTAGGCGCAGTACATGAAGGAGCGTATTTGTAGGCGCTGTACATGAAGGAGCGTATTTGTATAGAGCGAAACAACTTCGGCAGTCCTTTCAGGCTTATCTCGAGTTCTAACCAACCGATCGGGCCAGGTCAGGTATCAAATGAAAGCTTATTAAAAGAGGAACAACCCTGCCACATATCATTTTCGCCTCATTTTTATAGTTTAGGCGCAATACATGAAGGAGCGTATTTGTATAGAGCGAAACAACTTCAGCAGTCCTTTCAGGCTTATCTCGAGTTCTAACCAACCGATCGGGCCAGGTCAGGTATCAAATGAAAGACTATTAAAAGAGGAACACCCGTGCCATATATCATTTTCGCCTTGCTTTTAGAGTTTAGGCGCAGTACATGAAGTAGCGTATTTGTATAGAGCGAAACAACTTCAGCAGTCCTTTCAGACTTATCTCGAGTTCTAACCAACCGATCGGGCCAGGTCAGGTATCAAATGAAAGCATATTAAAAGAGGAACAACCCTGCCATATATCATTTTCGCCTCACTTTTATAGTTTAGGCGCAGTACATGAAGGAGCGTATTTGTATAGAGCGAAACAACTTCGGCAGTCCTTTCAGACTTATCTCGAGTTCTAACCAACCGATCGGGCCAGGTCAGGTATCAAATGAAAGACTATTAAAAGAGGAACACCCGTGCCATATATCATTTTCGCCTTGCTTTTAGAGTTTAGGCGCAGTACATGAAGTAGCGTATTTGTATAGAGCGAAACAACTTCAGCAGTCCTTTCAGACTTATCTCGAGTTCTAACCAACCGATCGGGCCAGGTCAGGTATCAAATGAAAGCATATTAAAAGAGGAACAACCCTGCCATATATCATTTTCGCCTCACTTTTATAGTTTAGGCGCAGTACATGAAGGAGCGTATTTGTATAGAGCGAAACAACTTCGGCAGTCCTTTCAGACTTATCTCGAGTTCTAACCAACCGATCGGGCCAGGTCAGGTATCAAATGAAAGCTTATTAAAAGAGGAACAACTCTGCCATATATCATTTTCGCCTCACTTTTATAGTTTAGGCGCAGTACATGAAGGAGCGTATTTGTAGGCGCTGTACATGAAGGAGCGTATTTGTATAGAGCGAAACAACTTCGGCAGTCCTTTCAGGCTTATCTCGAGTTCTAACTAACCGATCGGGCCAGGTCAGGTATCAAATGAAAGCTTATTAAAAGAGGAACAACTCTGCCACATATCATTTTCGCCTCACTTTTATAGTTTAGGCGCAGTACATGAAGGAGCGTATTTGTAGGCGCTGTACATGAAGGAGCGTATTTGTATAGAGCGAAACAACTTCGGCAGTCCTTTCAGGCTTATCTCGAGTTCTAACCAACCGATCGGGCCAGGTCAGCTATCAAATGAAAGATTATTAAAAGAGGAACAATGCTGCCATATATCATTTTCGCCTCACTTTTACAGTTTAGGCGCAATACATGAAGGAGCGTATTTGTATAGAGCGAAACAACTTCGGCAGTCCTTTCAGACTTATCTCGAGTTCTGACCAACTGATTGGGCCAGGTCAGGTATCAAATGAAAGCTTATTAAAAGAGGAACAACCGAGCCATATATCATTTTCGCCTCACTTTTATAGTTTAGGCGCAGTACATGAAGGAGCGTATTTGTAGGCGCTGTACATGAAGGAGTGTATTTGTATAGAGCGAAACAACTTCGGCAGTTCTTTCAGGCTTATCTCGAGTTCTAACCAACCGATCGGGCCAAGTCAGGTATCAAATGAAAGCTTATTAAAAGAAGAACAACCCTGCCACATATCATTTTCGCCTCATTTTTATAGTTTAGGCGCAATACATGAAGGAGCGTATTTGTATAGAGCGAAACAACTTCAGCAGTCCTTTCAGACTTATCTCGAGTTCTAGCCAATCTATCGGGCCAGGTCAGTTATCAAATGAAAGACTATTAAAAGGGGAACAACCGTGCCTTATATCATTTTCGCCTCACTTTTATAGTTTAGGCGCAGTACATGAAGGAGCGTATTTGTAGGCGCTGTACATGAAGGAGCGTATTTGTATAGAGCGAAAAAACTTCGGCAGTCCTTTCAGGCTTATCTCGAGTTCTAACCAACCGATCGGGCCAGGTCAGGTATCAAATGAAAGCTTATTAAAAGAGGAACAACCCTGCCACATATCATTTTCGCCTCATTTTTATAGTTTAGGCGCAATACATGAAGGAGCGTATTTGTATAGAGCGAAACAACTTCAGCAGTCCTTTCAGACTTATCTCGAGTTCTAAGCAACCGATCGGGCCAGGTCAGGTATCAAATGAAAGATTATTAAAAGAGGAACAATGCTGCCATATATAATTTTCGCCTCACCGTTTTATAGTTTAGGCGCAATACATGAAGGAGCGTATTTGTATAGAGCGATACAACTTCGGCAGTCCTTTCAGACTTATCTCGAGTTCTAACCAACCGATCGGGCCAGGTCAGGTATCAAATGAAAGATTATTAAAAGAGGAACAATGCTGCCATATATAATTTTCGCCTCACCGTTTTATAGTTTAGGCGCAATACATGAAGGAGCGTATTTGTATAGAGCGATACAACTTCGGCAGTCCTTTCAGACTTATCTCGAGTTCTAACCAACCGATCGGGCCAGGTCAGGTATCAAATGAAAGATTATTAAAAGAGGAACAATGCTGCCATATATAATTTTCGCCTCACTTTTATAGTTTAGGCGCAATACATGAAGGAGCGTATTTGTATAGAGCGAAACAACTTCGGCAGTCCTTTCAGACTTATCTCGAGTTCTAACCAACCGATCGGGCCAGCTCAGGTATCAAATGAAAGATTATTAAAAGAGGAACAATGCTGCCATATATAATTTTCGCCTCACCGTTTTATAGTTTAGGCGCAATACATGAAGGAGCGTATTTGTATAGAGCGATACAACTTCGGCAGTCCTTTCAGACTTATCTCGAGTTCTAACCAACCGATCGGGCCAGCTCAGGTATCAAATGAAAGACTATTAAAAGAGGAACACCCGTGCCATATATCGTTTTCGCCTTGCTTTTAGAGTTTAGGCGCAGTACATGAAGTAGCGTATTTGTATAGAGCGATACAACTTCGGCAGTCCTTTCAGACTTATCTCGAGTTCTAACCAACCGATCGGGCCAGGTCAGGTATCAAATGAAAGCTTATTAAAAGAGGAACAATGCTGCCATATATAATTTTCGCCTCACTTTTATAGTTTAGGCGCAATACATGAAGGAGCGTATTTGTATAGAGCGATACAACTTCGGCAGTCCTTTCAGACTTATCTCGAGTTCTAACCAACCGATCGGGCCAGGTCAGGTATCAAATGAAAGATTATTAAAAGAGGAACAATGCTGCCATATATAATTTTCGCCTCACCGTTTTATAGTTTAGGCGCAATACATGAAGGAGCGTATTTGTATAGAGCGATACAACTTCGGCAGTCCTTTCAGACTTATCTCGAGTTCTAACCAACCGATCGGGCCAGGTCAGGTATCAAATGAAAGATTATTAAAAGAGGAACAATGCTGCCATATATAATTTTCGCCTCACTTTTATAGTTTAGGCGCAATACATGAAGGAGCGTATTTGTATAGAGCGAAACAACTTCGGCAGTCCTTTCAGACTTATCTCGAGTTCTAAGCAACCGATCGGGCCAGGTCAGGTATCAAATGAAAGCTTATTAAAAGAGGAACAATGCTGCCATATATAATTTTCGCCTCACTTTTATAGTTTAGGCGCAATACATGAAGGAGCGTATTTGTATAGAGCGATACAACTTCGGCAGTCCTTTCAGACTTATCTCGAGTTCTAACCAACCGATCGGGCCAGGTCAGGTATCAAATGAAAGATTATTAAAAGAGGAACAATGCTGCCATATATAATTTTCGCCTCACTTTTATAGTTTAGGCGCAATACATGAAGGAGCGTATTTGTATAGAGCGATACAACTTCGGCAGTCCTTTCAGACTTATCTCGAGTTCTAACCAACCGATCGGGCCAGGTCAGGTATCAAATGAAAGCTTATTAAAAGAGGAACAACCCTGCCATATATCATTTTCGCCTCACTTTTATAGTTTAGGCGCAATACATGAAGGAGCGTATTTGTATAGAGCGATACAACTTCGGCAGTCCTTTCAGACTTATCTCGAGTTCTAACCAACCGATCGGGCCAGGTCAGGTATCAAATGAAAGATTATTAAAAGGGGAACAATGCTGCCATATATAATTTTCGCCTCACTTTTATAGTTTAGGCGCAATACATGAAGGAGCGTATTTGTATAGAGCGAAACAACTTCGGCAGTCCTTTCAGACTTATCTCGAGTTCTAAGCAACCGATCGGGCCAGGTCAGGTATCAAATGAAAGCTTATTAAAAGAGGAACAATGCTTCCATATATAATTTTCCCCTCACTTTTATAGTTTAGGCGCAGTACATGAAGGAGCGTATTTGTATAGAGCGAAACAACTTCGGCAGTCCTTTCAGACTTATCTCGAGTTCTAACTAACCGATCGGGCCAGGTCAGGTATCAAATGAAAGCTTATTAAAAGAGGAACAACTCTGCCATATATCATTTTCGCCTCACTTTTATAGTTTAGGCGCAGTGCATGAAGGAGCGTATTTGTATGCGCTGTACATGAAGGAGCGTATTTGTATAGAGCGAAACAACTTCGGCAGTCCTTTCAGGCTTATCTCGAGTTCTAACCAACCGATCGGGCCCGGTCAGCTATCAAATGAAAGATTATTAAAAGAGGAACAATGCTGCCATATATCATTTTCGCCTCACTTTTACAGTTTAGGCGCAATACATGAAGGAGCGTATTTGTATAGAGCGATACAACTTCGGCAGTCCTTTCAGACTTATCTCGAGTTCTAACCAACCGATCGGGCCAGGTCAGGTATCAAATGAAAGATTATTAAAAGAGGAACAACCCTGATATATATCATTTTCGCCTCACTTTTATAGTTTAGGCGCAATACATGAAGGAGCGTATTTGTATAGAGCGATACAACTTCGGCAGTCCTTTCAGACTTATCTCGAGTTCTAACCAACCGATCGGGCCAGGTCAGGTATCAAATGAAAGCTTATTAAAAGAGGAACAACCGTGCCATATATCATTTTCGCCTCACTTTTATAGTTTAGGCGCAGTACATGAAGGAGCGTATTTGTAGGCGCTGTACATGAAGGAGCGTATTTGTATAGAGCGAAACAACTTCGGCAGTCCTTTCAGACTTATCTCGAGTTCTAAGCAACCGATCGGGCCAGGTCAGGTATCAAATGAAAGCTTATTAAAAGAGGAACAATGCTTCCATATATAATTTTCCCCTCACTTTTATAGTTTAGGCGCAATACATGAAGGAGCGTATTTGTATAGAGCGAAACAACTTCGGCAGTCCTTTCAGACTTATCTCGAGTTCTAACTAACCGATCGGGCCAGGTCAGGTATCAAATGAAAGCTTATTAAAAGAGGAACAACTCTGCCATATATCATTTTCGCCTCACTTTTATAGTTTAGGCGCAGTGCATGAAGGAGCGTATTTGTATGCGCTGTACATGAAGGAGCGTATTTGTATAGAGCGAAACAACTTCGGCAGTCCTTTCAGGCTTATCTCGAGTTCTAACCAACCGATCGGGCCCGGTCAGCTATCAAATGAAAGATTATTAAAAGAGGAACAATGCTGCCATATATCATTTTCGCCTCACTTTTACAGTTTAGGCGCAATACATGAAGGAGCGTATTTGTATAGAGCGATACAACTTCGGCAGTCCTTTCAGACTTATCTCGAGTTCTAACCAACCGATCGGGCCAGGTCAGGTATCAAATGAAAGATTATTAAAACAGGAACAACCCTGATATATATCATTTTCGCCTCACTTTTATAGTTTAGGCGCAATACATGAAGGAGCGTATTTGTATAGAGCGATACAACTTCGGCAGTCCTTTCAGACTTATCTCGAGTTCTAACCAACCGATCGGGCCAGGTAAGGTATCAAATGAAAGATTATTAAAAGAGGAACAATGCTTCCATATATAATTTTCCCCTCACTTTTATAGTTTAGGCGCAATACATGAAGGAGCGTATTTGTATAGAGCGAAACAACTTCGGCAGTCCTTTCAGACTTATCTCGAGTTCTAACTAACCGATCGGGCCAGGTCAGGTATCAAATGAAAGCTTATTAAAAGAGGAACAACTCTGCCATATATCATTTTCGCCTCACTTTTATAGTTTAGGCGCAGTACATGAAGGAGCGTATTTGTATGCGCTGTACATGAAGGAGCGTATTTGTATAGAGCGAAACAACTTCGGCAGTCCTTTCAGGCTTATCTCGAGTTCTAACCAACCGATCGGGCCCGGTCAGCTATCAAATGAAAGATTATTAAAAGAGGAACAATGCTGCCATATATCATTTTCGCCTCACTTTTACAGTTTAGGCGCAATACATGAAGGAGCGTATTTGTATAGAGCGAAACAACTTCGGCAGTCCTTTCAGACTTATCTCGAGTTCTGACCAACTGATCGGGCCAGGTCAGGTATCAAATGAAAGCTTATTAAAAGAGGAACAACCGTGCCATATATCATTTTCGCCTCACTTTTATAGTTTAGGCGCAGTACATGAAGGAGCGTATTTGTAGGCGCTGTACATGAAGGAGCGTATTTGTATAGAGCGAAACAACTTCGGCAGTTCTTTCAGGCTTATCTCGAGTTCTAACCAACCGATCGGGCCAGGTCAGGTATCAAATGAAAGCTTATTAAAAGAGGAACAACCCTGCCACATATCATTTTCGCCTCATTTTTATAGTTTAGGCGCAATACATGAAGGAGCGTATTTGTATAGAGCGAAACAACTTCAGCAGTCCTTTCAGACTTATCTCGAGTTCTAACCAATCTATCGGGCCAGGTCTGTTATCAAATGAAAGACTATTAAAAGAGGAACAACCGTGCCATATATCATTTTCGCCTCACTTTTATAGTTTAGGCGCAGTACATGAAGGAGCGTATTTGTAGGCGCTGTACATGAAGGAGCGTATTTGTATAGAGCGAAACAACTTCGGCAGTCCTTTCAGGCTTATCTCGAGTTCTAACCAACCGATCGGGCCAGGTCAGGTATCAAATGAAAGCTTATTAAAAGAGGAACAACCCTGCCACATATCATTTTCGCCTCATTTTTATAGTTTAGGCGCAATACATGAAAGAGCGTATTTGTATAGAGCGAAACAACTTCAGCAGTCCTTTCAGGCTTATCTCGAGTTCTAACCAACCGATCGGGCCAGGTCAGGTATCAAATGAAAGACTATTAAAAGAGGAACACCCGTGCCATATATCATTTTCGCCTTGCTTTTAGAGTTTAGGCGCAGTACATGAAGTAGCGTATTTGTATAGAGCGAAACAACTTCAGCAGTCCTTTCAGACTTATCTCGAGTTCTAACCAACCGATCGGGCCAGGTCAGGTATCAAATGAAAGCATATTAAAAGAGGAACAACCCTGCCATATATCATTTTCGCCTCACTTTTACAGTTTAGGCGCAGTACATGAAGGAGCGTATTTGTATAGAGCGAAACAACTTCGGCAGTCCTTTCAGACTTATCTCGAGTTCTAACCAACCGATCGGGCCAGGTCAGGTATCAAATGAAAGATTATTAAAAGAGGAACAATGCTGCCATATATAATTTTCGCCTCACTTTTATAGTTTAGGCGCAATATATGAAGGAGCGTATTTGTATAGAGCGAAACAACTTCGGCAGTCCTTTCAGACTTATCTCGAGTTCTAACCAACCGATCGGGCCAGGTCAGGTTTTAAATGAAAGCTTATTAAAAGAGGAACAACCCTGCCATATATCATTTTCGCCTCACTTTTATAGTTTAGGCGCAATACATGAAGGAGCGTATTTGTATAGAGCGATACAACTTCGGCAGTCCTTTCAGACTTATCTCGAGTTCTAACCAACCGATCGGGCCAGGTAAGGTATCAAATGAAAGATTATTAAAAGAGGAACAATGCTTCCATATATAATTTTCGCCTCACTTTTATAGTTTAGGCGCAATACATGAAGGAGCGTATTTGTATAGAGCGAAACAACTTCGGCAGTCCTTTCAGACTTATCTCGAGTTCTAACTAACCGATCGGGCCAGGTCAGGTATCAAATGAAAGCTTATTAAAAGAGGAACAACTCTGCCATAGATCATTTTCGCCTCACTTTTATAGTTTAGGCGCAGTACATGAAGGAGCGTATTTGTAGGCGCTGTACATGAAGGAGCGTATTTGTATAGAGCGAAACAACTTCGGCAGTCCTTTCAGGCTTATCTCGAGTTCTAACCAACCGATCGGGCCCGGTCAGCTATCAAATGAAAGATTATTAAAAGAGGAACAATGCTGCCATATATCATTTTCGCCTCACTTTTACAGTTTAGGCGCAATACATGAAAGAGCGTATTTGTATAGAGCGAAACAACTTCGGCAGTCCTTTCAGACTTATCTCGAGTTCTGACCAACTGATCGGGCCAGGTCAGGTATCAAATGAAAGCTTATTAAAAGAGGAACAACCGTGCCATATATCATTTTCGCCTCACTTTTATAGTTTAGGCGCAGTACATGAAGGAGCGTATTTGTAGGCGCTGTACATGAAGGAGCGTATTTGTATAGAGCGAAACAACTTCGGCAGTTCTTTCAGTCTTATCTCGAGTTCTAACCAACCCATCGGGCCAGGTCAGGTATCAAATGAAAGCTTATTAAAAGAGGAACAACCCTGCCACATATCATTTTCGCCTCATTTTTATAGTTTAGGCGCAATACATGAAGGAGCGTATTTGTATAGAGCGAAACAACTTCAGCAGTCCTTTCAGACTTATCTCGAGTTCTAACCAATCTATCGGGCCAGGTCAGGTATCAAATGAAAGATTATTAAAAGAGGAACAATGCTGCCATATATAATTTTCGCCTCACTTTTATAGTTTAGGCGCAATACATGAAGGAGCGTATTTGTATAGAGCGAAACAACTTCGGCAGTCCTTTCAGACTTATCTCGAGTTCTAACCAACCGATCGGGCCAGGTCAGGTATCAAATGAAAGATTATTAAAAGAGGAACAATGCTGCCATATATAATTTTCGCCTCACTTTTATAGTTTAGGCGCAATACATGACGGAGCGTATTTGTATAGAGCGAAACAACTTCAGCAGTCCTTTCAGGCTTATCTCGAATTCTAACCAACCGATCGGGCCAGGTCAGGTATCAAATGAAAGACTATTAAAAGAGGAACAACCGTGCCATATATCATTTTCGCCTCACTTTTATAGTTTAGGCGCAGTACATGAAGGAGCGTATTTGTAGGCGCTGTACATGAAGGAGCGTATTTGTATAGAGCGAAACAACTTCGGCAGTTCTTTCAGGCTTATCTCGAGTTCTAACCAACCCATCGGGCCAGGTCAGGTATCAAATGAAAGCTTATTAAAAGAGGAACAACCCTGCCACATATCATTTTCGCCTCATTTTTATAGTTTAGGCGCAATACATGAAGGAGCGTATTTGTATAGAGCGAAACAACTTCAGCAGTCCTTTCAGACTTATCTCGAGTTCTAACCAATCTATCGGGCCAGGTCAGGTATCAAATGAAAGATTATTAAAAGAGGAACAATGCTGCCATATATAATTTTCGCCTCACTTTTATAGTTTAGGCGCAATACATGAAGGAGCGTATTTGTATAGAGCGAAACAACTTCGGCAGTCCTTTCAGACTTATCTCGAGTTCTAACCAACCGATCGGGCCAGGTCAGGTATCAAATGAAAGATTATTAAAAGAGGAACAATGCTGCCATATATAATTTTCGCCTCACTTTTATAGTTTAGGCGCAATACATGACGGAGCGTATTTGTATAGAGCGAAACAACTTCAGCAGTCCTTTCAGGCTTATCTCGAATTCTAACCAATCGATCGGGCCAGGTCAGGTATCAAATGAAAGACTATTAAAAGAGGAACACCCGTGCCATATATCATTTTCGCCTTGCTTTTAGAGTTTAGGCGCAGTACATGAAGTAGCGTATTTGTATAGAGCGAAACAACTTCGGCAGTCCTTTCAGACTTATCTCGAGTTCTGACCAACTGATCGGGCCAGGTCAGGTATCAAATGAAAGCTTATTAAAAGAGAAACAACCGTGCCATATATCATTTTCGCCTCACTTTTATAGTTTAGGCGCAGTACATGAAGGAGCGTATTTGTAGGCGCTGTACATGAAGGAGCGTATTTGTATAGAGCGAAACAACTTCGGCAGTCCTTTCAGGCTTATCTCGAGTTCTAACCAACCGATCGGGCCAGGTCAGGTATCAAATGAAAGCATATTAAAAGAGGAACAACCCTGCCATATATCATTTTCGCCTCACTTTTACAGTTTAGGCGCAGTACATGAAGGAGCGTATTTGTATAGAGCGAAACAACTTCGGCAGTCCTTTCAGACTTATCTCGAGTTCTAACCAACCGATCGGGCCAGGTCAGGTATCAAATGAAAGATTATTAAAAGAGGAACAATGCTGCCATATATAATTTTCGCCTCACTTTTATAGTTTAGGCGCAATACATGAAGGAGCGTATTTGTATAGAGCGAAACAACTTCGGCAGTCCTTTCAGACTTATCTCGAGTTCTAACCAACCGATCGGGCCAGGTCAGGTATCAAATGAAAGCTTATTAAAAGAGGAACAACCCTGCCATATATCATTTTCGCCTCACTTTTATAGTTTAGGCGCAATACATGAAGGAGCGTATTTGTAGGCGCTGTACATGAAGGAGCGTATTTGTATAGAGCGAAACAACTTCGGCAGTCCTTTCAGGCTTATCTCGAGTTCTAACCAACCGATCGGGCCCGGTCAGCTATCAAATGAAAGATTATTAAAAGAGGAACAATGCTGCCATATATCATTTTCGCCTCACTTTTACAGTTTAGGCGCAATACATGAAGGAGCGTATTTGTATAGAGCGAAACAACTTCGGCAGTCCTTTCAGACTTATCTCGAGTTCTGACCAACTGATCGGGCCAGGTCAGGTATCAAATGAAAGCTTATTAAAAGAGAAACAACCGTGCCATATATCATTTTCGCCTCACTTTTATAGTTTAGGCGCAGTACATGAAGGAGCGTATTTGTAGGCGCTGTACATGAAGGAGCGTATTTGTATAGAGCGAAACAACTTCGGCAGTTCTTTCAGGCTTATGTCGAGTTCTAACCAACCCATCGGGCCAGGTCAGGTATCAAATGAAAGCTTATTAAAAGAGGAACAACCCTGCCACATATCATTTTCGCCTCATTTTTATAGTTTAGGCGCAATACATGAAGGAGCGTATTTGTATAGAGCGAAACAACTTCAGCAGTCCTTTCAGACTTATCTCGAGTTCTAACCAATCTATCGGGCCAGGTCTGTTATCAAATGAAAGACTATTAAAAGAGGAACAACCGTGCCATATATCATTTTCGCCTCACTTTTATAGTTTAGGCGCAGTACATGAAGGAGCGTATTTGTAGGCGCTGTACATGAAGGAGCGTATTTGTATAGAGCGAAACAACTTCGGCAGTCCTTTCAGGCTTATCTCGAGTTCTAACCAACCGATCGGGCCAGGTCAGGTATCAAATGAAAGCTTATTAAAAGAGGAACAACCCTGCCACATATCATTTTCGCCTCATTTTTATAGTTTAGGCGCAATACATGAAGGAGCGTATTTGTATAGAGCGAAACAACTTCAGCAGTCCTTTCAGGCTTATCTCGAGTTCTAACCAACCGATCGGGCCAGGTCAGGTGTCAAATGAAAGACTATTAAAAGAGGAACACCCGTGCCATATATCATTTTCGCCTTGCTTTTAGAGTTTAGGCGCAGTACATGAAGTAGCGTATTTGTATAGAGCGAAACAACTTCAGCAGTCCTTTCAGACTTATCTCGAGTTCTAACCAACCGATCGGGCCAGGTCAGGTATCAAATGAAAGCATATTAAAAGAGGAACAACCCTGCCATATATCATTTTCGCCTCACTTTTATAGTTTAGGCGCAGTACATGAAGGAGCGTATTTGTATAGAGCGAAACAACTTCGGCAGTCCTTTCAGACTTATCTCGAGTTCTAACCAACCGATCGGGCCCGGTCAGGTATCAAATGAAAGATTATTAAAAGAGGAACAATGCTGCTATATATAATTTTCGCCTCACTTTTATAGTTTAGGCGCAATACATGAAGGAGCGTATTTGTATAGAGCGAAACAACTTCAGCAGTCCTTTCAGGCTTATCTCGAGTTCTAACCAACCGATCGGGCCAGGTCAGGTATCAAATGAAAGCTTATTAAAAGAGGAACAACCCTGCCATATATCATTTTCGCCTCACTTTTATAGTTTAGGCGCAATACATGAAGGAGCGTATTTGTATAGAGCGATACAACTTCGGCAGTCCTTTCAGGCTTATCTCGAGTTCTAACCAACCGATCGGGCCAGGTCAGGTATCAAATGAAAGATTATTAAAAGAGGAACAATGCTGCCATATATAATTTTCGCCTCACTTTTATAGTTTAGGCGCAATACATGAAGGAGCGTATTTGTATAGAGCGATACAACTTCGGCAGTCCTTTCAGACTTATCTCGAGTTCTAACCAACCGATCGGGCCAGGTCAGGTATCAAATGAAAGATTATTAAAAGAGGAACAATGCTGCCATATATAATTTTCGCCTCACTTTTATAGTTTAGGCGCAATACATGAAGGAGCGTATTTGTATAGAGCGAAACAACTTCAGCAGTCCTTTCAGGCTTATCTCGAGTTCTAACCAACCGATCCGGCCAGGTAAGGTATCAAATGAAAGCTTATTAAAAGAGGAACAACCCTGCCATATATCATTTTCGCCTCACTTTTATAGTTTAGGCGCAATACATGAAGGAGCGTATTTGTATAGAGCGATACAACTTCGGTAGTCCTTTCAGACTTATCTCGAGTTCTAACCAACCGATCGGGCCAGGTCAGGTATCAAATGAAAGATTATTAAAAGGGGAACAATGCTGCCATATATAATTTTCGCCTCACTTTTATAGTTTAGGCGCAATACATGAAGGAGCGTATTTGTATAGAGCGAAACAACTTCGGCAGTCCTTTCAGACTTATCTCGAGTTCTAACCAACCGATCGGGCCAGGTCAGGTATCAAATGAAAGATTATTAAAAGAGGAACAACCCTGATATATATCATTTTCGCCTCACTTTTATAGTTTAGGCGCAATACATGAAGGAGCGTATTTGTATAGAGCGAAACAACTTCAGCAGTCCTTTCAGGCTTATCTCGAGTTCTAACCAATCTATCGGGCCAGGTCAGGTATCAAATGAAAGATTATTAAAAGAGGAACAATGCTGCTATATATAATTTTCGCCTCACTTTTATAGTTTAGGCGCAATACATGAAGGAGCGTATTTGTATAGAGCGATACAACTTCGGCAGTCCTTTCAGACTTATCTCGAGTTCTAACCAACCGATCGGGCCAGGTCAGGTATCAAATGAAAGATTATTAAAAGAGGAACAATGCTGCCATATATAATTTTCGCCTCACTTTTATAGTTTAGGCGCAATATATGAAGGAGCGTATTTGTATAGAGCGAAACAACTTCGGCAGTCCTTTCAGACTTATCTCGAGTTCTAACCAACCGATCGGGCCAGGTCAGGTTTTAAATGAAAGCTTATTAAAAGAGGAACAACCCTGCCATATATCATTTTCGCCTCACTTTTATAGTTTAGGCGCAATACATGAAGGAGCGTATTTGTATAGAGCGATACAACTTCGGCAGTCCTTTCAGACTTATCTCGAGTTCTAACCAACCGATCGGGCCAGGTAAGGTATCAAATGAAAGATTATTAAAAGAGGAACAATGCTTCCATATATAATTTTCGCCTCACTTTTATAGTTTAGGCGCAATACATGAAGGAGCGTATTTGTATAGAGCGAAACAACTTCGGCAGTCCTTTCAGACTTATCTCGAGTTCTAACTAACCGATCGGGCCAGGTCAGGTATCAAATGAAAGCTTATTAAAAGAGGAACAACTCTGCCATATATCATTTTCGCCTCACTTTTATAGTTTAGGCGCAGTACATGAAGGAGCGTATTTGTAGGCGCTGTACATGAAGGAGCGTATTTGTATAGAGCGAAACAACTTCGGCAGTCCTTTCAGGCTTATCTCGAGTTCTAACCAACCGATCGGGCCCGGTCAGCTATCAAATGAAAGATTATTAAAAGAGGAACAATGCTGCTATATATAATTTTCGCCTCACTTTTATAGTTTAGGCGCAATACATGAAGGAGCGTATTTGTATAGAGCGAAACAACTTCGGCAGTCCTTTCAGACTTATCTCGAGTTCTAACCAACCGATCGGGCCAGGTCAGGTATCAAATGAAAGATTATTAAAAGAGGAACAACCCTGATATATAAGGAGCGTATTTGTAGGCGCTGTACATGAAGGAGCGTATTTGTATAGAGCGAAACAACTTCGGCAGTTCTTTCAGGCTTATCTCGAGTTCTAACCAACCCATCGGGCCAGGTCAGGTATCAAATGAAAGCTTATTAAAAGAGGAACAACCCTGCCACATATCATTTTCGCCTCATTTTTATAGTTTAGGCGCAATACATGAAGGAGCGTATTTGTATAGAGCGAAACAACTTCAGCAGTCCTTTCAGACTTATCTCGAGTTCTAACCAATCTATCGGGCCAGGTCAGGTATCAAATGAAAGATTATTAAAAGAGGAACAATGCTGCCATATATAATTTTCGCCTCACTTTTATAGTTTAGGCGCAATACATGAAGGAGCGTATTTGTATAGAGCGAAACAACTTCGGCAGTCCTTTCAGACTTATCTCGAGTTCTAACCAACCGATCGGGCCAGGTCAGGTATCAAATGAAAGATTATTAAAAGAGGAACAATGCTGCCATATATAATTTTCGCCTCACTTTTATAGTTTAGGCGCAATACATGACGGAGCGTATTTGTATAGAGCGAAACAACTTCAGCAGTCCTTTCAGGCTTATCTCGAATTCTAACCAATCGATCGGGCCAGGTCAGGTATCAAATGAAAGACTATTAAAAGAGGAACACCCGTGCCATATATCATTTTCGCCTTGCTTTTAGAGTTTAGGCGCAGTACATGAAGTAGCGTATTTGTATAGAGCGAAACAACTTCAGCAGTCCTTTCAGACTTATCTCGAGTTCTAACCAACCGATCGGGCCAGGTCAGGTATCAAATGAAAGCATATTAAAAGAGGAACAACCCTGCCATATATCATTTTCGCCTCACTTTTACAGTTTAGGCGCAGTACATGAAGGAGCGTATTTGTATAGAGCGAAACAACTTCGGCAGTCCTTTCAGACTTATCTCGAGTTCTAACCAACCGATCGGGCCAGGTCAGGTATCAAATGAAAGATTATTAAAAGAGGAACAATGCTGCCATATATAATTTTCGCCTCACTTTTATAGTTTAGGCGCAATACATGAAGGAGCGTATTTGTATAGAGCGAAACAACTTCGGCAGTCCTTTCAGACTTATCTCGAGTTCTAACCAACCGATCGGGCCAGGTCAGGTATCAAATGAAAGCTTATTAAAAGAGGAACAACCCTGCCATATATCATTTTCGCCTCACTTTTATAGTTTAGGCGCAATACATGAAGGAGCGTATTTGTAGGCGCTGTACATGAAGGAGCGTATTTGTATAGAGCGAAACAACTTCGGCAGTCCTTTCAGGCTTATCTCGAGTTCTAACCAACCGATCGGGCCCGGTCAGCTATCAAATGAAAGATTATTAAAAGAGGAACAATGCTGCCATATATCATTTTCGCCTCACTTTTACAGTTTAGGCGCAATACATGAAGGAGCGTATTTGTATAGAGCGAAACAACTTCGGCAGTCCTTTCAGACTTATCTCGAGTTCTGACCAACTGATCGGGCCAGGTCAGGTATCAAATGAAAGCTTATTAAAAGAGAAACAACCGTGCCATATATCATTTTCGCCTCACTTTTATAGTTTAGGCGCAGTACATGAAGGAGCGTATTTGTAGGCGCTGTACATGAAGGAGCGTATTTGTATAGAGCGAAACAACTTCGGCAGTTCTTTCAGGCTTATGTCGAGTTCTAACCAACCCATCGGGCCAGGTCAGGTATCAAATGAAAGCTTATTAAAAGAGGAACAACCCTGCCACATATCATTTTCGCCTCATTTTTATAGTTTAGGCGCAATACATGAAGGAGCGTATTTGTATAGAGCGAAACAACTTCAGCAGTCCTTTCAGACTTATCTCGAGTTCTAACCAATCTATCGGGCCAGGTCTGTTATCAAATGAAAGACTATTAAAAGAGGAACAACCGTGCCATATATCATTTTCGCCTCACTTTTATAGTTTAGGCGCAGTACATGAAGGAGCGTATTTGTAGGCGCTGTACATGAAGGAGCGTATTTGTATAGAGCGAAACAACTTCGGCAGTCCTTTCAGGCTTATCTCGAGTTCTAACCAACCGATCGGGCCAGGTCAGGTATCAAATGAAAGCTTATTAAAAGAGGAACAACCCTGCCACATATCATTTTCGCCTCATTTTTATAGTTTAGGCGCAATACATGAAGGAGCGTATTTGTATAGAGCGAAACAACTTCAGCAGTCCTTTCAGGCTTATCTCGAGTTCTAACCAACCGATCGGGCCAGGTCAGGTGTCAAATGAAAGACTATTAAAAGAGGAACACCCGTGCCATATATCATTTTCGCCTTGCTTTTAGAGTTTAGGCGCAGTACATGAAGTAGCGTATTTGTATAGAGCGAAACAACTTCAGCAGTCCTTTCAGACTTATCTCGAGTTCTAACCAACCGATCGGGCCAGGTCAGGTATCAAATGAAAGCATATTAAAAGAGGAACAACCCTGCCATATATCATTTTCGCCTCACTTTTATAGTTTAGGCGCAGTACATGAAGGAGCGTATTTGTATAGAGCGAAACAACTTCGGCAGTCCTTTCAGACTTATCTCGAGTTCTAACCAACCGATCGGGCCAGGTCAGGTATCAAATGAAAGATTATTAAAAGAGGAACAATGCTGCTATATATAATTTTCGCCTCACTTTTATAGTTTAGGCGCAATACATGAAGGAGCGTATTTGTATAGAGCGAAACAACTTCAGCAGTCCTTTCAGGCTTATCTCGAGTTCTAACCAACCGATCGGGCCAGGTCAGGTATCAAATGAAAGCTTATTAAAAGAGGAACAACCCTGCCATATATCATTTTCGCCTCACTTTTATAGTTTAGGCGCAATACATGAAGGAGCGTATTTGTATAGAGCGATACAACTTCGGCAGTCCTTTCAGGCTTATCTCGAGTTCTAACCAACCGATCGGGCCAGGTCAGGTATCAAATGAAAGATTATTAAAAGAGGAACAATGCTGCCATATATAATTTTCGCCTCACTTTTATAGTTTAGGCGCAATACATGAAGGAGCGTATTTGTATAGAGCGATACAACTTCGGCAGTCCTTTCAGACTTATCTCGAGTTCTAACCAACCGATCGGGCCAGGTCAGGTATCAAATGAAAGATTATTAAAAGAGGAACAATGCTGCCATATATAATTTTCGCCTCACTTTTATAGTTTAGGCGCAATACATGAAGGAGCGTATTTGTATAGAGCGAAACAACTTCAGCAGTCCTTTCAGGCTTATCTCGAGTTCTAACCAACCGATCCGGCCAGGTAAGGTATCAAATGAAAGCTTATTAAAAGAGGAACAACCCTGCCATATATCATTTTCGCCTCACTTTTATAGTTTAGGCGCAATACATGAAGGAGCGTATTTGTATAGAGCGATACAACTTCGGCAGTCCTTTCAGACTTATCTCGAGTTCTAACCAACCGATCGGGCCAGGTCAGGTATCAAATGAAAGATTATTAAAAGGGGAACAATGCTGCCATATATAATTTTCGCCTCACTTTTATAGTTTAGGCGCAATACATGAAGGAGCGTATTTGTATAGAGCGAAACAACTTCGGCAGTCCTTTCAGACTTATCTCGAGTTCTAACCAACCGATCGGGCCAGGTCAGGTACCAAATGAAAGATTATTAAAAGAGGAACAACCCTGATATATATCATTTTCGCCTCACTTTTATAGTTTAGGCGCAATACATGAAGGAGCGTATTTGTATAGAGCGAAACAACTTCAGCAGTCCTTTCAGGCTTATCTCGAGTTCTAACCAATCTATCGGGCCAGGTCAGGTATCAAATGAAAGATTATTAAAAGAGGAACAATGCTGCTATATATAATTTTCGCCTCACTTTTATAGTTTAGGCGCAATACATGAAGGAGCGTATTTGTATAGAGCGATACAACTTCGGCAGTCCTTTCAGACTTATCTCGAGTTCTAACCAACCGATCGGGCCAGGTCAGGTATCAAATGAAAGATTATTAAAAGAGGAACAATGCTGCCATATATAATTTTCGCCTCACTTTTATAGTTTAGGCGCAATATATGAAGGAGCGTATTTGTATAGAGCGAAACAACTTCGGCAGTCCTTTCAGACTTATCTCGAGTTCTAACCAACCGATCGGGCCAGGTCAGGTTTTAAATGAAAGCTTATTAAAAGAGGAACAACCCTGCCATATATCATTTTCGCCTCACTTTTATAGTTTAGGCGCAATACATGAAGGAGCGTATTTGTATAGAGCGATA
This sequence comes from Thecophora atra, assembly GCA_937620795.1. NCBI lineage: Eukaryota > Metazoa > Arthropoda > Insecta > Diptera > Conopidae > Thecophora > Thecophora atra. The sequence continues at coordinate 23,676,549 of OW569399.1, read as the reverse complement.
CAACTTCGGCAGTCCTTTCAGACTTATCTCGAGTTCTAACCAACCGATCGGGCCAGGTAAGGTATCAAATGAAAGATTATTAAAAGAGGAACAATGCTTCCATATATAATTTTCGCCTCACTTTTATAGTTTAGGCGCAATACATGAAGGAGCGTATTTGTATAGAGCGAAACAACTTCGGCAGTCCTTTCAGACTTATCTCGAGTTCTAACTAACCGATCGGGCCAGGTCAGGTATCAAATGAAAGCTTATTAAAAGAGGAACAACTCTGCCATATATCATTTTCGCCTCACTTTTATAGTTTAGGCGCAGTACATGAAGGAGCGTATTTGTAGGCGCTGTACATGAAGGAGCGTATTTGTATAGAGCGAAACAACTTCGGCAGTCCTTTCAGGCTTATCTCGAGTTCTAACCAACCGATCGGGCCCGGTCAGCTATCAAATGAAAGATTATTAAAAGAGGAACAATGCTGCTATATATAATTTTCGCCTCACTTTTATAGTTTAGGCGCAATACATGAAGGAGCGTATTTGTATAGAGCGAAACAACTTCGGCAGTCCTTTCAGACTTATCTCGAGTTCTAACCAACCGATCGGGCCAGGTCAGGTATCAAATGAAAGATTATTAAAAGAGGAACAACCCTGATATATATCATTTTCGCCTCACTTTTATAGTTTAGGCGCAATACATGAAGGAGCGTATTTGTATAGAGCGATACAACTTCGGCAGTCCTTTCAGGCTTATCTCGAGTTCTAACCAACCGATCGGGCCAGGTAAGGTATCAAATGAAAGCTTATTAAAAGAGGAACAACCCTGCCACATATCATTTTCGCCTCATTTTTATAGTTTAGGCGCAATACATGAAGGAGCGTATTTGTATAGAGCGAAACAACTTCAGCAGTCCTTTCAGGCTTATCTCGAGTTCTAACCAACCGATCGGGCCAGGTCAGGTGTCAAATGAAAGACTATTAAAAGAGGAACACCCGTGCCATATATCATTTTCGCCTTGCTTTTAGAGTTTAGGCGCAGTACATGAAGTAGCGTATTTGTATAGAGCGAAACAACTTCAGCAGTCCTTTCAGACTTATCTCGAGTTCTAACCAACCGATCGGGCCAGGTCAGGTATCAAATGAAAGCATATTAAAAGAGGAACAACCCTGCCATATATCATTTTCGCCTCACTTTTATAGTTTAGGCGCAGTACATGAAGGAGCGTATTTGTATAGAGCGAAACAACTTCGGCAGTCCTTTCAGACTTATCTCGAGTTCTAACCAACCGATCGGGCCAGGTCAGGTATCAAATGAAAGATTATTAAAAGAGGAACAATGCTGCTATATATAATTTTCGCCTCACTTTTATAGTTTAGGCGCAATACATGAAGGAGCGTATTTGTATAGAGCGAAACAACTTCAGCAGTCCTTTCAGGCTTATCTCGAGTTCTAACCAACCGATCGGGCCAGGTCAGGTATCAAATGAAAGCTTATTAAAAGAGGAACAACCCTGCCATATATCATTTTCGCCTCACTTTTATAGTTTAGGCGCAATACATGAAGGAGCGTATTTGTATAGAGCGATACAACTTCGGCAGTCCTTTCAGGCTTATCTCGAGTTCTAACCAACCGATCGGGCCAGGTCAGGTATCAAATGAAAGATTATTAAAAGAGGAACAATGCTGCCATATATAATTTTCGCCTCACTTTTATAGTTTAGGCGCAATACATGAAGGAGCGTATTTGTATAGAGCGATACAACTTCGGCAGTCCTTTCAGACTTATCTCGAGTTCTAACCAACCGATCGGGCCAGGTCAGGTATCAAATGAAAGCTTATTAAAAGAGAAACAACCGTGCCATATATCATTTTCGCCTCACTTTTATAGTTTAGGCGCAGTACATGAAGGAGCGTATTTGTAGGCGCTGTACATGAAGGAGCGTATTTGTATAGAGCGAAACAACTTCGGCAGTCCTTTCAGGCTTATCTCGAGTTCTAACCAACCGATCGGGCCCGGTCAGCTATCAAATGAAAGATTATTAAAAGAGGAACAATGCTGCTATATATAATTTTCGCCTCACTTTTATAGTTTAGGCGCAATACATGAAGGAGCGTATTTGTATAGAGCGAAACAACTTCGGCAGTCCTTTCAGACTTATCTCGAGTTCTAACCAACCGATCGGGCCAGGTCAGGTATCAAATGAAAGATTATTAAAAGAGGAACAACCCTGATATATATCATTTTCGCCTCACTTTTATAGTTTAGGCGCAATACATGAAGGAGCGTATTTGTATAGAGCGATACAACTTCGGCAGTCCTTTCAGGCTTATCTCGAGTTCTAACCAACCGATCGGGCCAGGTAAGGTATCAAATGAAAGCTTATTAAAAGAGGAACAACCCTGCCACATATCATTTTCGCCTCATTTTTATAGTTTAGGCGCAATACATGAAGGAGCGTATTTGTATAGAGCGAAACAACTTCAGCAGTCCTTTCAGGCTTATCTCGAGTTCTAACCAACCGATCGGGCCAGGTCAGGTGTCAAATGAAAGACTATTAAAAGAGGAACACCCGTGCCATATATCATTTTCGCCTTGCTTTTAGAGTTTAGGCGCAGTACATGAAGTAGCGTATTTGTATAGAGCGAAACAACTTCAGCAGTCCTTTCAGACTTATCTCGAGTTCTAACCAACCGATCGGGCCAGGTCAGGTATCAAATGAAAGCATATTAAAAGAGGAACAACCCTGCCATATATCATTTTCGCCTCACTTTTATAGTTTAGGCGCAATACATGAAGGAGCGTATTTGTATAGAGCGATACAACTTCGGCAGTCCTTTCAGGCTTATCTCGAGTTCTAACCAACCGATCGGGCCAGGTCAGGTATCAAATGAAAGATTATTAAAAGAGGAACAATGCTGCCATATATAATTTTCGCCTCACTTTTATAGTTTAGGCGCAATACATGAAGGAGCGTATTTGTATAGAGCGATACAACTTCGGCAGTCCTTTCAGACTTATCTCGAGTTCTAACCAACCGATCGGGCCAGGTCAGGTATCAAATGAAAGCTTATTAAAAGAGAAACAACCGTGCCATATATCATTTTCGCCTCACTTTTATAGTTTAGGCGCAGTACATGAAGGAGCGTATTTGTAGGCGCTGTACATGAAGGAGCGTATTTGTATAGAGCGAAACAACTTCGGCAGTCCTTTCAGGCTTATCTCGAGTTCTAACCAACCGATCGGGCCCGGTCAGCTATCAAATGAAAGATTATTAAAAGAGGAACAATGCTGCTATATATAATTTTCGCCTCACTTTTATAGTTTAGGCGCAATACATGAAGGAGCGTATTTGTATAGAGCGAAACAACTTCGGCAGTCCTTTCAGACTTATCTCGAGTTCTAACCAACCGATCGGGCCAGGTCAGGTATCAAATGAAAGATTATTAAAAGAGGAACAACCCTGATATATATCATTTTCGCCTCACTTTTATAGTTTAGGCGCAATACATGAAGGAGCGTATTTGTATAGAGCGATACAACTTCGGCAGTCCTTTCAGGCTTATCTCGAGTTCTAACCAACCGATCGGGCCAGGTAAGGTATCAAATGAAAGCTTATTAAAAGAGGAACAACCCTGCCACATATCATTTTCGCCTCATTTTTATAGTTTAGGCGCAATACATGAAGGAGCGTATTTGTATAGAGCGAAACAACTTCAGCAGTCCTTTCAGGCTTATCTCGAGTTCTAACCAACCGATCGGGCCAGGTCAGGTGTCAAATGAAAGACTATTAAAAGAGGAACACCCGTGCCATATATCATTTTCGCCTTGCTTTTAGAGTTTAGGCGCAGTACATGAAGTAGCGTATTTGTATAGAGCGAAACAACTTCAGCAGTCCTTTCAGACTTATCTCGAGTTCTAACCAACCGATCGGGCCAGGTCAGGTATCAAATGAAAGCATATTAAAAGAGGAACAACCCTGCCATATATCATTTTCGCCTCACTTTTATAGTTTAGGCGCAGTACATGAAGGAGCGTATTTGTATAGAGCGAAACAACTTCGGCAGTCCTTTCAGACTTATCTCGAGTTCTAACCAACCGATCGGGCCAGGTCAGGTATCAAATGAAAGATTATTAAAAGAGGAACAATGCTGCTATATATAATTTTCGCCTCACTTTTATAGTTTAGGCGCAATACATGAAGGAGCGTATTTGTATAGAGCGAAACAACTTCAGCAGTCCTTTCAGGCTTATCTCGAGTTCTAACCAACCGATCGGGCCAGGTCAGGTATCAAATGAAAGCTTATTAAAAGAGGAACAACCCTGCCATATATCATTTTCGCCTCACTTTTATAGTTTAGGCGCAATACATGAAGGAGCGTATTTGTATAGAGCGATACAACTTCGGCAGTCCTTTCAGGCTTATCTCGAGTTCTAACCAACCGATCGGGCCAGGTCAGGTATCAAATGAAAGATTATTAAAAGAGGAACAATGCTGCCATATATAATTTTCGCCTCACTTTTATAGTTTAGGCGCAATACATGAAGGAGCGTATTTGTATAGAGCGATACAACTTCGGCAGTCCTTTCAGACTTATCTCGAGTTCTAACCAACCGATCGGGCCAGGTCAGGTATCAAATGAAAGATTATTAAAAGAGGAACAATGCTGCCATATATAATTTTCGCCTCACTTTTATAGTTTAGGCGCAATACATGAAGGAGCGTATTTGTATAGAGCGAAACAACTTCAGCAGTCCTTTCAGGCTTATCTCGAGTTCTAACCAACCGATCGGGCCAGGTAAGGTATCAAATGAAAGCTTATTAAAAGAGGAACAACCCTGCCATATATCATTTTCGCCTCACTTTTATAGTTTAGGCGCAATACATGAAGGAGCGTATTTGTATAGAGCGATACAACTTCGGCAGTCCTTTCAGACTTATCTCGAGTTCTAACCAACCGATCGGGCCAGGTCAGGTATCAAATGAAAGATTATTAAAAGGGGAACAATGCTGCCATATATAATTTTCGCCTCACTTTTATAGTTTAGGCGCAATACATGAAGGAGCGTATTTGTATAGAGCGAAACAACTTCGGCAGTCCTTTCAGACTTATCTCGAGTTCTAACCAACCGATCGGGCCAGGTCAGGTATCAAATGAAAGATTATTAAAAGAGGAACAACCCTGATATATATCATTTTCGCCTCACTTTTATAGTTTAGGCGCAATACATGAAGGAGCGTATTTGTATAGAGCGATACAACTTCGGCAGTCCTTTCAGACTTATCTCGAGTTCTAACCAACCGATCGGGCCAGGTCAGGTATCAAATGAAAGATTATTAAAAGAGGAACAACCCTGATATATATCATTTTCGCCTCACTTTTATAGTTTAGGCGCAATACATGAAGGAGCGTATTTGTATAGAGCGATACAACTTCGGCAGTCCTTTCAGACTTATCTCGAGTTCTAACCAACCGATCGGGCCAGGTCAGGTATCAAATGAAAGATTATTAAAAGAGGAACAATGCTGCCATATATAATTTTCGCCTCACTTTTATAGTTTAGGCGCAATATATGAAGGAGCGTATTTGTATAGAGCGAAACAACTTCGGCAGTCCTTTCAGACTTATCTCGAGTTCTAACCAACCGATCGGGCCAGGTCAGGTTTTAAATGAAAGCTTATTAAAAGAGGAACAACCCTGCCATATATCATTTTCGCCTCACTTTTATAGTTTAGGCGCAATACATGAAGGAGCGTATTTGTATAGAGCGATACAACTTCGGCAGTCCTTTCAGACTTATCTCGAGTTCTAACCAACCGATCGGGCCAGGTAAGGTATCAAATGAAAGATTATTAAAAGAGGAACAATGCTTCCATATATAATTTTCGCCTCACTTTTATAGTTTAGGCGCAATACATGAAGGAGCGTATTTGTATAGAGCGAAACAACTTCGGCAGTCCTTTCAGACTTATCTCGAGTTCTAACTAACCGATCGGGCCAGGTCAGGTATCAAATGAAAGCTTATTAAAAGAGGAACAACTCTGCCATATATCATTTTCGCCTCACTTTTATAGTTTAGGCGCAGTACATGAAGGAGCGTATTTGTAGGCGCTGTACATGAAGGAGCGTATTTGTATAGAGCGAAACAACTTCGGCAGTCCTTTCAGGCTTATCTCGAGTTCTAACCAACCGATCGGGCCCGGTCAGCTATCAAATGAAAGATTATTAAAAGAGGAACAATGCTGCCATATATCATTTTCGCCTCACTTTTACAGTTTAGGCGCAATACATGAAAGAGCGTATTTGTATAGAGCGAAACAACTTCGGCAGTCCTTTCAGACTTATCTCGAGTTCTGACCAACTGATCGGGCCAGGTCAGGTATCAAATGAAAGCCTATTAAAAGAGGAACAACCGTGCCATATATCATTTTCGCCTCACTTTTATAGTTTAGGCGCAGTACATGAAGGAGCGTATTTGTAGGCGCTGTACATGAAGGAGCGTATTTGTATAGAGCGAAACAACTTCGGCAGTTCTTTCAGGCTTATCTCGAGTTCTAACCAACCCATCGGGCCAGGTCAGGTATCAAATGAAAGCTTATTAAAAGAGGAACAACCCTGCCACATATCATTTTCGCCTCATTTTTATAGTTTAGGCGCAATACATGAAGGAGCGTATTTGTATAGAGCGAAACAACTTCAGCAGTCCTTTCAGACTTATCTCGAGTTCTAACCAATCTATCGGGCCAGGTCAGGTATCAAATGAAAGATTATTAAAAGAGGAACAATGCTGCCATATATAATTTTCGCCTCACTTTTATAGTTTAGGCGCAATACATGAAGGAGCGTATTTGTATAGAGCGAAACAACTTCGGCAGTCCTTTCAGACTTATCTCGAGTTCTAACCAACCGATCGGGCCAGGTCAGGTATCAAATGAAAGATTATTAAAAGAGGAACAATGCTGCCATATATAATTTTCGCCTCACTTTTATAGTTTAGGCGCAATACATGACGGAGCGTATTTGTATAGAGCGAAACAACTTCAGCAGTCCTTTCAGGCTTATCTCGAGTTCTAACCAACCGATCGGGCCAGGTCAGGTATCAAATGAAAGACTATTAAAAGAGGAACACCCGTGCCATATATCATTTTCGCCTTGCTTTTAGAGTTTAGGCGCAGTACATGAAGTAGCGTATTTGTATAGAGCGAAACAACTTCAGCAGTCCTTTCAGACTTATCTCGAGTTCTAACCAACCGATCGGGCCAGGTCAGGTATCAAATGAAAGCATATTAAAAGAGGAACAACCCTGCCATATATCATTTTCGCCTCACTTTTACAGTTTAGGCGCAGTACATGAAGGAGCGTATTTGTATAGAGCGAAACAACTTCGGCAGTCCTTTCAGACTTATCTCGAGTTCTAACCAACCGATCGGGCCAGGTCAGGTATCAAATGAAAGATTATTAAAAGAGGAACAATGCTGCCATATATAATTTTCGCCTCACTTTTATAGTTTAGGCGCAATACATGAAGGAGCGTATTTGTATAGAGCGAAACAACTTCGGCAGTCCTTTCAGACTTATCTCGAGTTCTAACCAACCGATCGGGCCAGGTCTGGTATCAAATGAAAGCTTATTAAAAGAGGAACAACCCTGCCATATATCATTTTCGCCTCACTTTTATAGTTTAGGCGCAATACATGAAGGAGCGTATTTGTAGGCGCTGTACATGAAGGAGCGTATTTGTATAGAGCGAAACAACTTCGGCAGTCCTTTCAGGCTTATCTCGAGTTCTAACCAACCGATCGGGCCCGGTCAGCTATCAAATGAAAGATTATTAAAAGAGGAACAATGCTGCCATATATCATTTTCGCCTCACTTTTACAGTTTAGGCGCAATACATGAAGGAGCGTATTTGTATAGAGCGAAACAACTTCGGCAGTCCTTTCAGACTTATCTCGAGTTCTGACCAACTGATCGGGCCAGGTCAGGTATCAAATGAAAGCTTATTAAAAGAGAAACAACCGTGCCATATATCATTTTCGCCTCACTTTTATAGTTTAGGCGCAGTACATGAAGGAGCGTATTTGTAGGCGCTGTACATGAAGGAGCGTATTTGTATAGAGCGAAACAACTTCGGCAGTTCTTTCAGGCTTATCTCGAGTTCTAACCAACCCATCGGGCCAGGTCAGGTATCAAATGAAAGCTTATTAAAAGAGGAACAACCCTGCCACATATCATTTTCGCCTCATTTTTATAGTTTAGGCGCAATACATGAAGGAGCGTATTTGTATAGAGCGAAACAACTTCAGCAGTCCTTTCAGACTTATCTCGAGTTCTAACCAATCTATCGGGCCAGGTCTGTTATCAAATGAAAGACTATTAAAAGAGGAACAACCGTGCCATATATCATTTTCGCCTCACTTTTATAGTTTAGGCGCAGTACATGAAGGAGCGTATTTGTAGGCGCTGTACATGAAGGAGCGTATTTGTATAGAGCGAAACAACTTCGGCAGTCCTTTCAGGCTTATCTCGAGTTCTAACCAACCGATCGGGCCAGGTCAGGTATCAAATGAAAGCTTATTAAAAGAGGAACAACCCTGCCACATATCATTTTCGCCTCATTTTTATAGTTTAGGCGCAATACATGAAGGAGCGTATTTGTATAGAGCGAAACAACTTCAGCAGTCCTTTCAGGCTTATCTCGAGTTCTAACCAACCGATCGGGCCAGGTCAGGTGTCAAATGAAAGACTATTAAAAGAGGAACACCCGTGCCATATATCATTTTCGCCTTGCTTTTAGAGTTTAGGCGCAGTACATGAAGTAGCGTATTTGTATAGAGCGAAACAACTTCAGCAGTCCTTTCAGACTTATCTCGAGTTCTAACCAACCGATCGGGCCAGGTCAGGTATTAAATGAAAGCATATTAAAAGAGGAACAACCCTGCCATATATCATTTTCGCCTCACTTTTATAGTTTAGGCGCAGTACATGAAGGAGCGTATTTGTATAGAGCGAAACAACTTCGGCAGTCCTTTCAGACTTATCTCGAGTTCTAACCAACCGATCGGGCCAGGTCAGGTATCAAATGAAAGATTATTAAAAGAGGAACAATGCTGCCATATATAATTTTCGCCTCACTTTTATAGTTTAGGCGCAATACATGAAGGAGCGTATTTGTATAGAGCGAAACAACTTCAGCAGTCCTTTCAGGCTTATCTCGAGTTCTAACCAACCGATCGGGCCAGGTCAGGTATCAAATGAAAGCTTATTAAAAGAGGAACAACCCTGCCATATATCATTTTCGCCTCACTTTTATAGTTTAGGCGCAATACATGAAGGAGCGTATTTGTATAGAGCGATACAACTTCGGCAGTCCTTTCAGGCTTATCTCGAGTTCTAACCAACCGATCGGGCCAGGTCAGGTATCAAATGAAAGATTATTAAAAGAGGAACAATGCTGCCATATATAATTTTCGCCTCACTTTTATAGTTTAGGCGCAATACATGAAGGAGCGTATTTGTATAGAGCGATACAACTTCGGCAGTCCTTTCAGACTTATCTCGAGTTCTAACCAACCGATCGGGCCAGGTCAGGTATCAAATGAAAGATTATTAAAAGAGGAACAATGCTGCCATATATAATTTTCGCCTCACTTTTATAGTTTAGGCGCAATACATGAAGGAGCGTATTTGTATAGAGCGAAACAACTTCAGCAGTCCTTTCAGGCTTATCTCGAGTTCTAACCAACCGATCGGGCCAGGTCAGGTATCAAATGAAAGCTTATTAAAAGAGGAACAACCGTGCGATATATCATTTTCGCCTCACTTTTATAGTTTAGGCGCAATACATGAAGGAGCGTATTTGTATAGAGCGATACAACTTCGGCAGTCCTTTCAGGCTTATCTCGAGTTCTAACCAACCGATCGGGCCAGGTCAGGTGTCAAATGAAAGACTATTAAAAGAGGAACACCCGTGCCATATATCATTTTCGCCTTGCTTTTAGAGTTTAGGCGCAGTACATGAAGTAGCGTATTTGTGTAGAGCGAAACAACTTCAGCAGTCCTTTCAGACTTATCTCGAGTTCTAACCAACCGATCGGGCCAGGTCAGGTATCAAATGAAAGCATATTAAAAGAGGAACAACCCTGCCATATATAATTTTCGCCTCACTTTTATAGTTTAGGCGCAATACATGAAGGAGCGTATTTGTATAGAGCGAAACAACTTCGGCAGTCCTTTCAGACTTATCTCGAGTTCTAACCAACCGATCGGGCCAGGTCAGGTATCAAATGAAAGCATATTAAAAGAGGAACAACCCTGCCATATATCATTTTCGCCTCACTTTTATAGTTTAGGCGCAGTACATGAAGGAGCGTATTTGTAGGCGCTGTACATGAAGGAGCGTATTTGTATAGAGCGAAACAACTTCGGCAGTCCTTTCAGGCTTATCTCGAGTTCTAACCAACCGATCGGGCCAGGTCAGGTATCAAATGAAAGCTTATTAAAAGAGGAACAACCCTGCCACATATCATTTTCGCCTCATTTTTATAGTTTAGGCGCAATACATGAAGGAGCGTATTTGTATAGAGCGAAACAACTTCAGCAGTCCTTTCAGGCTTATCTCGAGTTCTAACCAACCGATCGGGCCAGGTCAGGTGTCAAATGAAAGACTATTAAAAGAGGAACACCCGTGCCATATATCATTTTCGCCTTGCTTTTAGAGTTTAGGCGCAGTACATGAAGTAGCGTATTTGTATAGAGCGAAACAACTTCAGCAGTCCTTTCAGACTTATCTCGAGTTCTAACCAACCGATCGGGCCAGGTCAGGTATCAAATGAAAGCATATTAAAAGAGGAACAATGCTGCCATATATAATTTTCGCCTCACTTTTATAGTTTAGGCGCAATACATGAAGGAGCGTATTTGTATAGAGCGAAACAACTTCGGCAGTCCTTTCAGACTTATCTCGAGTTCTAACCAACCGATCGGGCCAGGTCAGGTATCAAATGAAAGCTTATTAAAAGAGGAACAACCCTGCCATATATCATTTTCGCCTCACTTTTATAGTTTAGGCGCAATACATGAAGGAGCGTATTTGTAGGCGCTGTACATGAAGGAGCGTATTTGTATAGAGCGAAACAACTTCGGCAGTCCTTTCAGGCTTATCTCGAGTTCTAACCAACCGATCGGGCCCGGTCAGCTATCAAATGAAAGATTATTAAAAGAGGAACAATGCTGCCATATATCATTTTCGCCTCACTTTTACAGTTTAGGCGCAATACATGAAGGAGCGTATTTGTATAGAGCGAAACAACTTCGGCAGTCCTTTCAGACTTATCTCGAGTTCTGACCAACTGATCGGGCCAGGTCAGGTATCAAATGAAAGCTTATTAAAAGAGAAACAACCGTGCCATATATCATTTTCGCCTCACTTTTATAGTTTAGGCGCAGTACATGAAGGAGCGTATTTGTAGGCGCTGTACATGAAGGAGCGTATTTGTATAGAGCGAAACAACTTCGGCAGTTCTTTCAGGCTTATCTCGAGTTCTAACCAACCCATCGGGCCAGGTCAGGTATCAAATGAAAGCTTATTAAAAGAGGAACAACCCTGCCACATATCATTTTCGCCTCATTTTTATAGTTTAGGCGCAATACATGAAGGAGCGTATTTGTATAGAGCGAAACAACTTCAGCAGTCCTTTCAGACTTATCTCGAGTTCTAACCAATCTATCGGGCCAGGTCTGTTATCAAATGAAAGACTATTAAAAGAGGAACAACCGTGCCATATATCATTTTCGCCTCACTTTTATAGTTTAGGCGCAGTACATGAAGGAGCGTATTTGTAGGCGCTGTACATGAAGGAGCGTATTTGTATAGAGCGAAACAACTTCGGCAGTCCTTTCAGGCTTATCTCGAGTTCTAACCAACCGATCGGGCCAGGTCAGGTATCAAATGAAAGCTTATTAAAAGAGGAACAACCCTGCCACATATCATTTTCGCCTCATTTTTATAGTTTAGGCGCAATACATGAAGGAGCGTATTTGTATAGAGCGAAACAACTTCAGCAGTCCTTTCAGGCTTATCTCGAGTTCTAACCAACCGATCGGGCCAGGTCAGGTGTCAAATGAAAGACTATTAAAAGAGGAACACCCGTGCCATATATCATTTTCGCCTTGCTTTTAGAGTTTAGGCGCAGTACATGAAGTAGCGTATTTGTATAGAGCGAAACAACTTCAGCAGTCCTTTCAGACTTATCTCGAGTTCTAACCAACCGATCGGGCCAGGTCAGGTATCAAATGAAAGCATATTAAAAGAGGAACAACCCTGCCATATATCATTTTCGCCTCACTTTTATAGTTTAGGCGCAGTACATGAAGGAGCGTATTTGTATAGAGCGAAACAACTTCGGCAGTCCTTTCAGACTTATCTCGAGTTCTAACCAACCGATCGGGCCAGGTCAGGTATCAAATGAAAGATTATTAAAAGAGGAACAATGCTGCCATATATAATTTTCGCCTCACTTTTATAGTTTAGGCGCAATACATGAAGGAGCGTATTTGTATAGAGCGAAACAACTTCAGCAGTCCTTTCAGGCTTATCTCGAGTTCTAACCAACCGATCGGGCCAGGTCAGGTATCAAATGAAAGCTTATTAAAAGAGGAACAACCCTGCCATATATCATTTTCGCCTCACTTTTATAGTTTAGGCGCAATACATGAAGGAGCGTATTTGTATAGAGCGATACAACTTCGGCAGTCCTTTCAGGCTTATCTCGAGTTCTAACCAACCGATCGGGCCAGGTCAGGTATCAAATGAAAGATTATTAAAAGAGGAACAATGCTGCCATATATAATTTTCGCCTCACTTTTATAGTTTAGGCGCAATACATGAAGGAGCGTATTTGTATAGAGCGATACAACTTCGGCAGTCCTTTCAGACTTATCTCGAGTTCTAACCAACCGATCGGGCCAGGTCAGGTATCAAATGAAAGATTATTAAAAGAGGAACAATGCTGCCATATATAATTTTCGCCTCACTTTTATAGTTTAGGCGCAATACATGAAGGAGCGTATTTGTATAGAGCGAAACAACTTCAGCAGTCCTTTCAGGCTTATCTCGAGTTCTAACCAACCGATCGGGCCAGGTCAGGTATCAAATGAAAGCTTATTAAAAGAGGAACAACCGTGCGATATATCATTTTCGCCTCACTTTTATAGTTTAGGCGCAATACATGAAGGAGCGTATTTGTATAGAGCGATACAACTTCGGCAGTCCTTTCAGGCTTATCTCGAGTTCTAACCAACCGATCGGGCCAGGTCAGGTGTCAAATGAAAGACTATTAAAAGAGGAACACCCGTGCCATATATCATTTTCGCCTTGCTTTTAGAGTTTAGGCGCAGTACATGAAGTAGCGTATTTGTGTAGAGCGAAACAACTTCAGCAGTCCTTTCAGACTTATCTCGAGTTCTAACCAACCGATCGGGCCAGGTCAGGTATCAAATGAAAGCATATTAAAAGAGGAACAACCCTGCCATATATAATTTTCGCCTCACTTTTATAGTTTAGGCGCAATACATGAAGGAGCGTATTTGTATAGAGCGAAACAACTTCGGCAGTCCTTTCAGACTTATCTCGAGTTCTAACCAACCGATCGGGCCAGGTCAGGTATCAAATGAAAGCATATTAAAAGAGGAACAACCCTGCCATATATCATTTTCGCCTCACTTTTATAGTTTAGGCGCAGTACATGAAGGAGCGTATTTGTAGGCGCTGTACATGAAGGAGCGTATTTGTATAGAGCGAAACAACTTCGGCAGTCCTTTCAGGCTTATCTCGAGTTCTAACCAACCGATCGGGCCAGGTCAGGTATCAAATGAAAGCTTATTAAAAGAGGAACAACCCTGCCACATATCATTTTCGCCTCATTTTTATAGTTTAGGCGCAATACATGAAGGAGCGTATTTGTATAGAGCGAAACAACTTCAGCAGTCCTTTCAGGCTTATCTCGAGTTCTAACCAACCGATCGGGCCAGGTCAGGTGTCAAATGAAAGACTATTAAAAGAGGAACACCCGTGCCATATATCATTTTCGCCTTGCTTTTAGAGTTTAGGCGCAGTACATGAAGTAGCGTATTTGTATAGAGCGAAACAACTTCAGCAGTCCTTTCAGACTTATCTCGAGTTCTAACCAACCGATCGGGCCAGGTCAGGTATCAAATGAAAGCATATTAAAAGAGGAACAACCCTGCCATATATAATTTTCGCCTCACTTTTATAGTTTAGGCGCAATACATGAAGGAGCGTATTTGTATAGAGCGAAACAACTTCGGCAGTCCTTTCAGACTTATCTCGAGTTCTAACCAACCGATCGGGCCAGGTCAGGTATCAAATGAAAGCATATTAAAAGAGGAACAACCCTGCCATATATCATTTTCGCCTCACTTTTATAGTTTAGGCGCAGTACATGAAGGAGCGTATTTGTAGGCGCTGTACATGAAGGAGCGTATTTGTATAGAGCGAAACAACTTCGGCAGTCCTTTCAGGCTTATCTCGAGTTCTAACCAACCGATCGGGCCAGGTCAGGTATCAAATGAAAGCTTATTAAAAGAGGAACAACCCTGCCACATATCATTTTCGCCTCATTTTTATAGTTTAGGCGCAATACATGAAGGAGCGTATTTGTATAGAGCGAAACAACTTCAGCAGTCCTTTCAGGCTTATCTCGAGTTCTAACCAACCGATCGGGCCAGGTCAGGTGTCAAATGAAAGACTATTAAAAGAGGAACACCCGTGCCATATATCATTTTCGCCTTGCTTTTAGAGTTTAGGCGCAGTACATGAAGTAGCGTATTTGTATAGAGCGAAACAACTTCAGCAGTCCTTTCAGACTTATCTCGAGTTCTAACCAACCGATCGGGCCAGGTCAGGTATCAAATGAAAGCATATTAAAAGAGGAACAACCCTGCCATATATAATTTTCGCCTCACTTTTATAGTTTAGGCGCAATACATGAAGGAGCGTATTTGTATAGAGCGAAACAACTTCGGCAGTCCTTTCAGACTTATCTCGAGTTCTAACCAACCGATCGGGCCAGGTCAGGTATCAAATGAAAGATTATTAAAAGAGGAACAATGCTGCCATATATAATTTTCGCCTCACTTTTATAGTTTAGGCGCAATACATGAAGGAGCGTATTTGTATAGAGCGAAACAACTTCGGCAGTCCTTTCAGACTTATCTCGAGTTCTAACCAACCGATCGGGCCAGGTCAGGTATCAAATGAAAGCTTATTAAAAGAGGAACAACCCTGCCATATATCATTTTCGCCTCACTTTTATAGTTTAGGCGCAATACATGAAGGAGCGTATTTGTAGGCGCTGTACATGAAGGAGCGTATTTGTATAGAGCGAAACAACTTCGGCAGTCCTTTCAGGCTTATCTCGAGTTCTAACCAACCGATCGGGCCCGGTCAGCTATCAAATGAAAGATTATTAAAAGAGGAACAATGCTGCCATATATCATTTTCGCCTCACTTTTACAGTTTAGGCGCAATACATGAAGGAGCGTATTTGTATAGAGCGAAACAACTTCGGCAGTCCTTTCAGACTTATCTCGAGTTCTGACCAACTGATCGGGCCAGGTCAGGTATCAAATGAAAGCTTATTAAAAGAGAAACAACCGTGCCATATATCATTTTCGCCTCACTTTTATAGTTTAGGCGCAGTACATGAAGGAGCGTATTTGTAGGCGCTGTACATGAAGGAGCGTATTTGTATAGAGCGAAACAACTTCGGCAGTTCTTTCAGGCTTATCTCGAGTTCTAACCAACCCATCGGGCCAGGTCAGGTATCAAATGAAAGCTTATTAAAAGAGGAACAACCCTGCCACATATCATTTTCGCCTCATTTTTATAGTTTAGGCGCAATACATGAAGGAGCGTATTTGTATAGAGCGAAACAACTTCAGCAGTCCTTTCAGACTTATCTCGAGTTCTAACCAATCTATCGGGCCAGGTCTGTTATCAAATGAAAGACTATTAAAAGAGGAACAACCGTGCCATATATCATTTTCGCCTCACTTTTATAGTTTAGGCGCAGTACATGAAGGAGCGTATTTGTAGGCGCTGTACATGAAGGAGCGTATTTGTATAGAGCGAAACAACTTCGGCAGTCCTTTCAGGCTTATCTCGAGTTCTAACCAACCGATCGGGCCAGGTCAGGTATCAAATGAAAGCTTATTAAAAGAGGAACAACCCTGCCACATATCATTTTCGCCTCATTTTTATAGTTTAGGCGCAATACATGAAGGAGCGTATTTGTATAGAGCGAAACAACTTCAGCAGTCCTTTCAGGCTTATCTCGAGTTCTAACCAACCGATCGGGCCAGGTCAGGTGTCAAATGAAAGACTATTAAAAGAGGAACACCCGTGCCATATATCATTTTCGCCTTGCTTTTAGAGTTTAGGCGCAGTACATGAAGTAGCGTATTTGTATAGAGCGAAACAACTTCAGCAGTCCTTTCAGACTTATCTCGAGTTCTAACCAACCGATCGGGCCAGGTCAGGTATCAAATGAAAGAATATTAAAAGAGGAACAACCCTGCCATATATCATTTTCGCCTCACTTTTATAGTTTAGGCGCAGTACATGAAGGAGCGTATTTGTATAGAGCGAAACAACTTCGGCAGTCCTTTCAGACTTATCTCGAGTTCTAACCAACCGATCGGGCCAGGTCAGGTATCAAATGAAAGATTATTAAAAGAGGAACAATGCTGCCATATATAATTTTCGCCTCACTTTTATAGTTTAGGCGCAATACATGAAGGAGCGTATTTGTATAGAGCGAAACAACTTCAGCAGTCCTTTCAGGCTTATCTCGAGTTCTAACCAACCGATCGGGCCAGGTCAGGTATCAAATGAAAGCTTATTAAAAGAGGAACAACCCTGCCATATATCATTTTCGCCTCACTTTTATAGTTTAGGCGCAATACATGAAGGAGCGTATTTGTATAGAGCGATACAACTTCGGCAGTCCTTTCAGGCTTATCTCGAGTTCTAACCAACCGATCGGGCCAGGTCAGGTATCAAATGAAAGATTATTAAAAGAGGAACAATGCTGCCATATATAATTTTCGCCTCACTTTTATAGTTTAGGCGCAATACATGAAGGAGCGTATTTGTATAGAGCGATACAACTTCGGCAGTCCTTTCAGACTTATCTCGAGTTCTAACCAACCGATCGGGCCAGGTCAGGTATCAAATGAAAGATTATTAAAAGAGGAACAATGCTGCCATATATAATTTTCGCCTCACTTTTATAGTTTAGGCGCAATACATGAAGGAGCGTATTTGTATAGAGCGAAACAACTTCAGCAGTCCTTTCAGGCTTATCTCGAGTTCTAACCAACCGATCGGGCCAGGTCAGGTATCAAATGAAAGCTTATTAAAAGAGGAACAACCGTGCCATATATCATTTTCGCCTCACTTTTATAGTTTAGGCGCAATACATGAAGGAGCGTATTTGTATAGAGCGATACAACTTCGGCAGTCCTTTCAGGCTTATCTCGAGTTCTAACCAACCGATCGGGCCAGGTCAGGTGTCAAATGAAAGACTATTAAAAGAGGAACACCCGTGCCATATATCATTTTCGCCTTGCTTTTAGAGTTTAGGCGCAGTACATGAAGTAGCGTATTTGTATAGAGCGAAACAACTTCAGCAGTCCTTTCAGACTTATCTCGAGTTCTAACCAACCGATCGGGCCAGGTCAGGTATCAAATGAAAGCATATTAAAAGAGGAACAACCCTGCCATATATAATTTTCGCCTCACTTTTATAGTTTAGGCGCAATACATGAAGGAGCGTATTTGTATAGAGCGAAACAACTTCGGCAGTCCTTTCAGACTTATCTCGAGTTCTAACCAACCGATCGGGCCAGGTCAGGTATCAAATGAAAGCTTATTAAAAGAGGAACAACCCTGCCACATATCATTTTCGCCTCATTTTTATAGTTTAGGCGCAATACATGAAGGAGCGTATTTGTATAGAGCGAAACAACTTCAGCAGTCCTTTCAGGCTTATCTCGAGTTCTAACCAACCGATCGGGCCAGGTCAGGTGTCAAATGAAAGACTATTAAAAGAGGAACACCCGTGCCATATATCATTTTCGCCTTGCTTTTAGAGTTTAGGCGCAGTACATGAAGTAGCGTATTTGTATAGAGCGAAACAACTTCAGCAGTCCTTTCAGACTTATCTCGAGTTCTAACCAACCGATCGGGCCAGGTCAGGTATCAAATGAAAGCATATTAAAAGAGGAACAACCCTGCCATATATAATTTTCGCCTCACTTTTATAGTTTAGGCGCAATACATGAAGGAGCGTATTTGTATAGAGCGAAACAACTTCGGCAGTCCTTTCAGACTTATCTCGAGTTCTAACCAACCGATCGGGCCAGGTCAGGTATCAAATGAAAGCATATTAAAAGAGGAACAACCCTGCCATATATCATTTTCGCCTCACTTTTATAGTTTAGGCGCAGTACATGAAGGAGCGTATTTGTAGGCGCTGTACATGAAGGAGCGTATTTGTATAGAGCGAAACAACTTCGGCAGTCCTTTCAGGCTTATCTCGAGTTCTAACCAACCGATCGGGCCAGGTCAGGTATCAAATGAAAGCTTATTAAAAGAGGAACAACCCTGCCACATATCATTTTCGCCTCATTTTTATAGTTTAGGCGCAATACATGAAGGAGCGTATTTGTATAGAGCGAAACAACTTCAGCAGTCCTTTCAGGCTTATCTCGAGTTCTAACCAACCGATCGGGCCAGGTCAGGTGTCAAATGAAAGACTATTAAAAGAGGAACACCCGTGCCATATATCATTTTCGCCTTGCTTTTAGAGTTTAGGCGCAGTACATGAAGTAGCGTATTTGTATAGAGCGAAACAACTTCAGCAGTCCTTTCAGACTTATCTCGAGTTCTAACCAACCGATCGGGCCAGGTCAGGTATCAAATGAAAGCATATTAAAAGAGGAACAACCCTGCCATATATAATTTTCGCCTCACTTTTATAGTTTAGGCGCAATACATGAAGGAGCGTATTTGTATAGAGCGAAACAACTTCGGCAGTCCTTTCAGACTTATCTCGAGTTCTAACCAACCGATCGGGCCAGGTCAGGTATCAAATGAAAGATTATTAAAAGAGGAACAATGCTGCCATATATAATTTTCGCCTCACTTTTATAGTTTAGGCGCAATACATGAAGGAGCGTATTTGTATAGAGCGAAACAACTTCAGCAGTCCTTTCAGGCTTATCTCGAGTTCTAACCAACCGATCGGGCCAGGTCAGGTATCAAATGAAAGCTTATTAAAAGAGGAACAACCCTGCCACATATCATTTTCGCCTCATTTTTATAGTTTAGGCGCAATACATGAAGGAGCGTATTTGTATAGAGCGAAACAACTTCAGCAGTCCTTTCAGGCTTATCTCGAGTTCTAACCAACCGATCGGGCCAGGTCAGGTGTCAAATGAAAGACTATTAAAAGAGGAACACCCGTGCCATATATCATTTTCGCCTTGCTTTTAGAGTTTAGGCGCAGTACATGAAGTAGCGTATTTGTATAGAGCGAAACAACTTCAGCAGTCCTTTCAGACTTATCTCGAGTTCTAACCAACCGATCGGGCCAGGTCAGGTATCAAATGAAAGCATATTAAAAGAGGAACAACCCTGCCATATATCATTTTCGCCTCACTTTTATAGTTTAGGCGCAGTACATGAAGGAGCGTATTTGTATAGAGCGAAACAACTTCGGCAGTCCTTTCAGACTTATCTCGAGTTCTAACCAACCGATCGGGCCAGGTCAGGTATCAAATGAAAGATTATTAAAAGAGGAACAATGCTGCCATATATAATTTTCGCCTCACTTTTATAGTTTAGGCGCAATACATGAAGGAGCGTATTTGTATAGAGCGAAACAACTTCAGCAGTCCTTTCAGGCTTATCTCGAGTTCTAACCAACCGATCGGGCCAGGTCAGGTATCAAATGAAAGCTTATTAAAAGAGGAACAACCCTGCCATATATCATTTTCGCCTCACTTTTATAGTTTAGGCGCAATACATGAAGGAGCGTATTTGTATAGAGCGATACAACTTCGGCAGTCATTTCAGGCTTATCTCGAGTTCTAACCAACCGATCGGGCCAGGTCAGGTATCAAATGAAAGATTATTAAAAGAGGAACAATGCTGCCATATATAATTTTCGCCTCACTTTTATAGTTTAGGCGCAATACATGAAGGAGCGTATTTGTATAGAGCGATACAACTTCGGCAGTCCTTTCAGACTTATCTCGAGTTCTAACCAACCGATCGGGCCAGGTCAGGTATCAAATGAAAGATTATTAAAAGAGGAACAATGCTGCCATATATAATTTTCGCCTCACTTTTATAGTTTAGGCGCAATACCTGAAGGAGCGTATTTGTATAGAGCGAAACAACTTCAGCAGTCCTTTCAGGCTTATCTCGAGTTCTAACCAACCGATCGGGCCAGGTCAGGTGTCAAATGAAAGACTATTAAAAGAGGAACACCCGTGCCATATATCATTTTCGCCTTGCTTTTAGAGTTTAGGCGCAGTACATGAAGTAGCGTATTTGTATAGAGCGAAACAACTTCAGCAGTCCTTTCAGACTTATCTCGAGTTCTAACCAACCGATCGGGCCAGGTCAGGTATCAAATGAAAGCATATTAAAAGAGGAACAACCCTGCCATATATCATTTTCGCCTCATTTTTATAGTTTAGGCGCAATACATGAAGGAGCGTATTTGTATAGAGCGAAACAACTTCAGCAGTCCTTTCAGGCTTATCTCGAGTTCTAACCAACCGATCGGGCCAGGTCAGGTGTCAAATGAAAGACTATTAAAAGAGGAACACCCGTGCCATATATCATTTTCGCCTTGCTTTTAGAGTTTAGGCGCAGTACATGAAGTAGCGTATTTGTATAGAGCGAAACAACTTCAGCAGTCCTTTCAGACTTATCTCGAGTTCTAACCAACCGATCGGGCCAGGTCAGGTATCAAATGAAAGATTATTAAAAGAGGAACAATGCTGCCATATATAATTTTCGCCTCACTTTTATAGTTTAGGCGCAATACATGAAGGAGCGTATTTGTATAGAGCGAAACAACTTCGGCAGTCCTTTCAGGCTTATCTCGAGTTCTAACCAACCGATCGGGCCAGGTCAGGTATCAAATGAAAGCTTATTAAAAGAGGAACAACCCTGCCACATATCATTTTCGCCTCATTTTTATAGTTTAGGCGCAATACATGAAGGAGCGTATTTGTATAGAGCGAAACAACTTCAGCAGTCCTTTCAGGCTTATCTCGAGTTCTAACCAACCGATCGGGCCAGGTCAGGTGTCAAATGAAAGACTATTAAAAGAGGAACACCCGTGCCATATATCATTTTCGCCTTGCTTTTAGAGTTTAGGCGCAGTACATGAAGTAGCGTATTTGTATAGAGCGAAACAACTTCAGCAGTCCTTTCAGACTTATCTCGAGTTCTAACCAACCGATCGGGCCAGGTCAGGTATCAAATGAAAGCATATTAAAAGAGGAACAACCCTGCCATATATAATTTTCGCCTCACTTTTATAGTTTAGGCGCAATACATGAAGGAGCGTATTTGTATAGAGCGAAACAACTTCGGCAGTCCTTTCAGACTTATCTCGAGTTCTAACCAACCGATCGGGCCAGGTCAGGTATCAAATGAAAGATTATTAAAAGAGGAACAATGCTGCCATATATAATTTTCGCCTCACTTTTATAGTTTAGGCGCAATACATGAAGGAGCGTATTTGTATAGAGCGAAACAACTTCAGCAGTCCTTTCAGGCTTATCTCGAGTTCTAACCAACCGATCGGGCCAGGTCAGGTATCAAATGAAAGCTTATTAAAAGAGGAACAACCCTGCCACATATCATTTTCGCCTCATTTTTATAGTTTAGGCGCAATACATGAAGGAGCGTATTTGTATAGAGCGAAACAACTTCAGCAGTCCTTTCAGGCTTATCTCGAGTTCTAACCAACCGATCGGGCCAGGTCAGGTGTCAAATGAAAGACTATTAAAAGAGGAACACCCGTGCCATATATCATTTTCGCCTTGCTTTTAGAGTTTAGGCGCAGTACATGAAGTAGCGTATTTGTATAGAGCGAAACAACTTCAGCAGTCCTTTCAGACTTATCTCGAGTTCTAACCAACCGATCGGGCCAGGTCAGGTATCAAATGAAAGCATATTAAAAGAGGAACAACCCTGCCATATATCATTTTCGCCTCACTTTTATAGTTTAGGCGCAGTACATGAAGGAGCGTATTTGTATAGAGCGAAACAACTTCGGCAGTCCTTTCAGACTTATCTCGAGTTCTAACCAACCGATCGGGCCAGGTCAGGTATCAAATGAAAGATTATTAAAAGAGGAACAATGCTGCCATATATAATTTTCGCCTCACTTTTATAGTTTAGGCGCAATACATGAAGGAGCGTATTTGTATAGAGCGAAACAACTTCAGCAGTCCTTTCAGGCTTATCTCGAGTTCTAACCAACCGATCGGGCCAGGTCAGGTATCAAATGAAAGCTTATTAAAAGAGGAACAACCCTGCCATATATCATTTTCGCCTCACTTTTATAGTTTAGGCGCAATACATGAAGGAGCGTATTTGTATAGAGCGATACAACTTCGGCAGTCATTTCAGGCTTATCTCGAGTTCTAACCAACCGATCGGGCCAGGTCAGGTATCAAATGAAAGATTATTAAAAGAGGAACAATGCTGCCATATATAATTTTCGCCTCACTTTTATAGTTTAGGCGCAATACATGAAGGAGCGTATTTGTATAGAGCGATACAACTTTGGCAGTCCTTTCAGACTTATCTCGAGTTCTAACCAACCGATCGGGCCAGGTCAGGTATCAAATGAAAGATTATTAAAAGAGGAACAATGCTGCCATATATAATTTTCGCCTCACTTTTATAGTTTAGGCGCAATACCTGAAGGAGCGTATTTGTATAGAGCGAAACAACTTCAGCAGTCCTTTCAGGCTTATCTCGAGTTCTAACCAACCGATCGGGCCAGGTCAGGTATCAAATGAAAGCTTATTAAAAGAGGAACAACCGTGCCATATATCATTTTCGCCTCACTTTTATAGTTTAGGCGCAATACATGAAGGAGCGTATTTGTATAGAGCGATACAACTTCGGCAGTCCTTTCAGGCTTATCTCGAGTTCTAACCAACCGATCGGGCCAGGTCAGGTGTCAAATGAAAGACTATTAAAAGAGGAACACCCGTGCCATATATCATTTTCGCCTTGCTTTTAGAGTTTAGGCGCAGTACATGAAGTAGCGTATTTGTATAGAGCGAAACAACTTCAGCAGTCCTTTCAGACTTATCTCGAGTTCTAACCAACCGATCGGGCCAGGTCAGGTATCAAATGAAAGCATATTAAAAGAGGAACAACCCTGCCATATATCATTTTCGCCTCACTTTTACAGTTTAGGCGCAGTACATGAAGGAGCGTATTTGTATAGAGCGAAACAACTTCGGCAGTCCTTTCAGACTTATCTCGAGTTCTAACCAACCGATCGGGCCAGGTCAGGTATCAAATGAAAGATTATTAAAAGAGGAACAATGCTGCCATATATAATTTTCGCCTCACTTTTATAGTTTAGGCGCAATACATGAAGGAGCGTATTTGTATAGAGCGAAACAACTTCGGCAGTCCTTTCAGACTTATCTCGAGTTCTAACCAACCGATCGGGCCAGGTCAGGTATCAAATGAAAGCTTATTAAAAGAGGAACAACCCTGCCATATATTATTTTCGCCTCACTTTTATAGTTTAGGCGCAATACATGAAGGAGCGTATTTGTAGGCGCTGTACATGAAGGAGCGTATTTGTATAGAGCGAAACAACTTCGGCAGTCCTTTCAGGCTTATCTCGAGTTCTAACCAACTGATCGGGCCCGGTCAGCTATCAAATGAAAGATTATTAAAAGAGGAACAATGCTGCCATATATCATTTTCGCCTCACTTTTACAGTTTAGGCGCAATACATGAAGGAGCGTATTTGTATAGAGCGAAACAACTTCGGCAGTCCTTTCAGACTTATCTCGAGTTCTGACCAACTGATCGGGCCAGGTCAGGTATCAAATGAAAGCTTATTAAAAGAGAAACAACCGTGCCATATATCATTTTCGCCTCACTTTTATAGTTTAGGCGCAGTACATGAAGGAGCGTATTTGTAGGCGCTGTACATGAAGGAGCGTATTTGTATAGAGCGAAACAACTTCGGCAGTTCTTTCAGGCTTATCTCGAGTTCTAACCAACCCATCGGGCCAGGTCAGGTATCAAATGAAAGCTTATTAAAAGAGGAACAACCCTGCCACATATCATTTTCGCCTCATTTTTATAGTTTAGGCGCAATACATGAAGGAGCGTATTTGTATAGAGCGAAACAACTTCAGCAGTCCTTTCAGACTTATCTCGAGTTCTAACCAATCTATCGGGCCAGGTCTGTTATCAAATGAAAGACTATTAAAAGAGGAACAACCGTGCCATATATCATTTTCGCCTCACTTTTATAGTTTAGGCGCAGTACATGAAGGAGCGTATTTGTAGGCGCTGTACATGAAGGAGCGTATTTGTATAGAGCGAAACAACTTCGGCAGTCCTTTCAGGCTTATCTCGAGTTCTAACCAACCGATCGGGCCAGGTCAGGTATCAAATGAAAGCTTATTAAAAGAGGAACAACCCTGCCACATATCATTTTCGCCTCATTTTTATAGTTTAGGCGCAATACATGAAGGAGCGTATTTGTATAGAGCGAAACAACTTCAGCAGTCCTTTCAGGCTTATCTCGAGTTCTAACCAACCGATCGGGCCAGGTCAGGTGTCAAATGAAAGACTATTAAAAGAGGAACACCCGTGCCATATATCATTTTCGCCTTGCTTTTAGAGTTTAGGCGCAGTACATGAAGTAGCGTATTTGTATAGAGCGAAACAACTTCAGCAGTCCTTTCAGACTTATCTCGAGTTCTAACCAACCGATCGGGCCAGGTCAGGTATCAAATGAAAGCATATTAAAAGAGGAACAACCCTGCCATATATCATTTTCGCCTCACTTTTATAGTTTAGGCGCAGTACATGAAGGAGCGTATTTGTATAGAGCGAAACAACTTCGGCAGTCCTTTCAGACTTATCTCGAGTTCTAACCAACCGATCGGGCCAGGTCAGGTATCAAATGAAAGATTATTAAAAGAGGAACAATGCTGCCATATATAATTTTCGCCTCACTTTTATAGTTTAGGCGCAATACATGAAGGAGCGTATTTGTATAGAGCGAAACAACTTCAGCAGTCCTTTCAGGCTTATCTCGAGTTCTAACCAACCGATCGGGCCAGGTCAGGTATCAAATGAAAGATTATTAAAAGAGGAACAATGCTGCCATATATAATTTTCGCCTCACTTTTATAGTTTAGGCGCAATACATGAAGGAGCGTATTTGTATAGAGCGAAACAACTTCAGCAGTCCTTTCAGGCTTATCTCGAGTTCTAACCAACCGATCGGGCCAGGTCAGGTATCAAATGAAAGCTTATTAAAAGAGGAACAACCGTGCCATATATCATTTTCGCCTCACTTTTATAGTTTAGGCGCAATACATGAAGGAGCGTATTTGTATAGAGCGATACAACTTCGGCAGTCCTTTCAGACTTATCTCGAGTTCTAACCAACCGATCGGGCCAGGTCAGGTATCAAATGAAAGATTATTAAAAGAGGAACAATGCTGCCATATATAATTTTCGCCTCACTTTTATAGTTTAGGCGCAATACATGAAGGAGCGTATTTGTATAGAGCGAAACAACTTCGGCAGTCCTTTCAGACTTATCTCGAGTTCTAAGCAACCGATCGGGCCAGGTCAGGCATCAAATGAAAGCTTATTAAAAGAGGAACAATGCTGCCATATATAATTTTCGCCTCACTTTTATAGTTTAGGCGCAATACATGACGGAGCGTATTTGTATAGAGCGAAACAACTTCAGCAGTCCTTTCAGGCTTATCGCGAGTTCTAACCAACCGATCGGGCCAGGTCAGGTATCAAATGAAAGACTATTAAAAGAGGAACACCCGTGCCATATATCATTTTCGCCTTGCTTTTAGAGTTTAGGCGCAGTACATGAAGTAGCGTATTTGTATAGAGCGAAACAACTTCAGCAGTCCTTTCAGACTTATCTCGAGTTCTAACCAACCGATCGGGCCAGGTCAGGTATCAAATGAAAGATTATTAAAAGAGGAACAATGCTGCCATATATAATTTTCGCCTCACTTTTATAGTTTAGGCGCAATACATGACGGAGCGTATTTGTATAGAGCGAAACAACTTCAGCAGTCCTTTCAGGCTTATCGCGAGTTCTAACCAACCGATCGGGCCAGGTCAGGTATCAAATGAAAGACTATTAAAAGAGGAACAACCCTGCCATATATCATTTTCGCCTCACTTTTACAGTTTAGGCGCAGTACATGAAGGAGCGTATTTGTATAGAGCGATACAACTTCGGCAGTCCTTTCAGACTTATCTCGAGTTCTAACCAACCGATCGGGCCAGGTCAGGTATCAAATGAAAGCTTATTAAAAGAGGAACAATGCTGCTATATATAATTTTCGCCTCACTTTTATAGTTTAGGCGCAATACATGAAGGAGCGTATTTGTATAGAGCGAAACAACTTCGGCAGTCCTTTCAGACTTATCTCGAGTTCTAACCAACCGATCGGGCCAGGTCAGGTATCAAATGAAAGCTTATTAAAAGAGGAACAACCCTGCCACATATCATTTTCGCCTCATTTTTATAGTTTAGGCGCAATACATGAAGGAGCGTAGTTGTATAGAGCGAAACAACTTCAGCAGTCCTTTCAGACTTATCTCGAGTTCTAACCAACCGATCGGGCCAGCTCAGGTATCAAATGAAAGACTATTAAAAGAGGAACACCCGTGCCATATATCATTTTCGCCTTGCTTTTAGAGTTTAGGCGCAGTACATGAAGTAGCGTATTTGTATAGAGCGATACAACTTCGGCAGTCCTTTCAGACTTATCTCGAGTTCTAACCAACCGATCGGGCCAGGTCAGGTATCAAATGAAAGCTTATTAAAAGAGGAACAATGCTGCTATATATAATTTTCGCCTCACTTTTATAGTTTAGGCGCAATACATGAAGGAGCGTATTTGTATAGAGCGAAACAACTTCAGCAGTCCTTTCAGGCTTATCGCGAGTTCTAACCAACCGATCGGGCCAGGTCAGGTATCAAATGAAAGACTATTAAAAGAGGAACAACCCTGCCATATATCATTTTCGCCTCACTTTTACAGTTTAGGCGCAGTACATGAAGGAGCGTATTTGTATAGAGCGAAACAACTTCGGCAGTCCTTTCAGACTTATCTCGAGTTCTAACCAACCGATCGGGCCAGGTCAGGTATCAAATGAAAGATTATTAAAAGAGGAACAATGCTGCCATATATAATTTTCGCCTCACTTTTATAGTTTAGGCGCAATACATGAAGGAGCGTATTTGTATAGAGCGAAACAACTTCGGCAGTCCTTTCAGACTTATCTCGAGTTCTAACCAACCGATCGGGCCAGGTCAGGTATCAAATGAAAGCTTATTAAAAGAGGAACAACCCTGCCACATATCATTTTCGCCTCATTTTTATAGTTTAGGCGCAATACATGAAGGAGCGTAGTTGTATAGAGCGAAACAACTTCAGCAGTCCTTTCAGACTTATCTCGAGTTCTAACCAACCGATCGGGCCAACTTTTATAGTTTAGGCGCAATACATGAAGGAGCGTATTTGTATAGAGCGATACAACTTCGGCAGTCCTTTCAGACTTATCTCGAGTTCTAACCAACCGATCGGGCCAGGTCAGGTATCAAATGAAAGATTATTAAAAGAGGAACAATGCTGCCATATATAATTTTCGCCTCACTTTTATAGTTTAGGCGCAATACATGAAGGAGCGTATTTGTATAGAGCGAAACAACTTCGGCAGTCCTTTCAGACTTATCTCGAGTTCTAACCAACCGATCGGGCCAGGTCAGGTATCAAATGAAAGCTTATTAAAAGAGGAACAACCCTGCCACATATCATTTTCGCCTCATTTTTATAGTTTAGGCGCAATACATGAAGGAGCGTAGTTGTATAGAGCGAAACAACTTCAGCAGTCCTTTCAGACTTATCTCGAGTTCTAACCAACCGATCGGGCCAGCTCAGGTATCAAATGAAAGACTATTAAAAGAGGAACACCCGTGCCATATATCATTTTCGCCTTGCTTTTAGAGTTTAGGCGCAGTACATGAAGTAGCGTATTTGTATAGAGCGATACAACTTCGGCAGTCCTTTCAGACTTATCTCGAGTTCTAACCAACCGATCGGGCCAGGTCAGGTATCAAATGAAAGCTTATTAAAAGAGGAACAATGCTGCCATATATAATTTTCGCCTCACTTTTATAGTTTAGGCGCAATACATGAAGGAGCGTATTTGTATAGAGCGATACAACTTCGGCAGTCCTTTCAGACTTATCTCGAGTTCTAACTAACCGATCGGGCCAGGTCAGGTATCAAATGAAAGACTATTAAAAGAGGAACACCCGTGCCATATATCATTTTCGCCTTGCTTTTAGAGTTTAGGCGCAGTACATGAAGTAGCGTATTTGTATAGAGCGAAACAACTTCAGCAGTCCTTTCAGACTTATCTCGAGTTCTGACCAACTGATCGGGCCAGGTCAGGTATCAAATGAAAGCTTATTAAAAGAGAAACAACCGTGCCATATATCATTTTCGCCTCACTTTTATAGTTTAGGCGCAGTACATGAAGGAGCGTATTTGTAGGCGCTGTACATGAAGGAGCGTATTTGTATAGAGCGAAACAACTTCGGCAGTTCTTTCAGGCTTATCTCGAGTTCTAACCAACCCATCGGGCCAGGTCAGGTATCAAATGAAAGCTTATTAAAAGAGGAACAACCCTGCCACATATCATTTTCGCCTCATTTTTATAGTTTAGGCGCAATACATGAAGGAGCGTATTTGTATAGAGCGAAACAACTTCAGCAGTCCTTTCAGACTTATCTCGAGTTCTAACCAATCTATCGGGCCAGGTCTGTTATCAAATGAAAGACTATTAAAAGAGGAACAACCGTGCCATATATCATTTTCGCCTCACTTTTATAGTTTAGGCGCAGTACATGAAGGAGCGTATTTGTAGGCGCTGTACATGAAGGAGCGTATTTGTATAGAGCGAAACAACTTCGGCAGTCCTTTCAGGCTTATCTCGAGTTCTAACCAACCGATCGGGCCAGGTCAGGTATCAAATGAAAGCTTATTAAAAGAGGAACAACCCTGCCACATATCATTTTCGCCTCATTTTTATAGTTTAGGCGCAATACATGAATGAGCGTATTTGTATAGAGCGAAACAACTTCAGCAGTCCTTTCAGGCTTATCTCGAGTTCTAACCAACCGATCGGGCCAGGTCAGGTGTCAAATGAAAGACTATTAAAAGAGGAACACCCGTGCCATATATCATTTTCGCCTTGCTTTTAGAGTTTAGGCGCAGTACATGAAGTAGCGTATTTGTATAGAGCGAAACAACTTCAGCAGTCCTTTCAGACTTATCTCGAGTTCTAAGCAACCGATCGGGCCAGGTCAGGCATCAAATGAAAGCTTATTAAAAGAGGAACAATGCTGCCATATATAATTTTCGCCTCACTTTTATAGTTTAGGCGCAATACATGACGGAGCGTATTTGTATAGAGCGAAACAACTTCAGCAGTCCTTTCAGGCTTATCGCGAGTTCTAACCAACCGATCGGGCCAGGTCAGGTATCAAATGAAAGACTATTAAAAGAGGAACACCCGTGCCATATATCATTTTCGCCTTGCTTTTAGAGTTTAGGCGCAGTACATGAAGTAGCGTATTTGTATAGAGCGAAACAACTTCAGCAGTCCTTTCAGACTTATCTCGAGTTCTAACCAACCGATCGGGCCAGGTCAGGTATCAAATGAAAGCATATTAAAAGAGGAACAACCCTGCCATATATCATTTTCGCCTCACTTTTACAGTTTAGGCGCAGTACATGAAGGAGCGTATTTGTATAGAACGAAACAACTTCGGCAGTCCTTTCAGACTTATCTCGAGTTCTAACCAACCGATCGGGCCAGGTCAGGTATCAAATGAAAGATTATTAAAAGAGGAACAATGCTGCCATATATAATTTTCGCCTCACTTTTATAGTTTAGGCGCAATACATGAAGGAGCGTATTTGTATAGAGCGAAACAACTTCGGCAGTCCTTTCAGACTTATCTCGAGTTCTAACCAACCGATCGGGCCAGGTCAGGTATCAAATGAAAGCTTATTAAAAGAGGAACAACCCTGCCACATATCATTTTCGCCTCATTTTTATAGTTTAGGCGCAATACATGAAGGAGCGTAGTTGTATAGAGCGAAACAACTTCAGCAGTCCTTTCAGACTTATCTCGAGTTCTAACCAACCGATCGGGCCAGCTCAGTTATCAAATGAAAGACTATTAAAAGAGGAACACCCGTGCCATATATCATTTTCGCCTTGCTTTTAGAGTTTAGGCGCAGTACATGAAGTAGCGTATTTGTATAGAGCGATACAACTTCGGCAGTCCTTTCAGACTTATCTCGAGTTCTAACCAACCGATCGGGCCAGGTCAGGTATCAAATGAAAGCTTATTAAAAGAGGAACAATGCTGCTATATATAATTTTCGCCTCACTTTTATAGTTTAGGCGCAATACATGACGGAGCGTATTTGTATAGAGCGATACAACTTCGGCAGTCCTTTCAGACTTATCTCGAGTTCTAACCAACCGATCGGGCCAGGTCAGGTATCAAATGAAAGATTATTAAAAGAGGAACAATGCTGCCATATATAATTTTCGCCTCACTTTTATAGTTTAGGCGCAATACATGAAGGAGCGTATTTGTATAGAGCGATACAACTTCGGCAGTCCTTTCAGACTTATCTCG
The DNA here is from genome assembly GCA_937620795.1 of Thecophora atra. Classification (NCBI taxonomy): domain Eukaryota; kingdom Metazoa; phylum Arthropoda; class Insecta; order Diptera; family Conopidae; genus Thecophora; species Thecophora atra. The sequence goes on along the minus strand of OW569399.1, from coordinate 23,645,471 downwards.
AGTTCTAACCAACCGATCGGGCCAGGTCAGGTATCAAATGAAAGATTATTAAAAGAGGAACAATGCTGCTATATATAATTTTCGCCTCACTTTTATAGTTTAGGCGCAATACATGAAGGAGCGTATTTGTATAGAGCGAAACAACTTCGGCAGTCCTTTCAGACTTATCTCGAGTTCTAAGCAACCGATCGGGCCAGGTCAGGTATCAAATGAAAGCTTATTAAAAGAGGAACAATGCTGCCATATATAATTTTCGCCTCACTTTTATAGTTTAGGCGCAATACATGAAGGAGCGTATTTGTATAGAGCGATACAACTTCGGCAGTCCTTTCAGACTTATCTCGAGTTCTAACAACCGATCGGGCCAGGTCAGGTATCAAATGAAAGATTATTAAATGAGGAACAACCCTGCCATATATCATTTTCGCCTCACTTTTATAGTTTAGGCGCAATACATGAAGGAGCGTATTTGTATAGAGCGATACAACTTCGGCAGTCCTTTCAGACTTATCTCGAGTTCTAACCAACCGATCGGTCCAGGTCAGGTATCAAATGAAAGATTATTAAAAGAGGAACAACCCTGCCATATATCATTTTCGATTCACTTTTATAGTTTAGGCGCAGTACATGAAGGAGCGTATTTGTAGGCGCTGTACATGAAGGAGCGTATTTGTATAGAGCGAAACAACTTCGGCAGTCCTTTCAGGCTTATCTCGAGTTCTAACCAACCGATCGGGCCAGGTCAGCTATCAAATGAAAGATTATTAAAAGAGGAACAATGCTGCCATATATCATTTTCGCCTCACTTTTACAGTTTAGGCGCAATACATGAAGGAGCGTATTTGTATAGAGCGAAACAACTTCGGCAGTCCTTTCAGACTTATCTCGAGTTCTGACCAACTGATCAGGCCAGGTCAGGTATCAAATGAAAGATTATTAAAAGAGGAACAACCGTGCCATATATCATTTTCGCCTCACTTTTATAGTTTAGGCGCAGTACATGAAGGAGCGTATTTGTAGGCGCTGTACATGAAGGAGCGTATTTGTATAGAGCGAAACAACTTCGGCAGTTCTTTCAGGCTTATCTCGAGTTCTAACCAACCGATCGGGCCAGGTCAGGTATCATATGAAAGCTTATTAAAAGAGGAACAACCCTGCCACATATCATTTTCGCCTCATTTTTATAGTTTAGGCGCAATACATGAAGGAGCGTATTTGTATAGAGCGAAACAACTTCAGCAGTCCTTTCAGACTTATCTCGAGTTCTAACCAATCTAACGGGCCAAGTCAGTTATCAAATGAAAGACTATTAAAAGAGGAACAACCGTGCCATATATCATTTTCGCCAAACTTTTATAGTTTAGGCGCAGTACATGAAGGAGCGTATTTGTAGGCGCTGTACATGAAGGAGCGTATTTGTATAGAGCGAAACAACTTCGGCAGTCCTTTCAGACTTATCTCGAGTTCTAACCAACCGATCGGTCCAGGTCAGGTATCAAATGAAAGATTATTAAAAGAGGAACAACCCTGCCATATATCATTTTCGATTCACTTTTATAGTTTAGGCGCAGTACATGAAGGAGCGTATTTGTAGGCGCTGTACATGAAGGAGCGTATTTGTATAGAGCGAAACAACTTCGGCAGTCCTTTCAGGCTTATCTCGAGTTCTAACCAACCGATCGGGCCAGGTCAGCTATCAAATGAAAGATTATTAAAAGAGGAACAATGCTGCCATATATCATTTTCGCCTCACTTTTACAGTTTAGGCGCAATACATGAAGGAGCGTATTTGTATAGAGCGAAACAACTTCGGCAGTCCTTTCAGACTTATCTCGAGTTCTGACCAACTGATCGGGCCAGGTCAGGTATCAAATGAAAGCTTATTAAAAGAGGAACAACCGTGCCATATATCATTTTCGCCTCACTTTTATAGTTTAGGCGCAGTACATGAAGGAGCGTATTTGTAGGCGCTGTACATGAAGGAGCGTATTTGTATAGAGCGAAACAACTTCGGCAGTTCTTTCAGGCTTATCTCGAGTTCTAACCAACCGATCGGGCCAGGTCAGGTATCAAATGAAAGCTTATTAAAAGAGGAACAACCCTGCCACATATCATTTTCGCCTCATTTTTATAGTTTAGGCGCAATACATGAAGGAGCGTATTTGTATAGAGCGAAACAACTTCAGCAGTCCTTTCAGACTTATCTCGAGTTCTAACCAATCTATCGGGCCAAGTCAGTTATCAAATGAAAGACTATTAAAAGAGGAACAACCGTGCCATATATCATTTTCGCCAAACTTTTATAGTTTAGGCGCAGTACATGAAGGAGCGTATTTGTAGGCGCTGTACATGAAGGAGCGTATTTGTATAGAGCGAAACAACTTCGGCAGTCCTTTCAGACTTATCTCGAGTTCTAACCAACCGATCGGTCCAGGTCAGGTATCAAATGAAAGATTATTAAAAGAGGAACAACCCTGCCATATATCATTTTCGATTCACTTTTATAGTTTAGGCGCAGTACATGAAGGAGCGTATTTGTAGGCGCTGTACATGAAGGAGCGTATTTGTATAGAGCGAAACAACTTCGGCAGTCCTTTCAGGCTTATCTCGAGTTCTAACCAACCGATCGGGCCAGGTCAGCTATCAAATGAAAGATTATTAAAAGAGGAACAATGCTGCCATATATCATTTTCGCCTCACTTTTACAGTTTAGGCGCAATACATGAAGGAGCGTATTTGTATAGAGCGAAACAACTTCGGCAGTCCTTTCAGACTTATCTCGAGTTCTGACCAACTGATCGGGCCAGGTCAGGTATCAAATGAAAGCTTATTAAAAGAGGAACAACCGTGCCATATATCATTTTCGCCTCACTTTTATAGTTTAGGCGCAGTACATGAAGGAGCGTATTTGTAGGCGCTGTACATGAAGGAGCGTATTTGTATAGAGCGAAACAACTTCGGCAGTTCTTTCAGGCTTATCTCGAGTTCTAACCAACCGATCGGGCCAGGTCAGGTATCAAATGAAAGCTTATTAAAAGAGGAACAACCCTGCCACATATCATTTTCGCCTCATTTTTATAGTTTAGGCGCAATACATGAAGGAGCGTATTTGTATAGAGCGAAACAACTTCAGCAGTCCTTTCAGACTTATCTCGAGTTCTAACCAATCTATCGGGCCAGGTCAGTTATCAAATGAAAGACTATTAAAAGAGGAACAACCGTGCCATATATCATTTTCGCCTCACTTTTATAGTTTAGGCGCAGTACATGAAGGAGCGTATTTGTAGGCGCTGTACATGAAGGAGCGTATTTGTATAGAGCGAAACAACTTCGGCAGTCCTTTCAGGCTTATCTCGAGTTCTAACCAACCGATCGGGCCAGGTCAGCTATCAAATGAAAGATTATTAAAAGAGGAACAATGCTGCCATATATCATTTTCGCCTCACTTTTACAGTTTAGGCGCAATACATGAAGGAGCGTATTTGTATAGAGCGAAACAACTTCGGCAGTCCTTTCAGACTTATCTCGAGTTCTGACCAACTGATCGGGCCAGGTCAGGTATCAAATGAAAGCTTATTAAAAGAGGAACAACCGTGCCATATATCATTTTCGCCTCACTTTTATAGTTTAGGCGCAGTACATGAAGGAGCGTATTTGTAGGCGCTGTACATGAAGGAGCGTATTTGTATAGAGCGAAACAACTTCGGCAGTTCTTTCAGGCTTATCTCGAGTTCTAACCAACCGATCGGGCCAAGTCAGGTATCAAATGAAAGCTTATTAAAAGAGGAACAACCCTGCCACATATCATTTTCGCCTCATTTTTATAGTTTAGGCGCAATACATGAAGGAGCGTATTTGTATAGAGCGAAACAACTTCAGCAGTCCTTTCAGGCTTATCTCGAGTTCTAACCAACCGATCGGGCCAGGTCAGGTATCAAATGAAAGACTATTAAAAGAGGAACACCCGTGCCATATATCATTTTCGCCTTGCTTTTAGAGTTTAGGCGCAGTACATGAAGTAGCGTATTTGTATAGAGCGAAACAACTTCAGCAGTCCTTTCAGACTTATCTCGAGTTCTAACCAACCGATCGGGCCAGGTCAGGTATCAAATGAAAGCATATTAAAAGAGGAACAACCCTGCCATATATCATTTTCGCCTCACTTTTATAGTTTAGGCGCAGTACATGAAGGAGCGTATTTGTATAGAGCGAAACAACTTCGGCAGTCCTTTCAGACTTATCTCGAGTTCTAACCAACCGATCGGGCCAGGTCAGGTATCAAATGAAAGACTATTAAAAGACGAACACCCGTGCCATATATCATTTTCGCCTTGCTTTTAGAGTTTAGGCGCAGTACATGAAGTAGCGTATTTGTATAGAGCGATACAACTTCGGCAGTCCTTTAAGACTTATCTCGAGTTCTAACCAACCGATCGGGCCAGGTCAGGTATCAAATGAAAGCTTATTAAAAGAGGAACAACTCTGCCATATATCATTTTCGCCTCACTTTTATAGTTTAGGCGCAGTACATGAAGGAGCGTATTTGTAGGCGCTGTACATGAAGGAGCGTATTTGTATAGAGCGAAACAACTTCGGCAGTCCTTTCAGGCTTATCTCGAGTTCTAACTAACCGATCGGGCCAGGTCAGGTATCAAATGAAAGCTTATTAAAAGAGGAACAACTCTGCCATATATCATTTTCGCCTCACTTTTATAGTTTAGGCGCAGTACATGAAGGAGCGTATTTGTAGGCGCTGTACATGAAGGAGCGTATTTGTATAGAGCGAAACAACTTCGGCAGTCCTTTCATGCTTATCTCGAGATCTAACCAACCGATCGGGCCAGGTCAGCTATTAAATGAAAGATTATTAAAAGAGGAACAATGCTGCCATATATCATTTTCGCCTCACTTTTACAGTTTAGGCGCAATACATGAAGGAGCGTATTTGTATAGAGCGAAACAACTTCGGCAGTCCTTTCAGGCTTATCTCGAGTTCTAACCAACCGATCGGGCCAGGTCAGCTATCAAATGAAAGATTATTAAAAGAGGAACAATGCTGCCATATATCATTTTCGCCTCACTTTTACAGTTTAGGCGCAATACATGAAGGAGCGTATTTGTATAGAGCGAAACAACTTCGGCAGTCCTTTCAGACTTATCTCGAGTTCTGACCAACTGATCGGGCCAGGTCAGGTATCAAATGAAAGCTTATTAAAAGAGGAACAACCGTGCCATATATCATTTTCGCCTCACTTTTATAGTTTAGGCGCAGTACATGAAGGAGCGTATTTGTAGGCGCTGTACATGAAGGAGCGTATTTGTATAGAGCGAAACAACTTCGGCAGTTCTTTCAGGCTTATCTCGAGTTCTAACCAACCGATCGGGCCAGGTCAGGTATCAAATGAAAGCTTATTAAAAGAGGAACAACCCTGCCACATATCATTTTCGCCTCATTTTTATAGTTTAGGCGCAATACATGAAGGAGCGTATTTGTATAGAGCGAAACAACTTCAGCAGTCCTTTCAGACTTATCTCGAGTTCTAACCAATCTATCGGGCCAGGTCAGTTATCAAATGAAAGACTATTAAAAGAGGAACAACCGTGCCATATATCATTTTCGCCTCACTTTTATAGTTTAGGCGCAGTACATGAAGGAGCGTATTTGTAGGCGCTGTACATGAAGGAGCGTATTTGTATAGAGCGAAACAACTTCGGCAGTCCTTTCAGGCTTATCTCGAGTTCTAACCAACCGCTCGGGCCAGGTCAGGTATCAAATGAAAGCTTATTAAAAGAGGAATAACCCTGCCACATATCATTTTCGCCTCATTTTTATAGTTTAGGCGCAATACATGAAGGAGCGTATTTGTATAGAGCGAAACAACTTCAGCAGTCCTTTCAGGCTTATCTCGAGTTCTAACCAACCGATCGGGCCAGGTCAGGTATCAAATGAAAGACTATTAAAAGAGGAACACCCGTGCCATATATCATTTTCGCCTTGCTTTTAGAGTTTAGGCGCAGTACATGAAGTAGCGTATTTGTATAGAGCGAAACAACTTCAGCAGTCCTTTCAGACTTATCTCGAGTTCTAACCAACCGATCGGGCCAGGTCAGGTATCAAATGAAAGCATATTAAAAGAGGAACAACTCTGCCATATATCATTTTCGCCTCACTTTTATAGTTTAGGCGCAGTACATGAAGGAGCGTATTTGTATAGAGCGAAACAACTTCGGCAGTCCTTTCAGACTTATCTCGAGTTCTAACCAACCGATCGGGCCAGGTCAGGTATCAAATGAAAGACTATTAAAAGACGAACACCCGTGCCATATATCATTTTCGCCTTGCTTTTAGAGTTTAGGCGCAGTACATGAAGTAGCGTATTTGTATAGAGCGATACAACTTCGGCAGTCCTTTAAGACTTATCTCGAGTTCTAACCAACCCATCGGGCCAGGTCAGGTATCAAATGAAAGCTTATTAAAAGAGGAACAACTCTGCCATATATGATTTTCGCCTCACTTTTATAGTTTAGGCGCAGTACATGAAGGAGCGTATTTGTAGGCGCTGTACATGAAGGAGCGTATTTGTATAGAGCGAAACAACTTCGGCAGTCCTTTCAGGCTTATCTCGAGTTCTAACTAACCGATCGGGCCAGGTCAGGTATCAAATGAAAGCTTATTAAAAGAGGAACAACTCTGCCATATATCATTTTCGCCTCACTTTTATAGTTTAGGCGCAGTACATGAAGGAGCGTATTTGTAGGCGCTGTACATGAAGGAGCGTATTTGTATAGAGCGAAACAACTTCGGCAGTCCTTTCAGGCTTATCTCGAGTTCTAACCAACCGATCGGGCCAGGTCAGCTATTAAATGAAAGATTATTAAAAGAGGAACAATGCTGCCATATATCATTTTCGCCTCACTTTTACAGTTTAGGCGCAATACATGAAGGAGCGTATTTGTATAGAGCGAAACAACTTCGGCAATCCTTTCAGACTTATCTCGAGTTCTGACCAACTGATCGGGCCAGGTCAGGTATCAAATGAAAGCTTATTAAAAGAGGAACAACCGTGCCATATATCATTTTCGCCTCACTTTTATAGTTTGGGCGCAGTACATGAAGGAGCGTATTTGTAGGCGCTGTACATGAAGGAGCGTATTTGTATAGAGCGAAACAACTTCGGCAGTTCTTTCAGGCTTATCTCGAGTTCTAACCAACCGATCGGGCCAAGTCAGGTATCAAATGAAAGCTTATTAAAAGAGGAACAACCCTGCCACATATCATTTTCGCCTCATTTTTATAGTTTAGGCGCAATACATGAAGGAGCGTATTTGTATAGAGCGAAACAACTTCAGCAGTCCTTTCAGACTTATCTCGAGTTCTAACCAATCTATCGGGCCAGGTCAGTTATCAAATGAAAGACTATTAAAAGAGGAACAACCGTGCCATATATCATTTTCGCCTCACTTTTATAGTTTAGGCGCAGTACATGAAGGAGCGTATTTGTAGGCGCTGTACATGAAGGAGCGTATTTGTATAGAGCGAAACAACTTCGGCAGTCCTTTCAGGCTTATCTCGAGTTCTAACCAACCGATCGGGCCAGGTCAGGTATCAAATGAAAGCTTATTAAAAGAGGAACAACCCTGCCACATATCATTTTCGCCTCATTTTTATAGTTTAGGCGCAATACATGAAGGAGCGTATTTGTATAGAGCGAAACAACTTCAGCAGTCCTTTCAGACTTATCTCGAGTTCTAACCAACCGATCGGGCCAGGTCAGGTATCAAATGAAAGACTATTAAAAGAGGAACACCCGTGCCATATATCATTTTCGCCTTGCTTTTAGAGTTTAGGCGCAGTACATGAAGTAGCGTATTTGTATAGAGCGATACAACTTCGGCAGTCCTTTCAGACTTATCTCGAGTTCTAACCAACCGATCGGGCCAGGTCAGGTATCAAATGAAAGCTTATTAAAAGAGGAACAACTCTGCCATATATCATTTTCGCCTCACTTTTATAGTTTAGGCGCAATACATGAAGGAGCGTATTTGTATAGAGCGAAACAACTTCGGCAGTCCTTTCAGACTTATCTCGAGTTCTAACTAACCGATCGGGCCAGGTCAGGTATCAAATGAAAGCTTATTAAAAGAGGAACAACTCTGCCATATATCATTTTCGCCTCACTTTTATAGTTTAGGCGCAGTACATGAAGGAGCGTATTTGTAGGCGCTGTACATGAAGGAGCGTATTTGTATAGAGCGAAACAACTTCGGCAGTCCTTTCAGGCTTATCTCGAGTTCTAACCAACCGATCGGGCCAGGTCAGCTATCAAATGAAAGATTATTAAAAGAGGAACAATGCTGCCATATATCATTTTCGCCTCACTTTTACAGTTTAGGCGCGATACATGAAGGAGCGTATTTGTATAGAGCGAAACAACTTCGGCAGTCCTTTCAGACTTATCTCGAGTTCTGACCAACCGATCGGGCCAGGTTAGGTATCAAATGAAAGCTTATTAAAAGAGGAACAACCCTGCCATATATCATTTTCGCCTCGCTTTTAGAGTTTAGGCGCAGTACATGAAGTAGCGTATTTGTATAGAGCGATACAACTTCGGCAGTCCTTTCAGACTTATCTCGAGTTCTAACCAATCTATCGGGCCAGGTCAGTTATCAAATGAAAGACTATTAAAAGAGGAACAACCGTGCCATATATCATTTTCGCCTCACTTTTACAGTTTAGGCGCAATACATGAAGGAGCGTATTTGTAGGCGCTGTACATGAAGGAGCGTATTTGTATAGAGCGAAACAACTTCGGCAGTCCTTTCAGGCTTATCTTGAGTTCTAACCAACCGATCGGGCCAGGTCAGGTATCAAATGAAAGCTTATTAAAAGAGGAACAACCCTGCCACATATCATTTTCGCCTCATTTTTATAGTTTAGGCGCAATACATGAAGGAGCGTATTTGTATAGAGCAAAACAACTTCAGCAGTCCTTTCAGGCTTATCTCGAGTTCTAACCAACCGATCGGGCCAGGTCAGGTATCAAATGAAAGATTATTAAAAGAGGAACAATGCTGCCATATATAATTTTCGCCTCACTTTTATAGTTTAGGCGCAATACATGAAGGAGCGTATTTGTATAGAGCGAAACAACTTCGGCAGTCCTTTCAGACTTATCTCGAGTTCTAACTAACCGATCGGGCCAGGTCAGGTATCAAATGAAAGCTTATTAAAAGAGGAACAACTCTGCCATATATCATTTTCGCCTCACTTTTATAGTTTAGGCGCAGTACATGAAGGAGCGTATTTGTAGGCGCTGTACATGAAGGAGCGTATTTGTATAGAGCGAAACAACTTCGGCAGTCCTTTCAGACTTATCTCGAGTTCTAACTAACCGATCGGGCCAGGTCAGGTATCAAATGAAAGCTTATTAAAAGAGGAACAACTCTGCCATATATCATTTTCGCCTCACTTTTATAGTTTAGGCGCAGTACATGAAGGAGCGTATTTGTAGGCGCTGTACATGAAGGAGCGTATTTGTATAGAGCGAAACAACTTCGGCAGTCCTTTCAGGCTTATCTCGAGTTCTAACCAACCGATCGGGCCAGGTCAGCTATCAAATGAAAGATTATTAAAAGAGGAACAATGCTGCCATATATCATTTTCGCCTCACTTTTACAGTTTAGGCGCGATACATGAAGGAGCGTATTTGTATAGAGCGAAACAACTTCGGCAGTCCTTTCAGACTTATCTCGAGTTCTGACCAACCGATCGGGCCAGGTTAGGTATCAAATGAAAGCTTATTAAAAGAGGAACAACCCTGCCATATATCATTTTCGCCTCACTTTTATAGTTTAGGCGCAATACATGAAGGAGCGTATTTGTATAGAGCGATACAACTTCGGCAGTCCTTTCAGACTTATCTCGAGTTCTAACCAACCGATCGGGCCAGGTAAGGTATCAAATGAAAGATTATTAAAAGAGGAACAATGCTGCCATATATAATTTTCGCCTCACTTTTATAGTTTAGGCGCAATACATGAAGGAGCGTATTTGTATAGAGCGAAACAACTTCGGCAGTCCTTTCAGACTTATCTCGAGTTCTAACTAACCGATCGGGCCAGGTCAGGTATCAAATGAAAGCTTATTAAAAGAGGAACAACTCTGCCATATATCATTTTCGCCTCACTTTTATAGTTTAGGCGCAGTACATGAAGGAGCGTATTTGTAGGCGCTGTACATGAAGGAGCGTATTTGTATAGAGCGAAACAACTTCGGCAGTCCTTTCAGGCTTATCTCGAGTTCTAACCAACCGATCGGGCCAGGTCAGCTATCAAATGAAAGATTATTAAAAGAGGAACAATGCTGCCATATATCATTTTCGCCTCACTTTTACAGTTTAGGCGCGATACATGAAGGAGCGTATTTGTATAGAGCGAAACAACTTCGGCAGTCCTTTCAGACTTATCTCGAGTTCTGACCAACCGATCGGGCCAGGTTAGGTATCAAATGAAAGCTTATTAAAAGAGGAACAACCCTGCCATATATCATTTTCGCCTCGCTTTTAGAGTTTAGGCGCAGTACATGAAGTAGCGTATTTGTATAGAGCGATACAACTTCGGCAGTCCTTTCAGACTTATCTCGAGTTCTAACCAATCTATCGGGCCAGGTCAGTTATCAAATGAAAGACTATTAAAAGAGGAACAACCGTGCCATATATCATTTTCGCCTCACTTTTACAGTTTAGGCGCAATACATGAAGGAGCGTATTTGTAGGCGCTGTACATGAAGGAGCGTATTTGTATAGAGCGAAACAACTTCGGCAGTCCTTTCAGGCTTATCTCGAGTTCTAACCAACCGATCGGGCCAGGTCAGGTATCAAATGAAAGCTTATTAAAAGAGGAACAACCCTGCCACATATCATTTTCGCCTCATTTTTATAGTTTAGGCGCAATACATGAAGGAGCGTATTTGTATAGAGCAAAACAACTTCAGCAGTCCTTTCAGGCTTATCTCGAGTTCTAACCAACCGATCGGGCCAGGTCAGGTATCAAATGAAAGACTATTAAAAGAGGAACAACCGTGCCATATATCATTTTCGCCTTGCTTTTAGAGTTTAGGCGCAGTACATGAAGTAGCGTATTTGTATAGAGCGATACAACTTCGGCAGTCCTTTCAGACTTATATCGAGTTCTAACCAACCTATCGGGCCAGGTCAGGTATCAAATGAAAGACTATTAAAAGAGGAACAACCGTGCCATATATCATTTTCGCCTCACTTTTATAGTTTAGGCGCAGTACATGAAGGAGCGTATTTGTAGGCGCTGTACATGAAGGAGCGTATTTGTATAGAGCGAAACAACTTCGGCAGTCCTTTCAGGCTTATCTCGAGTTCTAACCAACCGATCGGGCCAGCTCAGTTATCAAATGAAAGCTTATTAAAATAGGAACAACCCTGCCATATATCATTTTCGCCTCACTTTTATAGTTTAGGCGCAATACATGAAGGAGCGTATTTGTATAGAGCGAAACAACTTCAGCAGTCCTTTCAGACTTATCTCGAGTTCTAACCAACCGATCGGGCCAGGTCAGGTATCAAATGAAAGACTATTAAAAGAGGAACACCCGTGCCATATATCATTTTCGCCTTGCTTTTAGAGTTTAGGCGCAGTAGATGAAGTAGCGTATTTGTATAGAGCGATACAACTTCGGCAGTCCTTTCAGACTTATATCGAGTTCTAACCAACCTATCGGGCCAGGTCAGGTATCAAATGAAAGACTATTAAAAGAGGAATAACCGTGCCATATATCATTTTCGCCTCACTTTTATAGTTTAGGCGCAGTACATGAAGGAGCGTATTTGTAGGCGCTGTACATGAAGGAGCGTATTTGTATAGAGCGAAACAACTTCGGCAGTCCTTTCAGGCTTATCTCGAGTTCTAACCAACCGATCGGGCCAGGTCAGGTATCAAATGAAAGCTTATTAAAAGAGGAACAACCCTGCCATATATCATTTTCGCCTCGCTTTTAGAGTTTAGGCGCAGTACATGAAGTAGCGTATTTGTATAGAGCGATACAACTTCGGCAGTCCTTTCAGACTTATCTCGAGTTCTAACCAATCTATCGGGCCAGGTCAGTTATCAAATGAAAGACTATTAAAAGAGGAACAACCGTGCCATATATCATTTTCGCCTCACTTTTATAGTTTAGGCGCAGTACATGAAGGAGCGTATTTGTAGGCGCTGTACATGAAGGAGCGTATTTGTATAGAGCGATACAACTTCGGCAGTCCTTTCAGACTTATCTCGAGTTCTAACCAATCTATCGGGCCAGGTCAGTTATCAAATGAAAGACTATTAAAAGAGGAACAACCCTGCCATATATCATTTTCGCCTCACTTTTATAGTTTAGGCGCAATACATGAAGGAGCGTATTTGTATAGAGCGATACAACTTCGGCAGTCCTTTCAGACTTATCTCGAGTTCTAACCAACCGATCGGGCCAGGTAAGGTATCAAATGAAAGATTATTAAAAGAGGAACAATGCTGCCATATATAATTTTCGCCTCACTTTTATAGTTTAGGCGCAATACATGAAGGAGCGTATTTGTATAGAGCGAAACAACTTCGGCAGTCCTTTCAGACTTATCTCGAGTTCTAACTAACCGATCGGGCCAGGTCAGGTATCAAATGAAAGCTTATTAAAAGAGGAACAACTCTGCCATATATCATTTTCGCCTCACTTTTATAGTTTAGGCGCAGTACATGAAGGAGCGTATTTGTAGGCGCTGTACATGAAGGAGCGTATTTGTATAGAGCGAAACAACTTCGGCAGTCCTTTCAGGCTTATCTCGAGTTCTAACCAACCGATCGGGCCAGGTCAGCTATCAAATGAAAGATTATTAAAAGAGGAACAATGCTGCCATATATCATTTTCGCCTCACTTTTACAGTTTAGGCGCGATACATGAAGGAGCGTATTTGTATAGAGCGAAACAACTTCGGCAGTCCTTTCAGACTTATCTCGAGTTCTGACCAACCGATCGGGCCAGGTTAGGTATCAAATGAAAGCTTATTAAAAGAGGAACAACCGTGCCATATATCATTTTCGCCTCACTTTTATAGTTTAGGCGCAGTACATGAAGGAGCGTATTTGTAGGCGCTGTACATGAAGGAGCGTATTTGTATAGAGCGAAACAACTTCGGCAGTCCTTTCAGGCTTATCTCGAGTTCTAACTAACAGATCGGGCCAGGTCAGGTATCAAATGAAAGACTATTAAAAGAGGAACACCCGTGCCATATATCATTTTCGCCTTGCTTTTAGAGTTTAGGCGCAGTACATGAAGTAGCGTATTTGTATAGAGCGATACAACTTCGGCAGTCCTTTCAGACTTATATCGAGTTCTAACCAACCTATCGGGCCAGGTCAGGTATCAAATGAAAGCTTATTAAAAGAGGAACAACCCTGCCATATATCATTTTCGCCTCACTTTTATAGTTTAGGCGCAGTACATGAAGGAGCGTATTTGTAGGCGCTGTACATGAAGGAGCGTATTTGTATAGAGCGAAACAACTTCGGCAGTCCTTTCAGGCTTATCTCGAGTTCTAACCAACCGATCGGGCCAGGTCAGGTATCAAATGAAAGACTATTAAAAGAGGAACACCCGTGCCATATATCATTTTCGCCTTGCTTTTAGAGTTTAGGCGCAGTACATGAAGTAGCGTATTTGTATAGAGCGATACAACTTCGGCAGTCCTTTCAGACTTATATCGAGTTCTAACCAACCTATCGGGCCAGGTCAGGTATCAAATGAAAGACTATTAAAAGAGGAACAACCGTGCCATACATCATTTTCGCCTCACTTTTATAGTTTAGGCGCAGTACATGAAGGAGCGTATTTGTAGGCGCTGTACATGAAGGAGCGTATTTGTATAGAGCGAAACAACTTCGGCAGTCCTTTCAGGCTTATCTCGAGTTCTAACCAACCCATCGGGCCAGGTCAGGTATCAAATGAAAGCTTATTAAAAGAGGAACAACCCTGCCATATATCATTTTCGCCTCACTTTTATAGTTTAGGCGCAATACATGAAGGAGCGTATTTGTATAGAGCGAAACAACTTCAGCAGTCCTTTCAGGCTTATCTCGAGTTCTAACCAACCGATCGGGCCAGGTCAGGTATCAAATGAAAGACTATTAAAAGAGGAACAACCGTGCCATATATCATTTTCGCCTCACTTTTATAGTTTAGGCGCAGTACATGAAGGAGCGTATTTGTAGGCGCTGTACATGAAGGAGCGTATTTGTATAGAGCGAAACAACTTCGGCAGTCCTTTCAGACTTATATCGAGTTCTAACCAACCTATCGGGCCAGGTCAGGTATCAAATGAAAGACTATTAAAAGAGGAACAACCGTGCCATATATCATTTTCGCCTCACTTTTATAGTTTAGGCGCAGTACATGAAGGAGCGTATTTGTAGGCGCTGTACATGAAGGAGCGTATTTGTATAGAGCGAAACAACTTCGGCAGTCCTTTCAGGCTTATCTCGAGTTCTAACCAACCGATCGGGCCAGGTCAGGTATCAAATGAAAGCTTATTAAAAGAGGAACAACCCTGCCATATATCATTTTCGCCTTGCTTTTAGAGTTTAGGCGCAGTACATGAAGTAGCGTATTTGTATAGAGCGATACAACTTCGGCAGTCCTTTCAGACTTATATCGAGTTCTAACCAACCTATCGGGCCAGGTCAGGTATCAAATGAAAGACTATTAAAAGAGGAACAACCGTGCCATATATCATTTTCGCCTCACTTTTATAGTTTAGGCGAAGTACATGAAGGAGCGTATTTGTAGGCGCTGTACATGAAGGAGCGTATTTGTATAGAGCGAAACAACTTCGGCAGTCCTTTCAGGCTTATCTCGAGTTCTAACCAACCGATCGGGCCAGGTCAGGTATCAAATGAAAGCTTATTAAAAGAGGAACAACCCTGCCATATATCATTTTCGCCTCACTTTTATAGTTTAGGCGCAATACATGAAGGAGCGTATTTGTATAGAGCGAAACAACTTCAGCAGTCCTTTCAGACTTATCTCGAGTTCTAACCAACCGATCGGGCCAGGTCAGGTATCAAATGAAAGCTTATTAAAAGAGGAACAACCGTGCCATATATCATTTTCGCCTCACTTTTATAGTTTAGGCGCAGTACATGAAGGAGCGTATTTGTAGGCGCTGTACATGAAGGAGCGTATTTGTATAGAGCGAAACAACTTCGGCAGTCCTTTCAGGCTTATCTCGAGTTCTAACCAACCGATCGGGCCAGCTCAGTTATCAAATGAAAGCTTATTAAAATAGGAACAACCCTGCCATATATCATTTTCGCCTCACTTTTATAGTTTAGGCGCAATACATGAAGGAGCGTATTTGTATAGAGCGAAACAACTTCAGCAGTCCTTTCAGACTTATCTCGAGTTCTAACCAACCGATCGGGCCAGGTCAGGTATCAAATGAAAGCTTATTAAAAGAGGAACAACTCTGCCATATATCATTTTCGCCTCACTTTTATAGTTTAGGCGCAATACATGAAGGAGCGTATTTGTATAGAGCGAAACAACTTCAGCAGTCCTTTCAGACTTATCTCGAGTTCTAACCAACCGATCGGGCCAGGTCAGGTATCAAATGAAAGACTATTAAAAGAGGAACACCCGTGCCATATATCATTTTCGCCTTGCTTTTAGAGTTTAGGCGCAGTACATGAAGTAGCGTATTTGTATAGAGCGATACAACTTCGGCAGTCCTTTCAGACTTATATCGAGTTCTAACCAACCTATCGGGCCAGGTCAGGTATCAAATGAAAGACTATTAAAAGAGGAACAACCGTGCCATATATCATTTTCGCCTCACTTTTATAGTTTAGGCGCAGTACATGAAGGAGCGTATTTGTAGGCGCTGTACATGAAGGAGCGTATTTGTATAGAGCGAAACAACTTCGGCAGTCCTTTCAGGCTTATCTCGAGTTCTAACCAACCGATCGGGCCAGGTCAGGTATCAAATGAAAGCTTATTAAAAGAGGAACAACCCTGCCATATATCATTTTCGCCTCACTTTTATAGTTTAGGCGCAATACATGAAGGAGCGTATTTGTATAGAGCGAAACAACTTCAGCAGTCCTTTCAGACTTATCTCGAGTTCTAACCAACCGATCGGGACAGGTCAGGTATCAAATGAAAGCTTATTAAATGAGGAACAATCCTGCCATATATCATTTTCGCCTCACTTTTATAGTTTAGGCGCAGTACATGAAGGAGCGTATTTGTAGGCGCTGTACATGAAGGAGCGTATTTGTATAGAGCGAAACAACTTCGGCAGTCCTTTCAGACTTATCTCGAGTTCTAACCAACGGATCGGGCCAGGTAAGCTATCAAATGAAAGATTATTAAAAGAGGAACAACCGTGCCATATATCATTTTCGCCTCACTTTTATAGTTTAGGCGCAGTACATGAAGGAGCGTATTTGTAGGCGCTGTACATGAAGGAGCGTATTTGTATAGAGCGAAACAACTTCGGCAGTCCTTTCAGGCTTATCTCGAGTTCTAACCAACCGATCGGGCCAGGTCAGGTATCAAATGAAAGCTTATTAAAAGAGGAACAACCCTGCCATATATCATTTTCGCCTCACTTTTATAGTTTAGGCGCAATACATGAAGGAGCGTATTTGTATAGAGCGAAACAACTTCAGCAGTCCTTTCAGACTTATCTCGAGTTCTAACCAACCGATCGGGACAGGTCAGGTATCAAATGAAAGCTTATTAAAAGAGGAACAATCCTGCCATATATCATTTTCGCCTCACTTTTATAGTTTAGGCGCAGTACATGAAGGAGCGTATTTGTAGGCGCTGTACATGAAGGAGCGTATTTGTATAGAGCGAAACAACTTCGGCAGTCCTTTCAGGCTTATCTCGAGTTCTAACCAATCGATCGGGCCAGGTCAGGTATCAAATGAAAGACTATTAAAAGAGGAACACCCGTGCCATATATCATTTTCGCCTTGCTTTTAGAGTTTAGGCGCAGTACATGAAGTAGCGTATTTGTATAGAGCGATACATTTTCGGCAGTCCTTTCAGACTTATATCGAGTTCTAACTAACCTATCGGGCCAGGTCAGGTATCAAATGAAAGACTATTAAAAGAGGAACAACCGTGCCATACATCATTTTCGCCTCACTTTTATAGTTTAGGCGCAGTACATGAAGGAGCGTATTTGTAGGCGCTGTACATGAAGGAGCGTATTTGTATAGAGCGAAACAACTTCGGCAGTCCTTTCAGGCTTATCTCGAGTTCTAACCAACCCATCGGGCCAGGTCAGGTATCAAATGAAAGCTTATTAAAAGAGGAACAACCCTGCCATATATCATTTTCGCCTCACTTTTATAGTTTAGGCGCAATACATGAAGGAGCGTATTTGTATAGAGCGAAACAACTTCAGCAGTCCTTTCAGGCTTATCTCGAGTTCTAACCAACCGATCGGGCCAGGTCAGGTATCAAATGAAAGACTATTAAAAGAGGAACAACCGTGCCATATATCATTTTCGCCTCACTTTTATAGTTTAGGCGCAGTACATGAAGGAGCGTATTTGTAGGCGCTGTACATGAAGGAGCGTATTTGTATAGAGCGAAACAACTTCGGCAGTCCTTTCAGACTTATATCGAGTTCTAACCAACCTATCGGGCCAGGTCAGGTATCAAATGAAAGACTATTAAAAGAGGAACAACCGTGCCATATATCATTTTCGCCTCACTTTTATAGTTTAGGCGCAGTACATGAAGGAGCGTATTTGTAGGCGCTGTACATGAAGGAGCGTATTTGTATAGAGCGAAACAACTTCGGCAGTCCTTTCAGGCTTATCTCGAGTTCTAACCAACCGATCGGGCCAGGTCAGGTATCAAATGAAAGCTTATTAAAAGAGGAACAACCCTGCCATATATTATTTTCGCCTTGCTTTTAGAGTTTAGGCGCAGTACATGAAGTAGCGTATTTGTATAGAGCGATACAACTTCGGCAGTCCTTTCAGACTTATATCGAGTTCTAACCAACCTATCGGGCCAGGTCAGGTATCAAATGAAAGACTATTAAAAGAGGAACAACCGTGCCATATATCATTTTCGCCTCACTTTTATAGTTTAGGCGAAGTACATGAAGGAGCGTATTTGTAGGCGCTGTACATGAAGGAGCGTATTTGTATAGAGCGAAACAACTTCGGCAGTCCTTTCAGGCTTATCTCGAGTTCTAACCAACCGATCGGGCCAGGTCAGGTATCAAATGAAAGCTTATTAAAAGAGGAACAACCCTGCCATATATCATTTTCGCCTCACTTTTATAGTTTAGGCGCAATACATGAAGGAGCGTATTTGTATAGAGCGAAACAACTTCAGCAGTCCTTTCAGACTTATCTCGAGTTCTAACCAACCGATCGGGCCAGATCAGGTATCAAATGAAAGCTTATTAAAAGAGGAACAACCGTGCCATATATCATTTTCGCCTCACTTTTATAGTTTAGGCGCAGTACATGAAGGAGCGTATTTGTAGGCGCTGTACATGAAGGAGCGTATTTGTATAGAGCGAAACAACTTCGGCAGTCCTTTCAGGCTTATCTCGAGTTTTAACCAACCGATCGGGCCAGCTCAGTTATCAAATGAAAGCTTATTAAAATAGGAACAACCCTGCCATATATCATTTTCGCCTCACTTTTATAGTTTAGGCGCAATACATGAAGAAGCGTATTTGTATAGAGCGAAACAACTTCAGCAGTCCTTTCAGACTTATCTCGAGTTCTAACCAACCGATCGGGCCAGGTCAGGTATCAAATGAAAGCTTATTAAAAGAGGAACAACCCTGCCATATATCATTTTCGCCTCACTTTTATAGTTTAGGCGCAATACATGAAGGAGCGTATTTGTATAGAGCGAAACAACTTCAGCAGTCCTTTCAGACTTATCTCGAGTTCTAACCAACCGATCGGGCCAGGTCAGGTATCAAATGAAAGACTATTAAAAGAGGAACACCCGTGCCATATATCATTTTCGCCTTGCTTTTAGAGTTTAGGCGCAGTACATGAAGTAGCGTATTTGTATAGAGCGAAACAACTTCGGCAGTCCTTTCAGACTTATATCGAGTTCTAACCAACCTATCGGGCCAGGTCAGGTATCAAATGAAAGACTATTAAAAGAGGAACAACCGTGCCATATATCATTTTCGCCTCACTTTTATAGTTTAGGCGCAGTACATGAAGGAGCGTATTTGTATAGAGCGAAACAACTTCAGCAGTCCTTTCAGACTTATCTCGAGTTCTAACCAACCGATCGGGACAGGTCAGGTATCAAATGAAAGCTTATTAAAAGAGGAACAATCCTGCCATATATCATTTTCGCCTCACTTTTATAGTTTAGGCGCAGTACATGAAGGAGCGTATTTGTAGGCGCTGTACATGAAGGAGCGTATTTGTATAGAGCGAAACAACTTCGGCAGTCCTTTCAGACTTATCTCGAGTTCTAACCAACGGATCGGGCCAGGTAAGCTATCAAATGAAAGATTATTAAAAGAGGAACAATGCTGCCATATATCATTTTCGCCTCACTTTTATAGTTTAGGCGCAATACATGAAGGAGCGTATTTGTATAGAGCGAAACAACTTCGGCAGTCCTTTCAGACTTATCTCGAGTTCTAACGAACCGATCAGGCCTGCCATATGTCATTTTCGTCTAAACTTTTATAGTTTAGGCGCAATACATGAAGGAGCGTATTTGTATAGAGCGAAACAACTTCAGCAGTCCTTTCAGACTTATCTCGAGTTCTAACCAACCGATCGGGCCAGGTCAGGTATCAAATGAAAGACTATTAAAAGAGGAACACCCGTGCCATATATCATTTTCGCCTTGCTTTTAGAGTTTAGGCGCAGTACATGAAGTAGCGTATTTGTATAGAGCGATACAACTTCGGCAGTCCTTTCAGACTTATATCGAGTTCTAACCAACCTATCGGGCCAGGTCAGGTATCAAATGAAAGACTATTAAAAGAGGAACAACCGTGCCATATATCATTTTCGCCTCACTTTTATAGTTTAGGCGCAGTACATGAAGGAGCGTATTTGTAGGCGCTGTACATGAAGGAGCGTATTTGTATAGAGCGAAACAACTTCGGCAGTCCTTTCAGGCTTATCTCGAGTTCTAACCAACCGATCGGGCCAGGTCAGGTATCAAATGAAAGCTTATTAAAAGAGGAACAACCCTGCCATATATCATTTTCGCCTCACTTTTATAGTTTAGGCGCAATACATGAAGGAGCGTATTTGTATAGAGCGAAACAACTTCAGCAGTCCTTTCAGACTTATCTCGAGTTCTAACCAACCGATCGGGACAGGTCAGGTATCAAATGAAAGCTTATTAAAAGAGGAACAATCCTGCCATATATCATTTTCGCCTCACTTTTATAGTTTAGGCGCAGTACATGAAGGAGCGTATTTGTAGGCGCTGTACATGAAGGAGCGTATTTGTATAGAGCGAAACAACTTCGGCAGTCCTTTCAGACTTATCTCGAGTTCTAACCAACGGATCGGGCCAGGTAAGCTATCAAATGAAAGATTATTAAAAGAGGAACAATGCTGCCATATATCATTTTCGCCTCACTTTTATAGTTTAGGCGCAATACATGAAGGAGCGTATTTGTATAGAGCGAAACAACTTCGGCAGTCCTTTCAGACTTATCTCGAGTTCTAACGAACCGATCAGGCCAGGTCAGGTATCAAATGAAAGCCTATTAAAAGAAGAACAACCCTGCCATATGTCATTTTCGCCTCACTTTTATAGTTTAGGCGCAATACATGAAGGAGCGTATTTGTATAGAGCGATACAACTTCAGCAGTCCTTTCAGACTTATCTCGAGTTCTAACCAACCTATCGGGCAAGGTCAGGTATCAAATGAAAGCTTATTAAAAGAGGAACAACCCTGCTATATATCATTTTCGCCTCGCTTTTAGAGTTTAGGCGCAGTACATGAAGTAGCGTATTTGTATAGAGCGATACAACTTCGGCAGTCCTTTCAGACTTATATCGAGTTCTAACCAACCTATCGGGCCAGGTCAGGTATCAAATGAAAGACTATTAAAAGAGGAACAACCGTGCCATATATCATTTTCGCCTCACTTTTATAGTTTAGGCGCAGTACATGAAGGAGCGTATTTGTAGGCGCTGTACATGAAGGAGCGTATTTGTATAGAGCGAAACAACTTCGGCAGTCCTTTCAGGCTTATCTCGAGTTCTAACCAACCGATCGGGCCAGCTCAGTTATCAAATGAAAGCTTATTAAAATAGGAACAACCCTGCCATATATCATTTTCGCCTCACTTTTATAGTTTAGGCGCAATACATGAAGGAGCGTATTTGTATAGAGCGAAACAACTTCAGCAGTCCTTTCAGACTTATCTCGAGTTCTAACCAACCGATCGGGACAGGTCAGGTATCAAATGAAAGCTTATTAAAAGAGGAACAATCCTGCCATATATCATTTTCGCCTCACTTTTATAGTTTAGGCGCAGTACATGAAGGAGCGTATTTGTAGGCGCTGTACATGAAGGAGCGTATTTGTATAGAGCGAAACAACTTCGGCAGTCCTTTCAGACTTATCTCGAGTTCTAACCAACGGATCGGGCCAGGTAAGCTATCAAATGAAAGATTATTAAAAGAGGAACAATGCTGCCATATATCATTTTCGCCTCACTTTTATAGTTTAGGCGCAATACATGAAGGAGCGTATTTGTATAGAGCGAAACAACTTCGGCAGTCCTTTCAGACTTATCTCGAGTTCTAACGAACCGATCAGGCCAGGTCAGGTATCAAATGAAAGCCTATTAAAAGAAGAACAACCCTGCCATATGTCATTTTCGCCTCACTTTTATAGTTTAGGCGCAATACATGAAGGAGCGTATTTGTATAGAGCGATACAACTTCAGCAGTCCTTTCAGACTTATCTCGAGTTCTAACCAACCTATCGGGCAAGGTCAGGTATCAAATGAAAGCTTATTAAAAGAGGAACAACCCTGCCATATATCATTTTCACCTCACTTTTATAGTTTAGGCGCAATACATGAAGGAGCGTATTTGTATAGAGCGAAACAACTTCGGCAGTCCTTTCAGACTTATCTCGAGTTCTTACTAACCGATCGGGCCAGGTCAGCTATCAAATGAAAGATTATTAAAAGAGGAACAATGCTGCCATATATCATTTTCGCCTCACTTTTATAGTTTAGGCGCAATACATGAAGGAGCGTATTTGTATAGAGCGAAACAACTTCGGCAGTCCTTTCAGACTTATCTCGAGTTCTAACGAACCGATCAGACCAGGTCAGGTTTCAAGTGAAAGCTTATTAAAAGAGGAACAACTCTGCCATATATCATTTTCGCCTCACTTTTATAGTTTAGGCGCAATACATGAAGGAGCGTATTTGTATAGAGCGAAACAACTTCAGCAGTCCTTTCAGACTTATCTCGAGTTCTAACCAACCGATCGGTCCAGGTCAGGTATCAAATGAAAGCATATTAAAAGAGGAACAACCCTGCCATATATCATTTTCGCCTCACTTTTATAGTTTAGGCGCAGTACATGAAGGAGCGTATTTGTATAGAGCGAAACAACTTCGGCAGTCCTTTCAGACTTATCTCGAGTTCTAACGAACCGATCGGGCCAGGTCAGGTATCAAATGAAAGCTTATTAAAAGAGAAACAACCCTGCCATATATCATTTTTACCTCACTTTTATAGTTTAGGCGCAATACATGAAGAAGCGTATTTGTAGGCGCTGTACATGAAGGAGCGTATTTGTATAGAGCGAAACAACTTCGGCAGTCCTTTCAGACTTATCTCGAGTTCTAACGAACCGATCAGACCAGGTCAGGTTTCAAGTGAAAGCTTATTAAAAGAGGAACAACTCTGCCATATATCATTTTCGCCTCACTTTTATAGTTTAGGCGCAATACATGAAGGAGCGTATTTGTATAGAGCGAAACAACTTCAGCAGTCCTTTCAGACTTATCTCGAGTTCTAACCAACCGATCGGGCCAGGTCAGGTATCAAATGAAAGCATATTAAAAGAGGAACAACCCTGCCATATATCATTTTCGCATCACTTTTATAGTTTAGGCGCAATACATGAAGGAAACAACTTCGGCAGTCCTTTTAGACTTATCTCGAGTTCTAACCAACCGATCGGGCCAGGTCAGGTATCAAATGAAAGCTTATTAAAAGAGGAACAACCCTGCCATATATCATTTTCGCCTCGCTTTTAGAGTTTAGGCGCAGTACATGAAGTAGCGTATTTGTATAGAGCGATACAACTTCGGCAGTCCTTTCAGACTTATATCGAGTTCTAACCAACCTATCGGGCCAGGTCAGGTATCAAATGAAAGACTATTAAAAGAGGAACAACCGTGCCATATATCATTTTCGCCTCACTTTTATAGTTTAGGCGCAGTACATGAAGGAGCGTATTTGTAGGCGCTGTACATGAAGGAGCGTATTTGTATAGAGCGAAACAACTTCGGCAGTCCTTTCAGGCTTATCTCGAGTTCTAACCAACCGATCGGGCCAGCTCAGTTATCAAATGAAAGCTTATTAAAATAGGAACAACCCTGCCATATATCATTTTCGCCTCACTTTTATAGTTTAGGCGCAATACATGAAGGAGCGTATTTGTATAGAGCAAAACAACTTCAGCAGTCCTTTCAGACTTATCTCGAGTTCTAACCAACCGATCGGGCCAGGTCAGGTATCAAATGAAAGCTTATTAAAAGAGGAACAACCCTGCCATATATCATTTTCGCCTCACTTTTATAGTTTAGGCGCAATACATGGAGGAGCGTATTTGTAGGCGCTGTACATGAAGGAGCGTATTTGTATAGAGCGAAACAACTTCGGCAGTCCTTTCAGGCTTATCTCGAGTTCTAACCAACCGATCGGGCCAGCTCAGTTATCAAATGAAAGCTTATTAAAATAGGAACAACCCTGCCATATATCATTTTCGCCTCACTTTTATAGTTTAGGCGCAATACATGAAGGAGCGTATTTGTATAGAGCGAAACAACTTCAGCAGTCCTTTCAGACTTATCTCGAGTTCTAACCAACCGATCGGGCCAGGTCAGGTATCAAATGAAAGCTTATTAAAAGAGGAACAACCCTGCCATATATCATTTTCGCCTCACTTTTATAGTTTAGGCGCAATACATGGAGGAGCGTATTTGTATAGAGCGAAACAACTTCAGCAGTCCTTTCAGACTTATCTCGAGTTCTAACCAACCGATCAGGCCAGGTCAGGTATCAAATGAAAGACTATTAAAAGAGGAACACCCGTGCCATATATCATTTTCGCCTTGCTTTTAGAGTTTAGGCGCAGTACATAAAGTAGCGTATTTGTATAGAGCGATACAACTTCGGCAGTCCTTTCAGACTTATATCGAGTTCTAACCAACCTATCGGGCCAGGTCAGGTATCAAATGAAAGACTATTAAAAGAGGAACAACCGTGCCATATATCATTTTCGCCTCACTTTTATAGTTTAGGCGCAGTACATGAAGGAGCGTATTTGTAGGCGCTGTACATGAAGGAGCGTATTTGTATAGAGCGAAACAACTTCGGCAGTCCTTTCAGGCTTATCTCGAGTTCTAACCAACCGATCGGGCCAGGTCAGGTATCAAATGAAAGACTATTAAAAGAGGAACACCCGTGCCATATATCATTTTCGCCTTGCTTTTAGAGTTTAGGCGCAGTACATAAAGTAGCGTATTTGTATAGAGCGATACAACTTCGGCAGTCCTTTCAGACTTATATCGAGTTCTAACCAACCTATCGGGCCAGGTCAGGTATCAAATGAAAGACTATTAAAAGAGGAACAACCCTGCCATATATCATTTTCGCCTCACTTTTATAGTTTAGGCGCAATACATGAAGGAGCGTATTTGTATAGAGCGAAACAACTTCAGCAGTCCTTTCAGACTTATCTCGAGTTCTAACCAACCGATCGGGACAGGTCAGGTATCAAATGAAAGCTTATTAAAAGAGGAACAATCCTGCCATATATCATTTTCGCCTCACTTTTATAGTTTAGGCGCAGTACATGAAGGAGCGTATTTGTAGGCGCTGTACATGAAGGAGCGTATTTGTATAGAGCGAAACAACTTCGGCAGTCCTTTCAGACTTATCTCGAGTTCTAACGAACCGATCAGACCAGGTCAGGTTTCAAGTGAAAGCTTATTAAAAGAGGAACAACCCTGCCATATATCATTTTCGCCTCACTTTTATAGTTTAGGCGCAATACATGGAGGAGCGTATTTGTATAGAGCGAAACAACTTCAGCAGTCCTTTCAGACTTATCTCGAGTTCTAACCAACCGATCAGGCCAGGTCAGGTATCAAATGAAAGACTATTAAAAGAGGAACACCCGTGCCATATATCATTTTCGCCTTGCTTTTAGAGTTTAGGCGCAGTACATAAAGTAGCGTATTTGTATAGAGCGATACAACTTCGGCAGTCCTTTCAGACTTATATCGAGTTCTAACCAACCTATCGGGCCAGGTCAGGTATCAAATGAAAGCTTATTAAAAGAGGAACAACCCTGCCATATATCATTTTCGCCTCGCTTTTAGAGTTTAGGCGCAGTACATGAAGTAGCGTATTTGTATAGAGCGATACAACTTCGGCAGTCCTTTCAGACTTATATCGAGTTCTAACCAACCTATCGGGCCAGGTCAGGTATCAAATGAAAGACTATTAAAAGAGGAACAACCGTGCCATATATCATTTTCGCCTCACTTTTATAGTTTAGGCGCAGTACATGAAGGAGCGTATTTGTAGGCGCTGTACATGAAGGAGCGTATTTGTATAGAGCGAAACAACTTCGGCAGTCCTTTCAGGCTTATCTCGAGTTCTAACCAACCGATCGGGCCAGCTCAGTTATCAAATGAAAGCTTATTAAAATAGGAACAACCCTGCCATATATCATTTTCGCCTCACTTTTATAGTTTAGGCGCAATACATGAAGGAGCGTATTTGTATAGAGCAAAACAACTTCAGCAGTCCTTTCAGACTTATCTCGAGTTCTAACCAACCGATCGGGCCAGGTCAGGTATCAAATGAAAGCTTATTAAAAGAGGAACAACCCTGCCATATATCATTTTCGCCTCACTTTTATAGTTTAGGCGCAATACATGGAGGAGCGTATTTGTAGGCGCTGTACATGAAGGAGCGTATTTGTATAGAGCGAAACAACTTCGGCAGTCCTTTCAGGCTTATCTCGAGTTCTAACCAACCGATCGGGCCAGCTCAGTTATCAAATGAAAGCTTATTAAAATAGGAACAACCCTGCCATATATCATTTTCGCCTCACTTTTATAGTTTAGGCGCAATACATGAAGGAGCGTATTTGTATAGAGCGAAACAACTTCAGCAGTCCTTTCAGACTTATCTCGAGTTCTAACCAACCGATCGGGACAGGTCAGGTATCAAATGAAAGCTTATTAAAAGAGGAACAATCCTGCCATATATCATTTTCGCCTCACTTTTATAGTTTAGGCGCAGTACATGAAGGAGCGTATTTGTAGGCGCTGTACATGAAGGAGCGTATTTGTATAGAGCGAAACAACTTCGGCAGTCCTTTCAGACTTATCTCGAGTTCTAACCAACGGATCGGGCCAGGTAAGCTATCAAATGAAAGATTATTAAAAGAGGAACAATGCTGCCATATATCATTTTCGCCTCACTTTTATAGTTTAGGCGCAATACATGAAGGAGCGTATTTGTATAGAGCGAAACAACTTCGGCAGTCCTTTCAGACTTATCTCGAGTTCTAACGAACCGATCAGGCCAGGTCAGGTATCAAATGAAAGCCTATTAAAAGAAGAACAACCCTGCCATATGTCATTTTCGCCTCACTTTTATAGTTTAGGCGCAATACATGAAGGAGCGTATTTGTATAGAGCGATACAACTTCAGCAGTCCTTTCAGACTTATCTCGAGTTCTAACCAACCTATCGGGCAAGGTCAGGTATCAAATGAAAGCTTATTAAAAGAGGAACAACCCTGCTATATATCATTTTCGCCTCGCTTTTAGAGTTTAGGCGCAGTACATGAAGTAGCGTATTTGTATAGAGCGATACAACTTCGGCAGTCCTTTCAGACTTATATCGAGTTCTAACCAACCTATCGGGCCAGGTCAGGTATCAAATGAAAGACTATTAAAAGAGGAACAACCGTGCCATATATCATTTTCGCCTCACTTTTATAGTTTAGGCGCAGTACATGAAGGAGCGTATTTGTAGGCGCTGTACATGAAGGAGCGTATTTGTATAGAGCGAAACAACTTCGGCAGTCCTTTCAGGCTTATCTCGAGTTCTAACCAACCGATCGGGCCAGCTCAGTTATCAAATGAAAGCTTATTAAAATAGGAACAACCCTGCCATATATCATTTTCGCCTCACTTTTATAGTTTAGGCGCAATACATGAAGGAGCGTATTTGTATAGAGCGAAACAACTTCAGCAGTCCTTTCAGACTTATCTCGAGTTCTAACCAACCGATCGGGACAGGTCAGGTATCAAATGAAAGCTTATTAAAAGAGGAACAATCCTGCCATATATCATTTTCGCCTCACTTTTATAGTTTAGGCGCAGTACATGAAGGAGCGTATTTGTAGGCGCTGTACATGAAGGAGCGTATTTGTATAGAGCGAAACAACTTCGGCAGTCCTTTCAGACTTATCTCGAGTTCTAACCAACGGATCGGGCCAGGTAAGCTATCAAATGAAAGATTATTAAAAGAGGAACAATGCTGCCATATATCATTTTCGCCTCACTTTTATAGTTTAGGCGCAATACATGAAGGAGCGTATTTGTATAGAGCGAAACAACTTCGGCAGTCCTTTCAGACTTATCTCGAGTTCTAACGAACCGATCAGGCCAGGTCAGGTATCAAATGAAAGCCTATTAAAAGAAGAACAACCCTGCCATATGTCATTTTCGCCTCACTTTTATAGTTTAGGCGCAATACATGAAGGAGCGTATTTGTATAGAGCGATACAACTTCAGCAGTCCTTTCAGACTTATCTCGAGTTCTAACCAACCTATCGGGCAAGGTCAGGTATCAAATGAAAGCTTATTAAAAGAGGAACAACCCTGCCATATATCATTTTCACCTCACTTTTATAGTTTAGGCGCAATACATGAAGGAGCGTATTTGTATAGAGCGAAACAACTTCGGCAGTCCTTTCAGACTTATCTCGAGTTCTTACTAACCGATCGGGCCAGGTCAGCTATCAAATGAAAGATTATTAAAAGAGGAACAATGCTGCCATATATCATTTTCGCCTCACTTTTATAGTTTAGGCGCAATACATGAAGGAGCGTATTTGTATAGAGCGAAACAACTTCGGCAGTCCTTTCAGACTTATCTCGAGTTCTAACGAACCGATCAGACCAGGTCAGGTTTCAAGTGAAAGCTTATTAAAAGAGGAACAACTCTGCCATATATCATTTTCGCCTCACTTTTATAGTTTAGGCGCAATACATGAAGGAGCGTATTTGTATAGAGCGAAACAACTTCAGCAGTCCTTTCAGACTTATCTCGAGTTCTAACCAACCGATCGGTCCAGGTCAGGTATCAAATGAAAGCATATTAAAAGAGGAACAACCCTGCCATATATCATTTTCGCCTCACTTTTATAGTTTAGGCGCAGTACATGAAGGAGCGTATTTGTATAGAGCGAAACAACTTCGGCAGTCCTTTCAGACTTATCTCGAGTTCTAACGAACCGATCGGGCCAGGTCAGGTATCAAATGAAAGCTTATTAAAAGAGGAACAACCCTGCCATATATCATTTTTACCTCACTTTTATAGTTTAGGCGCAATACATGAAGAAGCGTATTTGTAGGCGCTGTACATGAAGGAGCGTATTTGTATAGAGCGAAACAACTTCGGCAGTCCTTTCAGACTTATCTCGAGTTCTAACGAACCGATCAGACCAGGTCAGGTTTCAAGTGAAAGCTTATTAAAAGAGGAACAACTCTGCCATATATCATTTTCGCCTCACTTTTATAGTTTAGGCGCAATACATGAAGGAGCGTATTTGTATAGAGCGAAACAACTTCAGCAGTCCTTTCAGACTTATCTCGAGTTCTAACCAACCGATCGGGCCAGGTCAGGTATCAAATGAAAGCATATTAAAAGAGGAACAACCCTGCCATATATCATTTTCGCATCACTTTTATAGTTTAGGCGCAATACATGAAGGAAACAACTTCGGCAGTCCTTTTAGACTTATCTCGAGTTCTAACCAACCGATCGGGCCAGGTCAGGTATCAAATGAAAGCTTATTAAAAGAGGAACAACCCTGCCATATATCATTTTCGCCTCGCTTTTAGAGTTTAGGCGCAGTACATGAAGTAGCGTATTTGTATAGAGCGATACAACTTCGGCAGTCCTTTCAGACTTATATCGAGTTCTAACCAACCTATCGGGCCAGGTCAGGTATCAAATGAAAGACTATTAAAAGAGGAACAACCGTGCCATATATCATTTTCGCCTCACTTTTATAGTTTAGGCGCAGTACATGAAGGAGCGTATTTGTAGGCGCTGTACATGAAGGAGCGTATTTGTATAGAGCGAAACAACTTCGGCAGTCCTTTCAGGCTTATCTCGAGTTCTAACCAACCGATCGGGCCAGCTCAGTTATCAAATGAAAGCTTATTAAAATAGGAACAACCCTGCCATATATCATTTTCGCCTCACTTTTATAGTTTAGGCGCAATACATGAAGGAGCGTATTTGTATAGAGCAAAACAACTTCAGCAGTCCTTTCAGACTTATCTCGAGTTCTAACCAACCGATCGGGCCAGGTCAGGTATCAAATGAAAGCTTATTAAAAGAGGAACAACCCTGCCATATATCATTTTCGCCTCACTTTTATAGTTTAGGCGCAATACATGGAGGAGCGTATTTGTAGGCGCTGTACATGAAGGAGCGTATTTGTATAGAGCGAAACAACTTCGGCAGTCCTTTCAGGCTTATCTCGAGTTCTAACCAACCGATCGGGCCAGCTCAGTTATCAAATGAAAGCTTATTAAAATAGGAACAACCCTGCCATATATCATTTTCGCCTCACTTTTATAGTTTAGGCGCAATACATGAAGGAGCGTATTTGTATAGAGCGAAACAACTTCAGCAGTCCTTTCAGACTTATCTCGAGTTCTAACCAACCGATCGGGCCAGGTCAGGTATCAAATGAAAGCTTATTAAAAGAGGAACAACCCTGCCATATATCATTTTCGCCTCACTTTTATAGTTTAGGCGCAATACATGGAGGAGCGTATTTGTATAGAGCGAAACAACTTCAGCAGTCCTTTCAGACTTATCTCGAGTTCTAACCAACCGATCAGGCCAGGTCAGGTATCAAATGAAAGACTATTAAAAGAGGAACACCCGTGCCATATATCATTTTCGCCTTGCTTTTAGAGTTTAGGCGCAGTACATAAAGTAGCGTATTTGTATAGAGCGATACAACTTCGGCAGTCCTTTCAGACTTATATCGAGTTCTAACCAACCTATCGGGCCAGGTCAGGTATCAAATGAAAGACTATTAAAAGAGGAACAACCGTGCCATATATCATTTTCGCCTCACTTTTATAGTTTAGGCGCAGTACATGAAGGAGCGTATTTGTAGGCGCTGTACATGAAGGAGCGTATTTGTATAGAGCGAAACAACTTCGGCAGTCCTTTCAGGCTTATCTCGAGTTCTAACCAACCGATCGGGCCAGGTCAGGTATCAAATGAAAGACTATTAAAAGAGGAACACCCGTGCCATATATCATTTTCGCCTTGCTTTTAGAGTTTAGGCGCAGTACATAAAGTAGCGTATTTGTATAGAGCGATACAACTTCGGCAGTCCTTTCAGACTTATATCGAGTTCTAACCAACCTATCGGGCCAGGTCAGGTATCAAATGAAAGACTATTAAAAGAGGAACAACCCTGCCATATATCATTTTCGCCTCACTTTTATAGTTTAGGCGCAATACATGAAGGAGCGTATTTGTATAGAGCGAAACAACTTCAGCAGTCCTTTCAGACTTATCTCGAGTTCTAACCAACCGATCGGGACAGGTCAGGTATCAAATGAAAGCTTATTAAAAGAGGAACAATCCTGCCATATATCATTTTCGCCTCACTTTTATAGTTTAGGCGCAGTACATGAAGGAGCGTATTTGTAGGCGCTGTACATGAAGGAGCGTATTTGTATAGAGCGAAACAACTTCGGCAGTCCTTTCAGACTTATCTCGAGTTCTAACCAACGGATCGGGCCAGGTAAGCTATCAAATGAAAGATTATTAAAAGAGGAACAATGCTGCCATATATCATTTTCGCCTCACTTTTATAGTTTAGGCGCAATACATGAAGGAGCGTATTTGTATAGAGCGAAACAACTTCGGCAGTCCTTTCAGACTTATCTCGAGTTCTAACGAACCGATCAGGCCAGGTCAGGTATCAAATGAAAGCCTATTAAAAGAAGAACAACCCTGCCATATGTCATTTTCGCCTCACTTTTATAGTTTAGGCGCAATACATGAAGGAGCGTATTTGTATAGAGCGAAACAACTTCGGCAGTCCTTTCAGACTTATCTCGAGTTCTAACCAACCTATCGGGCCAGGTCAGGTATCAAATGAAAGCTTATTAAAAGAGGAACAACCCTGCCATATATCATTTTCACCTCACTTTTATAGTTTAGGCGCAATACATGAAGGAGCGTATTTGTATAGAGCGATACAACTTCGGCAGTCCTTTCAGACTTATCTCGAGTTCTAACCAACCTATCGGGCCAGGTCAGGTATCAAATGAAAGCTTATTAAAAGAGGAACAACCCTGCCATATATCATTTTCACCTCACTTTTATAGTTTAGGCGCAATACATGAAGGAGCGTATTTGTATAGAGCGAAACAACTTCGGCAGTCCTTTCAGACTTATCTCGAGTTCTAACTAACCGATCGGGCCAGGTCAGCTATCAAATGAAAGATTATTAAAAGAGGAACAATGCTGCCATATATCATTTTCGCCTCACTTTTATAGTTTAGGCGCAATACATGAAGGAGCGTATTTGTATAGAGCGAAACAACTTCGGCAGTCCTTTCAGACTTATCTCGAGTTCTAACGAACCGATCAGACCAGGTCAGGTTTCAAGTGAAAGCTTATTAAAAGAGGAACAACTCTGCCATATATCATTTTCGCCTCACTTTTATAGTTTAGGCGCAATACATGAAGGAGCGTATTTGTATAGAGCGAAACAACTTCAGCAGTCCTTTCAGACTTATCTCGAGTTCTAACCAACCGATCGGGCCAGGTCAGGTATCAAATGAAAGCATATTAAAAGAGGAACAACCCTGCCATATATCATTTTCGCCTCACTTTTATAGTTTAGGCGCAGTACATGAAGGAGCGTATTTGTATAGAGCGAAACAACTTCGGCAGTCCTTTCAGACTTATCTCGAGTTCTAACGAACCGATCGGGCCAGGTCAGGTATCAAATGAAAGCTTATTAAAAGAGGAACAACCCTGCCATATATCATTTTTACCTCACTTTTATAGTTTAGGCGCAATACATGAAGAAGCGTATTTGTATAGAGCGATACAACTTCGGCAGTCCTTTCAGACTTATCTCGGGTTCTAACCAACCGATCGGGCCAGGTCAGGGCCGTAGGTAGGGCTCCGCTGGGTGTAGGTAGAGCTCCGCTGGCAATATGTAGGGCTCCGCTGGCTGTGGGTAGGGCTCCGCTGGGTGTGGGTAAAGCTCCGCTGGGCATAGGAAGGGCTCCGCTAGCTGTGGGTAAAGCTCCGCTGGGCATAGGTAGGGCTCCGCTGGCCGTAGGTAGGGCTCCGCTGGCCGTAGGTAGGGCTCCGCTGGCCGTAGGTAGGGCTCCGCTGGCCGTAGGTAGGGCTCCTCTGGCCGACGGTAGGGCTCTGCTAGCCGTAGGTAGAGATCCACTGGCCGTAGGTAGGGCTCCGCTGGCCGTAGGTAGGGCTCCGCTGGCCGTAGGTAGGGCTCCGCTGGCCGCAGGTAGGGCTCCGCTGGCCGCAGGTAGGGCTCCGCTGGCCGTAGGTAGGGCTCCGCTGGGTGTATGTAGAGCTCCGCTGGCAATATGTAGGGCTCCGCTGGCTGTGGGTAGGGCTCCGCTGGCTGTGGGTAAAGCTCCGCTGGGCATAGGTAGGGCTCCGTTGGCAATAGGAAGGGCTCCGCTAGCTGTGGGTAAAGCTCCGCTGGGCATAGGTAGGGCTCCGTTGGCCATAGGAAGGGCTCCGCTGGCCGTAGGTCTTGGGGGACTGTGGAGGGTTCGGTTGAGGGAAAGTTGAGGGACGGTTGAAGGACGTTTGAGCGCCAGTTGAGGGACGGTTGAGCGACAGTTGAGGGACGGTTGAGGGACGGTTGAGGGACGGTTGAGGGACGGTTGAGGGACGGTTGAGGGACGGTTGAGGGACGGTTGAGGGACGGTTGAGGGACGGTTGAGGGACGGTTGAGGGTCGGTTGAGGGACGGTTGAGGGACGGTTGAGGGACGGTTGAGGGACGGTTGAGGGACGGTTGAGGGACGGTTGAGGGACGGTTGAGGGACGGTTGAGGGACGGTTGAGGGACGGTTGAGGGACGGTTGAGGGACGATTGAGGGACGATTGAGGGAGGGTTGAGGGACGGTTGAGGGTCGGTTGAGGGTCGGTTGAGGGACGTTTGAAGGCCGGTTGAGGGACGTTTGAGGGCCGGTTGAGGGACGGTTGAGGGACAGTTGAGAGACGGTTGAGGGACGGTTGAGGGTCGGTTGAGGGACGGTTGAGGGTCGGTTGAGGGACGGTTGCAGTTGAGGTTGATGTTGAGGTTGAGAGACGGTTGAGGGACGGTTGAGGGATGGTTAAGAGACGGTTGAGGGACTGTTGATGAACGGTTGAGTGTCGGTTGAGGGACGGTTGAGGGACGGTTGAGGGACGTTTGAGGGACGGTTGAGGGACGGTTGAGGGACGTTTGAAGGACGGTTGAGAGACGGTTGAGGGACAATTGAGGAACGGTTGAGGGACGGTTAAAGGACGGTTGAGGGACGGTTAAGGAACGATTGAGAAACGGTTGAGGGACGGTTAAGGGACGGTTGAGGGACGGTTGAGGGACGGTTAAGGAACGGTTGAGGAACGGTTGAGGGAAGGTTGAGTGACGGTTGAGTTACGGTTGAGGGATGGTTGAGAAATGGTTGGAAGACGGTTGAGTGACGGTTGAGGGACGGTTGAGGACGGTTGAGGACGGTTGAGGGATGGTTGAGAGACGGTTGAGGGATGGTTGAGAGACGGTTGAGGGATTGTTGATGGACGGTTGAGGGTCGGTTGAGGGACGGTTGAGGGATGGTTGAGGGACGGTTGAAGGACGGTTGAGAGACGGTTGAGGGACGATTGAGGAACGGTTGAGGGACGGTTAAGGGACGGTTGAGGGACGGTTGAGGAACGGTTGAGGAACGGTTGAGGAACGGTTGAGGAACGGCTGAGGGACGGTTGAGGGACGTTTGAGGACCGGTTTAGGGACAGTTGAGAGACGGTTGGGGGACGGTTGAGGGTCGGTTGAGGGACGGTTGAGGGATGGTTGAGAGACGGTTGAGGGACTGATGATGGACGGTTGAGGGTTGGTTGAGGGACGGTTGAGGGAAGGTTGAGTGGCGGTTGAGGGACGGTTGAGGGACGGTTGAGGGATGGTTAAGGGACGGTTGAGGGACGTTTGAGGGCCGGTTTAGGGACAGTTGAGAGACGGTTTGGGGACGGTTGAGGGTCGGTTGAGGGACGGTTGCGGGATGGTTGAGGGATGGTTGAGAGACGGTTGAGGGACTGATGATGGACGGTTGAGGGTTGGTTGAGGGACGGTTGAGGGACGGTTGAAGGACGGTTGAGAGACGGTTGAGGGAAGGTTGAGGGACGCTTGAGGGACGGTTGAGGGTCGGTTGAGGGTCGGTTGAGGGACGGTTAAGGGACGGTTAAGCGACGGTTGAGGGACGGTTGAGGGATGGTTGCGGGACGGTTGAGGGTCGGTTGAGGGACGGTTGAGTGCCGGTTGAGGGACGGTTGAGGGACGGTTGAGGAACGGTTGAGGAACGGTTAAGGAACGGTTGAGGGAAGGTTGAGTGGCGGTTGAGGGACGGTTGAGGTATGGTTGAGGGACGTTTGAGGGCCGGTTTAGGCACAGTTGAGAGACGGTTGGGGGACGGTCGAGGGTCGGTTGAGGACGGTTGACGTTGAGGTTGATGTTGAAGTAGAGCTTGAGGTTGAGGTTTAGGTTGACGTTGATTTTGATGTTGAGGATGAGGTTGGGCTTGAAGGGATGGTTGAGGGTCGGTTGAGGGACGGTTGAAGGACGGTTGAGGAACGGTTGAGGGAAGGTTAAGCGACGATTGAGGGACGGTTGAGGGATGGTTGAGGGTTGGGGGATGGTTGAGGTACGGTTGAGGGTCGGTTGAGGGACGGTTGAGGTACGGTTGAGGGACGGTTGAGGGACGGTTGAGGACGGTTGAGAGACGGTTGAGGGACGGTTGAGGGATAGTTGAGGGACGGTTGAGGGACTGTTGATGGACGGTTGGGGGTCGGTTGAGGGACGGTAGAGGGTCGGTTGAGGGACGGTTGAGGGTCGGTTGAGGGACGGTTGAGGGACAGTTGAGCGACGGTTGAGGGACGGTTGAGGGACGGTTGAGGAACGGTTGAGGGACGGTTGAGGGACGGTTGAGGGACGGTTGAGGGACGGTTGAGGGACGGTTGAGGGACGGTTGAGGGACGGTTGAGGGACGGTTGAGGGACGGTTGAGGGACGGTTGAGGGACGGTTGAGGGACGTTTGAGGGCCGGTTTAGGGACAGTTGAGAGACGGTTTGGGGACGGTTGAGGGTCGATTGAGGGACGGTTGAGGGATGGTTGAGGGATGGTTGAGAGACGGTTGAGGGACTGATGATGGACGGTTGAGGGTTGGTTGAGGGACGGTTGAGGGACGCTTGAGCGACGGTTGAGGGATGGTTGAGGGACGGTTGAGGGAAGGTTGAGTGGTGGTTGAGGGACGGTTGGGGGACGGTTGAGGGACGTTTGAGGGCCGGTTTAGGGACAGTTGAGAGACGGTTTTTTGACGGTTGAGGGTCGGTTGAGGGACGGTTGAGGGATTGTTGAGGGATGGTTGAGAGACGGTTGAGGGACTGATGATGGACGGTTGAGGGTTGGTTGAGGGACGGTTGAGGGAAGGTTGAAGGACGCTTGAGGGACGGTTGAGGGACGGTTGAGGGTCGGTTGAGGGTCGGTTGAGGGACGGTTAAGGGACGGTTAAGCGACGGTTGAGGGACGGTTGAGGGATGGTTGAGGGACGGTTGAGGGTCGGTTGAGGGACGGTTGAGGGACGGTTGAGGGATGGTTGAGGGTTGGGGGATGGTTGAGGTACGGTTGAGGGTCGGTTGAGGGACGGTTGAGGTACGGTTGAGGGACGGTTGAGGGACGGTTGAGGACGGTTGAGAGACGGTTGAGGGACGGTTGAGGGATAGTTGAGGGACG
Organism: Thecophora atra; assembly: GCA_937620795.1. Lineage (NCBI taxonomy): Eukaryota > Metazoa > Arthropoda > Insecta > Diptera > Conopidae > Thecophora > Thecophora atra. The sequence continues at coordinate 23,608,855 of OW569399.1, read as the reverse complement.
GTTGAGGGACTGTTGATGGACGGTTGGGGGTCGGTTGAGGGACGGTAGAGGGTCGGTTGAGGGACGGTTGAGGGTCGGTTGAGGGACGGTTGAGGGACAGTTGAGCGACGGTTGAGGGACGGTTGAGGGACGGTTGAGGAACGGTTGAGGGACGGTTGAGGGATGGTTGAGAGACGGTTGACGGACTGATGATGGACGGTTGAGGGTTGGTTGAGGGACGGTTGAGGGAAGGTTGAGTGGCGGTTGAGGGACGGTTGAGGGACGGTTGAGGGATGGTTAAGGGACGGTTGAGGGACGTTTGAGGGCCGGTTTAGGGACAGTTGAGAGACGGTTTGGGGACGGTTGAGGGTCGATTGAGGGACGGTTGAGGGATGGTTGAGGGATGGTTGAGAGACGGTTGAGGGACTGATGATGGACGGTTGAGGGTTGGTTGAGGGACGGTTGAGGGACGGTTGAGGGACGGTTGAAGGACGGTTGGGAGACGGTTGAGGGAAGGTTGAGGGACGCTTGAGGGACGGTTGAGGGTCGGTTGAGGGTCGGTTGAGGGACGGTTAAGGGACGGTTAAGCGACGGTTGAGGGACGGTTGAGGGATGCTTGAGGGACGGTTGAGGGTCGGTTGAGGGACGGTTGAGTGCCGGTTGAGGGACGGTTGAGGGACTGTTGAGGAACGGTTGAGGAACGGTTAAGGAACGGTTGAGGAACGGTTAAGGAACGGTTGAGGGAAGGTTGAGTGGCGGTTGAGGGACGGTTGAGGGACGGTTGAGGGATGGTTGAGGGACGGTTGAGGGACGTTTGAGGGCCGGTTTAGGGACAGTTGAGAGACGGTTGGGGGACGGTCGAGGGTCGGTTGAGGACGGTTGACGTTGAGGTTGATGTTGAGGTTAAGCTTGAGGTTGAGGTTTAGGTTGACGTTGATTTTGATGTTGAGGATGAGGTTGGGCTTGAAGGGTTGAGGGTCGGTTGAGGGACGGTTGCAGTTGAGGTTGATGTTGAGGTTGAGCTTGAGGTTGATGTTGAGGTTGAGCTTGAGGTTGAGGTTTAGGTTGACGTTGATTTTGATGTTGAGGATGAGGTTGGGCTTGAAGGGATGGTTGAGGGTCGGTTGAGGGACGGTTGAGGGACGGTTGAGGAACGGTTGAGGGAAGGTTAAGCGACGGTTGAGGGACGGTTGAGGGATGGTTGAGGGTTGGGGGATGGTTGAGGGACGGTTGAGGGACGGTTGAGGGACGGTTGAGTACGGTTGAGAGACGGTTGAGGGACGGTTGAGGGATAGTTGAGGGACGGTTGAGGGACTGTTGATGGACGGTTGAGGGTCGGTTGAGGGACGGTAGAGGGTCGGTTGAGGGACGGTTGAGGGTCGGTTGAGGGACAGTTGAGCGACGGTTGGGGGACGGTTGAGGGACGGTTGAGGAACGGTTGCGGGACGGTTGAGGGACGGTTGAGGGACGGTTGAGGAACGGTTGAGGGACGGTTGAGGGACTGTTGAGGGACGGTTGAGGGACGGTTGAGGGACGGTTGAGGGACGGTTGAGGGACGGTTGAGGGACGGTTGAGCGACGGTTGAGTGATGGTTGAGGGACGGTTGAGGGACTGTTGATGGACGGTTGAGGGTCAGCTGAGGGACGGTTGAGGGACGGTTGAGGGACGGTTGAGAGACGGTTAGGGATGGTTGAGGGACGGTTGAGGGACGGTTGAGGAACAGTTGAGGGACGGTTGAGGGGCGGTTGAGGGATGGTTGAGGGTCGGTTGAGGGACGGTTGAGGGCCGGTTGAGGGACGGTTGAGGGCCGGTTGAGGGACGGTTGAGGGATGGTTGAGGACGGATGAGAGACGGTTGAGGGACGGTTACAGTTGAGGTTGATGTTGAGGTTTAGTTTGACGTTGATGTTGATGTTGAGGATGAGGTTGGGCTTGAAGGGTCGTTTGAGGGACGGTTGAGGGACGGTTGCAGTTTTGGTTGATGTTGAGGTTGAGCATGAGGTTGAGGTTGATTTTTAGGTTGACGTTGATTTTGATTTTGATGTTGAGGATGAGGTTGGGCTTGAAGGGATGGTTGAGGGTCGGTTGAGGGACGGTTGAGGGACGGTTGAGGAACGGTTGAGGGAAGGTTAAGCGACGGTTGAGGGACGGTTGAGGGACGGTTGAGGGATGGTTGAGGGTTGGGGGATGGTTGAGGGTTGGGGGATGGTTGAGGGACGGTTGAGGGTCGGTTGAGGGACGGTTGAGGAACGGTTAAGGAACGGTTGAGGGAAGGTTGAGTGGCGGTTGAGGGACGGTTGAGGGACGGTTGAGGGATGGTTGAGGGACGGTTGAGGGACGTTTGAGGGCCGGTTCAGGGACAGTTGAGAGACGGTTGGGGGACGGTTGAGGGTCGGTTGAGGGACGTTTGACTTTGAGGTTGATGTTGAGGTTGAGCTTTAGGTTGAGGTTTAGGTTGACCTTGATTTTGATGTTGAGGATGAGGTTGGGCCTGAAGGGTTGAGGGTCGGTTGAGGGACGGTTGCAGTTGAGGTTGATGTTGAGCCCTACCGCTGGCCGTAAGTATGGCTCCGCTGGCAGTAGGTAGCGCTCCGCTGGCCATAGGTAGGGCTCCGCTGGGCGTAGGTAGGGCTCCGCTGGCCGAAGGTAGGGCTCCGCTGGCCGTAGGTAGAGCTTTGCTTGCAGTATGTAGGGCTCCGCTGGCAGTAGGTAGGGTTCCGCTGGCAGTAGGTAGCGCTCCGCTGGCCGTAGTTAGAGCTTCGCTTGCAGTATGTAGGTCTCCGCTGGCAGTAGGTAGCGCTCCGCTGGCCGTAGGTAGAGATCCGCTGGGAATATGTAGGGCTCCGCTGGCTGTGGGTAAGGCTCCGCTGGGCATAGGTAGGGCTCCGTTGGCCATAGGAAGGGGACTGTGGAGGATTCGGTTGAAGGACGGTTGAGGGACGGTTAAGGGACGGTTGAGGGACAGTTGAGGGACAGTTAAGGGACGGTTAAGGGAAGATTAAGGTACGGTTAAGGAAAGGTTAAGGAACGGTTAAGGAACGGTTAAGTTACTGATGAGAGACGGTTGAGGGACGGTTGAGGTATGGTTGAGGGACGGTTGAGGGATGGTTGAGTGACGGTTGAGCGACAGTTGAGGACGGATGAGAGACGGTTGAGGGACGGTTGGGGGACTGTTGAGGGATGGTTGAGGGCGGTTGCGGGCCGGTTGAGGGACGGTTGAGGGACGGTTTAGGGACGGTTTAAGGTCGGTTGAAGGACGGTTGAGGGGCGGTTGAGGAGCGGTTGAGGAGCGGTTGAGGAGCGGTTGAGGTACGGTTGAGGGAGACTTGAGGTTGAGTTTGAGGTTGAGGTTGAGGTTGAGCATGAGGTTGAAGTTGAAATTGAGGTTGAGGTTCAGGTTGACGTTGATGTTTAGGTTGAGGTTGAGGACGAGATTGGGCTTGAAAGGATGGCTGAGGGACGGTTGAATGACGATTGAGGGACGGTTGAGGGACGATTGAGGGACGGTTGAGGGACGGTTGAGGGAAGGTTGAGGAACGGTTGAGGAAAGATTGAGGATCGGTTGAGGGATGGTTGAGTGACGGTTGAGGGGCGCTACCTACTGCCAGCGGAGGCCTACCTACGGCCAGCGAAGCGCTACCTACTGCCAGCGGAGCCTTACCTACGGCCAGCGGAGCGGTACCTACTGCCAGCGGAGCCCTACATATTCCAAGCGAAGCTCTAACTACGGCCAGCGAAGCCCTACCTACTGCCAGCGGAGCCATACATACGTCCAGCGGAGCCCTACCTATGGCCAGCGGAGCCCTACCTATGGCCAGCGGAGCCCTAGCTATGGCCAGCGGAGCCCTACATACGGCCAGCGGAGCCCTACTTACGTCCAGCGGAGCCCTACCTATGGCCAGCGGAGCGAAGGTTAAGTGACGGTTGATGGACGGTTGATGGACGGTTGAGGACGGATGAGAGACGGTTGAGGGACGGTTGCAGTTGAGGTTGATGTTGAGGTTGAGCTTGAGGTTGAGGTTTAGGTTGACGTTGATGTTGAGGATGAGGTTGGGCTTGAAGGGATGGTTGGGGGACGGTTGAGGGATGTTTGAGGGTCGGCTGAGGGACGGTTGAGGGTCGGTTGAGGGACGGTTTAGAGACGGTTGAGGGACGATTGAGGAACGGTTGAGGGACGGTTAAGCGACGGTTGAGGGTCGGTTGAGGGACGGTTGAGGGACGGTTGAGGGTCGGTTGAGGGAGGGTTGAGTGACGGTTGAGGGACGGTTAAGGAAGGATGAGAGACGGTTGAGGGACGGTTGCAGTTGAGGTTGATGTTGAGGTTGAGCTTGAGGTTGAGGTTCAGGTTGACGTTGATTTTGAGGTTGAGGAAGAGGTTCAGCTTGAGGTTGAGGTTCAGGTTGACGTTGATTTTGAGGTTGAGGATGAGGTTGGGCTTGAAGGTATGGTTGAGGGACGGTTGAAGGAGGGTTGAGGGACGGTTGAGGGACGGTTGGCGCACGGTTGAGGGGCGGCTGAGAGACGGTTGAGGCACGGTGAGGGACGGTTGAGGAACGGTTGTGGGATGGTTGAGTGACGGTTGAGGGACGGTTGAGTTTGAGGTTGAGGTTGAGGTTGAGGTTGAGGTTGAGCTTGAGGTTGAGGTTTAGGTTGACGTTGATGTTGATGTTGAGGATGAGGTTGGGCTTGAAGGGATGGTTGGGGGACGGTTGAGGGACGTTTGAGGGTCGGTTGAGGGACGGTTGAGGGTCGGTTGAGGGACGGTTTAGAGACGGTTGAGGGACGATTGAGGAACGGTTGAGGCTCGGTTGAGGGACGGTTGAGTGCCGGTTGAGGGACGGTTGAGGGACGGTTGAGGAACGGTTGAGGAACGGTTAAGGAACGGTTGAGGGAAGGTTGAGTGGCGGTTGAGGGACGGTTGAGGGACGGTTGAGGAACGGTTGAGGAACGGTTAAGGAACGGTTGAGGGACAGTTGAGAGACGGTTGGGGGACGGTCGAGGGTCGGTTGAGGACGGTTGACGTTGAGGTTGATGTTGAGGTTGAGCTTGAGGTTGAGGTTTAGGTTGACGTTGATTTTGATGTTGAGGATGAGGTTGGGCTTGAAGGGATGGTTGAGGGTCGGTTGAAGGACGTTTGAGCGCCAGTTGAGGAACGGTTGAGGGACGGTTGAGGGACGGTTGAGGGACGGTTGAGGGACGGTTGAGGGACGGTTGAGGGACGGTTGAGGGACGGTTGAGGGACGGTTGAGGGACGGTTGAGGGACGGTTGAGGGACGGTTGAGGGACGGTTGAGGGACGATTGAGGGACGATTGAGGGAGGGTTGAGGGACGGTTGAGGGTCGGTTGAGGGTCGGTTGAGGGACGTTTGAAGGCCGGTTGAGGGACGTTTGAGGGCCGGTTGAGGGACGGTTGAGGGACGGTTGAGGGACGGTTGAGGGACGGTTGAGGGACGGTTGAGGGACGGTTGAGGGACGGTAGAGGGACGGTTGAGGGACGGTTGAGGGACGGTTGAGGGACGGTTGAGGGACGGTTGAGGGACGGTTGAGGGACGGTTGAGGGACGGTTGAGGGACGGTTGAGGGACGGTTGAGGGACGGTTGAGGGACGGTTGAGGGACGGTTGAGGGACGATTGAGGGACGATTGAGGAAGGGTTGAGGGACGGTTGAGGGACGGTTGAGGGACGGTTGAGGGACGGTTGAGGGACGGTTGAGGGACGGTTGAGGAAGGGTTGAGGGACGGTTGAGGGACGGTTGAGGGACGGTTGAGGGACGGTTGAGGGACGGTTGAGGGATGGTTGAGGGACGGTTGAGGGACGTTTGAGGGCCGGTTTAGGGACAGTTGAGAGACGGTTGGGGGACGGTCGAGGGTCGGTTGAGGACGGTTGACGTTGAGGTTGATGTTGAGGTTGAGCTTGAGGTTGAGGTTTAGGTTGACGTTGATTTTGATGTTGAGGATGAGGTTGGGCTTGATGGGTTGAGGGTCGGTTGAGGGACGGTTGCAGTTGAGGTTGATGTTGAGGTTGAGCTTGAGGTTGAGGTTTAGGTTGACGTTGATTTTGATGTTGAGGATGAGGTTGGGCTTGAAGGGATGGTTGAGGGTCGGTTGAGGGACGGTTGAGGGACAGTTGAGGAACGGTTGAGGGACGGTTGAGGGACGGTTGAGGGACGGTTGAGGGACGGTTGAGGGACGGTTGAGGGACGGTTGAGGGACGGTTGAGGGACGGTTGAGGGACGGTTGAGGGACGGTTGAGGGACGGTTGAGGGACGGTTGAGGGACGGTTGAGGGACGGTTGAGTTTGAGGTTGAGGTTGAGGTTGAGCTTGAGGTTGAGGTTTAGGTTGACGTTGATGTTGATGTTGAGGATGAGGTTGGGCTTGAAGGGATGGTTGGGGGACGGTTGAGGGACGTTTGAGGGTCGGTTGAGGGACGGTTGAGGGTCATTTGAGGGACGGTTTAGAGACGGTTGAGGGACGATTGAGGAACGGCTGAGGGTCGGTTGAGGGACGGTTGAGTGCCGGTTGAGGGACGGTTGAGGGACGGTTGAGGAACGGTTGAGGAACGGTTAAGGAACGGTTGAGTGGCGGTTGAGGGACGGTTGAGGGACGGTTGAGGGATGGTTGAGGGACGGTTGAGGGACGTTTGAGGGCCGGTTTAGGGACAGTTGAGAGACGGTTGGGGGACGGTCGAGGGTCGGTTGAGGACGGTTGACGTTGAGGTTGATGTTGAGGTTGAGCTTGAGGTTGAGGTTTAGGTTGACGTTGATTTTGATGTTGAGGATGAGGTTGGGCTTGATGGGTTGAGGGTCGGTTGAGGGACGGTTGCAGTTGAGGTTGATGTTGAGGTTGAGCTTGAGGTTGAGGTTTAGGTTGACGTTGATTTTGATGTTGAGGATGAGGTTGGGCTTGAAGGGATGGTTGAGGGTCGGTTGAGGGACGGTTGAGGGACAGTTGAGGAACGGTTGAGGGACGGTTGAGGGACGGTTGAGGGACGGTTGAGGGACGGTTGAGGGACGGTTGAGGGACGGTTGAGGGACGGTTGAGGGACGGTTGAGGGACGGTTGAGGGACGGTTGAGGGACGGTTGAGGGACGGTTGAGGGACGGTTGAGGGACGGTTGAGGGACGGTTGAGGGACGATTGAGGGACGATTGAGGGAGGGTTGAGGGACGGTTGAGGGTCGGTTGAGGGTCGGTTGAAGGACGTTTGAGCGCCAGTTGAGGGACGGTTGAGCGACAGTTGAGGGACGGTTGAGGGACGGTTGAGGGACGGTTGAGGGACGGTTGAGGGACGGTTGAGGGACGGTTGAGGGACGGTTGAGGGACGGTTGAGGGACGGTTGAGGGACGGTTGAGGGACGGTTGAGGGACGGTTGAGGGACGGTTGAGGGACGGTTGAGGGACGGTTGAGGGACGGTTGAGGGACGATTGAGGGACGATTGAGGGAGGGTTGAGGGACGGTTGAGGGTCGGTTGAGGGTCGGTTGAGGGACGTTTGAAGGCCGGTTGAGGGACGTTTGAGGGCCGGTTGAGGGAGGGTTGAGGGACGGTTGAGGGTCGGTTGAGGGTCGGTTGAAGGACGTTTGAGCGCCAGTTGAGGGACGGTTGAGCGGCAGTTGAGGGTCGGTTGAGGGACGGTTGAGGGTCGGTTGAGGGACGGTTGCAGTTGAGGTTGAGGGAAGGTTGAGGGACGCTTGAGGGACGGTTGAGGGTCGGTTGAGGGTCGGTTGAGGGACGGTTAAGGGACGGTTAAGCGACGGTTGAGGGACGGTTGAGGGATGGTTGCGGGACGGTTGAGGGTCGGTTGAGGGACGGTTGAGTGCCGGTTGAGGGACGGTTGAGGGACGGTTGAGGAACGGTTGAGGAACGGTTAAGGAACGGTTGAGGGAAGGTTGAGTGGCGGTTGAGGGACGGTTGAGGTATGGTTGAGGGACGGTTGAGGGACGGTTGAGGGACGGTTGAGGGACGATTGAGGGACGATTGAGGGAGGGTTGAGGGACGGTTGAGGGTCGGTTGAGGGTCGGTTGAAGGACGTTTGAGCGCCAGTTGAGGGACGGTTGAGCGACAGTTGAGGGTCGGTTGAGGGACGGTTGAGGGTCGGTTGAGGGACGGTTGCAGTTGAGGTTGATGTTGAGGTTGAGAGACGGTTGAGGGACGGTTGAGGGATGGTTAAGAGACGGTTGAGGGACTGTTGATGAACGGTTGAGTGTCGGTTGAGGGACGGTTGAGGGTCGGTTGAGGGTCGGTTGAAGGACGTTTGAGCGCCAGTTGAGGGACGGTTGAGGGACGGTTGAGGGACGGTTGAGGGACGGTTGAGGGACGGTTGAGGGACGGTTGAGGGACGGTTGAGGGACGGTTGAGGGACGGTTGAGGGACGGTTGAGGGACGGTTGAGGGACGGTTGAGGGACGGTTGAGGGACGGTTGAGGGACGGTTGAGGGACGGTTGAGGGACGGTTGAGGGACGATTGAGGGACGATTGAGGGAGGGTTGAGGGACGGTTGAGGGTCGGTTGAGGGTCGGTTGAGGGACGTTTGAAGGCCGGTTAAGGGACGTTTGAGGGCCGGTTGAGGGAGGGTTGAGGGACGGTTGAGGGTCGGTTGAGGGTCGGTTGAAGGACGTTTGAGCGCCAGTTGAGGGACGGTTGAGCGACAGTTGAGGGTCGGTGAAGGAACGGTTGAGGGTCGGTTGAGGGACGGTTGCAGTTGAGGTTGAGGGAAGGTTGAGGGACGCTTGAGGGACGGTTGAGGGTCGGTTGAGGGTCGGTTGAGGGACGGTTAAGGGACGGTTAAGCGACGGTTGAGGGACGGTTGAGGGATGGTTGCGGGACGGTTGAGGGTCGGTTGAGGGACGGTTGAGTGCCGGTTGAGGGACGGTTGAGGGACGGTTGAGGAACGGTTGAGGAACGGTTAAGGAACGGTTGAGGGAAGGTTGAGTGACGGTTGAGGGACGGTTGAGGTATGGTTGAGGGACGGTTGAGGGACGGTTGAGGGACGGTTGAGGGACGATTGAGGGACGATTGAGGGAGGGTTGAGGGACGGTTGAGGGTCGGTTGAGGGTCGGTTGAAGGACGTTTGAGCGCCAGTTGAGGGACGGTTGAGCGACAGTTGAGGGTCGGTTGAGGGACGGTTGAGGGTCGGTTGAGGGACGGTTGCAGTTGAGGTTGATGTTGAGGTTGAGAGACGGTTGAGGGACGGTTGAGGGATGGTTAAGAGACGGTTGAGGGACTGTTGATGAACGGTTGAGTGTCGGTTGAGGGACGGTTGAGGGACGGTTGAGGGACGTTTGAGGGACGGTTGAGGGACGGTTGAGGGACGATTGAGGGACGATTGAGGGAGGGTTGAGGGACGGTTGAGCGACAGTTGAGGGACGGTTGAGGGACGGATGAGGGACGGTTGAGGGACGGTTGAGGGACGGTTGAGGGTCGGTTGAGGGTCGGTTAAGGGACGGTTAAGGGACGGTTAAGCGACGGTTGAGGGACGGTTGAGGGATGGTTGCGGGACGGTTGAGGGTCGGTTGAGGGACGGTTGAGTGCCGGTTGAGGGACGGTTGAGGGACGGTTGAGGAACGGTTGAGGAACGGTTAAGGAACGGTTGAGGGAAGGTTGAGTGGCGGTTGAGGGACGGTTGAGGTATGGTTGAGGGACGGTTGAGGGACGGTTGAGGGACGGTTGAGGGACGATTGAGGGACGATTGAGGGAGGGTTGAGGGACGGTTGAGGGTCGGTTGAGGGTCGGTTGAAGGACGTTTGAGCGCCAGTTGAGGGACGGTTGAGCGACAGTTGAGGGTCGGTTGAGGGACGGTTGAGGGTCGGTTGAGGGACGGTTGCAGTTGAGGTTGATGTTGAGGTTGAGAGACGGTTGAGGGACGGTTGAGGGATGGTTAAGAGACGGTTGAGGGACTGTTGATGAACGGTTGAGTGTCGGTTGAGGGACGGTTGAGGGACGGTTGAGGGACGTTTGAGGGACGGTTGAGGGACGGTTGAGGGACGATTGAGGGACGATTGAGGGAGGGTTGAGGGACGGTTGAGGGTCGGTTGAGGGTCGGTTGAAGGACGTTTGAGCGCCAGTTGAGGGACGGTTGAGCGACAGTTGAGGGACGGTTGAGGGACGGTTGAGGGACGGTTGAGGGACGGTTGAGGGACGGTTGAGGGACGGTTGAGGGACGGTTGAGGTACGGTTGAGGGACGGTTGAGGGACGGTTGAGGGACGGTTGAGGGACGATTGAGGGACGATTGAGGGAGGGTTGAGGGACGGTTGAGGGTCGGTTGAGGGTCGGTTGAAGGACGTTTGAGCGCCAGTTGAGGGACGGTTGAGCGACAGTTGAGGGTCGGTTGAGGGACGGTTGAGGGTCGGTTGAGGGACGGTTGCAGTTGAGGTTGATGTTGAGGTTGAGAGACGGTTGAGGGACGGTTGAGGGATGGTTAAGAGACGGTTGAGGGACTGTTGATGAACGGTTGAGTGTCGGTTGAGGGACGGTTGAGGGACGGTTGAGGGACGGTTGAGGGACGGTTGAGGGTCGGTTGAGGGTCGGTTGAAGGACGTTTGAGCGCCAGTTGAGGGACGGTTGAGCGACAGTTGAGGGACGGTTGAGGGACGGTTGAGGGACGGTTGAGGGACGGTTGAGGGACGGTTGAGGGACGGTTGAGGGACGGTTGAGGGACGGTTGAGGGACGGTTGAGGGACGGTTGAGGGACGGTTGAGGGACGGTTGAGGGACGGTTGAGGGACGGTTGAGGGACGGTTGAGGGACGGTTGAGGGACGGTTGAGGGACGATTGAGGGACGATTGAGGGAGGGTTGAGGGACGGTTGAGGGTCGGTTGAGGGTCGGTTGAAGGACGTTTGAGCGCCAGTTGAGGGACGGTTGAGCGACAGTTGAGGGTCGGTTGAGGGACGGTTGAGGGTCGGTTGAGGGACGGTTGCAGTTGAGGTTGATGTTGAGGTTGAGAGACGGTTGAGGGACGGTTGAGGGATGGTTAAGAGACGGTTGAGGGACTGTTGATGAACGGTTGAGTGTCGGTTGAGGGACGGTTGAGGGACGGTTGAGGGACGTTTGAGGGACGGTTGAGGGACGGTTGAGGGACGTTTGAAGGACGGTTGAGAGACGGTTGAGGGACAATTGAGGAACGGTTGAGGGACGGTTAAGGGACGGTTGAGGGACGGTTAAGGAACGATTGAGAAACGGTTGAGGGACGGTTAAGGGACGGTTGAGGGACGGTTGAGGGACGGTTAAGGAACGGTTGAGGAACGGTTGAGGGAAGGTTGAGTGACGGTTGAGTTACGGTTGAGGGATGGTTGAGAAATGGTTGGAAGACGGTTGAGTGACGGTTGAGGGACGGTTGAGGACGGTTGAGGACGGTTGAGAGACGGTTGAGGGACGGTTGAGGGACGGTTGGGGGATGGTTGAGAGACGGTTGAGGGATGGTTGAGAGACGGTTGAGGGATTGTTGATGGACGGTTGAGGGTCGGTTGAGGGACGGTTGAGGGATGGTTGAGGGACGGTTGAAGGACGGTTGAGAGACGGTTGAGGGACGATTGAGGAACGGTTGAGGGACGGTTAAGTGACGGTTGAGGGACGGTTGAGGAACGGTTGAGGAACGGTTGAGGAACGGTTGAGGAACGGTTGAGGGACGGTTGAGGGACGTTTGAGGACCGGTTTAGGGACAGTTGAGAGACGGTTGGGGGACGGTTGAGGGTCGGTTGAGGGACGGTTGAGGGATGGTTGAGAGACGGTTGAGGGACTGATGATGGACGGTTGAGGGTTGGTTGAGGGACGGTTGAGGGAAGGTTGAGTGGCGGTTGAGGGACGGTTGAGGGACGGTTGAGGGATGGTTAAGGGACGGTTGAGGGACGTTTGAGGGCCGGTTTAGGGACAGTTGAGAGACGGTTTGGGGACGGTTGAGGGTCGGTTGAGGGACGGTTGAGGGATGGTTGAGGGATGATTGAGAGACGGTTGAGGGACTGATGATGGACGGTTGAGGGTTGGTTGAGGGACGGTTGAGGGACGGTTGAAGGACGGTTGAGAGACGGTTGAGGGAAGGTTGAGGGACGCTTGAGGGACGGTTGAGGGTCGGTTGAGGGTCGGTTGAGGGACGGTTAAGGGACGGTTAAGCGACGGTTGAGGGACGGTTGAGGGATGGTTGCGGGACGGTTGAGGGTCGGTTGAGGGACGGTTGAGTGCCGGATGAGGGACGGTTGAGGGACGGTTGAGGAACGGTTGAGGAACGGTTAAGGAACGGTTGAGGGAAGGTTGAGTGGCGGTTGAGGGACGGTTGAGGTATGGTTGAGGGACGTTTGAGGGCCGGTTTAGGCACAGTTGAGAGACGGTTGGGGGACGGTCGAGGGTCGGTTGAGGACGGTTGACGTTGAGGTTGATGTTGAAGTAGAGCTTGAGGTTGAGGTTTAGGTTGACGTTGATTTTGATGTTGAGGATGAGGTTGGGCTTGAAGGGATGGTTGAGGGTCGGTTGAGGGACGGTTGAAGGACGGTTGAGGAACGGTTGAGGGAAGGTTAAGCGACGGTTGAGGGACGGTTGAGGGATGGTTGAGGGTTGGGGGATGGTTGAGGTACGGTTGAGGGTCGGTTGAGGGACGGTTGAGGGACGGTTGAGGGACGGTTGAGGGACGGTTGAGGGACGGTTGAGGACGGTTGAGAGACGGTTGAGGGATAGTTGAGGGACGGTTGAGGGACTGTTGATGGACGGTTGGGGGTCGGTTGAGGGACGGTAGAGGGTCGGTTGAGGGACGGTTGAGGGTCGGTTGAGGGACGGTTGAGGGACAGTTGAGCGACGGTTGAGGGACGGTTGAGGGACGGTTGAGGAACGGTTGAGGGACGGTTGAGGGACGGTTGAGGGACGGTTGAGGGACGGTTGAGGGACGGTTGAGGGACGGTTGAGGGACGGTTGAGGGACGGTTGAGGGACGGTTGAGGGACGGTTGAGGGACGGTTGAGGGACGGTTGAGGGACGGTTGAGGGACGGTTGAGGGACGGTTGAGGGACGGTTGAGGGACGTTTGAGGGACGTTTGAGGGCCGGTTTAGGGACAGTTGAGAGACGGTTTGGGGACGGTTGAGGGTCGATTGAGGGACGGTTGAGGGATGGTTGAGGGATGGTTGAGAGACGGTTGAGGGACTGATGATGGACGGTTGAGGGTTGGTTGAGGGACGGTTGAGGGACGGTTGAGCGACGGTTGAGGGATGGTTGAGGGACGGTTGAGGGAAGGTTGAGTGGTGGTTGAGGGACGGTTGAGGGACGGTTGAGGGACGTTTGAGGGCCGGTTTAGGGACAGTTGAGAGACGGTTTTTTGACGGTTGAGGGTCGGTTGAGGGACGGTTGAGGGATGGTTGAGGGATGGTTGAGAGACGGTTGAGGGACTGATGATGGACGGTTGAGGGTTGGTTGAGGGACGGTTGAGGGAAGGTTGAAGGACGCTTGAGGGACGGTTGAGGGACGGTTGAGGGTCGGTTGAGGGTCGGTTGAGGGACGGTTAAGGGACGGTTAAGCGACGGTTGAGGGACGGTTGAGGGATGGTTGAGGGACGGTTGAGGGTCGGTTGAGGGACGGTTGAGTGCCGGTTGAGGGACGGTGAAAGGGACGGTTGAGGAACGGTTGAGGAACGGTTAAGGAACGGTTGAGGGAAGGTTGAGTGGCGGTTGAGGGACGGTTGAGGACGGTTGACGTTGAGGTTGATGTTGAGGTTGAGCTTGAGGTTGAGGTTTAGGTTGACGTTGATTTTGATGTTGAGGATGAGGTTGGGCTTGAAGGGTTGAGGGTCGGTTGAGGGACGGTTGAGGGATGGTTGAGAGACGGTTGACGGACTGATGATGGACGGTTGAGGGTTGGTTGAGGGACGGTTGAGGGAAGGTTGAGTGGCGGTTGAGGGACGGTTGAGGGACGGTTGAGGGATGGTTAAGGGACGGTTGAGGGACGTTTGAGGGCCGGTTTAGGGACAGTTGAGAGACGGTTTGGGGACGGTTGAGGGTCGATTGAGGGACGGTTGAGGGATGATTGAGGGATGGTTGAGAGACGGTTGAGGGACTGATGATGGACGGTTGAGGGTTGGTTGAGGGACGGTTGAGGGACGGTTGAGGGACGGTTGAAGGACGGTTGGGAGACGGTTGAGGGAAGGTTGAGGGACGCTTGAGGGACGGTTGAGGGTCGGTTGAGGGTCGGTTGAGGGACGGTTAAGGGACGGTTAAGCGACGGTTGAGGGACGGTTGAGGGATGCTTGAGGGACGGTTGAGGGTCGGTTGAGGGACGGTTGAGTGCCGGTTGAGGGACGGTTGAGGGACTGTTGAGGAACGGTTGAGGAACGGTTAAGGAACGGTTGAGGGAAGGTTGAGTGGCGGTTGAGGGACGGTTGAGGGACGGTTGAGGGATGGTTGAGGGACGGTTGAGGCTCGTTTGAGGGCCGGTTTAGGGACAGTTGAGAGACGGTTGGGGGACGGTCGAGGGTCGGTTGAGGACGGTTGACGTTGAGGTTGATGTTGAGGTTAAGCTTGAGGTTGAGGTTTAGGTTGCCGTTGATTTTGATGTTGAGGATGGGGTTGGGCTTGAAGGGTTGAGGGTCGGTTGAGGGACGGTTGCAGTTGAGGTTGATGTTGAGGTTGAGCTTGAGGTTGATGTTGAGGTTGAGCTTGAGGTTGAGGTTTAGGTTGACGTTGATTTTGATGTTGAGGATGAGGTTGGGCTTGAAGGGATGGTTGAGGGTCGGTTGAGGGACGGTTGAGGGACGGTTGAGGAACGGTTGAGGGAAGGTTAAGCGACGGTTGAGGGACGGTTGAGGGATGGTTGAGGGTTGGGGGATGGTTGAGGGACGGTTGAGGGACGGTTGAGGGACGGTTGAGGGACGGTTGAGTACGGTTGAGAGACGGTTGAGGGACGGTTGAGGGATAGTTGAGGGACGGTTGAGGGACTGTTGATGGACGGTTGAGGGTCGGTTGAGGGACGGTAGAGGGTCGGTTGAGGGACGGTTGAGGGTCGGTTGAGGGACGGTTGAGGGACAGTTGAGCGACGGTTGGGGGACGGTTGAGGGACGGTTGAGGAACGGTTGCGGGACGGTTGAGGGACGGTTGAGGGACGGTTGAGGGACGGTTGAGGGACGGTTGAGGGACTGTTGAGGGACGGTTGAGGGACGGTTGAGGGACGGTTGAGGGACGGTTGAGGGACGGTTGAGCGACGGTTGAGTGATGGTTGAGGGACGGTTGAGGGACTGTTGATGGACGGTTGAGGGTCAGCTGAGGGACGGTTGAGGGACGGTTGAGGGACGGTTGAGAGACGGTTAGGGATGGTTGAGGGACGGTTGAGGGACGGTTGAGGAACAGTTGAGGGACGGTTAAGCGACGGTTGAGGGACGGTTGAGGGATGGTTGAGGGTCGGTTGAGGGACGGTTGAGGGCCGGTTGAGGGACGGTTGAGGGATGGTTGAGGACGGATGAGAGACGGTTGAGGGACGGTTACAGTTGAGGTTGATGTTGAGGTTTAGTTTGACGTTGATGTTGATGTTGAGGATGAGGTTGGGCTTGAAGGGTCGTTTGAGGGACGGTTGAGGGACGGTTGCAGTTTTGGTTGATGTTGAGGTTGAGCATGAGGTTGAGGTTGAGGTTTAGGTTGACGTTGATTTTGATTTTGATGTTGAGGATGAGGTTGGGCTTGAAGGGATGGTTGAGGGTCGGTTGAGGGACGGTTGAGGGACGGTTGAGGAACGGTTGAGGGAAGGTTAAGCGACGGTTGAGGGACGGTTGAGGGACGGTTGAGGGATGGTTGAGGGTTGGGGGATGGTTGAGGGTTGGGGGATGGTTGAGGGACGGTTGAGGGTCGGTTGAGGGACGGTTGAGGAACGGTTAAGGAACGGTTGAGGGAAGGTTGAGTGGCGGTTGAGGGACGGTTGAGGGACGGTTGAGGGATGGTTGAGGGACGGTTGAGGGACGTTTGAGGGCCGGTTCAGGGACAGTTGAGAGACGGTTGGGGGACGGTTGAGGGTCGGTTGAGGGACGTTTGACTTTGAGGTTGATGTTGAGGTTGAGCTTTAGGTTGAGGTTTAGGTTGACCTTGATTTTGAAGTTGAGGATGAGGTTGGGCCTGAAGGGTTGAGGGTCGGTTGAGGGACGGTTGCAGTTGAGGTTGATGTTGAGCCCTACCGCTGGCCGTAAGTATGGCTCCGCTGGCAGTAGGTAGCGCTCCGCTGGCCATAGGTAGGGCTCCGCTGGGCGTAGGTAGGGCTCCGCTGGCCGAAGGTAGGGCTCCGCTGGCCGTAGGTAGAGCTTTGCTTGCAGTATGTAGGGCTCCGCTGGCAGTAGGTAGGGTTCCGCTGGCAGTAGGTAGCGCTCCGCTGGCCGTAGTTAGAGCTTCGCTTGCAGTATGTAGGTCTCCGCTGGCAGTAGGTAGCGCTCCGCTGGCCGTAGGTAGAGATCCGCTGGGAATATGTAGGGCTCCGCTGGCTGTGGGTAAGGCTCCGCTGGGCATAGGTAGGGCTCCGTTGGCCATAGGAAGGGGACTGTGGAGGATTCGGTTGAAGGACGGTTGAGGGACGGTTAAGGGACGGTTGAGGGACAGTTGAGGGACAGTTAAGGGACGGTTAAGGGAAGATTAAGGTACGGTTAAGGAAAGGTTAAGGAACGGTTAAGGAACGGTTAAGTTCCTGATGAGAGACGGTTGAGGGACGGTTGAGGGATGGTTGAGGGCGGTTGCGGGCCGGTTGAGGGACGGTTGAGGGACGGTTTAGGGACGGTTTAAGGTCGGTTGAAGGACGGTTGAGGGGCGGTTGAGGAGCGGTTGAGGAGCGGTTGAGGTACGGTTGAGGGAGACTTGAGGTTGAGTTTGATGTTGAGGTTGAGGTTGAGCATGAGGTTGAAGTTGAAATTGAGGTTGAGGTTCAGGTTGACGTTGATGTTTAGGTTGAGGTTGAGGACGAGATTGGGCTTGAAAGGATGGCTGAGGGACGGTTGAATGACGATTGAGGGACGGTTGAGGGACGATTGAGGGACGGTTGAGGGACGGTTGAGGGAAGGTTGAGGAACGGTTGAGGAAAGATTGAGGATCGGTTGAGGGATGGTTGAGTGACGGTTGAGGGGCGCTACCTACTGCCAGCGGAGGCCTACCTACGGCCAGCGAAGCGCTACCTACTGCCAGCGGAGCCTTACCTACGGCCAGCGGAGCGGTACCTACTGCCAGCGGAGCCCTACATATTCCAAGCGAAGCTCTAACTACGGCCAGCGAAGCCCTACCTACTGCCAGCGGAGCCATACATACGTCCAGCGGAGCCCTACCTATGGCCAGCGGAACCCTACCTATGGCCAGCGGAGCCCTAGCTATGGCCAGCGGAGCCCTACATACGGCCAGCGGAGCCCTACTTACGTCCAGCGGAGCCCTACCTATGGCCAGCGGAGCGAAGGTTAAGTGACGGTTGATGGACGGTTGATGGACGGTTGAGGACGGATGAGAGACGGTTGAGGGACGGTTGCATTTGAGGTTGATGTTGAGGTTGAGCTTGAGGTTGAGGTTTAGGTTGAGGGACGCTTGAGGGACGGTTGAGGGTCGGTTGAGGGTCGGTTGAGGGACGGTTAAGGGACGGTTAAGCGACGGTTGAGGGACGGTTGAGGGATGGTTGCGGGACGGTTGAGGGTCGGTTGAGGGACGGTTGAGTGCCGGTTGAGGGACGGTTGAGGGACGGTTGAGGAACGGTTGAGGAACGGTTAAGGAACGGTTGAGGGAAGGTTGAGTGACGGTTGAGGGACGGTTGAGGTATGGTTGAGGGACGGTTGAGGGACGGTTGAGGGACGGTTGAGGGACGATTGAGGGACGATTGAGGGAGGGTTGAGGGACGGTTGAGGGTCGGTTGAGGGTCGGTTGAAGGACGTTTGAGCGCCAGTTGAGGGACGGTTGAGCGACAGTTGAGGGTCGGTTGAGGGACGGTTGAGGGTCGGTTGAGGGACGGTTGCAGTTGAGGTTGATGTTGAGGTTGAGAGACGGTTGAGGGACGGTTGAGGGATGGTTAAGAGACGGTTGAGGGACTGTTGATGAACGGTTGAGTGTCGGTTGAGGGACGGTTGAGGGACGGTTGAGGGACGTTTGAGGGACGGTTGAGGGACGGTTGAGGGACGATTGAGGGACGATTGAGGGAGGGTTGAGGGACGGTTGAGCGACAGTTGAGGGACGGTTGAGGGACGGATGAGGGACGGTTGAGGGACGGTTGAGGGACGGTTGAGGGTCGGTTGAGGGTCGGTTAAGGGACGGTTAAGGGACGGTTAAGCGACGGTTGAGGGACGGTTGAGGGATGGTTGCGGGACGGTTGAGGGTCGGTTGAGGGACGGTTGAGTGCCGGTTGAGGGACGGTTGAGGGACGGTTGAGGAACGGTTGAGGAACGGTTAAGGAACGGTTGAGGGAAGGTTGAGTGGCGGTTGAGGGACGGTTGAGGTATGGTTGAGGGACGGTTGAGGGACGGTTGAGGGACGGTTGAGGGACGATTGAGGGACGATTGAGGGAGGGTTGAGGGACGGTTGAGGGTCGGTTGAGGGTCGGTTGAAGGACGTTTGAGCGCCAGTTGAGGGACGGTTGAGCGACAGTTGAGGGTCGGTTGAGGGACGGTTGAGGGTCGGTTGAGGGACGGTTGCAGTTGAGGTTGATGTTGAGGTTGAGAGACGGTTGAGGGACGGTTGAGGGATGGTTAAGAGACGGTTGAGGGACTGTTGATGAACGGTTGAGTGTCGGTTGAGGGACGGTTGAGGGACGGTTGAGGGACGTTTGAGGGACGGTTGAGGGACGGTTGAGGGACGATTGAGGGACGATTGAGGGAGGGTTGAGGGACGGTTGAGGGTCGGTTGAGGGTCGGTTGAAGGACGTTTGAGCGCCAGTTGAGGGACGGTTGAGCGACAGTTGAGGGACGGTTGAGGGACGGTTGAGGGACGGTTGAGGGACGGTTGAGGGACGGTTGAGGGACGGTTGAGGGACGGTTGAGGTACGGTTGAGGGACGGTTGAGGGACGGTTGAGGGACGGTTGAGGGACGATTGAGGGACGATTGAGGGAGGGTTGAGGGACGGTTGAGGGTCGGTTGAGGGTCGGTTGAAGGACGTTTGAGCGCCAGTTGAGGGACGGTTGAGCGACAGTTGAGGGTCGGTTGAGGGACGGTTGAGGGTCGGTTGAGGGACGGTTGCAGTTGAGGTTGATGTTGAGGTTGAGAGACGGTTGAGGGACGGTTGAGGGATGGTTAAGAGACGGTTGAGGGACTGTTGATGAACGGTTGAGTGTCGGTTGAGGGACGGTTGAGGGACGGTTGAGGGACGGTTGAGGGACGGTTGAGGGTCGGTTGAGGGTCGGTTGAAGGACGTTTGAGCGCCAGTTGAGGGACGGTTGAGCGACAGTTGAGGGACGGTTGAGGGACGGTTGAGGGACGGTTGAGGGACGGTTGAGGGACGGTTGAGGGACGGTTGAGGGACGGTTGAGGGACGGTTGAGGGACGGTTGAGGGACGGTTGAGGGACGGTTGAGGGACGGTTGAGGGACGGTTGAGGGACGGTTGAGGGACGGTTGAGGGACGGTTGAGGGACGGTTGAGGGACGGTTGAGGGACGATTGAGGGACGATTGAGGGAGGGTTGAGGGACGGTTGAGGGTCGGTTGAGGGTCGGTTGAAGGACGTTTGAGCGCCAGTTGAGGGACGGTTGAGCGACAGTTGAGGGTCGGTTGAGGGACGGTTGAGGGTCGGTTGAGGGACGGTTGCAGTTGAGGTTGATGTTGAGGTTGAGAGACGGTTGAGGGACGGTTGAGGGATGGTTAAGAGACGGTTGAGGGACTGTTGATGAACGGTTGAGTGTCGGTTGAGGGACGGTTGAGGGACGGTTGAGGGACGTTTGAGGGACGGTTGAGGGACGGTTGAGGGACGTTTGAAGGACGGTTGAGAGACGGTTGAGGGACAATTGAGGAACGGTTGAGGGACGGTTAAGGGACGGTTGAGGGACGGTTAAGGAACGATTGAGAAACGGTTGAGGGACGGTTAAGGGACGGTTGAGGGACGGTTGAGAGACGGTTAAGGAACGGTTGAGGAACGGTTGAGGGAAGGTTGAGTGACGGTTGAGTTACGGTTGAGGGATGGTTGAGAAATGGTTGGAAGACGGTTGAGTGACGGTTGAGGGACGGTTGAGGACGGTTGAGGACGGTTGAGAGACGGTTGAGGGACGGTTGAGGGACGGTTGGGGGATGGTTGAGAGACGGTTGAGGGATGGTTGAGAGACGGTTGAGGGATTGTTGATGGACGGTTGAGGGTCGGTTGAGGGACGGTTGAGGGATGGTTGAGGGACGGTTGAAGGACGGTTGAGAGACGGTTGAGGGACGATTGAGGAACGGTTGAGGGACGGTTAAGTGACGGTTGAGGGACGGTTGAGGAACGGTTGAGGAACGGTTGAGGAACGGTTGAGGAACGGTTGAGGGACGGTTGAGGGACGTTTGAGGACCGGTTTAGGGACAGTTGAGAGACGGTTGGGGGACGGTTGAGGGTCGGTTGAGGGATGGTTGAGGGATGATTGAGAGACGGTTGAGGGACTGATGATGGACGGTTGAGGGTTGGTTGAGGGACGGTTGAGGGACGGTTGAAGGACGGTTGAGAGACGGTTGAGGGAAGGTTGAGGGACGCTTGAGGGACGGTTGAGGGTCGGTTGAGGGTCGGTTGAGGGACGGTTAAGGGACGGTTAAGCGACGGTTGAGGGACGGTTGAGGGATGGTTGCGGGACGGTTGAGGGTCGGTTGAGGGACGGTTGAGTGCCGGATGAGGGACGGTTGAGGGACGGTTGAGGAACGGTTGAGGAACGGTTAAGGAACGGTTGAGGGAAGGTTGAGTGGCGGTTGAGGGACGGTTGAGGTATGGTTGAGGGACGTTTGAGGGCCGGTTTAGGCACAGTTGAGAGACGGTTGGGGGACGGTCGAGGGTCGGTTGAGGACGGTTGACGTTGAGGTTGATGTTGAAGTAGAGCTTGAGGTTGAGGTTTAGGTTGACGTTGATTTTGATGTTGAGGATGAGGTTGGGCTTGAAGGGATGGTTGAGGGTCGGTTGAGGGACGGTTGAAGGACGGTTGAGGAACGGTTGAGGGAAGGTTAAGCGACGGTTGAGGGACGGTTGAGGGATGGTTGAGGGTTGGGGGATGGTTGAGGTACGGTTGAGGGTCGGTTGAGGGACGGTTGAGGGACGGTTGAGGGACGGTTGAGGGACGGTTGAGGGACGGTTGAGGACGGTTGAGAGACGGTTGAGGGATAGTTGAGGGACGGTTGAGGGACTGTTGATGGACGGTTGGGGGTCGGTTGAGGGACGGTAGAGGGTCGGTTGAGGGACGGTTGAGGGTCGGTTGAGGGACGGTTGAGGGACAGTTGAGCGACGGTTGAGGGACGGTTGAGGGACGGTTGAGGAACGGTTGAGGGACGGTTGAGGGACGGTTGAGGGACGGTTGAGGGACGGTTGAGGGACGGTTGAGGGACGGTTGAGGGACGGTTGAGGGACGGTTGAGGGACGGTTGAGGGACGGTTGAGGGACGGTTGAGGGACGGTTGAGGGACGGTTGAGGGACGGTTGAGGGACGGTTGAGGGACGTTTGAGGGACGTTTGAGGGCCGGTTTAGGGACAGTTGAGAGACGGTTTGGGGACGGTTGAGGGTCGATTGAGGGACGGTTGAGGGATGGTTGAGGGATGGTTGAGAGACGGTTGAGGGACTGATGATGGACGGTTGAGGGTTGGTTGAGGGACGGTTGAGGGACGGTTGAGCGACGGTTGAGGGATGGTTGAGGGACGGTTGAGGGAAGGTTGAGTGGTGGTTGAGGGACGGTTGAGGGACGGTTGAGGGACGTTTGAGGGCCGGTTTAGGGACAGTTGAGAGACGGTTTTTTGACGGTTGAGGGTCGGTTGAGGGACGGTTGAGGGATGGTTGAGGGATGGTTGAGAGACGGTTGAGGGACTGATGATGGACGGTTGAGGGTTGGTTGAGGGACGGTTGAGGGAAGGTTGAAGGACGCTTGAGGGACGGTTGAGGGACGGTTGAGGGTCGGTTGAGGGTCGGTTGAGGGACGGTTAAGGGACGGTTAAGCGACGGTTGAGGGACGGTTGAGGGATGGTTGAGGGACGGTTGAGGGTCGGTTGAGGGACGGTTGAGTGCCGGTTGAGGGACGGTGAAAGGGACGGTTGAGGAACGGTTGAGGAACGGTTAAGGAACGGTTGAGGGAAGGTTGAGTGGCGGTTGAGGGACGGTTGAGGACGGTTGACGTTGAGGTTGATGTTGAGGTTGAGCTTGAGGTTGAGGTTTAGGTTGACGTTGATTTTGATGTTGAGGATGAGGTTGGGCTTGAAGGGTTGAGGGTCGGTTGAGGGACGGTTGAGGGATGGTTGAGAGACGGTTGACGGACTGATGATGGACGGTTGAGGGTTGGTTGAGGGACGGTTGAGGGAAGGTTGAGTGGCGGTTGAGGGACGGTTGAGGGACGGTTGAGGGATGGTTAAGGGACGGTTGAGGGACGTTTGAGGGCCGGTTTAGGGACAGTTGAGAGACGGTTTGGGGACGGTTGAGGGTCGATTGAGGGACGGTTGAGGGATGATTGAGGGATGGTTGAGAGACGGTTGAGGGACTGATGATGGACGGTTGAGGGTTGGTTGAGGGACGGTTGAGGGACGGTTGAGGGACGGTTGAAGGACGGTTGGGAGACGGTTGAGGGAAGGTTGAGGGACGCTTGAGGGACGGTTGAGGGTCGGTTGAGGGTCGGTTGAGGGACGGT
The DNA here is from genome assembly GCA_937620795.1 of Thecophora atra. NCBI lineage: Eukaryota > Metazoa > Arthropoda > Insecta > Diptera > Conopidae > Thecophora > Thecophora atra. The sequence continues at coordinate 23,586,150 of OW569399.1, read as the reverse complement.
TAAGGGACGGTTAAGCGACGGTTGAGGGACGGTTGAGGGATGCTTGAGGGACGGTTGAGGGTCGGTTGAGGGACGGTTGAGTGCCGGTTGAGGGACGGTTGAGGGACTGTTGAGGAACGGTTGAGGAACGGTTAAGGAACGGTTGAGGGAAGGTTGAGTGGCGGTTGAGGGACGGTTGAGGGACGGTTGAGGGATGGTTGAGGGACGGTTGAGGCTCGTTTGAGGGCCGGTTTAGGGACAGTTGAGAGACGGTTGGGGGACGGTCGAGGGTCGGTTGAGGACGGTTGACGTTGAGGTTGATGTTGAGGTTAAGCTTGAGGTTGAGGTTTAGGTTGCCGTTGATTTTGATGTTGAGGATGGGGTTGGGCTTGAAGGGTTGAGGGTCGGTTGAGGGACGGTTGCAGTTGAGGTTGATGTTGAGGTTGAGCTTGAGGTTGATGTTGAGGTTGAGCTTGAGGTTGAGGTTTAGGTTGACGTTGATTTTGATGTTGAGGATGAGGTTGGGCTTGAAGGGATGGTTGAGGGTCGGTTGAGGGACGGTTGAGGGACGGTTGAGGAACGGTTGAGGGAAGGTTAAGCGACGGTTGAGGGACGGTTGAGGGATGGTTGAGGGTTGGGGGATGGTTGAGGGACGGTTGAGGGACGGTTGAGGGACGGTTGAGTACGGTTGAGAGACGGTTGAGGGACGGTTGAGGGATAGTTGAGGGACGGTTGAGGGACTGTTGATGGACGGTTGAGGGTCGGTTGAGGGACGGTAGAGGGTCGGTTGAGGGACGGTTGAGGGTCGGTTGAGGGACGGTTGAGGGACAGTTGAGCGACGGTTGGGGGACGGTTGAGGGACGGTTGAGGAACGGTTGCGGGACGGTTGAGGGACGGTTGAGGGACGGTTGAGGGACGGTTGAGGGACGGTTGAGGGACTGTTGAGGGACGGTTGAGGGACGGTTGAGGGACGGTTGAGGGACGGTTGAGGGACGGTTGAGCGACGGTTGAGTGATGGTTGAGGGACGGTTGAGGGACTGTTGATGGACGGTTGAGGGTCAGCTGAGGGACGGTTGAGGGACGGTTGAGGGACGGTTGAGAGACGGTTAGGGATGGTTGAGGGACGGTTGAGGGACGGTTGAGGAACAGTTGAGGGACGGTTAAGCGACGGTTGAGGGACGGTTGAGGGATGGTTGAGGGTCGGTTGAGGGACGGTTGAGGGCCGGTTGAGGGACGGTTGAGGGATGGTTGAGGACGGATGAGAGACGGTTGAGGGACGGTTACAGTTGAGGTTGATGTTGAGGTTTAGTTTGACGTTGATGTTGATGTTGAGGATGAGGTTGGGCTTGAAGGGTCGTTTGAGGGACGGTTGAGGGACGGTTGCAGTTTTGGTTGATGTTGAGGTTGAGCATGAGGTTGAGGTTGAGGTTTAGGTTGACGTTGATTTTGATTTTGATGTTGAGGATGAGGTTGGGCTTGAAGGGATGGTTGAGGGTCGGTTGAGGGACGGTTGAGGGACGGTTGAGGAACGGTTGAGGGAAGGTTAAGCGACGGTTGAGGGACGGTTGAGGGACGGTTGAGGGATGGTTGAGGGTTGGGGGATGGTTGAGGGTTGGGGGATGGTTGAGGGACGGTTGAGGGTCGGTTGAGGGACGGTTGAGGAACGGTTAAGGAACGGTTGAGGGAAGGTTGAGTGGCGGTTGAGGGACGGTTGAGGGACGGTTGAGGGATGGTTGAGGGACGGTTGAGGGACGTTTGAGGGCCGGTTCAGGGACAGTTGAGAGACGGTTGGGGGACGGTTGAGGGTCGGTTGAGGGACGTTTGACTTTGAGGTTGATGTTGAGGTTGAGCTTTAGGTTGAGGTTTAGGTTGACCTTGATTTTGAAGTTGAGGATGAGGTTGGGCCTGAAGGGTTGAGGGTCGGTTGAGGGACGGTTGCAGTTGAGGTTGATGTTGAGCCCTACCGCTGGCCGTAAGTATGGCTCCGCTGGCAGTAGGTAGCGCTCCGCTGGCCATAGGTAGGGCTCCGCTGGGCGTAGGTAGGGCTCCGCTGGCCGAAGGTAGGGCTCCGCTGGCCGTAGGTAGAGCTTTGCTTGCAGTATGTAGGGCTCCGCTGGCAGTAGGTAGGGTTCCGCTGGCAGTAGGTAGCGCTCCGCTGGCCGTAGTTAGAGCTTCGCTTGCAGTATGTAGGTCTCCGCTGGCAGTAGGTAGCGCTCCGCTGGCCGTAGGTAGAGATCCGCTGGGAATATGTAGGGCTCCGCTGGCTGTGGGTAAGGCTCCGCTGGGCATAGGTAGGGCTCCGTTGGCCATAGGAAGGGGACTGTGGAGGATTCGGTTGAAGGACGGTTGAGGGACGGTTAAGGGACGGTTGAGGGACAGTTGAGGGACAGTTAAGGGACGGTTAAGGGAAGATTAAGGTACGGTTAAGGAAAGGTTAAGGAACGGTTAAGGAACGGTTAAGTTCCTGATGAGAGACGGTTGAGGGACGGTTGAGGTATGGTTGAGGGACGGTTGAGGGATGGTTGAGTGACGGTTGAGCGACAGTTGAGGACGGATGAGAGACGGTTGAGGGACGGTTGGGGGACTGTTGAGGGATGGTTGAGGGCGGTTGCGGGCCGGTTGAGGGACGGTTGAGGGACGGTTTAGGGACGGTTTAAGGTCGGTTGAAGGACGGTTGAGGGGCGGTTGAGGAGCGGTTGAGGAGCGGTTGAGGTACGGTTGAGGGAGACTTGAGGTTGAGTTTGATGTTGAGGTTGAGGTTGAGCATGAGGTTGAAGTTGAAATTGAGGTTGAGGTTCAGGTTGACGTTGATGTTTAGGTTGAGGTTGAGGACGAGATTGGGCTTGAAAGGATGGCTGAGGGACGGTTGAATGACGATTGAGGGACGGTTGAGGGACGATTGAGGGACGGTTGAGGGACGGTTGAGGGAAGGTTGAGGAACGGTTGAGGAAAGATTGAGGATCGGTTGAGGGATGGTTGAGTGACGGTTGAGGGGCGCTACCTACTGCCAGCGGAGGCCTACCTACGGCCAGCGAAGCGCTACCTACTGCCAGCGGAGCCTTACCTACGGCCAGCGGAGCGGTACCTACTGCCAGCGGAGCCCTACATATTCCAAGCGAAGCTCTAACTACGGCCAGCGAAGCCCTACCTACTGCCAGCGGAGCCATACATACGTCCAGCGGAGCCCTACCTATGGCCAGCGGAACCCTACCTATGGCCAGCGGAGCCCTAGCTATGGCCAGCGGAGCCCTACATACGGCCAGCGGAGCCCTACTTACGTCCAGCGGAGCCCTACCTATGGCCAGCGGAGCGAAGGTTAAGTGACGGTTGATGGACGGTTGATGGACGGTTGAGGACGGATGAGAGACGGTTGAGGGACGGTTGCATTTGAGGTTGATGTTGAGGTTGAGCTTGAGGTTGAGGTTTAGGTTGACGTTGATGGTGATGTTGAGGATGAGGTTGGGCTTGAAGGGATGGTTGGGGGACGGTTGAGGGATGTTTGAGGGTCGGTTGAGGGACGGTTGAGGGTCGGTTGAGGGACGGTTTAGAGACGGTTGAGGGACGATTGAGGAACGGTTGAGGGACGGTTAAGCGACGGTTGAGGGTCGGTTGAGCGACGGTTGAGGGACGGTTGAGGGTCGGTTGAGGGACGGTTGCAGTTGAGGTTGATGTTGAGGTTGAGCTTGAGGTTGAGGTTCAGGTTGACGTTGATTTTGAGGTTGAGGAAGAGGTTCAGCTTGAGGTTGAGGTTCAGGTTGACGTTGATTTTGAGGTTGAGGATGAGGTTGGGCTTGAAGGTATGGTTGAGGGACGGTTGAAGGAGGGTTGAGGGACGGTTGAGGGACGGTTGGCGCACGGTTGAGGGGCGGCTGAGAGACGGTTGAGGCACGGTGAGGGACGGTTGAGGAACGGTTGTGGGATGGTTGAGTGACGGTTGAGGGACGGTTGAGTTTGAGGTTGAGGTTGAGGTTGAGCTTGAGGTTGAGGTTTAGGTTGACGTTGATGTTGATGTTGAGGATGAGGTTGGGCTTGAAGGGATGGTTGGGGGACGGTTGAGGGACGTTTGAGGGTCGGTTGAGGGACGGTTGAGGGTCGGTTGAGGGACGGTTTAGAGACGGTTGAGGGACGATTGAGGAACGGTTGAGGGTCGGTTGAGGGACGGTTGAGTGCCGGTTGAGGGACGGTTGAGGGACGGTTGAGGAACGGTTGAGGAACGGTTAAGGAACGGTTGAGGGAAGGTTGAGTGGCGGTTGAGGGACGGTTGAGGGACGGTTGAGGGATGGTTGAGGGACGGTTGAGGGACGTTTGAGGGCCGGTTTAGGGACAGTTGAGAGACGGTTGAGGGACGGTCGAGGGTCGGTTGAGGACGGTTGACGTTGAGGTTGATGTTGAGGTTGAGCTTGAGGTTGAGGTTTAGGTTGACGTTGATTTTGATGTTGAGGATGAGGTTGGGCTTGATGGGTTGAGGGTCGGTTGAGGGACGGTTGCAGTTGAGGTTGATGTTGAGGTTGAGCTTGAGGTTGAGGTTTAGGTTGACGTTGATTTTGATGTTGAGGATGAGGTTGGGCTTGAATGGATGGTTGAGGGTCGGTTGAGGGACGGTTGAGGGACAGTTGAGGAACGGTTGAGGGAAGGTTAAACGACGGTTGAGGGACGGTTGAGGGATGGTTGAGGGTTAGGGGATGGTTGAGGTACGGTTGAGGGTCGGTTGAGGGACGGTTGAGGGACGGTTGAGGGACGGTTGAGAGACGGTTGAGGGACGGTTGAGGGATAGTTGAGGGACGGTTGAGGGACGGTTGAGGGACTGTTGATGGACGGTTGAGGGTCGGTTGAGGGACGGTAGAGGGTCGGTTGAGAGACGGTTGAGGGTCGGTTGAGGGACGGTTGAGGGTCGGTTGAGGGACGGTTGAGGGACAGTTGAGGGACGGTTGAGGGACGGTTGAGGGACGGTTGAGGGACGGTTGAGGGACGGTTGAGGGACGGTTGAGGGACGGTTGAGGGACGGTTGAGGGACGGTTGAGGAACGGTTGAGGGACGGTTGAGGGACGGTTGAGGGACGGTTCAGCGACGGTTGAGGGATGGTTGAGGGACGGTTGAGGGACTGTTGATGGACGGTTGAGGGTCAGCTGAGGGCCGGTTGAGGGACGGTTGAGGGACGGTTGAGAGACGGTTGAGGGATGGTTGAGGGACGGTTGAGGAACGGTTGAGGGACGGTTGAGGGACGGTTAAGCGACGGTTGAGGGACGGTTGAGGGATGGTTGAGGGTCGGTTGAGGGCCGGTTGAGGGCCGGTTGAGGGACGGTTGAGGGATGGTTGAGGACGGATGAGAGACGGTTGAGGGACGGTTACAGTTGAGGTTGATGTTGAGGTTTAGTTTGACGTTGATGTTGATGTTGAGGATGAGGTTGGGCTTGAAGGGACGTTTGAGGGACGGTTGCACTTGAGGTTGATGTTGAGGTTGAGCTTGAGGTTGAGGTTGAGGTTTAGGTTGACGTTGATTTTGATTTTGATGTTGAGGATGAGGTTGGGCTTGAAGGGATGGTTGAGGGTCGGTTGAGGGACGGTTGAGGGACGGTTGAGGAACGGTTGAGAGAAGGTTAAGCGACTGTTGAGGGACGGTTGAGGGATGGTTTGGGTTGGTGGATGGTTGAGGGTTGGGGGATGGTTGAGGGACGGTTGAGGGACGGTTGAGGGACGGTTGAGGAACGGTTGAGGGAAGGTTAAGCGACGGTTGAGGGACGGTTGAGGGACGGTTGAGGGACGGTTGAGGGATGGTTAAGGGTTGGGGGATGGTTGAGGGTTGGGGGATGGTTGAGGGACGGTTGAGGGTCGGTTGAGGGACGGTTGAGGAACGGTTAAGGAACGGTTGAGGGAAGGTTGAGTGGCGGTTGAGGGACGGTTGAGGGACGGTTGAGGGATGGTTGAGGGACGGTTGAGGGACGTTTGTGGGCCGGTTCAGGAACAGTTGAGAGACGGTTGGGGGACGGTTGAGGGTCGGTTGAGGGACGTTTGACGTTGAGGTTGATGTTGAGGTTGAGCTTGAGGTTGAGGTTTAGGTTGACCTTGATTTTGATGTTGAGGATGAGGTTGGGCCTGAAGGGTTGAGGGTCGGTTGAGGGACGGTTGCAGTTGAGGTTGATGTTGAGCCCTACCGCTGGCCGTAAGTATGGCTCCGCTGGCAGTAGGTAGCGCTCCGCTGGCCATAGGTAGGGCTCCGCTGGGCGTAGGTAGGGCTCCGCTGGCCGAAGGTAGGGCTCCACTGGCCGTAGGTAGAGCTTTGCTTGCAGTATGTAGGGCTCCGCTGGCAGTAGGTAGGGCTCCGGTGGCAGTAGGTAGCGCTCCGCTGGCCGTAGGTAGGGCTCCGCTGGCCGTAGTTAGAGCTTCGCTTGCAGTATGTAGGTCTCCGCTGGTAGTATGTAGGTCTCCGCTGGCAGTAGGTAGCGCTCCGCTGGCCGTAGGTAGAGATCCGCTGGGAATATGTAGGGCTCCGCTGGCTGTGGGTAAGGCTCCGCTGGGCATAGGTAGGGCTCCGTTGGCCATAGGAAGGGGACTGTGGAGGATTCGGTTGAGGGACGGTTGAGGGACGGTTGAGGGACGGTTGAGGGACGGTTGAGGGACGGTTGAGGGACAGTTAAGGGACGGTTAAGGGAAGATTAAGGTACGGTTAAGGAACGGTTAAGGAACGGTTAAGGAACGGTTAAGTTACTGATGAGAGACGGTTGAGGGACGGTTGAGGGACGGTTGAGGTATGGTTGAGGGACGGTTGAGGGATGGTTGAGTGACGGTTGAGCGACAGTTGAGGACGGATGAGAGATGGTTGAGGGACGGTTGGGGGACTGTTGAGGGATGGTTGAGGGCGGTTGCGGGCCGGTTGAGGGACGGTTGAGGGACGGTTTAGGGACGGTTTAAGGTCGGTTGAAGGACGGTTGAGGGGCGGTTGAGGAGCGGTTGAGGGGCGGTTGAGGAGCGGTTGAGGAGCGGTTGAGGTACGGTTGAGGTACGGTTGAGGGAGACTTGAGGTTGAGTTTGAGGTTGAGGTTGAGGTTGAGCATGAGGTTGAAGTTGAAATTGAGGTTGAGGTTCAGGTTGATGTTGATGTTGAGGTTGAGGTTGAGGACGAGATTGGGCTTGAAAGGATGGTTGAGGGACGGTTGAATGACGATTGAGGGACGGTTGAGGGACGATTGAGGGACGGTTGAGGGACGGTTGAGGGAAGGTTGAGGAACGGTTGAGGAAAGATTGAAGATCGGTTGAGGAATGGTTGAGTGACGGTTGAGGGGCGCTACCTACTGCCAGCGGAGGCCTACCTACGGCCAGGGAAGCGCTACCTACTGCCAGCGGAGCCTTACCTACGGCCAGCGGAGCGGTACCTACTGCCAGCGGAGCCCTACATATTCCAAGCGAAGCTCTAACTACGGCCAGCGAAGCCCTACCTACTGCCAGCGGAGCCATACATACGTCCAGCGGAGCCCTACCTATGGCCAGCGGAGCCCTACCTATGGCCAGCGGAGCCCTACATACGGCCAGCGGAGCCCTACTTACGGCCAGCGGAGCCCTACCTATGGCCAGCGGAGCGAAGCTTAAGTGACGGTTGATGGACGGTTGATGGACGGTTGAGGAACGGTTGAGGGAAGGTTAAGCGACGGTTGAGGGACGGTTGAGGGATGGTTGAGGGTTGGGGGATGGTTGAGGGACGGTTGAGGGACGGTTGAGGGACGGTTGAGTACGGTTGAGAGACGGTTGAGGGTCGGTTGAGGGACGGTTGAGGGTCGGTTGAGGGACGGTTGAGGGACAGTTGAGCGACGGTTGGGGGACGGTTGAGGGACGGTTGAGGAACGGTTGCGGGACGGTTGAGGGACGGTTGAGGGACGGTTGAGGGACGGTTGAGGGACGGTTGAGGGACGGTTGAGGGACGGTTGAGGGACGGTTGAGGGACGGTTGAGGGACGGTTGAGTGATGGTTGAGGGACGGTTGAGGGACTGTTGATGGACGGTTGAGGGTCAGCTGAGGGACGGTTGAGGGACGGTTGAGGGACGGTTGAGGGACGGTTGAGGGACGGTTGAGGGACGGTTGAGAGACGGTTAGGGATGGTTGAGGGACGGTTGAGGAACAGTTGAGGGACGGTTGAGGGACGGTTAAGCGACGGTTGAGGGACGGTTGAGGGATGGTTGAGGGTCGGTTGAGGGACGGTTGAGGGCCGGTTGAGGGACGGTTGAGGGATGGTTGAGGACGGATGAGAGACGGTTGAGGGACGGTTACAGTTGAGGTTGATGTTGAGGTTTAGTTTGACGTTGATGTTGATGTTGAGGATGAGGTTGGGCTTGAAGGGTCGTTTGAGGGACGGTTGAGGGACGGTTGCAGTTTTGGTTGATTATGAGGTTGAGCATAAGGTTGAGGTTGAGGTTTAGGTTGACGTTGATTTTGATTTTGATGTTGAGGATGAGGTTGGGCTTGAAGGGATGGTTGAGGGTCGGTTGAGGGACGGTTGAGGGACGGTTGAGGAACGGTTGAGGGAAGGTTAAGCGACGGTTGAGGGACGGTTGAGGGACGGTTGAGAGATGGTTGAGGGTTGTGGGATGGTTGAGGGTTGGGGGATGGTTGAGGGACGGTTGAGGGTCGGTTGAGGGACGGTTGAGGAACGGTTAAGGAACGGTTGAGGGAAGGTTGAGTGGCGGTTGAGGGACGGTTGAGGGACGGTTGAGGGATGGTTGAGGGACGGTTGAGGGACGTTTGAGGGCCGGTTCAGGGACAGTTGAGAGACGGTTGGGGGACGGTGGAGGGTCGGTTGAGGGACGTTTGACTTTGAGGTTGATGTTGAGGTTGAGCTTTAGGTTGAGGTTTAGGTTGACGTTGATTTTGATGTTGAGGATGAGGTTGGGCCTGAAGGGTTGAGGGTCGGTTGAGGGACGGTTGCAGTTGAGGTTGATGTTGAGCCCTACCGCTGGCCGTAAGTATGGCTCCGCTGGCAGTAGGTAGCGCTCCGCTGGCCATAGGTAGGGCTCCGCTGGGCGTAGGTAGGGCTCCGCTGGCCGAAGGTAGGGCTCCGCTGGCCGTAGGTAGAGCTTTGCTTGCAGTATGTAGGGCTCCGCTGGCAGTAGGTAGGGTTCCGCTGGCAGTAGGTAGCGCTCCGCTGGCCGTAGGTAGGGCTCCGCTGGCCGTAGTTAGAGCTTCGCTTGCAGTATGTAGGTCTCCGCTGGCAGTAGGTAGCGCTCCGCTGGCCGTAGGTAGAGATCCGCTGGGAATATGTAGGGCTCCGCTGGCTGTGGGTAAGGCTCCGCTGGGCATAGGTAGGGCTCCGTTGGCCATAGGAAGGGGACTGCGAAGGATTCGGTTGAAGGACGGTTGAGGGACGGTTAAGGGACGGTTGAGGGACAGTTGAGGGACAGTTAAGGGACGGTTAAGGGAAGATTAAGGTACGGTTAAGGAAAGGTTAAGGAACGGTTAAGGAACGGTTAAGTTACTGATGAGAGACGGTTGAGGGACGGTTGAGGGACGGTTGAGGTATGGTTGAGGGACGGTTGAGGGATGGTTGAGTGACGGTTGAGCGACAGTTGAGGACGGATGAGAGACGGTTGAGGGACGGTTGGGGGACTGTTGAGGGATGGTTGAGGGCGGTTGCGGGCCGGTTGAGGGACGGTTGAGGGACGGTTTAGGGACGGTTTAAGGTCGGTTGAAGGACGGTTGAGGGGCGGTTGAGGAGCGGTTGAGGAGCGGTTGAGGAGCGGTTGAGGTACGGTTGAGGGAGACTTGAGGTTGAGTTTGAGGTTGAGGTTGAGGTTGAGCATGAGGTTGAAGTTGAAATTGAGGTTGAGGTTCAGGTTGACGTTGATGTTTAGGTTGAGGTTGAGGACGAGATTGGGCTTGAAAGGATGGCTGAAGGACGGTTGAATGACGATTGAGGGACGGTTGAGGGACGATTGAGGGACGGTTGAGGGACGGTTGAGGGAAGGTTGAGGAACGGTTGAGGAAAGATTGAGGATCGGTTGAGGGATGGTTGAGTGACGGTTGAGGGGCGCTACCTACTGCCAGCGGAGGCCTACCTACGGCCAGCGAAGCGCTACCTACTGCCAGCGGAGCTTACCTACGGCCAGCGGAGCGGTACCTACTGCCAGCGGAGCCCTACATATTCCAAGCGAAGCTCTAACTACGGCCAGCAAAGCCCTACCTACTGCCAGCGGAGCCATACATACGTCCAGCGGAGCCCTACCTATGGCCAGCGGAGCCCTACCTATGGCCAGCGGAGCCCTACCTATGGCCAGCGGAGTCCTAGCTATGGCCAGCGGAGCCCTACATACGGCCAGCGGAGCCCTACTTACGTCCAGCGGAGCCCTACCTATGGCCAGCGGAGCGAAGGCTAAGTGACGGTTGATGGACGGTTGATGGACGGTTGAGGACGGATGAGAGACGGTTGAGGGACGGTTGCAGTTGAGGTTGATGTTGAGGTTGAGCTTGAGGTTGAGGTTTAGGTTGACGTTGATGTTGATGTTGAGGATGAGGTTGGGCTTGAAGGGATGGTTGGGGGACGGTTGAGGGATGTTTGAGGGTCGGTTGAGGGACGGTTGAGGGTCGGTTGAGGGACGGTTTAGAGACGGTTGAGGGACGATTGAGGAACGGTTGAGGGACGGTTAAGCGACGGTTGAGGGTCGGTTGAGGGACGGTTGAGGGTCGGTTGAGGGAGGGTTGAGTGACGGTTGAGGGACGGTTGAGGAAGGATGAGAGACGGTTGAGGGACGGTTGCAGTTGAGGTTGATGTTGAGGTTGAGCTTGAGGTTGAGGTTCAGGTTGACGTTGATTTTGAGGTTGAGGATGAGGTTCAGCTTGAGGTTGAGGTTCAGGTTGACGTTGATTTTGAGGTTGAGGATGAGGTTGGGCTTGAAGGTATGGTTGAGGGACGGTTGAAGGAGGGTTGAGGGACGGTTGAGGGACGGTTGGCGCACGGTTGAGGGGCGGCTGAGAGACGGTTGAGGCACGGTGAGGGACGGTTGAGGAACGGTTGTGGGATGGTTGAGTGACGGTTGAGGGACGGTTGAGTTTGAGGTTGAGGTTGAGGTTGAGCTTGAGGTTGAGGTTTAGGTTGACGTTGATGTTGATGTTGAGGATGAGGTTGGGCTTGAAGGGATGGTTGGGGGACGGTTGAGGGACGTTTGAGGGTCGGTTGAGGGACGGTTGAGGGTCGGTTGAGGGTCGGTTGAGGGACGGTTTAGAGACGGTTGAGGGATGGTTGAGGGACGGTTGAGGGACGTTTGAGGGCCGGTTTAGGGACAGTTGAGAGACGGTTGGGGGACGGTCGAGGGTCGGTTGAGGACGGTTGACGTTGAGGTTGATGTTGAGGTTGAGCTTGAGGTTGAGGTTTAGGTTGACGTTGATTTTGATGTTGAGGATGAGGTTGGGCTTGAAGGGTTGAGGGTCGGTTGAGGGACGGTTGCAGTTGAGGTTGATGTTGAGGTTGAGCTTGAGGTTGAGGTTTAGGTTGACGTTGATTTTGATGTTGAGGATGAGGTTGGGCTTGAAGGGATGGTTGAGGTACGGTTGAGGGTCGGTTGAGGGACGGTTGAGGGACGGTTGAGGGACGGTTGAGAGACGGTTGAGGGACGGTTGAGGGATAGTTGAGGGACGGTTGAGGGACTGTTGATGGACGGTTGAGGGTCGGTTGAGGGACGGTAGAGGGTCGGTTGAGGGACGGTTGAGGGTCGGTTGAGGGACGGTTGAGGGACAGTTGAGCGACGGTTGAGGGACAGTTGAGGGACGGTTGAGGGACGGTTGAGGGACGGTTGAGGGACGGTTGAGGGACGGTTGAGGGACGGTTGAGGGACGGTTGAGGGACGGTTGAGGGACGGTTGAGGGACGGTTGAGGGACGGTTGAGGAACGGTTGAGGGACGGTTGAGGGACGGTTGAGGGACGGTTCAGCGACGGTTGAGGGATGGTTGAGGGACGGTTGAGGGACTGTTGATGGACGGTTGAGGGTCAGCTGAGGGACGGTTGAGGGACGGTTGAGGGACGGTTGAGAGACGGTTGAGGGATGGTTGAGGGACGGTTGAGGAACGGTTGAGGGACGGTTGAGGGACGGTTGAGCGACGGTTGAGGGACGGTTGAGGGATGGTTGAGGGTCGGTTGAGGGCCGGTTGAGGGCCGGTTGAGGGACGGTTGAGGGATGGTTGAGGACGGATGAGAGACGGTTGAGGGACGGTTACAGTTGAGGTTGATGTTGAGGTTTAGTTTGACGTTGATGTTGATGTTGAGGATGAGGTTGGGCTTGAAGGGACGTTTGAGGGACGGTTGCAGTTGAGGTTGATGTTGAGGTTGAGCTTGAGGTTGAGGTTGAGGTTTAGGTTGACGTTGATTTTGATTTTGATGTTGAGGATGAGGTTGGGCTTGAAGGGATGGTTGAGGGTCGGTTGAGGGACGGTTGAGGGACGGTTGAGGAACGGTTGAGAGAAGGTTAAGCGACGGTTGAGGGACGGTTGAGGGATGGTTTGGGTTGGTGGATGGTTGAGGGTTGGGGGATGGTTGAGGGACGGTTGAGGGTCGGTTGAGGGACGGTTGAGGAACGGTTAAGGAACGGTTGAGGGAAGGTTGAGTGGCGGTTGAGGGACGGTTGAGGGACGGTTGAGGGATGGTTGAGGGACGGTTGAGGGACGTTTGAGGGCCGGTTCAGGAACAGTTGAGAGACGGTTGGGGGACGGTTGAGGGTCGGTTGAGGGACGTTTGACGTTGAGGTTGATGTTGAGGTTGAGCTTGAGGTTGAGGTTTAGGTTGACCTTGATTTTGATGTTGAGGATGAGGTTGGGCCTGAAGGGTTGAGGGTCGGTTGAGGGACGGTTGAGGGGCGGTTGAGGAGCGGTTGAGGAGCGGTTGAGGTACGGTTGAGGGAGACTTGAGGTTGAGTTTGAGGTTGAGGTTGAGGTTGAGCATGAGGTTGAAGTTGAAATTGAGGTTGAGGTTCAGGTTGATGTTGATGTTGAGGTTGAGGTTGAGGACGAGATTGGGCTTGAAAGGATGGTTGAGGGACGGTTGAATGACGATTGAGGGACGGTTGAGGGACGATTGAGGGACGGTTGAGGGACGGTTGAGGGAAGGTTGAGGAACGGTTGAGGAAAGATTGAGGATCGGTTGAGGGATGGTTGAGTGACGGTTGAGGGGCGCTACCTACTGCCAGCGGAGGCCTACCTACAGCCAGGGAAGCGCTACCTACTGCCAGCGGAGCCTTACCTACGGCCAGCGGAGCGGTACCTACTGCCAGCGGAGCCCTACATATTCCAAGCGAAGCTCTAACTACGGCCAGCGAAGCCCTACCTACTGCCAGCGGAGGCATACATACGTCCAGCGGAGCCCTACCTATGGCCAGCGGAGCCCTACCTATGGCCAGCGGAGCCCTACATACGGCCAGCGGAGCCCTACTTACGGCCAGCGGAGCCCTACCTATGGCCAGCGGAGCGAAGCTTAAGTGACGGTTGATGGACGGTTGATGGACGGTTGAGGACGGATGAGAGACGGTTGAGGGACGGTTGCAGTTGAGGTTGATGTTGAGGTTGAGCTTGAGGTTGAGGTTTAGGTTGACGTTGACGTTGATGTTGAGGATGAGGTTGTGCTTGAAGGGATGGTTGGGGGACGGTTGAGGGACGTTTGAGGGTCGGTTGAGGGACGGTTGAGGGTCGGTTGAGGGACGGTTTAGAGACGGTTGAGGGACGATTGAGGAACGGTTGAGGGACGGTTAAGCGACGGTTGAGGGTCGGTTGAGGGACGGTTAAGGGTTGGTTGAGGGAGGGTTGAGTGACGGTTGAGGGACGGTTGAGGACGGATGAGAGACGGTTGAGGGACGGTTGCAGTTGAGGTTGATGATGAGGTTGAGCTTGAGGTTGAGGTTTAGGTTGACGTTGATGTTGATGTTGAGGATGAGGTTGGGCTTGAAGGGATGGTTGGGGGACGGTTGAGGGACGTTTGAGGGTCGGTTGAGGGACGGTTGAGGGTCGGTTGAGGGACGGTTTAGAGACGGTTGAGGGACGATTGAGGAACGGTTGAGGGACGGTTAAGCGACGGTTGAGGGTCGGTTGAGGGACGGTTGAGGGACGGTTGAGGGACAGTTGAGGGTCGGTTGAGGGACGGTTGAGGGACGGTTAAGGGACGGTTAAGGGAAGGTTAAGGAACGGTTAAGGAACGGTAAAGGTTAAGTTAAGTTACTGATGAGAGACGGTTGAGAGATGGTTGAGGGACGGTTGAGGGATGGTTGAGTGACGGTTGAGCGACAGTTAAGGACGGATGAGAAACGGTTGAGGGACGGTTGCGGGACTGTTGAGGGAGGGTTGAGTGACGGTTGAGGGACGGTTGAGGACGGATGAGAGACGGTTGAGGGACGGTTGCAGTTGAGGTTGATGATGAGGTTGAGCTTGAGGTTGAGGTTTAGGTTGACGTTGATGTTGATGTTGAGGATGAGGTTGGGCTTGAAGGGATGGTTGGGGGACGGTTGAGGGACGTTTGAGGGTCGGTTGAGGGACGGTTGAGGGTCGGTTGAGGGCCGGTTTAGAGACGATTGAGGGACGATTGAGGAACGGTTGAGGGACGGTTAAGCGACGGTTGAGGGTCGGTTGAGGGACGGTTGAGGACGGTTGGGATGGTTGGGGGCGGTTGCGACCCGGTTGAGGGACGGTTGAGGGACGGTTGAGGGACGGTTTAGGGACAGTATAAGGTCGGTTGAAGGACGGTTGGGGGGCGGTTGAGGAGCGGTTGAGGTACGGTTGAGGGAGAGTTGAGGTTGAGTTTGAGGTTGAGGTTGAGGTTGAGCATGAGGTTGAGGTTGAACTTGAAGTTGAAGATGAGGTTGTAGTTGAGGGTGAAGTTGAGGTTGTCGTTGACGTTGACGTTGAGGCTGAGGTTGAGATTGATGTTGAGATTGAAGTTAAAGTTAAAGTTAAAGTTAAAATTAAAGTTAAAGTTAAAGTTAAATTTTAAAGTTAAAGTTAAAGTTAAAGTTAACGTTAAAGTTAAAGTTAAAGTTGAAGTTGAAGTCAACCGTCCCTCAACCATCCCTCAACCGTCGCTCAACCATCCCTCAACCGTCGCTCAACCGTCCCTCAACCATCCCTCAACCGTCGCTCAACCCTCCCTCAACCGTCCCTCAACCGACCCTCAACCGTCACTCAACCTTCCCTCAACCGTTCCTCTACCGTCCCTCAACCGTCGCTTAACCGTCCCTCAACCGTTCCTCAATCGTCCCTCAACCGTCTCTCAACCGTCCCTCAACCGTCCGTCAACCATCCCTTCAAGACCAACCTCATCCTCAACATCAACATCAACGTCAACCTAAACCTCAACCTCAAGCTCAACCTCAACATCAACCTCAACTGCAACCGTCCCTCAACCGTCTCTCATCCGCCCTCAACCGTCCCACAACCGTCGCTTAGCCGTCCCTCAACCGTTCCTCAATTGTCCCTCAACCATCTCTTAACCGTGCCTCACCCGTCCCTCAACCGTCCCTCAACCATCCCTCAACCGTAGCTCAACCGTCCCTCAACCGTCCCTCAACCGTCCCTCAACCTACCCTGAACCGTCCATCAACAGTCCCTCAACCGTCCCTCAACCGTCCCTCAACCGTCCCTCAACCGTCCCTCAACCGTCCCTCAACCGTCCCTCAACCATCCCTCAACCGTCCCTCAACCGTCCCTCAACCGTCGCTCAACCCTCCCTCAACCGTCCCTCAACCGACCCTCAACCGTCACTCAACCTTCCCTCAACCGTTCCTCTACCGTCCCTCAACCGTCGCTTAACCGTCCCTCAACCGTTCCTTAATCGTCCCTCAACCGTCTCTCAACCGTCCCTCAACCGTCCGTCAACCATCCCTTCAAGACCAACCTCATCCTCAACATCAACATCAACGTCAACCTAAACCTCAACCTCAAGCTCAACCTCAACATTAACCTCAACTGCAACCGTCCCACAACCGTCTCTCATCCGTCCTCAACCGTCCATCAACCGTCACTCAACCTTCCCTCAACCTTTCCTCAACCGTCCCACAACCGTCGCTTAACCGTCCATCAACCGTTCCTCAATCGTCCCTCAACCGTCCCTCAACCGTCCCTCAACCGTACCTCAACCGTCCCTTCAAGCCCAACCTCATCCTCAACATCAACATCAACGTCAACCTAAACCTCAACCTCAAGCTCAACCTCAACATCAACCTGAACTGCAACCGTCCCTCAACCGTCTCTCATCCGTCCTCAACCGTCCATCAACCGTCACTCAACCTTCCCTCAACCTTTCCTCAACCGTCCCACAACCGTCGCTTAACCGTCCATCAACCGTTCCTCAATCGTCCCTCAACCGTCCCTCAACCGTACCTCAACCGTCCCTCAACCGTCCCTCAACCGTCCCTCAACCGTCCCTCAACCGTCCCTCAACCGTCCCTCAACCGTCCCTCAACCGTCCCTCAACCGTCCCTAACCGTCCCTCAACCATCCCTCTACCGTCGCTCAACCGTTCCTCAACCGTCCCTCAACCGTCCCTCAACCGTCCCTCAACCGTCCCTCAACCGTCCCTCAACCGTCCCTCAACCGTCCCTCAACCGTCCGTCAACCGTCCCTCAACCGTCCCTCAACCGTCCTCAACCATCCCTCAACCGTCCCTCAACCGGCCCTCAACCGTCCCTCAACAGACCCTCAACCGTCCGTCAACCGTCCCTCAACAATCCCTTCAAGCCCAACCTCATCCTCAACATCAACATCAACGTCAACCTAAACCTCAACCTCAAGCTCAACCTCAACATCAACCTGAACTGCAACCGTCCCTCAACCGTCTCTCATCCGTCCTCAACCGTCCATCAACCGTCACTCAACCTTCCCTCAACCTTTCCTCAACCGTCCCACAACCGTCGCTTAACCGTCCATCAACCGTTTCTCAATCGTCCCTCAACCGTCCCTCAGCCGTACCTCAACCCTCCCTCAACCGTCCCTCAACCGCCCCTAACCGTCCCTCAACCATCCCTCAACCGTCGCTCAACCGTCCCCCAACCGTCCCTCAACCGTCCCTCAACCGTCCCTCAACCGTCCCTCAACCGTCCCTCAACCGTCCCTCAACCGTCCCTCAACTGTCCGTCAACTGTCCCTCAACCGTTCCTCAACCGTCCTCAACCATCCCTCAACCGACCCTCAACCATCCCTTCAAGACCAACCTCATCCTCAACATCAACATCAACGTCAACCTAAACCTCAACCTCAAGCTCAACCTCAACATCAACCTGAACTGCAACCGTCCCTCAACCGTCTCTCATCCGCCCTCAACCGTCCCTCAACAGACCCTCAACCGTCCCTCAACCATCCCTCAACCGTCCCTCAACCGTCCCTCAACCGTCCCTCAACCATCCCTTCAAGCCCAACCTCATCCTCAACATCAACATCAACGTCAACCTAAACCGCAACCTCAAGCTCAACCTCAACATTAACCTCAACTGCAACCGTCCCACAACCGTCTCTCATCCGTCCTCAACCGTCCATCAACCGTCACTCAACCTTCCCTCAACCTTTCCTCAACAGTCCCACAACCGTCGCTTAACCGTCCATCAACCGTTCCTCAATCGTCCCTCAACCGTCCCTCAACCGTCCCTCAACCGTCCCTCAACCGTACCTCAACCGTCCCTTCAAGCCCAACCTCATCCTCAACATCAACATCAACGTCAACCTAAACCTCAACCTCAAGCTCAACCTCAACATCAACCTGAACTGCAACCGTCCCTCAACCGTCTCTCATCCGTCCTCAACCGTCCATCAACCGTCACTCAACCTTCCCTCAACCTTTCCTCAACCGTCCCACAACCGTCGCTTAACCGTCCATCAACCGTTCCTCAATCGTCCCTCAACCGTCCCTCAACCGTACCTCAACCGTCCCTCAACCGTCCCTCAATCGTCCCTCAACCGTTCCTCAACCGTCCCTCAACCGTCCCTCAACCGTCCCTCAACCGTCCCTCAACCGTCCCTCAACCGTCCCTCAACCGTCCCTCAACCGTCCGTCAACCGTCCCTCAACCGTCCCTCAACCGTCCCTCAACTGGCCCTCAACCGTCCCTCAACAGACCCTCAACCGTCCCTCAACCATCCCTCAACCGTCCGTCAACCGTCCCTCAACCGTCCCTCAACCGTCCCTCAACCGTCCCTCAACCGTCCCTCAACCGTCCTCAACCATCCCTCAACCGACCCTCAACCATCCCTTCAAGCCCAACCTCATCCTCAACATCAACATCAACGTCAACCTAAACCTCAACCTCAAGCTCAACCTCAACATCAACCTGAACTGCAACCGTCCCTCAACCGTCTCTCATCCGCCCTCAACAGTCCTTCAACAGACCCTCAACCGTCCCTCAACCGTCCCTCAACCATCCCTTCAAGCCCAACCTCATCCTCAACATCAACATCAACGTCAACCTAAACCTCAACCTCAAGCTCAACCTCAACATTAACCTCAACTGCAACCGTCCCACAACCGTCTCTCATCCGTCCTCAACCGTCCATCAACCGTCCATCAACCGTCACTCAACCTTCCCTCAACCTTTCCTCAACCGTCCCACAACCGTCGCTTAACCGTCCATCAACCGTTCCTCAACCGTCCCTCAACCGTCCCTCAACCGTCCCTCAACCGTCCCTCAACCGTACCTCAACCGTCCCTTCAAGCCCAACCTCATCCTCAACATCAACATCAACGTCAACCTAAACCTCAACCTCAAGCTCAACCTCAACATCAACCTGAACTGCAACCGTCCCTCAACCGTCTCTCATCCGTCCTCAACCGTCCATCAATTGTCACTCAACCTTCCCTCAACCTTTCCTCAACCGTCCCACAACCGTCGCTTAACCGTCCATCAACCGTTCCTCAATCGTCGCTCAACCGTCCCTCAACCGTACCTCAACCGTCCCTCAACCGTCCCTCAATCGTCCCTCAACCGTTCCTCAACCGTCCCTCAACCGTCCCTCAACCGTCCCTCAACCGTTCCTCAATCGTCCCTCAACCGTCCCTCAACCGTCCCTCAAACGTCCCTCAACCGTCCCTCAACCGTCCCTCAACCGTCCCTCAACCGTCCCTAACCGTCCCTCAACCATCCCTCAACCATCCCTCAACCGTCGCTCAACCGTTCCTCAACCGTCCCTCAACCGTCCCTCAACCGTCCCTCAACCGTCCCTCAACCGTCCCTCAACCGTCCCTCAACCGTCCCTCAACCGTCCCTCAACCGTCCCTCAACCGTCCGTCAACCGTCCGTCAACCGTCCCTCAACCGTCCTCAATCATCCCTCAACCGTCCCTCAACCGGCCCTCAACCGTCCCTCAACAGACCCTCAACCGTCCCTCAACCATCCCTCAACCGTCCCTCAACCGTCCCTCAACCATCCCTTCAAGCCCAACCTCATCCTCAACATCAACATCAACGTCAACCTAACCCTCAACCTCAAGCTCAACCTCAACATTAACCTCAACTGCAACCGTCCCACAACCGTCTTTCATCCGTCGTCAACCGTCCATAAACCGTCACTCAACCTTCCCTCAACCGTCCCTCAACCGTCCCTCAACCGTCCCTCAACCGTCCCTCAACCGTCCCTCAACCGTCCCTCAACCGTCCGTAAACCGTCCTTCAACCGTCCGTAAACCGTCCCTCAACCGTCCCTCAACCGTCCTCAACCATCCCTCAACCGTCCCTCAACCGGCTCTCAACCGTCCCTCAACAGACCCTCAACCGTCCCTCAACCATCCCTCAACCGTCCCTTCAAGCCCAACCTCATCCTCAACATCAACATCAACGTCAACCTAAACCTCAACCTCAAGCTCAACCTCAACATCAACCTGAACTGCAACCGTCCCTCAACCGTCTCTCATCCGTCCTCAACCGTCCATCAACCGTCACTCAACCTTCCCTCAACCTTTCCTCAACCGTCCCACAACCGTCGCTTAACCGTCCATCAACCGTTCCTCAATCGTCCCTCAACCGTCCCTCAACCCTCCCTCAACCGTCCCTCAACCGTCCCTCAACCGTCCCTCAACCGTCCCTCAGCCGTCCCTCAACCGTCCCTCAACCGACCCTAACCGTCCCTCAACCATCCCTCAACCGTCGCTCAACCGTCCCTCAACCGTCCCTCAACCGTCCCTCAACCGTCCTCAACCATCCCTCAGCCGACCCTCAACCATCCCTTCAAGCCCAACCTCATCCTCAACATCAACATCAACGTCAACCTAAACCTCAACCTCAAGCTCAACCTCAACATCAACCTGAACTGCAACCGTCCCTCAACCGTCTCTCATCCGCCCTCAACCGTCCCTCAACAGACCCTCAACCGTCCCTCAACCATTCCTCAACCGTCCCTCAACCGTCCCTCAACCATACCTTCAAGCCCAACCTCATCCTCAACATCAACATCAACGTCAACCTAAACCTCAACCTCAAGCTCAACCTCAACATTAACCTCAACTGCAATCGTCCCACAACCGTCTCTCATCCGTCCTCAACCGTCCATCAACCGTCACTCAACCTTCCCTCAACCTTTCCTCAACCGTCCCACAACCGTCGCTTAACCGTCCATCAACCGTTCCTCAATCGTCCCTCAACCGTCCCTCAACCGTCCCTCAACCGTCCCTCAACCGTCCCTCAACCGTACCTCAACCGTCCCTTCAAGCCCAACCTCATCCTCAACATCAACATCAACGTCAACCTAAACCTCAACCTCAAGCTCAACCTCAACATCAACCTGAACTGCAACCGTCCCTCAACCGTCTCTCATCCGTCCTCAACCGTCCATCAACCGTCGCTCAACCGTCCCTCAATCGTCCCTCAACCGTTCCTCAACCGTCCCTCAACCGTCCCTCAACCGTCCCTCAACCGTCCCTCAACCGTCCCTCAACCGTCCCTCAACCGTCCCTCAACCGTCCCTCAACCGTCCCTCAACCGTCCCTCAACCGTCCCTCAACCGTCCGTCAACCGTCCCTCAACCGTCCCTCAACCGTCCTCAACCATCCCTCAACCGACCCTCAACCATCTCTTCAAGCCCAACCTCATCCTCAACATCAACATCAACGTCAACATAAACCTCAACCTCAAGCTCAACCTCAACATCAACCTGAACTGCAACCGTCCCTCAACCGTCTCTCATCCGTCCTCAACCGTCCATCAACCGTCACTCAACCTTCCCTCAACCTTTCCTCAACCGTCGCTTAACCGTCCATCAACCGTTCCTCAATCGTCCCTCAACCGTCCCTCAACCGTACCTCAACCGTCCCTCAACCGTCCCTCAACCGTCCCTCAACCGTCCCTCAACCGTAACTCAACCGTCCCTCAACCGTCCCTAACCGTCCCACAACCATCCCTCAACCGTCGCTCAACCGTCCCTCAACCGTCCCCCAACCGTCCCCCAACCGTCCCCCAAACGTCCCCCAACCGTCCCTCAACCGTCCCTCAACCGTCCCTCAATCGTCCCTCAACCGTCCCTCAACCGTTCGTCAACCGTCCCTCAACCGTCCCTCAACCGTCCCTCAACCATCCCTCAACCATACCTCAACCGTCCCTCAACCGTCCCTCAACCGTCCCTCAACCGTCCCTCAACCGTCGCTCAACCGTCCCTCAACCGTCCCTCAACCGTCCCTCAACCGTCCCTCAACCGTCCGTCAACCGTCCCTCAACCGTCCCTCAACCGTCCTCAACCATCCCTCAACCGTCCCTCAACCGGCCCTCAACCGTCCCTCAACAGACCCTCAACCGTCCCTCAACCATCCCTCAACCATCCCTCAACCATCCCTCAACCATCCCTCAACCATCCCTCAACCGTCCCTCAACCGTCCCTCAACCGTCCCTCAACCGTCCCTCAACCGTCCCTCAACCGTCCCTCAACCGTCCCTCAACCGTCCCTCAACCATCCCTCAACCGTCGCTCAACCGTCCCTCAACCGACCCTCAACCGTCACTCAACCTTCCCTCAACCGTTCATCTACCGTCCCTCTACCGTCCCTCAACCGTCGCTTAACCGTCCCTCAACCGTTCCTCAATCGTCCCTCAACCGTCAAGACCAACCTCATCCTCAACATCAACATCAACACCAACATCAACACCTTCAAGACCAACCTCATCCTCAACATCAACATCAAAGTCAACCTAAACCTCAACCTCAAGCTCAACCTCAACATCAACCTCAACTGCAACCGTCCCTCAACCGTCTCTCATCCGCCCTCAACCGTCCCACAACCGTCGCTTAGCCGTCCCTCAACCGTTCCTCAATTGTCCCTCAACCATCTCTTAACCGTGCCTCACCCGTCCCTCAACCGTCCCTCAACCGTCCCTCAACCGTCACTCAACCTTCCCTCAACCGTTCATCTACCGTCCCTCTACCGTCCCCCAACCGTCCCTCAACCGTCCCTCAACCGTCCCTCAATCGTCCCTCAACCGTCCCTCAACCGTCCGTCAACCGTCCCTCAACCGTCCCTCAACCGTCCTCAACCATCCCTCAACCGTCCCTCAACCGTCCCTCAACCGGCCCTCAACCGTCCCTCAACAGACCCTCAACCGTCCCTCAACCATCCCTCAACCGTCCCTCAACCGTCCCTCAACCATCCATCAACCATCCCTCAACCATCCCTCAACCGTCCCTCAACCGTCCCTCAACCGTCGCTCAACCATCCCTCAACCGTCGCTCAACCGTCCCTCAACCGACCCTCAACCGTCACTCAACCTTCCCTCAACCGTTCCTCTACCGTCCCTCAACCGTCGCTCAACCGTCCCTCAACCATCCCTCAACCGTCCCTCAACCATCCCTTCAAGCCCAACCTCATCCTCAACATCAACATCAACGTCAACCTAAACCTCAACCTCAAGCTCAACCTCAACATCAACCTGAACTGCAACCGTCCCTCAACCGTCTCTCATCCGCCCTCAACAGTCCCTCAACAGACCCTCAACCGTCCCTCAACCGTCCCTCAACCATCCCTTCAAGCCCAACCTCATCCTCAACATCAACATCAACGTCAACCTAAACCTCAACCTCAAGCTCAACCTCAACATTAACCTCAACTGCAACCGTCCCACAACCGTCTCTCATCCGTCCTCAACCGTCCATCAACCGTCCATCAACCGTCACTCAACCTTCCCTCAACCTTTCCTCAACCGTCCCACAACCGTCGCTTAACCGTCCATCAACCGTTCCTCAACCGTCCCTCAACCGTCCCTCAACCGTACCTCAACCGTCCCTTCAAGCCCAACCTCATCCTCAACATCAACATCAACGTCAACCTAAACCTCAACCTCAAGCTCAACCTCAACATCAACCTGAACTGCAACCGTCCCTCAACCGTCTCTCATCCGTCCTCAACCGTCCATCAATTGTCACTCAACCTTCCCTCAACCTTTCCTCAACCGTCCCACAACCGTCGCTTAACCGTCCATCAACCGTTCCTCAATCGTCGCTCAACCGTCCCTCAACCGTACCTCAACCGTCCCTCAACCGTCCCTCAATCGTCCCTCAACCGTTCCTCAACCGTCCCTCAACCGTCCCTCAACCGTCCCTCAACCGTTCCTCAATCGTCCCTCAACCGTCCCTCAACCGTCCCTCAAACGTCCCTCAACCGTCCCTCAACCGTCCCTCAACCGTCCCTCAACCGTCCCTCAACCGTCCCTAACCGTCCCTCAACCATCCCTCAACCATCCCTCAACCGTCGCTCAACCGTTCCTCAACCGTCCCTCAACCGTCCCTCAACCGTCCCTCAACCGTCCCTCAACCGTCCCTCAACCGTCCCTCAACCGTCCCTCAACCGTCCGTCAACCGTCCGTCAACCGTCCCTCAACCGTCCTCAATCATCCCTCAACCGTCCCTCAACCGGCCCTCAACCGTCCCTCAACAGACCCTCAACCGTCCCTCAACCATCCCTCAACCGTCCCTCAACCGTCCCTCAACCATCCCTTCAAGCCCAACCTCATCCTCAACATCAACATCAACGTCAACCTAACCCTCAACCTCAAGCTCAACCTCAACATTAACCTCAACTGCAACCGTCCCACAACCGTCTTTCATCCGTCGTCAACCGTCCATAAACCGTCACTCAACCTTCCCTCAACCGTCCCTCAACCGTCCCTCAACCGTCCCTCAACCGTCCCTCAACCGTCCCTCAACCGTCCCTCAACCGTCCCTCAACCGTCCGTAAACCGTCCTTCAACCGTCCGTAAACCGTCCCTCAACCGTCCCTCAACCGTCCTCAACCATCCCTCAACCGTCCCTCAACCGGCTCTCAACCGTCCCTCAACAGACCCTCAACCGTCCCTCAACCATCCCTCAACCGTCCCTTCAAGCCCAACCTCATCCTCAACATCAACATCAACGTCAACCTAAACCTCAACCTCAAGCTCAACCTCAACATCAACCTGAACTGCAACCGTCCCTCAACCGTCTCTCATCCGTCCTCAACCGTCCATCAACCGTCACTCAACCTTCCCTCAACCGTCCCTCAACCCTCCCTCAACCGTCCCTCAACCGTCCCTCAACCGTCCCTCAACCGTCCCTCAGCCGTCCCTCAACCGTCCCTCAACCGACCCTAACCGTCCCTCAACCATCCCTCAACCGTCGCTCAACCGTCCCTCAACCGTCCCTCAACCGTCCCTCAACCGTCCTCAACCATCCCTCAACCGACCCTCAACCATCCCTTCAAGCCCAACCTCATCCTCAACATCAACATCAACGTCAACCTAAACCTCAACCTCAAGCTCAACCTCAACATCAACCTGAACTGCAACCGTCCCTCAACCGTCTCTCATCCGCCCTCAACCGTCCCTCAACAGACCCTCAACCGTCCCTCAACCATTCCTCAACCGTCCCTCAACCGTCCCTCAACCATACCTTCAAGCCCAACCTCATCCTCAACATCAACATCAACGTCAACCTAAACCTCAACCTCAAGCTCAACCTCAACATTAACCTCAACTGCAATCGTCCCACAACCGTCTCTCATCCGTCCTCAACCGTCCATCAACCGTCACTCAACCTTCCCTCAACCTTTCCTCAACCGTCCCACAACCGTCGCTTAACCGTCCATCAACCGTTCCTCAATCGTCCCTCAACCGTCCCTCAACCGTCCCTCAACCGTACCTCAACCGTCCCTTCAAGCCCAACCTCATCCTCAACATCAACATCAACGTCAACCTAAACCTCAACCTCAAGCTCAACCTCAACATCAACCTGAACTGCAACCGTCCCTCAACCGTCTCTCATCCGTCCTCAACCGTCCATCAACCGTCCCTCAACCGTCCCTCAATCGTCCCTCAACCGTTCCTCAACCGTCCCTCAACCGTCCCTCAACCGTCCCT
This sequence comes from Thecophora atra, assembly GCA_937620795.1. Lineage (NCBI taxonomy): Eukaryota > Metazoa > Arthropoda > Insecta > Diptera > Conopidae > Thecophora > Thecophora atra. Next base: position 23,560,867 of record OW569399.1, on the reverse strand, counting down.
CAACCGTCCCTCAACCGTCCCTCAACCGTCCCTCAACCGTCCCTCAACCGTCCCTCAACCGTCCCTCAACCGTCCGTCAACCGTCCCTCAACCGTCCCTCAACCGTCCTCAACCATCCCTCAACCGACCCTCAACCATCTCTTCAAGCCCAACCTCATCCTCAACATCAACATCAACGTCAACATAAACCTCAACCTCAAGCTCAACCTCAACATCAACCTGAACTGCAACCGTCCCTCAACCGTCTCTCATCCGTCCTCAACCGTCCATCAACCGTCACTCAACCTTCCCTCAACCTTTCCTCAACCGTCGCTTAACCGTCCATCAACCGTTCCTCAATCGTCCCTCAACCGTCCCTCAACCGTACCTCAACCGTCCCTCAACCGTCCCTCAACCGTCCCTCAACCGTAACTCAACCGTCCCTCAACCGTCCCTAACCGTCCCACAACCATCCCTCAACCGTCGCTCAACCGTCCCTCAACCGTCCCCCAACCGTCCCCCAAACGTCCCCCAACCGTCCCTCAACCGTCCCTCAACCGTCCCTCAATCGTCCCTCAACCGTCCCTCAACCGTCCGTCAACCGTCCCTCAACCGTCCCTCAACCGTCCTCAACCATCCCTCAACCGTCCCTCAACCGTCCCTCAACCGGCCCTCAACCGTCCCTCAACAGACCCTCAACCGTCCCTCAACCATCCCTCAACCGTCCCTCAACCGTCCCTCAACCATCCCTCAACCATCCCTCAACCGTCCCTCAACCGTCCCTCAACCGTCCCTCAACCGTCCCTCAACCGTCGCTCAACCATCCCTCAACCGTCGCTCAACCGTCCCTCAACCGACCCTCAACCGTCACTCAACCTTCCCTCAACCGTTCCTCTACCGTCCCTCAACCGTCGCTCAACCGTCCCTCAACCATCCCTCAACCGTCCCTCAACCATCCCTTCAAGCCCAACCTCATCCTCAACATCAACATCAACGTCAACCTAAACCTCAACCTCAAGCTCAACCTCAACATTAACCTCAACTGCAACCGTCCCACAACCGTCTTTCATCCGTCGTCAACCGTCCATAAACCGTCACTCAACCTTCCCTCAACCGTCCCTCAACCGTCCCTCAACCGTCCGTAAACCGTCCCTCAACCGTCCCTCAACCGTCCTCAACCATCCCTCAACCGTCCCTCAACCGTCCCTCAACCGGCCCTCAACCGTCCCTCAACAGACCCTCAACCGTCCCTCAACCATCCCTCAACCGTCCCTCAACCGTCCCTCAACCATCCCTTCAAGCCCAACCTCATCCTCAACATCAACATCAACGTCAACCTAAACCTCAACCTCAAGCTCAACCTCAACATCAACCTGAACTGCAACCGTCCCTCAACCATCTCTCATCCGTCCTCAACCGTCCATCAACCGTCACTCAACCTTCCCTCAACCTTTCCTCAACCGTCCCACAACCGTCGCTTAACCGTCCATCAACCGTTCCTCAATCGTCCCTCAACCGTCCCTCAACCGTACCTCAACCCTCCCTCAACCGTCCCTCAACCGTCCCTCAACCGTCCCTCAACCGTCCCTCAACCGTCCCTAACCGTCCCTCAACCATCCCTCAACCGTCGCTCAACCGTCCCTCAACCGTCCCTCAACCGTCCCTCAACCGTCCCTCAACCGTCCCTCAACCATCCCTCAACCGTCCCTCAACTGTCCGTCAACCGTCCCTCAACCGTCCCTCAACCGTTCCTCAACCGTCCTCAACCATCCCTCAACCGACCCTCAACCATCCCTTCAAGCCCAACCTCATCCTCAACATCAACATCAACGTCAACCTAAACCTCAACATCAACCTGAACTGCAACCGTCCCTCAACCGTCTCTCATCCGTCCTCAACCGTCCATCAACCGTCACTCAACCTTCCCTCAACCTTTCCTCAACCGTCCCACAACCGTCGCTTAACCGTCCATCAACCGTTCCTCAATCGTCCCTCAACTGTCCCTCAACCGTCCCTCAACCGTACCTCAACCGTTCCTCAACCGTCCCTCAACCACCCCAAAACCGTCCCTCAACCGTCGCTCAACCGACCCTCAAACGCCCCTCAACCGTCCCTCAACCGACCCTCAACCATCCCTTCAAGCCCAACCTCATCCTCAACATCAACATCAACGTCAACCTAAACCTCAACCTCAAGCTCAACCTCAACATCAACCTCAACTGCAACCGTCCCTCAACCGTCTCTCATCCGCCCTCAACCGTCCCACAACCGTCGCTTAGCCGTCCCTCAACCGTTCCTCAATTGTCCCTCAACCATCTCTTAACCGTGCCCCACCCGTCCCTCAACCGTCCCTCAACCGTCCCTCAACCGTCCGTCAACCGTCCCTCAACCGTCCCTCAACCGTCCTCAACCATCCCTCAACCGTCCCTCAACCGGCCCTCAACCGTCCCTCAACAGACCCTCAACCCTCCCTCAACCATCCCTCAACCGTCCCTCAACCGTCCCTCAACCATCCCTTCAAGCCCAACCTCATCCTCAAAATCAACATCAACGTCAACCTAAACATCAACCTCAAGCTCAACCTCAACATCAACCTGAACTGCAACCGTCCCTCAACCGTCTCTCATCCGTCCTCAACCGTCCATCAACCGTCCATCAACCGTCACTCAACCTTCCCTCAACCTTTCCTCAACCGTCCCACAACCGTCGCTTAACCGTCCATCAACCGTTCCTCAATCGTCCCTCAACCGTCCCTCAACCGTCCCTCAACCGTCCCTCAACCGTCCCTCAACCGTCCCTCAACCGTCCCTCAACCGTCCCTCAACCGTCCGTCAACCGTCCCTCAACCGTCCCTCAACCGTCCTCAACCATCCCTCAACCGTCCCTCAACCGGCCCTCAACCGTCCCTCAACAGACCCTCAACCGTCCCTCAACCATCCCTCAACCATCCCTCAACCATCCCTCAACCATCCCTCAACCATCCCTCAACCGTCCCTCAACCGTCCCTCAACCGTCCCTCAACCGTCCCTCAACCGTCCCTCAACCGTCCCTCAACCGTCCCTCAACCATCCCTCAACCGTCGCTCAACCGTCCCTCAACCGACCCTCAACCGTCACTCAACCTTCCCTCAACCGTTCATCTACCGTCCCTCTACCGTCCCTCAACCGTCGCTTAACCGTCCCTCAACCGTTCCTCAATCGTCCCTCAACCGTCAAGACCAACCTCATCATCAACATCAACATCAACACCAACATCAACACCTTCAAGACCAACCTCATCCTCAACATCAACATCAAAGTCAACCTAAACCTCAACCTCAAGCTCAACCTCAACATCAACCTCAACTGCAACCGTCCCTCAACCGTCTCTCATCCGCCCTCAACCGTCCCACAACCGTCGCTTAGCCGTCCCTCAACCGTTCCTCAATTGTCCCTCAACCATCTCTTAACCGTGCCTCACCCGTCCCTCAACCGTCCCTCAACCGTCCCTCAACCGTCCCTCAACCGTCCCTCAACCGTCCCTCAACCGACCCTCAACCGTCCCTCAACCGTTCCTCAACCGTCCCTCAACCACCCCAAAACCGTCCCTCAACCGTCCCTCAACCGACCCTCAAACGCCCCTCAACCGTCCCTCAACCGACCCTCAACCATCCCTTCAAGCCCAACCTCATCCTCAACATCAACATCAACGTCAACCTAAACCTCAACCTCAAGCTCAACCTCAACATCAACCTGAACTGCAACCGTCCCTCAACCGTCTCTCATCCGTCCTCAACCGTCCATCAACCGTCACTCAACCTTCCCTCAACCTTTCCTCAACCGTCCCACAACCGTCGCTTAACCGTCCATCAACCGTTCCTCAATCGTCCCTCAACCGTCCCTCAACCGTCCCTCAACCGTCCCTCAACCGTCCGTCAACCGTCCCTCAACCGTCCCTCAACCGTCCTCAACCATCCCTCAACCGTCCCTCAACCGTCCCTCAACAGACCCTCAACCGTCCCTCAACCATCCCTCAACCATCCCTCAACCATCCCTCAACTCATCCGTCCTCAACCGTCCATCAACCGTCACTCAACCTTCCCTCAACCTTTCCTCAACCGTCCCACAACCGTCGCTTAACCGTCCATCAACCGTTCCTCAATCGTCCCTCAACCGTCCCTCAACCGTCCCTCAACCGTCCCTCAACCGTCCGTCAACCGTCCCTCAACCGTCCCTCAACCGTCCTCAACCATCCCTCAACCGTCCCTCAACCGTCCCTCAACAGACCCTCAACCGTCCCTCAACCATCCCTCAACCGTCCCTCAACCGTCCCTCAACCATCCCTTCAAGCCCAACCTCATCCTCAACATCAACATCAACGTCAAACTAAACCTCAACCTCAAGCTCAACCTCAACATCAACCTCAACTGCAACCGTCCCTCAACCGTCTCTCATCCGCCCTCAACCCTCCCACAACCGTCGCTTAGCCGTCCCTCAACCGTTCCTCAATTGTCCCTCAACCATCTCTTAACCGTGCCTCACCCGTCCCTCAACCGTCCCTCAACCGTCCCTCAACCGTCCCTCAACCGTTCCTCAACCGTCCCTCAACCAGCCCAAAACCGTCCCTCAACCGTCCCTCAACCGACACTCAAACGCCCCTCAACCGTCCCTCAACAGACCCTCAACCGTCCCTCAACCATCCCTCAACCGTCCCTCAACCGTCCCTCAACCATCCCTTCAAGCCCAACCTCATCCTCAACATCAACATCAACGTCAACCTAAACCTCAACCTCAAGCTCAACCTCAACATCAACCTGAACTGCAACCGTCCCTCAACCGTCTCTCATCCGTCCTCAACCGTCCATCAACCGTCACTCAACCTTCCCTCAACCTTTCCTCAACCGTCCCACAACCGTCGCTTAACCGTCCATCAACCGTTCCTCAATCGTCCCTCAACCGTCCCTCAACCGTACCTCAACCCTCCCTCAACCATCCCTCAACCGTCCCTCAACCGTCCCTCAACCGTCCCTCAACCGTCCCTCAACCGACACTCAAACGCCCCTCAACCGTCCCTCAACAGACCCTCAACCGTCCCTCAACCATCCCTCAACCGTCCCTCAACCGTCCCTCAACCATCCCTTCAAGCCCAACCTCATCCTCAACATCAACATCAACGTCAACCTAAACCTCAACCTCAAGCTCAACCTCAACATCAACCTGAACTGCAACCGTCCCTCAACCGTCTCTCATCCGTCCTCAACCGTCCATCAACCGTCACTCAACCTTCCCTCAACCTTTCCTCAACCGTCCCACAACCGTCGCTTAACCGTCCATCAACCGTTCCTCAATCGTCCCTCAACCGTCCCTCAACCGTACCTCAACCCTCCCTCAACCGTCCCTCAACCGTCCCTCAACCGTCCCTCAACCGTCCCTAACCGTCCCTCAACCATCCCTCAACCGTCGCTCAACCGTCCCTCAACCGTCCCTCAACCGTCCCTCAACCGTCCCTCAACCGTCCCTCAACCGTCCCTCAACCATCCCTCAACCGTCCCTCAACCGTCCCTCAACCGTCCCTCAACCGTCCCTCAACCGTCCCTCAACCGTCCCTCAACTGTCCGTCAACCGTCTCTCAACCGTCCCTCAACCGTCCTCAACCATCCCTCAACCGACCCTCAACCATCCCTTCAAGCCCAACCTCATCCTCAACATCAACATCAACGTCAACCTAAACCTCAACCTCAAGCTCAACCTCAACATCAACCTGAACTGCAACCGTCCCTCAACCGTCTCTCATCTGTCCTCAACCGTCCATCAACCGTCACTTAACCTTCCCTCAACCTTTCCTCAACCGTCCCACAACCGTCGCTTAACCGTCCATCAACCGTTCCTCAATCGTCCCTCAACCGTCCCTCAACCGTACCTCAACCCTCCCTCAACCGTCCCTCAACCGTCCCTCAACCGTCCCTCAACCGTCCCTAACCGTCCCTCAACCATCCCTCAACCGTCGCTCAACCGTCCCTCAACCGTCCCTCAACCGTCCCTCAACCGTCCCTCAACCGTCCCTCAACCGTCCCTCAACCGTCCCTCAACCGTCCCTCAACCGTCCCTCAACTGTCCGTCAACCGTCTCTCAACCGTCCCTCAACCGTCCTCAACCATCCCTCAACCGACCCTCAACCATCCCTTCAAGCCCAACCTCATCCTCAACATCAACATCAACGTCAACCTAAACCTCAACCTCAAGCCCAACCTCATCCTCAACATCAACATCAACGTCAACCTAAACCTCAACCTCAAGCTCAACCTCAACATTAATCTCAACTGCAACCGTCCCACAACCGTCTTTCATCCGTCGTCAACCGTCCATAAACCGTCACTCAACCTTCCCTCAACCGTCCCTCAACCGTCCCTCAACCGTCCCTCAACCGTCCCTCAACCGTCCCTCAACCGTCCCTCAACCGTCCCTCAACCATCCCTCAACCGTCCATCAACCATCCGTAAACCGTCCCTCAACCGTCCCTCAACCGTCCCTCAACCGTCCCTCAACCGTCCGTCAACCGTCCCTCAACCGTCCCTCAACCGTCCTCAACCATCCCTCAACCGTCCCTCAACCGGCCCTCAACCGTCCCTCAACAGACCCTCAACCGTCCCTCAACCATCCCTCAACCATCCCTCAACCATCCCTCAACCATCCCTCAACCGTCCCTCAACCGTCCCTCAACCGTCCATCAACCGTCCCTCAACCGTCCCTCAACCGTCCCTCAACCGTCCCTCAACCGTCCCTCAACCATCCCTCAACCGTCGCTCAACCGTCCCTCAACCGACCCTCAACCGTCACTCAACCTTCCCTCAACCGTTCATCTACCGTCCCTCTACCGTCCCTCAACCGTCGCTTAACCGTCCCTCAACCGTTCCTCAATCGTCCCTCAACCGTCCCTCAACCGTCCCACAACCGTCGCTTAACCGTCCATCAACCGTTCCTCAATCGTCCCTCAACCGTCCCTCAACCGTACCTCAACCCTCCCTCAACCGTCCCTCAACCGTCCCTCAACCGTCCCTCAACCGTCCCTCAACCGTCCCTCAACCGTCCCTCAACCGTCCCTAACCGTCCCTCAACCATCCCTCAACCGTCGCTCAACCGTCCCTCAACCGTCCCTCAACCGTCCCTCAACCGTCCCTCAACCGTCCCTCAACCGTCCCTCAACCGTCCCTCAACCGTCCCTCAACCGTCCCTCAACTGTCCGTCAACCGTCTCTCAACCGTCCCTCAACCGTCCTCAACCATCCCTCAACCGACCCTCAACCATCCCTTCAAGCCCAACCTCATCCTCAACATCAACATCAACGTCAACCTAAACCTCAACCTCAAGCCCAACCTCATCCTCAACATCAACATCAACGTCAACCTAAACCTCAACCTCAAGCTCAACCTCAACATTAATCTCAACTGCAACCGTCCCACAACCGTCTTTCATCCGTCGTCAACCGTCCATAAACCGTCACTCAACCTTCCCTCAACCGTCCCTCAACCGTCCCTCAACCGTCCCTCAACCGTCCCTCAACCGTCCCTCAACCGTCCCTCAACCATCCCTCAACCGTCCATCAACCGTCCGTAAACCGTCCCTCAACCGTCCCTCAACCGTCCTCAACCATCCCTCAACCGTCCCTCAACCGGCCCTCAACCGTCCCTCAACAGACCCTCAACCGTCCCTCAACCATCCCTCAACCGTCCCTCAACCGTCCCTCAACCATCCCTTCAAGCCCAACCTCATCCTCAACATCAACATCAACGTCAACCTAAACCTCAACCTCAAGCTCAACCTCAACATTAACCTGAACTGCAACCGTCCCTCAACCGTCTCTCATCCGTCCTCAACCGTCCATCAACCGTCACTCAACCTTCCCTCAACCTTTCCTCAACCGTCCCACAACCGTCGCTTAACCGTCCATCAACCGTTCCTCAATCGTCTCTCAACCGTCCCTCAACCGTACCTCAACCCTCCCTCAACCGTACCTCAACCGTCCCTCAACCGTCCCTCAACCGTCCCTCAACCGTCCCTAACCGTCCCTCAACCATCCCTCAACCGTCGCTCAACCGTCCCTCAACCGTCCCTCAACCGTCCCTCAACCGTCCCTCAACCGTCCCTCAACCGTCCCTCAACCGTCCCTCAACCGTCCCTCAACCGTCCCTCAACCGTCCCTCAACTGTCCGTCAACCGTCCCTCAACCGTCCCTCAACCGTCCTCAACCATCCCTCAACCGACCCTCAACCATCTCTTCAAGCCCAACCTCATCCTCAACATTAACATCAACGTCAACCTAAACCTCAACCTCAAGCTCAACCTCAACATCAACCTGAACTGCAACCGTCCCTCAACCGTCTCTCATCCGTCCTCAACCGTCCATCAACCGTCACTCAACCTTCCCTCAACCGTCCCTCAACCGTACCTCAACCGTCCCTCAACCGTCCCTCAACCGTCCCTCAACCGTCCCTCAACCGTCCCTCAACCGTCCCTCAACCGTCCCTAACCGTCCCTCAACCATCCCTCAACCGTCGCTCAACCGTCCCTCAACCGTCCCTCAACCGTCCCTCAACCGTCCCTCAACCGTCCCTCAACCGTCCCTCAACCGTCCGTCAACCGTCCCTCAACCGTCCCTCAACCGTCCTCAACCATCCCTCAACCGACCCTCAACCATCCCTTCAAGCCCAACCTCATCCTCATCATCAACATCAACGTCAACCTAAACCTCAACCTCAAGCTCAACCTCAACATCAACCTGAACTGCAACCGTCCCTCAACCGTCTCTCATCCGTCTCAACCGTCCATCAACCGTCCATCAACCGTCACTCAACCTTCCCTTAACCTTTCCTCAACCGTCCCACAACCGTCGCTTAACCGTCCATCAACCGTTCCTCAATCGTCCCTCAACCGTCCCTCAACCGTCCCTCAACCGTCCCTCAACCGTCCCTCAACCGTCCCTCAACCGTCCCTCAACCGTCCCTCAACCGTCCCTCAACCGTCCCTCAACCGTCCCTCAACCGTCCCTCAAACGTCCGTCAACCGTCCCTCAACCGTCCCTCAACCGTCCTCAACCATCCCTCAACCGTCCCTCAACCGGCCCTCAACCGTCCCTCAACAGACCCTCAACCGTCCCTCAACCATCCCTCAACCATCCCTCAACCGTCCCTCAATCATCCCTCAACCATCCCTCAACCGTCCCTCAACCGTCCCTCAACCGTCCCTCAACCGTCCCTCAACCGTCCCTCAACCATCCCTCAACCGTCGCTCAACCGTCCCTCAACCGACCCTCAACCGTCACTCAACCTTCCCTCAACCGTTCCTCTACCGTCCCTCTACCGTCTCTCAACCGTCACTCAACCGTCCGTCAATCATCCCTTCAAGACCAACCTCATCCTCAACATCAACATCAACGTCAACCTAAACCTCAACCTCAAGCTCAACCTCAACATCAACCTCAACTGCAACCGTCCCTCAACCGTCTCTCATCCGCCCTCAACCGTCCCACAACCGTCGCTTAGCCGTCCCTCAACCGTTCCTCAATTGTCCCTCAACCATCTCTTAACCGTGCCTCACCCGTCCCTCAACCGTCCCTCAACCGTCCCTCAACCGTCCCTCAACCGTTCCTCAACCGTTCCTCAACCGTCCCTCAACCACCCCAAAACCGTCCCTCAACCGTCCCTCAACCGACCCTCAAACGCCCCTCAACCGTCCCTCAACCGACCCTCAACAATCCCTTCAAGCCCAACCTCATCCTCAACATCAACATCAACGTCAACCTAAACCTCAACCTCAAGCTCAACCTCAACATCAACCTGAACTGCAACCGTCCCTCAACCGTCTCTCATCCGTCCTCAACCGTCCATCAACCGTCACTCAACCTTCCCTCAACCTTTCCTCAACCGTCCCACAACCGTCGCTTAACCGTCCATCAACCGTTCCTCAATCGTCCCTCAACCGTCCCTCAACCGTCCCTCAACCGTCCCTCAACCGTCCGTCAACCGTCCCTCAACCGTCCCTCAACCGTCCTCAACCATCCCTTAACCGTCCCTCAACCGGCCCTCAACCGTCCCTCAACAGACCCTCAACCGTCCCTCAACCATCCCTCAACCGTCCCTCAACCGTCCCTCAACCGTCCCTCAACTGTCCGTCAACCGTCTCTCAACCGTCCCTCAACCGTCCTCAACCATCCCTCAACCGACCCTCAACCATCCCTTCAAGCCCAACCTCATCCTCAACATCAACATCAACGTCAACCTAAACCTCAACCTCAAGCCCAACCTCATCCTCAACATCAACATCAACGTCAACCTAAACCTCAACCTCAAGCTCAACCTCAACATTAATCTCAACTGCAACCGTCCCACAACCGTCTTTCATCCGTCGTCAACCGTCCATAAACCGTCACTCAACCTTCCCTCAACCGTCCCTCAACCGTCCCTCAACCGTCCCTCAACCGTCCCTCAACCGTCCCTCAACCGTCCCTCAACCGTCCCTCAACCATCCCTCAACCGTCCATCAACCATCCGTAAACCGTCCCTCAACCGTCCCTCAACCGTCCCTCAACCGTCCCTCAACCGTCCGTCAACCGTCCCTCAACCGTCCCTCAACCGTCCTCAACCATCCCTCAACCGTCCCTCAACCGGCCCTCAACCGTCCCTCAACAGACCCTCAACCGTCCCTCAACCATCCCTCAACCATCCCTCAACCATCCCTCAACCATCCCTCAACCGTCCCTCAACCGTCCCTCAACCGTCCATCAACCGTCCCTCAACCGTCCCTCAACCGTCCCTCAACCGTCCCTCAACCGTCCCTCAACCATCCCTCAACCGTCGCTCAACCGTCCCTCAACCGACCCTCAACCGTCACTCAACCTTCCCTCAACCGTTCATCTACCGTCCCTCTACCGTCCCTCAACCGTCGCTTAACCGTCCCTCAACCGTTCCTCAATCGTCCCTCAACCGTCCCTCAACCGTCCCACAACCGTCGCTTAACCGTCCATCAACCGTTCCTCAATCGTCCCTCAACCGTCCCTCAACCGTACCTCAACCCTCCCTCAACCGTCCCTCAACCGTCCCTCAACCGTCCCTCAACCGTCCCTCAACCGTCCCTCAACCGTCCCTCAACCGTCCCTAACCGTCCCTCAACCATCCCTCAACCGTCGCTCAACCGTCCCTCAACCGTCCCTCAACCGTCCCTCAACCGTCCCTCAACCGTCCCTCAACCGTCCCTCAACCGTCCCTCAACCGTCCCTCAACTGTCCGTCAACCGTCTCTCAACCGTCCCTCAACCGTCCTCAACCATCCCTCAACCGACCCTCAACCATCCCTTCAAGCCCAACCTCATCCTCAACATCAACATCAACGTCAACCTAAACCTCAACCTCAAGCCCAACCTCATCCTCAACATCAACATCAACGTCAACCTAAACCTCAACCTCAAGCTCAACCTCAACATTAATCTCAACTGCAACCGTCCCACAACCGTCTTTCATCCGTCGTCAACCGTCCATAAACCGTCACTCAACCTTCCCTCAACCGTCCCTCAACCGTCCCTCAACCGTCCCTCAACCGTCCCTCAACCGTCCCTCAACCGTCCCTCAACCATCCCTCAACCGTCCATCAACCGTCCGTAAACCGTCCCTCAACCGTCCCTCAACCGTCCTCAACCATCCCTCAACCGTCCCTCAACCGGCCCTCAACCGTCCCTCAACAGACCCTCAACCGTCCCTCAACCATCCCTCAACCGTCCCTCAACCGTCCCTCAACCATCCCTTCAAGCCCAACCTCATCCTCAACATCAACATCAACGTCAACCTAAACCTCAACCTCAAGCTCAACCTCAACATTAACCTGAACTGCAACCGTCCCTCAACCGTCTCTCATCCGTCCTCAACCGTCCATCAACCGTCACTCAACCTTCCCTCAACCTTTCCTCAACCGTCCCACAACCGTCGCTTAACCGTCCATCAACCGTTCCTCAATCGTCTCTCAACCGTCCCTCAACCGTACCTCAACCCTCCCTCAACCGTACCTCAACCGTCCCTCAACCGTCCCTCAACCGTCCCTCAACCGTCCCTAACCGTCCCTCAACCATCCCTCAACCGTCGCTCAACCGTCCCTCAACCGTCCCTCAACCGTCCCTCAACCGTCCCTCAACCGTCCCTCAACCGTCCCTCAACCGTCCCTCAACCGTCCCTCAACCGTCCCTCAACCGTCCCTCAACTGTCCGTCAACCGTCCCTCAACCGTCCCTCAACCGTCCTCAACCATCCCTCAACCGACCCTCAACCATCTCTTCAAGCCCAACCTCATCCTCAACATTAACATCAACGTCAACCTAAACCTCAACCTCAAGCTCAACCTCAACATCAACCTGAACTGCAACCGTCCCTCAACCGTCTCTCATCCGTCCTCAACCGTCCATCAACCGTCACTCAACCTTCCCTCAACCGTCCCTCAACCGTACCTCAACCGTCCCTCAACCGTCCCTCAACCGTCCCTCAACCGTCCCTCAACCGTCCCTCAACCGTCCCTCAACCGTCCCTAACCGTCCCTCAACCATCCCTCAACCGTCGCTCAACCGTCCCTCAACCGTCCCTCAACCGTCCCTCAACCGTCCCTCAACCGTCCCTCAACCGTCCCTCAACCGTCCGTCAACCGTCCCTCAACCGTCCCTCAACCGTCCTCAACCATCCCTCAACCGACCCTCAACCATCCCTTCAAGCCCAACCTCATCCTCATCATCAACATCAACGTCAACCTAAACCTCAACCTCAAGCTCAACCTCAACATCAACCTGAACTGCAACCGTCCCTCAACCGTCTCTCATCCGTCTCAACCGTCCATCAACCGTCCATCAACCGTCACTCAACCTTCCCTTAACCTTTCCTCAACCGTCCCACAACCGTCGCTTAACCGTCCATCAACCGTTCCTCAATCGTCCCTCAACCGTCCCTCAACCGTCCCTCAACCGTCCCTCAACCGTCCCTCAACCGTCCCTCAACCGTCCCTCAACCGTCCCTCAACCGTCCCTCAACCGTCCCTCAACCGTCCCTCAAACGTCCGTCAACCGTCCCTCAACCGTCCCTCAACCGTCCTCAACCATCCCTCAACCGTCCCTCAACCGGCCCTCAACCGTCCCTCAACAGACCCTCAACCGTCCCTCAACCATCCCTCAACCATCCCTCAACCGTCCCTCAATCATCCCTCAACCATCCCTCAACCGTCCCTCAACCGTCCCTCAACCGTCCCTCAACCGTCCCTCAACCGTCCCTCAACCATCCCTCAACCGTCGCTCAACCGTCCCTCAACCGACCCTCAACCGTCACTCAACCTTCCCTCAACCGTTCCTCTACCGTCCCTCTACCGTCTCTCAACCGTCACTCAACCGTCCGTCAATCATCCCTTCAAGACCAACCTCATCCTCAACATCAACATCAACGTCAACCTAAACCTCAACCTCAAGCTCAACCTCAACATCAACCTCAACTGCAACCGTCCCTCAACCGTCTCTCATCCGCCCTCAACCGTCCCACAACCGTCGCTTAGCCGTCCCTCAACCGTTCCTCAATTGTCCCTCAACCATCTCTTAACCGTGCCTCACCCGTCCCTCAACCGTCCCTCAACCGTCCCTCAACCGTCCCTCAACCGTTCCTCAACCGTTCCTCAACCGTCCCTCAACCACCCCAAAACCGTCCCTCAACCGTCCCTCAACCGACCCTCAAACGCCCCTCAACCGTCCCTCAACCGACCCTCAACAATCCCTTCAAGCCCAACCTCATCCTCAACATCAACATCAACGTCAACCTAAACCTCAACCTCAAGCTCAACCTCAACATCAACCTGAACTGCAACCGTCCCTCAACCGTCTCTCATCCGTCCTCAACCGTCCATCAACCGTCACTCAACCTTCCCTCAACCTTTCCTCAACCGTCCCACAACCGTCGCTTAACCGTCCATCAACCGTTCCTCAATCGTCCCTCAACCGTCCCTCAACCGTCCCTCAACCGTCCCTCAACCGTCCGTCAACCGTCCCTCAACCGTCCCTCAACCGTCCTCAACCATCCCTTAACCGTCCCTCAACCGGCCCTCAACCGTCCCTCAACAGACCCTCAACCGTCCCTCAACCATCCCTCAACCGTCCCTCAACCGTCCCTCAACCGTCCCTCAACCGTCCCTCAACCGTCCCTCAACCGTCCCTCAACCGTCCCTCAACCGTCCCTCAACTGTCCGTCAACCGTCCCTCAACCGTCCCTCAACCGTCCTCAACCATCCCTCAACCGACCCTCAACCATCTCTTCAAGCCCAACCTCATCCTCAACATTAACATCAACGTCAACCTAAACCTCAACCTCAAGCTCAACCTCAACATCAACCTGAACTGCAACCGTCCCTCAACCGTCCCTCAACCGTCTCTCATCCGTCCTCAACCGTCCATCAACCGTCACTCAACCTTCCCTCAACCGTCCCTCAACCGTACCTCAACCGTCCCTCAACCGTCCCTCAACCGTCCCTCAACCGTCCCTCAACCGTCCCTCAACCGTCCCTAACCGTCCCTCAACCATCCCTCAACCGTCGCTCAACCGTCCCTCAACCGTCCCTCAACCGTCCCTCAACCGTCCCTCAACCGTCCGTCAACCGTCCCTCAACCGTCCCTCAACCGTCCTCAACCATCCCTCAACCGACCCTCAACCATCCCTTCAAGCCCAACCTCATCCTCAACATCAACATCAACGTCAACCTAAACCTCAACCTCAAGCTCAACCTCAACATCAACCTGAACTGCAACCGTCCCTCAACCGTCTCTCATCCGTCTCAACCGTCCATCAACCGTCCATCAACCGTCACTCAACCTTCCCTTAACCTTTCCTCAACCGTCCCACAACCGTCGCTTAACCGTCCATCAACCGTTCCTCAATCGTCCCTCAACCGTCCCTCAACCGTCCCTCAACCGTCCCTCAACCGTCCCTCAACCGTCCCTCAACCGTCCCTCAACCGTCCCTCAACCGTCCCTCAACCGTCCCTCAAACGTCCGTCAACCGTCCCTCAACCGTCCCTCAACCGTCCTCAACCATCCCTCAACCGTCCCTCAACCGGCCCTCAACCGTCCCTCAACAGACCCTCAACCGTCCCTCAACCATCCCTCAACCATCCCTCAACCGTCCCTCAATCATCCCTCAACCATCCCTCAACCGTCCCTCAACCGTCCCTCAACCGTCCCTCAACCGTCCCTCAACCGTCCCTCAACCGTCCCTCAACCGTCCCTCAACCGTCCCTCAACCATCCCTCAACCGTCGCTCAACCGTCCCTCAACCGACCCTCAACCGTCACTCAACCTTCCCTCAACCGTTCCTCTACCGTCCCTCTACCGTCTCTCAACCGTCACTCAACCGTCCGTCAATCATCCCTTCAAGACCAACCTCATCCTCAACATCAACATCAACGTCAACCTAAACCTCAACCTCAAGCTCAACCTCAACATCAACCTCAACTGCAACCGTCCCTCAACCGTCTCTCATCCGCCCTCAACCGTCCCACAACCGTCGCTTAGCCGTCCCTCAACCGTTCCTCAATTGTCCCTCAACCATCTCTTAACCGTGCCTCACCCGTCCCTCAACCGTCCCTCAACCGTCCCTCAACCGTCCCTCAACCGTTCCTCAACCGTTCCTCAACCGTCCCTCAACCACCCCAAAACCGTCCCTCAACCGTCCCTCAACCGACCCTCAAACGCCCCTCAACCGTCCCTCAACCGACCCTCAACAATCCCTTCAAGCCCAACCTCATCCTCAACATCAACATCAACGTCAACCTAAACCTCAACCTCAAGCTCAACCTCAACATCAACCTGAACTGCAACCGTCCCTCAACCGTCTCTCATCCGTCCTCAACCGTCCATCAACCGTCACTCAACCTTCCCTCAACCTTTCCTCAACCGTCCCACAACCGTCACTTAACCGTCCATCAACCGTTCCTCCATCGTCCCTCAACCGTCCCTCAACCGTCCCTCAACCGTCCGTCAACCGTCCCTCAACCGTCCCTCAACCGTCCTCAACCATCCCTTAACCGTCCCTCAACCGGCCCTCAACCGTCCCTCAACAGACCCTCAACCGTCCCTCAACCATCCCTCAACCGTCCCTCAACCGTCCCTCAACCATCCCTTCAAGCCCAACCTCATCCTCAACATCAACATCAACGTCAAACTAAACCTCAACCTCAAGCTCAACCTCAACATCAACCTGAACTGCAACCGTCGCTCAACCGTCTCTCATCCGTCCTCAACCGTCCATCAACCGTCACTAACCTTCCCTCAACCTTTCCTCAACCGTCCCACAACCGTCGCTTAACCGTCCATCAACCGTTCCTCAATCGTCCCTCAACCGTCCCTCAACCGTACCTCAACCCTCCCTCAACCGTCCCTCAACCGTCCCTCAACCGTCCCTCAACCGTCCCTCAACCGTCCCTCAACCGTCCCTCAACCGTCCCTAACCGTCCCTCAACCGTCCCTAACCGTCCCTCAACCATCCCTCAACCGTCGCTCAACCGTCCCTCAACCGTCCCTCAACCGTCCCTCAACCGTCCCTCAACCGTCCCTCAACCGTCCCTCAACCGTCCCTCAACCGTCCCTCAACCGTCCCTCAACCGTCCCTCAACCGTCCGTCAACCGTCCCTCAACCGTCCCTAAACCGTCCTCAACCATCCCTCAACCATCCCTTCAAGCCCAACCTCATCCTCAACATCAACATCAACGTCAACCTAAACCTCAACCTCAAGCTCAACCTCAACATCAACCTGAACTGCAACCGTCCCTCAACCGTCTCTCATCCGTCCTCAACCGTCCATCAACCGTCACTCAACCTTCCCTCAACCTTTCCTCAACCGTCCCACAACCGTCGCTTAACCGTCCATCAACCGTTCCTCAATCGTCCCTCAACCGTCCCTCAACCGTACCTCAACCCTCCCTCAACCGTCCCTCAACCGTCCCTCAACCGTCCCTCAACCGTCCCTCAACCGTCCCTCAACCGTCCCTAACCGTCCCTCAACCATCCCTCAACCGTCGCTCAACCGTCCCTCAACCGTCCCTCAACCGTCCCTCAACCGACCCTCAACCGTCCCTCAACCGTCCCTCAACTGTCCGTCAACCGTCCCTCAACCGTCCCTCAACCGTCCCTCAACCGTCCTCAACCATCTCTCAACCGACCCTCAACCATCCCTTCAAGCCCAACCTCATCCTCAACATCAACATCAACGTCAACCTAAACCTCAACCTCAAGCCCAACCTCATCCTCAACATCAACATCAACGTCAACCTAAACCTCAAGCTCAACCTCAACATTAACCTCAACTGCAACCGTCCCACAACCGTCTTTCATCCGTCGTCAACCGTCCATAAACCGTCACTCAACCTTCCCTCAACCGTCCCTCAACCGTCCCTCAACCGTCCCTCAACCGTCCCTCAACCGTCCCTCAACCGTCCCTCAACCGTCCCTCAACCGTCCCTCAACCGTCCCTCAACCGTCCCTCAACCGTCCCTCAACCGTCCCTCAACCGTCCCTCAACCGTCCCTCAACCGTCCCTCAACCGTCCCTCAACCGTCCTCAACCATCCCTCAACCGTCCCTCAACCGGCCCTTAACCGTCCCTCAACAGACCCTCAACCGTCCCTCAACCATCCCTCAACCGTCCCTCAACCGTCCCTCAACCATCCCTTCAAGCCCAACCTCATCCTCAACATCAACATCAACGTCAACCTAAACCTCAACCTCAACATCAACCTGAACTGCAACCGTCCCTCAACCGTCTCTCATCCGTCCTCAACCGTCCATCAACCGTCACTCAACCTTCCCTCAACCTTTCCTCAACCGTCCCACAACCGTCGCTTAACCGTCCATCAACCGTTCCTCAATCGTCCCTCAACCGTCCCTCAACCGTCCCTCAACCGTCCCTCAACCGTCCCTCAACCGTCCCTCAACCGTCCCTCAACCGTCCCTAACCGTCCCTCAACCATACCTCAACCGTCGCTCAACCGTCCCTCAACCGTCCCTCAACCGTCCCTCAACCGTCCCTCAACCGTCCCTCAACCGTCCCTCAACCGTCCCTCAACCGTCCCTCAACCGTCCCTCAACCGTCCCTCAACCGTCCCTCAACCGTCCCTCAACTGTCCGTCAACCGTCCCTCAACCGTCCCTCAACCGTCCTCAACCATCCCTCAACCGACCCTCAACCATCCCTTCAAGCCCAACCTCATCCTCAACATCAACATCAACGTCAACCTAAACCTCAACCTCAAGCTCAACCTCAACATCAACCTGAACTGCAACCGTCCCTCAACCGTCTCTCATCCGTCCTCAACCGTCCATCAACCGTCACTCAACCTTCCCTCAACCTTTCCTCAACCGTCCCACAACCGTCGCTTAACCGTCCATCAACCGTTCCTCAATCGTCCCTCAACCGTCCCTCAACCGTCCCTCAACCGTACCTCAACCGTCCCTCAACCGTCCCTCAACCGTCCCTCAACCGTCCCTCAACCGTCCCTCAACCGTCCCTCAACCGTCCCTCAACCGTCCCTCAACCGTCCCTCAACCGTCCCTCAACCGTCCCTCAACCGTCCCTAACCGTCCCTCAACCATCCCTCAACCGTCGCTCAACCGTCCCTCAACCGTCCCTCAACCGTCCCTCAACCGACCCTCAACCGTCCCTCAACCGTCCCTCAACTGTCCGTCAACCGTCCCTCAACCGTCCCTCAACCGTCCCTCAACCGTCCTCAACCATCTCTCAACCGACCCTCAACCATCCCTTCAAGCCCAACCTCATCCTCAACATCAACATCAACGTCAACCTAAACCTCAACCTCAAGCCCAACCTCATCCTCAACATCAACATCAACGTCAACCTAAACCCCAAGCTCAACCTCAACATTAACCTCAACTGCAACCGTCCCACAACCGTCTTTCATCCGTCGTCAACCGTCCATAAACCGTCACTCAACCTTCCCTCAACCGTCCCTCAACCGTCCCTCAACCGTCCCTCAACCGTCCCTCAACCGTCCCTCAACCGTCCCTCAACCGTCCCTCAACCGTCCCTCAACCGTCCCTCAACCGTCCCTCAACCGTCCCTCAACCGTCCCTAACCGTCCCTCAACCATCCCTCAACCGACCCTCAACCGTCACTCAACCTTCCCTCAAAAGTTCCTCTACCGTCCCTCAACCGTCGCTTAACCGTCCCTCAACCGTTCCTCAATCGTCCCTCAACCGTCTCTCAACCGTCCCTCAACCGTCCGTCAACCATCCCTTCAAGACCAACCTCATCCTCAACATCAACATTAACGTCAACCTAAACCTCAACCTCAAGCTCAACCTCAACATCAACCTCAACTGCAACCGTCCCTCAACCGTCTCTCATCCGCCCTCAACCGTCCCAAAACCGTCGCTTAGCCGTCCCTCAACCGTTCCTCAATTGTCCCTCAACCATCTCTTAACCGTGCCTCACCCGTCCCTCAACCGTCCCTCAACCGTCCCTCAACCATCCCTCAACCGTCCCTCAACCGTTCGTCAACCGTCCCTCAACCACCCCAAAACCGTCCCTCAACCGTCCCTCAACCGACCCTCAAACACCCCTCAACCGTCCCTCAACCGAACCTCAACCATCCCTTCAAGCCCAACCTCATCCTCAACATCAACATCAACGTCAACCTAAACCTCAACCTCAAGCTCAACCTCAACATCAACCTCAACTGCAACCGTCCCTCAACCGTCTCTCATCCGCCCTCAACCGTCCCACAACCGTCGCTTAGCCGTCCCTCAACCGTTCCTCAATTGTCCCTCAACCATCTCTTAACCGTGTCATACCCGTCCCTCAACCGTCCCTCTACCGTCCCTCAACCGTCCCTCAACCGTCCGTCAACCGTCCCTCAACCGTCCCTCAACCGTCCTCAACCATCCCTCAACCGTCCCTCAACCGGCCCTCAACCGTCCCTCAACAGACCCTCAACCGTCCCTCAACCATCCCTCAACCGTCCCTCAACCGTCCCTCAACCATCCCTTCAAGCCCAACCTCATCCTCAAAATCAACATCAACGTCAACCTAAACATCAACCTCAAGCTCAACCTCAACATCAACCTGAACTGCAACCGTCCCTCAACCGTCTCTCATCCGTCCTCAACCGTCCATCAACCGTCACTCAACCTTCCCTCAACCTTTCCTCAACCGTCCCACAACCGTCGCTTAACCGTCCATCAACCGTTCCTCAATCGTCCCTCAACCGTCCCTCAACCGTCCCTCAACCGTACCTCAACCGTCCCTCAACCGTCCCTCAACCGTCCCTCAACCGTCCCTCAACCGTCCCTAACCGTCCCTCAACCATCCCTCAACCGTCGCTCAACCGTCCCTCAACCGTCCCTCAACCGTCCCTCAACCGTCCCTCAACCGTCCCTCAACCGTCCCTCAACCGTCCGTCAACAGTCCCTCAACCGTCCCTCAACCGTCCTCAACCATCCCTCAACCGACCCTCAACCATCCCTTCAAGCCCAACCTCATCCTCAACATCAACATCAACGTCAACCTTAAACCTCAACCTCAACCTCAACCTCAACATCAACCTGAACTGCAACCGTCCCTCAACCGTCTCTCATCCGTCCTCAACCGTCCATCAACCGTCACTCAACCTTCCCTCAACCTTTCCTCAACCGTCCCACAACCGTCGCTTAACCGTCCATCAACCGTTCCTCAATCGTCCCTCAACCGTCCCTCAACCGTCCCTCAACCGTCCCTCAACCGTACCTCAACCGTTCCTCAACCGTCCCTCAACCGTCCCTCAACCGTCCTTCAACCGTCCCTCAACCGTCCCTCAACCGTCCCTAACCGTCCCACAACCATCCCTTAACCGTCGCTCAACCGTCCCTCAACCGTCCCCCAACCGTCCCTCAACCGTCCCTCAACCGTCCCTCAACCGTCCCTCAACCGTCCCTCAACCGTCCCTCAACCGTCCCTCAACCGTCCGTCAACCGTCCCTCAACCGTCCCTCAACCGTCCTCAACCATCCCTCAACCGTCCCTCAACCGGCCCTCAACCGTCCCTCAACCATCCCTCAACCATCCCTCAACCGTCCCTCAACCATCCCTCAACCATCCCTCAACCGTCCCTCAACCGTCCCTCAACCGTCCCTCAACCGTCCCTCAACCGTCCCTCAACCGTCCCTCAACCGTCCCTCAACCGTCCCTCAACCGTCGCTCAACCGTCCCTCAACCGACCCTCAACCGTCACTCAACCTTCCCTCAACCATTCCTCTACCGTCCCTCTACCGTCCCTCAACCGTCGCTTAACCGTCCCTCAACCGTTCCTCAATCGTCCCTCAACCGTCTCTCAACCGTCCGTCAACCATCCCTTCAAGACCAACCTCAGCCTCAACATCAACATCAACGTCAACCTAAACCTCAACCTCAAGCTCAACCTCAACATCAACCTCAACTGCAACCGTCCCTCAACCGTCTCTCATCCGCCCTCAACCGTCCCACAACCGTCGCTTAGCCGTCCCTCAACCATTCCTTAATTGTCCCTCAACCATCTCTTAACCGTGCCTCACCCGTCCCTCAACCGTCCCTCAACCGTCCCTCAACCGTCCCTCAACCGTCCCTCAACCGTCCCTCAACCGTTCCTCAACCGTTCCTCAACCGTCCCTCAACAACCCCAAAACCGTCCCTCAACCGTCCCTCAACCGACCCTCAAACGCCCCTCAACCGTCCCTCAACCGACCCTCAACCATCCCTTCAAGCCCAACCTCATCCTCAACATCAACATCAACGTCAACCTAAACCTCAACCTCAAGCTCAACCTCTACATCAACCTGAACTGCAACCGTCCCTCAACCGTCTCTCATCCGTCCTCAACCGTCCATCAACCGTCACTCAACCTTCCCTCAACCTTTCCTCAACCGTCCCACAACCGTCGCTTAACCGTCCCCAATCGTTCAACATAACATCAACCGTTCCTCAATCGTCCGTCAACCGTCCCTCAACCGTCCCTCAACCGTCCTCAACCATCCCTCAACCGTCCCTCAACCGGCCCTCAACCGTCCCTCAACAGACCCTCAACCGTCCCTCAACCATCCCTCAACCGTCCCTCAACCATCCCTCAACCGTCCCTCAACCGTCCCACAACCATCCCTTCAACCCAACCTCATCCTCAACATCAACATCAACGTCAAACTAAACCTCAACCTCAAGCTCAACCTCAACATCAACCTGAACTGCAACCGTCCCTCAACCGTCTCTCATCCGTCCTCAACCGTCCATCAACCGTCACTTAACCTTCCCTCAACCTTTCCTCAACCGTCCCACAACCGTCGCTTAACCGTCCATCAACCGTTCCTCAACCGTCCCTCAACCGTCCCTCAACCGTCCCTCAACCGTCCCTCAACCGTCTCTCAACCGTCCCTAACCGTCCCTCAACCATCCCTCAACCGTCGCTCAACCGTCCCTCAACCGTCCCTCAACCGTCCCTCAACCGTCCCTCAACCGTCCCTCAACCGTCCCTCAACCGTCCCTCAACCGTCCGTCAACCGTCCCTCAACCGTCCCTCAACCGTCCTCAACCATCCCTCAACCGACCCTCAACCATCCCTTCAAGCCCAACCTCATCCTCAACATCAACATCAACGTCAACCTAAACCTCAACCTCAACCTCAACATCAACCTGAACTGCAACCGTCCCTCAACCGTCTCTCATCCGTCCTCAACCGTCCATCAACCGTCACTCAACCTTCACTCAACCTTTCCTCAACCGTCCCACAACCGTCGCTTAACCGTCCATCAACCGTTCCTCAATCGTCCCTCAACCGTCCCTCAACCGTACCTCAACCGTCCCTCAACCGTCCCGCAACCGTCTCTCAACCGTCCCTAACCGTCCCTCAACCATCCCTCAACCGTCGCTCAACCGTCCCTCAACCGTCCCTCAACCGTCCCTCAACCGTCCCTCAACCGTCCCTCAACCGTCCCTCAACCGTCCCTCAACCGTCCCTCAACCGTCCCTCAACCGTCCGTCAACCGTCCCTCAACCGTCCCTCAACCGTCCTCAACCATCCCTCAACCGACCCTCAACCGTCCGTCAACCGTCCCTCAACCGTCCCTCAACCGTCCTCAACCATCCCTCAACCGTCCCTCAACCGTCCCTCAACCGTCCCTCAACCGTCCCTCAACCGTCCGTCAACCGTCCCTCAACCGTCCCTCAACCGTCCTCAACCATCCCTCAACCTTTCCTCAACCGTCCCACAACCGTCGCTTAACCGTCCATCAACCGTTCCTCAATCGTCCCTCAACCGTCCCTCAACCGTACCTCAACCGTCCCTCAACCGTCCCGCAACCGTCTCTCAACCGTCCCTCAACCGTCCCTCAACCGTCCCTCAACCGTCCCTCAACCGTCCCTCAACCGTCCCTCAACCGTCCCTCAACCGTCCCTCAACCGTCCGTCAACCGTCCCTCAACCGTCCCTCAACCGTCCTCAACCATCCCTCAACCGACCCTCAACCATCCCTTCAAGCCCAACCTCATCCTCAACATCAACGTCAACCTAAACCTCAACCTCAAGCTCAACCTCAACATCAACCTGAACTGCAACCGTCCCTCAACCGTCTCTCATCCGTCCTCAACCGTCCATCAACCGTCACTCAACCTTCACTCAACCTTTCCTCAACCGTCCCACAACCGTCGCTTAACCGTCCATCAACCGTTCCTCAATCGTCCCTCAACCGTCCCTCAACCGTACCTCAACCGTCCCTCAACCGTCCCTCAACCGTCCCGCAACCGTCTCTCAACCGTCCCTAACCGTCCCTCAACCATCCCTCAACCGTCGCTCAACCGTCCCTCAACCGTCCCTCAACCGTCCCTCAACCGTCCCTCAACCGTCCCTCAACCGTCCCTCAACCGTCCCTCAACCGTCCCTCAACCGTCCCTCAACCGTCCGTCAACCGTCCCTCAACCGTCCCTCAACCGTCCTCAACCATCCCTCAACCGACCCTCAACCATCCCTTCAAGCCCAACCTCATCCTCAACATCAACATCAACGTCAACCTAAACCTCAACCTCAACCTCAACATCAACCTGAACTGCAACCGTCCCTCAACCGTCTCTCATCCGTCCTCAACCGTCCATCAACCGTCACTCAACCTTCACTCAACCTTTCCTCAACCGTCCCACAACCGTCGCTTAACCGTCCATCAACCGTTCCTCAATCGTCCCTCAACCGTCCCTCAACCGTCCCTCAACCGTACCTCAACCGTCCCTCAACCGTCCGTCAACCGTCCCTCAACCGTCCCTCAACCGTCCCTCAACCGTCCGTCAACCGTCCCTCAACCGTCCCTCAACCGTCCTCAACCATCCCTCAACCGACCCTCAACCATCCCTTCAAGCCCAACCTCATCCTCAACATCAACATCAACGTCAACCTAAACCTCAACCTCAAGCTCAACCTCAACATCAACCTGAACTGCAACCGTCCCTCAACCGTCTCTCATCCGTCCTCAACCGTCCATCAACCGTCACTCAACCTTCACTCAACCTTTCCTCAACCGTCCCACAACCGTCGCTTAACCGTCCATCAACCGTTCCTCAATCGTCCCTCAACCGTCCCTCAACCGTCCCTCAAACGTCCCTCAACCGTCCCTCAACCGTCCCTCAACCGTCCCTCAACCGTCGCTCAACCGTCCCTCAACCGTCCCCCAACCGTCCCTCAACCGTCCCTCAACCGTCCCTCAACCGTCCCTCAACCGTCCCTCAACCGTCCGTCAACCGTCCCTCAACCGTCCCTCAACCGTCCCTCAACCGTCCTCAACCATCCCTTCAAGCCCAACCTCATCCTCAACATCAACATCAACGTCAACCTAAACCTCAACCTCAAGCTCAACCTCAACATCAACCTCAACTGCAACCGTCCCTCAACCGTCTCTCATCCGCCCTCAACCGTCCCACAACCGTCGCTTAGCCGTCCCTCAACCGTTCCTCAATTGTCCCTCAACCATCTCTTAACCGTGCCCCACCCGTCCCTCAACCGTCCCTCAACCGTCCCTCAACCGTCCCTAACCGTCCCACAACCATCCCTCAACCGTCGCTCAACCGTCCGTCAACCGTCCCCCAACCGTCCCTCAACCGTCCCTCAACCGTCCCTCAACCGTCCCTCAACCGTCCGTCAACCGTCCCTCAACCGTCCCTCAACCGTCCCTCAACCGTCCTCAACCATCCCTTCAAGCCCAACCTCATCCTCAACATCAACATCAACGTCAAACTAAACCTCAACCTCAAGCTCAACCTCAACATCAACCTGAACTGCAACCGTCCCTCAACCGTCTCTCATCCGTCCTCAACCGTCCATCAACCGTCACTCAACCTTCCCTCAACCTTTCCTCAACCGTCCCACAACCGTCGCTTAACCGTCCATCAACCGTTCCTCAATCGTCCCTCAACCGTCCCTCAACCGTACCTCAACCGTCCCTCAACCGTCCCTCAACCGTCCCACAACCGTCCCTCAACCGTCCCTCAACCGTCCCTCAACCGTCCGTCAACCGTCCCTCAACCGTCCCTCAACCGTCCTCAACCATCCCTCAACCGTCCCTCAACCATCCCTCAACCGTCCCTCAACCGTCCCTCAACCATCCCTTCAAGCCCAACCTCATCCTCAAAATCAACATCAACGTCAACCTAAACATCAACCTCAAGCTCAACCTCAACATCAACCTGAACTGCAACCGTCCCTCAACCGTCTCTCATCCGTCCTCAACCGTAGATCAACCGTCACTCAACCTTCCCTCAACCTTTCCTCAACCGTCCAACAACGGTCGCTTAACCGTCCATCAACCGTTCCTCAATCGTCCCTCAACCGTCCCTCAACCGTACCTCAACCCTCCCTCAACCGTCCCTCAACCGTCCCTCAACCGTCCCTCAACCGTCCCTAACCGTCCCTCAACCATCCCTCAACCGTCGCTCAAACGTCCCTCAACCGTCCCTCAACCGTCCCTCAACCGTCCCTCAACCGTCGCTCAACCGTCCCTCAACCGTCCCCCAACCGTCCCTCAACCATCCCTCAACCGTCCCTCAACCATCCCTTCAAGCCCAACCTCATCCTCAACATCAACATCAACGTCAACCTAAACCTCAACCTCAAGCTCAACCTCAACATCAACCTCAACTGCAACCGTCCCTCAACCGTCTCTCATCCGCCCTCAACCGTCCCACAAACGTCGCTTAGCCGTCCCTCAACCGTTCCTCAATTGTCCCTCAACCATCTCTTAACCGTGCCCCACCCGTCCCTCAACCGTCCCTCAACCGTCCCTCAACCGTCCCTCAACCGTCCCTCAACCGTCCCTCAACCGTCCTCAACCATCCCTCAACCGTCCCTCAACCGGCCCTCAACCGTCCCTCAACAGACCCTCAACCGTCCCTCAACCATCCCTCGACCGTCCCTCAACCGTCCCTCAACCATCCCTTCAAGCCCAACCTCATCCTCAACATCAACATCAACGTCAACCTAAACCTCAACCTCAAGCTCAACCTCAACATCAACCTGAACTGCAACCGTCCCTCAACCGTCTCTCATACGTCCTCAACCGTCCATCAACCGTCACTCAACCTTCCCTCAACCTTTCCTCAACCGTCCCACAACCGTCGCTTAACCGTCCATCAACCGTTCCTCAATCGTCCCTCAACCGTCCCTCAACCGTCCCTCAACCGTACCTCAACCGTCCCTCAACCGTCCCTCAACCGTCCCTCAACCGTCCCTCAACCGTCCCTCAACCGTCCCTCAACCGTCCCTCAACCGTCCCTCAACCGTCCCTCAACCGTCCCTCAACCGTCCCTCAACCGTCCCTCAACCGTCCCTAATCGTCCCACAACCATCCCTCAACCGTCGCTCAACCGTCCCTCAACCGTCCCCCAACCGTCCCTCAACCGTCCCTCAACCGTCCCTCAACCGTCCCTCAACCGTCCCTCAACCGTCCGTCAACCGTCCCTCAACCGTCCCTCAACCGTCCTCAACCATCCCTCAACCGTCCCTCAACCGGCCCTCAACCGTCCCTCAACAGACCCTCAACCGTCCCTCAACCATCCCTCAACCGTCCCTCAACCATCCCTCAACCATCCCTCAACCGTCCCTCAACCGTCCCTCAACCGTCCCTCAACCGTCCCTCAACCGTCCCTCAACCGTCCCTCAACCGTCCCTAACCGTCCCTCAACCATCCCTCAACCGTCGCTCAACCGTCCCTCAACCGACCCTCAACCGTCACTCAACCTTCCCTCAAAAGTTCCTCTACCGTCCCTCAACCGTCGCTTAACCGTCCCTCAACCGTTCCTCAATCGTCCCTCAACCGTTCCTCAACCGTCCCTCAACCACCCCAAAACCGTCCCTCAACCGTCCCTCAACCGACCCTCAAACGCCCCTCAACCGTCCCTCAACCGTCCCTCAACCGACCCTCAACCATCCCTTCAAGCCCAACCTCATCCTCAACATCAACATCAACGTCAACCTAAACCCCAACCTCAAGCTCAACCTCAACATTAACCTCAACTGCAACCGTTCCTCAACCGTCTCTCATCCGCCCTCAACCGTCCCACAACCGTCGCTTAGCCGTCCCTCAACCGTTCCTCAATTGTACCTCAACCATCTCTTAACCGTGCCCCACCCGTCCCTCAACCGTCCCTCAACCGTTTTTCAACCGTCCCTCAACCACCCCAAAACCGTCCCTCAACCGTCCCTCAACCGACCCTCAAACGCCCCTCAACCGTCCCTCAACCGTCCCTCAACCGACCCTCAACCGTCCCTCAACCGACCCTCAACCATCCCTTCAAGCCCAACCTCATTCTCAACATCAACATCAACGTCAACCTAAACCTCAACCTCAAGCTCAACCTCAACCTCAACTGCAACCGTTCCTCAACCGTCTCTCATCCGCCCTCAACCGTCCCACAACCGTCGCTTAGCCGTCCCTCAACCGTTCCTCAATTGTCCCTCAACCATCTCTTAACCGTGCCCCACCCGTCCCTCAACCGTCCCTCAACCGTCCCTCAACCGTCCCTCAACCGTCCGTCAACCGTCCCTCAACCGTCCCTCAACCGTCCTCAACCATCCCTCAACCGTCCCTCAACCGGCCCTCAACCGTCCCTCAACAGACACTCAACCGTCCCTCAACCATCCCTCAACCGTCCCTCAACCACCCCTCAACCATCCCTTCAAGCCCAACCTCATCCTCAAAATCAACATCAACGTCAACCTAAACATCAACCTCAAGCTCAACCTCAACATCAACCTGAACTGCAACCGTCCCTCAACCGTCTCTCATCCGTCCTCAACCGTCCATCAACCGTCACTCAACCTTCCCTCAACCTTTCCTCAACCGTCCCACAACCGTCGCTTAACCGTCCATCAACCGTTCCTCAATCGTCCCTCAACCGTCCCTCAACCGTACCTCAACCGTCCCTCAACCGTCCCTCAACCGTCCCTCAACCGTCCCTCAACCGTCCCTCAACCGTCCCTAACCGTCCCTCAACCACCCCTCAACCGTCGCTCAACCGTCGCTCAACCGTCCCTCAACCGTCCCTCAACCGTCCCTCAACTGTCCCTCAACCGTCCCTCAACCGTCCGTCAACCGTCCCTCAACCGTCCCTCAACCGTCCTCAACCATCCCTCAACCGACAATCAACCATCCCTTCAAGCCCAACCTCATCCTCAACATCAACATCAACGTCAACCTAAACCTCAACCTAAACCTCAACCTCAAGCTCAACCTCAATATCAACCTGAACTGCAACCGTCCCTCAACCGTCTCTCATCCGTCCTCAACCGTCCATCAACCGTCACTCAACCTTCCCTCAACCTTTCCTCAACCGTCCCACAACCGTCGCTTAACCGTCCATCAACCGTTCCTCAATCGTCCCTCAACCGTCCCTCAACCGTCCCTCAACCGTCCCTCAACCGTCCCTCAACCGTACCTCAACCGTCCCTCAACCGTCCCTCAACCGTCCCTCAACCGTCCCTCAACCGTCCCACAACCATCCCTTAACCGTCGCTCAACCGTCCCCCAACCGTCGCTCAACCGTCCCCCAACCGTCCCTCAACCGTCCCTCAACCGTCCCTCAACCGTCCCTCAACCGTCCCTCAACCGTCCCTCAACCGTCCCTCAACCGTCCGTCAACCGTCCCTCAACCGTCCCTCAACCGTCCTCAACCATCCCTCAACCGTCCCTCAACCGGCCCTCAACCGTCCCTCAACAGACCCTCAACCGTCCCTCAACCATCCCTCAACCATCCCTCAACCGTCCCTCAACCATCCCTCAACCATCCCTCAACCGTCCCTCAACCGTCCCTCAACCGTCCCTCAACCGTCCCTAACCGTCCCTCAACCATCCCTCAACCGTCGCTCAACCGTCCCTCAACCTTCCCTCAACCGTCACTCAACCTTCCCTCAACCATTCCTCTACCGTCCCTCTACCGTCCCTCAACCGTCGCTTAACCGTCCCTCAACCGTTCCTCAATCGTCCCTCAACCGTCTCTTAACCGTCCCTCAACCGTCCGTCAACCATCCCTTCAAGACCAACCTCATCCTCAACATCAACATCAACGTCAACCTAAACCTCAACCTCAAGCTCAACCTCAACATCAACCTCAACTGCAACCGTCCCTCAACCGTCTCTCATCCGCCCTCAACCGTCCCACAACCGTCGCTTAGCCGTCCCTCAACCGTTCCTCAATTGTCCCTCAACCATCTCTTAACCGTGCCTCACCCGTCCCTCAACCGTTCCTCAACCATTCCTCAACCGTCCCTCAACGGTCCCTCAACCGTCCCTCAACCGTCCCTCAACCGTCCCTCAACCGTCCCTCAACCGTCCCTCAACCGTTCCTCAACCGTCCCTCAACCACCCCACAACCGTCCCTCAACCGTCCCTCAACCGACCCTCAAACGCCCCTCAACCGTCCCTCAACCGACCCTCAACCATCCCTTCAAGCCCAACCTCATCCTCAACATCAACATCAACGTCAACCTAAACCTCAACCTCACGCTCAACCTCAACATCAACCTGAACTGCAACCGTCCCTCAACCGTCTCTCATCCGTCCTCAACCGTCCATCAACCGTCACTCAACCATCCCTCAACCGTCCCTCAACCATCCCTCAACCATCCCTCAACCGTCCCTCAACCGTTCCTCAACCGTTCCTCAACCGTCCCTCAACGGTCCCTCAACCGTCCCTCAACCGTCCCTCAACCGTCCCTCAACCGTCCCTCAACCGTCCCTCAACCGTTCCTCAACCGTCCCTCAACCACCCCACAACCGTCCCTCAACCGTCGCTTAACCGTCCCTCAACCGTTCCTCAATCGTCCCTCAACCGTCTCTCAACCGTCCCTCAACCGTCCGTCAACCATCCCTTCAAGACCAACCTCATCCTCAACATCAACATCAACGTCAACCTAAACCTCAACCTCAAGCTCAACCTCAACATCAACCTCAACTGCAACCGTCCCTCAACCGTCTCTCATCCGCCCTCAACCGTCCCACAACCGTCGCTTAGCCGTCCCTCAACCGTTCCTCAATTGTCCCTCAACCATCTCTTAACCGTGCCTCACCCGTCCCTCAACCGTTCCTCAACCGTTCCTCAACCGTCCCTCAACGGTCCCTCAACCGTCCCTCAACCGTCCCTCAACCGTCCCTCAACCGTCCCTCAACCGTCCCTCAACCGTCCCTCAACCGTTCCTCAACCGTCCCTCAACCACCCCACAACCGTCCCTCAACCGTCCGTCAACCGTCCCTCAACCGTCCCTAACCGTCCCTCAACCATCCCTCAACCGTCGCTCAACCGTCCCTCAACCGTCCCTCAACCGTCCCTCAACCGTCCCTCAACCGTCCCTCAACCGTCCCTCAACCGTCCCTCAACCGTCCCTCAACCGTCCCTCAACCGTCCCTCAACTGTCCGTCAACCGTCCCTCAACCGTCCCTCAACCGTCCTCAACCATCCCTCAACCGACCCTCAACCATCCCTTCAAGCCCAACCTCATCCTCAACATCAACATCAACGTCAACCTAAACCTCAACCTCAAGCTCAACCTCAACATCAACCTGAACTGCAACCGTCCCTCAACCGTCTCTCATCCGTCCTCAACCGTCCATCAACCGTCACTCAACCTTCCCTCAACCTTTCCTCAACCGTCCCACAACCGTCGCTTAACCGTCCATCAACCGTTCCTCAATCGTCCCTCAACCGTCCCTCAACCGTCCCTCAACCGTACCTCAACCGTCCCTCAACCGTCCCTCAACCGTCCCTCAACCGACCCTCAACCGTCCCTCAACCGTCCCTCAACCGTCCCTCAACCGTCCCTCAACCGTCCCTCAACCGTCCCTCAACCGTCCCTCAACCGTCCCTAACCGTCCCACAACCATCCCTCAACCGTCGCTCAACCGTCCCTCAACCGTCCCCCAACCGTCCCTCAACCGTCCCTCAACCGTCCCTCAACCGTCCCTCAACCGTCCCTCAACCGTCCCTCAACCGTCCGTCAACCGTCCCTCAACCGTCCGTCAACCGTCCCTCAACCGTCCCTCAACCGTCCTCAACCATCCCTCAACCGTCCCTCAACCGGCCCTCAACCGTCCCTCAACAGACCCTCAACCGTCCCTCAACCATCCCTCAACCGTCCCTCAACCATCCCTCAACCGTCCCTCAACCGTCCCTCAACCGTCCCTCAACCGTCCCTCAACCGTCCCTCAACCGTCCCTCAACCGTCCCTCAACCGTCCCTCAACCGTCCCTCAACCGTCCCTAACCGTCCCTCAACCATCCCTCAACCGTCGCTCAACCGTCCCTCAACCGACCCTCAACCGTCACTCAACCTTCCCTCAAAAGTTCCTCTACCGTCCCTCAACCGTCGCTTAACCGTCCCTCAACCGTTCCTCAATCGTCCCTCAACCGTCTCTCAACCGTCCTTCAACCGTCCGTCAACCATCCCTTCAAGACCAACCTCATCCTCAACATCAACATTAACGTCAACCTAAACCTCATCCTGAAGCTCAACCTCAACATCAACCTCAACTGCAACCGTCCCTCAACCGTCTCTCATCCGCCCTCAACCGTCCCACAACCGTCGCTTAGCCGTCCCTCAACCGTTCCTCAATTGTCCCTCAACCATCTCTTAACCGTGCCTCACCCGTCCCTCAACCGTCCCTCAACCGTCCCTTAACCATCCCTCAACCGTCCCTCAACCGTTCGTCAACCGTCCCTCAACCACCCCAAAACCGTCCCTCAACCGTCCCTCAACCGACCCTCAAACACCCCTCAACCGTCCCTCAACCGAACTCAACCATCCCTTCAAGCCCAACCTCATCCTCAACATCAACATCAACGTCAACCTAAACCTCAACCTCAAGCTCAACCTCAACATCAACCTCAACTGCAACCGTCCCTCAACCGTCTCTCATCCGCCCTCAACCGTCCCACAACCGTCGCTTAGCCGTCCATCAACCGTTCCTCAATTGTCCCTCAACCATTTCTTAACCGTGTCATACCCGTCCCTCAACCGTCCCTCTACCGTCCCTCAACCGTCCCTCAACCGTCCGTCAACCGTCCCTCAACCGTCCCTCAACCGTCCTCAACCATCCCTCAACCGTCCCTCAACCGGCCCTCAACCGGCCCTCAACCGTCCCTCAACAGACCCTCAACCGTCCCTCAACCATCCCTCAACCGTCCCTCAACCGTCCCTCAACCATCCCTTCAAGCCCAACCTCATCCTCAAAATCAACATCAACGTCAACCTAAACATCAACCTCAAGCTCAACCTCAACATCAACCTGAACTGCAACCGTCCCTCAACCGTCTCTCATCCGTCCTCAACCGTCCATCAACCGTCACTCAACCTTCCCTCAACCTTTCCTCAAC
This sequence comes from Thecophora atra, assembly GCA_937620795.1. Taxonomy (NCBI): domain Eukaryota; kingdom Metazoa; phylum Arthropoda; class Insecta; order Diptera; family Conopidae; genus Thecophora; species Thecophora atra. Next base: position 23,528,001 of record OW569399.1, on the reverse strand, counting down.
CGTCCCACAACCGTCGCTTAACCGTCCATCAACCGTTCCTCAATCGTCCCTCAACCGTCCCTCAACCGTACCTCAACCGTCCCTCAACCGTCCCTCAACCGTCCCTCAACCGTCCCTCAACCGTCCCTAACCGTCCCTCAACCATCCCTCAACCGTCGCTCAACCGTCCCTCAACCGTCCCTCAACCGTCCCTCAACCGTCCCTCAACCGTCCCTCAACCGTCCGTCAACAGTCCCTCAACCGTCCCTCAACCGTCCTCAACCATCCCTCAACCGACCCTCAACCATCCCTTCAAGCCCAACCTCATCCTCAACATCAACATCAACGTCAACCTAAACCTCAACCTCACGCTCAACCTCAACATAAACCTGAACTGCAACCGTCCCTCAACCGTCTCTCATCCGTCCTCAACCGTCCATCAACCGTCACTCAACCATCCCTCAACCGTCCCTCAACCATCCCTCAACCATCCCTCAACCGTCCCTCAACCGTTCCTCAACCGTTCCTCAACCGTCCCTCAACGGTCCCTCAACCGTCCCTCAACCGTCCCTCAACCGTCCCTCAACCGTCCCTCAACCGTCCCTCAACCGTCCGTCAACCGTCCCTCAACCGTCCCTCAACCGTCCTCAACCATCCCTCAACCGTCCCTCAACCGGCCCTCAACCGTCCCTCAACAGACCCTCAACCGTCCCTCAACCATACCTCAACCATCCCTCAACCGTCCCTCAACCATCCCTCAACCATCCCTCAACCGTCCCTCAACCGTCCCTCAACCGTCCCTCAACCGTCCCTAACCGTCCCTCAACCATCCCTCAACCGTCCCTCAACCGTCCCTAACCGTCCCTCAACCATCCCTCAACCGTCCCTCAACCGTCCCTCAACCGTCCCTCAACCGTCCGTCAACCGTCCCTCAACCGTCCCTCAACCGTCCTCAACCATCCCTCAACCGTCCCTCAACCGGCCCTCAACCGTCCCTCAACAGACCCTCAACCGTCCCTCAACCATCCCTCAACCATCCGTCAACCGTCCCTCAACCATCCCTCAACCATCCCTCAACCGTCCCTCAACCGGCCCTCAACCGTCCCTCAACAGACCCTCAACCGTCCCTCAACCATCCCTCAACCATCCCTCAACCGTCCCTCAACCATCCCTCAACCATCCCTCAACCGTCCCTCAACCGTCCCTCAACCGTCCCTCAACCGTCCCTAACCGTCCCTCAACCATCCCTCAACCGTCGCTCAACCGTCCCTCAACCTTCCCTCAACCGTCACTCAACCTTCCCTCAACCTTCCCTCAACCGTCACTCAACCTTCCCTCAACCGTCCCTCAACCGTCCCTCAACCGTCCCTCAACCGTCCCTCAACCGTCCCACAACCATCCCTTAACCGTCGCTCAACCGTCCCCCAACCGTCGCTCAACCGTCCCCCAACCGTCCCTCAACCGTCCCTCAACCGTCCCTCAACCGTCCCTCAACCGTCCCTCAACCGTCCCTCAACCGTCCCTCAACCGTCCGTCAACCGTCCCTCAACCGTCCCTCAACCGTCCTCAACCATCCCTCAACCGTCCCTCAACCGGCCCTCAACCGTCCCTCAACAGACCCTCAACCGTCCCTCAACCATCCCTCAACCATCCCTCAACCGTCCCTCAACCATCCCTCAACCATCCCTCAACCGTCCCTCAACCGTCCCTCAACCGTCCCTCAACCGTCCCTAACCGTCCCTCAACCATCCCTCAACCGTCGCTCAACCGTCCCTCAACCTTCCCTCAACCGTCACTCAACCTTCCCTCAACCATTCCTCTACCGTCCCTCTACCGTCCCTCAACCGTCGCTTAACCGTCCCTCAACCGTTCCTCAATCGTCCCTCAACCGTCTCTTAACCGTCCCTCAACCGTCCGTCAACCATCCCTTCAAGACCAACCTCATCCTCAACATCAACATCAACGTCAACCTAAACCTCAACCTCAAGCTCAACCTCAACATCAACCTCAACTGCAACCGTCCCTCAACCGTCTCTCATCCGCCCTCAACCGTCCCACAACCGTCGCTTAGCCGTCCCTCAACCGTTCCTCAATTGTCCCTCAACCATCTCTTAACCGTGCCTCACCCGTCCCTCAACCGTTCCTCAACCGTTCCTCAACCGTCCCTCAACGGTCCCTCAACCGTCCCTCAACCGTCCCTCAACCGTCCCTCAACCGTCCCTCAACCGTCCCTCAACCGTCCCTCAACCGTCCCTCAACCGTTCCTCAACCGTCCCTCAACCACCCCACAACCGTCCCTCAACCGTCCCTCAACCGACCCTCAAACGCCCCTCAACCGTCCCTCAACCGACCCTCAACCATCCCTTCAAGCCCAACCTCATCCTCAACATCAACATCAACGTCAACCTAAACCTCAACCTCACGCTCAACCTCAACATCAACCTGAACTGCAACCGTCCCTCAACCGTCTCTCATCCGTCGTCAACCGTCCATCAACCGTCACTCAACCATCCCTCAACCGTCCCTCAACCATCCCTCAACCATCCCTCAACCGTTCCTCAACCGTCCCTCAACGGTCCCTCAACCGTCCCTCAACCGTCCCTCAACCGTCCCTCAACCGTCCCTCAACCGTCCCTCAACCGTTCCTCAACCGTCCCTCAACCACCCCACAACCGTCCCTCAACCACCCCACAACCGTCCCTCAACCGTCGCTTAACCGTCCCTCAACCGTTCCTCAATCGTCCCTCAACCGTCTCTCAACCGTCCCTCAACCGTCCGTCAACCATCCCTTCAAGACCAACCTCATCCTCAACATCAACATCAACGTCAACCTAAACCTCAACCTCAAGCTCAACCTCAACATCAACCTCAACTGCAACCGTCCCTCAACCGTCTCTCATCCGCCCTCAACCGTCCCACAACCGTCGCTTAGCCGTCCCTCAACCGTTCCTCAATTGTCCCTCAACCATCTCTTAACCGTGCCTCACCCGTCCCTCAACCGTTCCTCAACCGTTCCTCAACCGTCCCTCAACGGTCCCTCAACCGTCCCTCAACCGTCCCTCAACCGTCCCTCAACCGTCCCTCAACCGTCCCTCAACCGTCCCTCAACCGTTCCTCAACCGTCCCTCAACCACCCCACAACCGTCCCTCAACCGTCCGTCAACCGTCCCTCAACCGTCCCTAACCGTCCCTCAACCATCCCTCAACCGTCGCTCAACCGTCCCTCAACCGTCCCTCAACCGTCCCTCAACCGTCCCTCAACCGTCCCTCAACCGTCCCTCAACCGTCCCTCAACCGTCCCTCAACCGTCCCTCAACTGTCCGTCAACCGTCCCTCAACCGTCCCTCAACCGTCCTCAACCATCCCTCAACCGACCCTCAACCATCCCTTCAAGCCCAACCTCATCCTCAACATCAACATCAACGTCAACCTAAACCTCAACCTCAAGCTCAACCTCAACATCAACCTGAACTGCAACCGTCCCTCAACCGTCTCTCATCCGTCCTCAACCGTCCATCAACCGTCACTCAACCTTCCCTCAACCTTTCCTCAACCGTCCCACAACCGTCGCTTAACCGTCCATCAACCGTTCCTCAATCGTCCCTCAACCGTCCCTCAACCGTCCCTCAACCGTACCTCAACCGTCCCTCAACCGTCCCTCAACCGTCCCTCAACCGACCCTCAACCGTCCCTCAACCGTCCCTCAACCGTCCCTCAACCGTCCCTCAACCGTCCCTCAACCGTCCCTAACCGTCCCACAACCATCCCTCAACCGTCGCTCAACCGTCCCTCAACCGTCCCCCAACCGTCCCTCAACCGTCCCTCAACCGTCCCTCAACCGTCCCTCAACCGTCCCTCAACCGTCCGTCAACCGTCCCTCAACCGTCCGTCAACCGTCCCTCAACCGTCCCTCAACCGTCCTCAACCATCCCTCAACCGTCCCTCAACCGGCCCTCAACCGTCCCTCAACAGACCCTCAACCGTCCCTCAACCATCCCTCAACCGTCCCTCAACCATCCCTCAACCGTCCCTCAACCGTCCCTCAACCGTCCCTCAACCGTCCCTCAACCGTCCCTCAACCGTCCCTCAACCGTCCCTCAACCGTCCCTCAACCGTCCCTAACCGTCCCTCAACCATCCCTCAACCGTCGCTCAACCGTCCCTCAACCGACCCTCAACCGTCACTCAACCTTCCCTCAAAAGTTCCTCTACCGTCCCTCAACCGTCGCTTAACCGTCCCTCAACCGTTCCTCAATCGTCCCTCAACCGTCTCTCAACCGTCCTTCAACCGTCCGTCAACCATCCCTTCAAGACCAACCTCATCCTCAACATCAACATTAACGTCAACCTAAACCTCATCCTGAAGCTCAACCTCAACATCAACCTCAACTGCAACCGTCCCTCAACCGTCTCTCATCCGCCCTCAACCGTCCCACAACCGTCGCTTAGCCGTCCCTCAACCGTTCCTCAATTGTCCCTCAACCATCTCTTAACCGTGCCTCACCCGTCCCTCAACCGTCCCTCAACCGTCCCTTAACCATCCCTCAACCGTCCCTCAACCGTTCGTCAACCGTCCCTCAACCACCCCAAAACCGTCCCTCAACCGTCCCTCAACCGACCCTCAAACACCCCTCAACCGTCCCTCAACCGAACTCAACCATCCCTTCAAGCCCAACCTCATCCTCAACATCAACATCAACGTCAACCTAAACCTCAACCTCAAGCTCAACCTCAACATCAACCTCAACTGCAACCGTCCCTCAACCGTCTCTCATCCGCCCTCAACCGTCCCACAACCGTCGCTTAGCCGTCCATCAACCGTTCCTCAATTGTCCCTCAACCATTTCTTAACCGTGTCATACCCGTCCCTCAACCGTCCCTCTACCGTCCCTCAACCGTCCCTCAACCGTCCGTCAACCGTCCCTCAACCGTCCCTCAACCGTCCTCAACCATCCCTCAACCGTCCCTCAACCGGCCCTCAACCGGCCCTCAACCGTCCCTCAACAGACCCTCAACCGTCCCTCAACCATCCCTCAACCGTCCCTCAACCGTCCCTCAACCATCCCTTCAAGCCCAACCTCATCCTCAAAATCAACATCAACGTCAACCTAAACATCAACCTCAAGCTCAACCTCAACATCAACCTGAACTGCAACCGTCCCTCAACCGTCTCTCATCCGTCCTCAACCGTCCATCAACCGTCACTCAACCTTCCCTCAACCTTTCCTCAACCGTCCCACAACCGTCGCTTAACCGTCCATCAACCGTTCCTCAATCGTCCCTCAACCGTCCCTCAACCGTCCCTCAACCGTCCCTAACCGTCCCTCAACCATCCCTCAACCGTCGCTCAACCGTCCCTCAACCGTCCCTCAACCGTCCCTCAACCGTCCCTCAACCGTCCCTCAACCGTCCGTCAACAGTCCCTCAACCGTCCCTCAACCGTCCTCAACCATCCCTCAACCGACCCTCAACCATCCCTTCAAGCCCAACCTCATCCTCAACATCAACATCAACGTCAACCTTAAACCTCAACCTCAACCTCAACCTCAACATCAACCTGAACTGCAACCGTCCCTCAACCGTCTCTCATCCGTCCTCAACCGTCCATCAACCGTCACTCAACCTTCCCTCAACCTTTCCTCAACCGTCCCACAACCGTCGCTTAACCGTCCATCAACCGTTCCTCAATCGTCCCTCAACCGTCCCTCAACCGTCCCTCAACCGTCCCTCAACCGTACATCAACCGTTCCTCAACCGTCCCTCAACCGTCCCTCAACCGTCCCTCAACCGTCCCTCAACCGTCCCTCAACCGTCCCTAACCGTCCCACAACCATCCCTTAACCGTCGCTCAACCGTCCCTCAACCGTCCCCCAACCGTCCCTCAACCGTCCCTCAACCGTCCCTCAACAGACCCTCAACCGTCCCTCAACCATCCCTCAACCATCCCTCAACCGTCCCTCAACCATCCCTCAACCATCCCTCAACCGTCCCTCAACCGTCCCTCAACCGTCCCTCAACCGTCCCTCAACCGTCCCTCAACCGTCCCTCAACCATCCCTCAACCGTCCCTCAACCGTCCGTCAACCGTCCCTCAACCGTCCCTCAACCGTCCTCAACCATCCCTCAACCGTCCCTCAACCGGCCCTCAACCGTCCCTCAACAGACCCTCAACCGTCCCTCAACCATCCCTCAACCATCCCTCGACCGTCCCTCAACCATCCCTCAACCATCCCTGAACCGTCCCTCAACCGTCCCTCAACCGTCCCTCAACCGTCCCTCAACCGTCCCTCAACCATCCCTCAACCGTCCCTCAACCGTCCCTCAACCGTCGCTCAACCGTCCCTCAACCGACCCTCAACCGTCACTCAACCTTCCCTCAACCATTCCTCTACCGTCCCTCTACCGTCCCTCAACCGTCGCTTAACCGTCCCTCAACCGTTCCTCAATCGTCCCTCAACCGTCTCTCAACCGTCCGTCAACCATCCCTTCAAGACCAACCTCAGCCTCAACATCAACATCAACGTCAACCTAAACCTCAACCTCAAGCTCAACCTCAACATCAACCTCAACTGCAACCGTCCCTCAACCGTCTCTCATCCGCCCTCAACCGTCCCACAACCGTCGCTTAGCCGTCCCTCAACCATTCCTTAATTGTCCCTCAACCATCTCTTAACCGTGCCTCACCCGTCCCTCAACCGTCCCTCAACCGTCCCTCAACCGTCCCTCAACCGTCCCTCAACCGTTCCTCAACCGTCCCTCAACCACCCCAAAACCGTCCCTCAACCGTCCCTCAACCGACCCTCAAACGCCCCTCAACCGTCCCTCAACCGACCCTCAACCATCCCTTCAAGCCCAACCTCATCCTCAACATCAACATCAACGTCAACCTAAACCTCAACCTCAAGCTCAACCTCTACATCAACCTGAACTGCAACCGTCCCTCAACCGTCTCTCATCCGTCCTCAACCGTCCATCAACCGTCACTCAACCTTCCCTCAACCTTTCCTCAACCGTCCCACAACCGTCGCTTAACCGTCCCCAATCGTTCAACATAACATCAACCGTTCCTCAATCGTCCGTCAACCGTCCCTCAACCGTCCCTCAACCGTCCCTCAACCGTCCCTCAACCGTCCTCAACCATCCCTCAACCGTCCCTCAACCGGCCCTCAACCGTCCCTCAACAGACCCTCAACCGTTCCTCAATTGTCCCTCAACCATCTCTTAACCGTGCCTCACCCGTCCCTCAACCGTCCCTCAACCGTCCCTTAACCATCCCTCAACCGTCCCTCAACCGTTCGTCAACCGTCCCTCAACCACCCCAAAACCGTCCCTCAACCGTCCCTCAACCGACCCTCAAACACCCCTCAACCGTCCCTCAACCGAACTCAACCATCCCTTCAACCCAACCTCATCCTCAACATCAACATCAACGTCAAACTAAACCTCAACCTCAAGCTCAACCTCAACATCAACCTGAACTGCAACCGTCCCTCAACCGTCTCTCATCCGTCCTCAACCGTCCATCAACCGTCACTTAACCTTCCCTCAACCTTTCCTCAACCGTCCCACAACCGTCGCTTAACCGTCCATCAACCGTTCCTCAATCGTCCCTCAACCGTCCCTCAACCGTACCTCAACCGTCCCTCAACCGTCCCTCAACCGTCCCTCAACCGTCCCTCAACCGTCCCTCAACCGTCCCGCAACCGTCTCTCAACCGTCCCTAACCGTCCCTCAACCATCCCTCAACCGTCGCTCAACCGTCCCTCAACCGTCCCTCAACCGTCCCTCAACCGTCCCTCAACCGTCCCTCAACCGTCCCTCAACCGTCCCTCAACCGTCCCTCAACCGTCCCTCAACCGTCCCTCAACCGTCCCTCAACCGTCCCTCAACCGTCCCTCAACCGTCCCTCAACCGTCCCTCAACCGTCCCTCAACCGTCCGTCAACCGTCCCTCAACCGTCCCTCAACCGTCCTCAACCATCCCTCAACCGACCCTCAACCATCCCTTCAAGCCCAACCTCATCCTCAACATCAACATCAACGTCAACCTAAACCTCAACCTCAACCTCAACCTCAACATCAACCTGAACTGCAACCGTCCCTCAACCGTCTCTCAACCGTCCTCAACCGTCCATCAACCGTCACTCAACCTTCACTCAACCTTTCCTCAACCGTCCCACAACCGTCGCTTAACCGTCCATCAACCGTTCCTCAATCGTCCCTCAACCGTCCCTCAACCGTCCCTCAACCGTACCTCAACCGTCCCTCAACCGTCCGTCAACCGTCCCTCAACCGTCCCTCAACCGTCCCTCAACCGTCCGTCAACCGTCCCTCAACCGTCCCTCAACCGTCCTCAACCATCCCTCAACCGACCCTCAACCATCCCTTCAAGCCCAACCTCATCCTCAACATCAACATCAACGTCAACCTAAACCTCAACCTCAAGCTCAACCTCAACATCAACCTGAACTGCAACCGTCCCTCAACCGTCTCTCATCCGTCCTCAACCGTCCATCAACCGTCACTCAACCTTCACTCAACCTTTCCTCAACCGTCCCACAACCGTCGCTTAACCGTCCATCAACCGTTCCTCAATCGTCCCTCAACCGTCCCTCAACCGTCCCTCAAACGTCCCTCAACCGTCCCTCAACCGTCCCTCAACCGTCCCTCAACCGTCCCTCAACCGTCGCTCAACCGTCCCTCAATCGTCCCCCAACCGTCCCTCAACCGTCCCTCAACCGTCCCTCAACCGTCCCTCAACCGTCCGTCAACCGTCCCTCAACCGTCCCTCAACCGTCCCTCAACCATCCCTTCAAGCCCAACCTCATCCTCAACATCAACATCAACGTCAACCTAAACCTCAACCTCAAGCTCAACCTCAACATCAACCTCAACTGCAACCGTCCCTCAACCGTCTCTCATCCGCCCTCAACCGTCCCACAACCGTCGCTTAGCCGTCCCTCAACCGTTCCTCAATTGTCCCTCAACCATCTCTTAACCGTGCCCCACCCGTCCCTCAACCGTCCCTCAACCGTCCCTCAACCGTCCCTCAACCGTCCCTAACCGTCCCACAACCATCCCTCAACCGTCGCTCAACCGTCCCTCAACCGTCCCCCAACCGTCCCTCAACCGTCCCCCAACCGTCCCTCAACCGTCCCTCAACCGTCCCTCAACCGTCCCTCAACCGTCCGTCAACCGTCCCTCAACCGTCCCTCAACCGTCCCTCAACCGTCCTCAACCATCCCTTCAAGCCCAACCTCATCCTCAACATCAACATCAACGTCAAACTAAACCTCAACCTCAAGCTCAACCTCAACATCAACCTGAACTGCAACCGTCCCTCAACCGTCTCTCATCCGTCCTCAACCGTCCATCAACCGTCACTCAACCTTCCCTCAACCTTTCCTCAACCGTCCCACAACCGTCGCTTAACCGTCCATCAACCGTTCCTCAATCGTCCCTCAACCGTCCCTCAACCGTACCTCAACCGTCCCTCAACCGTCCCTCAACCGTCCCACAACCGTCCCTCAACCGTCCCTCAACCGTCCCTCAACCGTTCGTCAACCGTCCCTCAACCGTCCCTCAACCGTCCTCAACCATCCCTCAACCGTCCCTCAACCGGCCCTCAACCGTCCCTCAACAGACCCTCAACCGTCCCTCAACCATCCCTCAACCGTCCCTCAACCGTCCCTCAACCATCCCTTCAAGCCCAACCTCATCCTCAAAATCAACATCAACGTCAACCTAAACATCAACCTCAAGCTCAACCTCAACATCAACCTGAACTGCAACCGTCCCTCAACCGTCTCTCATCCGTCCTCAACCGTAGATCAACCGTCACTCAACCTTCCCTCAACCTTTCCTCAACCGTCCAACAACGGTCGCTTAACCGTCCATCAACCGTTCCTCAATCGTCCCTCAACCGTCCCTCAACCGTACCTCAACCCTCCCTCAACCGTCCCTCAACCGTCCCTCAACCGTCCCTAACCGTCCCTCAACCATCCCTCAACCGTCGCTCAAACGTCCCTCAACCGTCCCTCAACCGTCCCTCAACCGTCGCTCAACCGTCCCTCAACCGTCCCCCAACCGTCCCTCAACCATCCCTCAACCGTCCCTCAACCGTCCCTCAACCGTCCCTCAACCATCCGTCAACCGTCCCTCAACCGTCCCTCAACCGTCCCTCAACCGTCCTCAACCATCCCTTCAAGGCCAACCTCATCCTCAACATCAACATCAACGTCAACCTAAACCTCAACCTCAAGCTCAACCTCAACATCAACCTCAACTGCAACCGTCCCTCAACCGTCTCTCATCCGCCCTCAACCGTCCCACAACCGTCGCTTAGCCGTCCCTCAACCGTTCCTCAATTGTCCCTCAACCATCTCTTAACCGTGCCCCACCCGTCCCTCAACCGTCCCTCAACCGTCCCTCAACCGTCCCTCAACCGTCCTCAACCATCCCTCAACCGTCCCTCAACCGGCCCTCAACCGTCCCTCAACAGACCCTCAACCGTCCCTCAACCATCCCTCGACCGTCCCTCAACCGTCCCTCAACCATCCCTTCAAGCCCAACCTCATCCTCAACATCAACATCAACGTCTACCTAAACCTCAACCTCAAGCTCAACCTCAACATCAACCTGAACTGCAACCGTCCCTCAACCGTCTCTCATCCGTCCTCAACCGTCCATCAACCGTCACTCAACCTTCCCTCAACCTTTCCTCAACCGTCCCACAACCGTCGCTTAACCGTCCATCAACCGTTCCTCAATCGTCCCTCAACCGTCCCTCAACCGTCCCTCAACCGTACCTCAACCGTCCCTCAACCGTCCCTCAACCGTCCCTCAACCGTCCCTCAACCTTCCCTCAACCGTCCCTCAACCGTCCCTCAACCGTCCCTCAACCGTCCCTCAACCGTCCCTAACCGTCCCACAACCATCCCTCAACCGTCGCTCAACCGTCCCTCAACCGTCCCCCAACCGTCCCTCAACCGTCCCTCAACCGTCCCTCAACCGTCCCTCAACCGTCCCTCAACCGTCCGTCAACCGTCCCTCAACCGTCCCTCAACCGTCCTCAACCATCCCTCAACCGTCCCTCAACCGGCCCACAACCGTCCCTCAACAGACCCTCAACCGTCCCTCAACCATCCCTCAACCGTCCCTCAACCATCCCTCAACCATCCCTCAACCGTCCCTCAACCGTCCCTCAACCGTCCCTCAACCGTACCTCAACCGTCCCTCAACCGTCCCTCAACCGTCCCTAACCGTCCCTCAACCATCCCTCAACCGTCGCTCAACCGTCCCTCAACCGACCCTCAACCGTCACTCAACCTTCCCTCAAAAGTTCCTCTACCGTCCCTCAACCGTCGCTTAACCGTCCCTCAACCGTTCCTCAATCGTCCCTCAACCGTTCCTCAACCGTCCCTCAACCACCCCAAAACCGTCCCTCAACCGTCCCTCAACCGACCCTCAAACGCCCCTCAACCGTCCCTCAACCGACCCTCAACCATCCCTTCAAGCCCAACCTCATCCTCAACATCAACATCAACGTCAACCTAAACCTCAACCTCAAGCTCAACCTCAACATTAACCTCAACTGCAACCGTTCCTCAACCGTCTCTCATCCGCCCTCAACCGTCCCACAACCGTCGCTTAGCCGTCCCTCAACCGTTCCTCAATTGTACCTCAACCATCTCTTAACCGTGCCCCACCCGTCCCTCAACCGTCCCTCAACCGTTTTTCAACCGTCCCTCAACCACCCCAAAACCGTCCCTCAACCGTCCCTCAACCGACCCTCAAACGCCCCTCAACCGTCCCTCAACCGTCCCTCAACCGTCCCTCAACCGACCCTCAACCATCCCTTCAAGCCCAACCTCATCCTCAACATCAACATCAACGTCAACCTAAACCTCAACCTCAAGCTCAACCTCAACCTCAACTGCAACCGTTCCTCAACCGTCTCTCATCCGCCCTCAACCGTCCCACAACCGTCGCTTAGCCGTCCCTCAACCGTTCCTCAATTGTCCCTCAACCATCTCTTAACCGTGCCCCACCCGTCCCTCAACCGTCCCTCAACCGTCCCTCAACCGTCCCTCAACCGTCCCTCAACCGTCCGTCAACCGTCCCTCAACCGTCCCTCAACCGTCCTCAACCATCCCTCAACCGTCCCTCAACCGGCCCTCAACCGTCCCTCAACAGACCCTCAACCGTCCCTCAACCATCCCTCAACCGTCCCTCAACCGCCCCTCAACCATCCCATCAAGCCCAACCTCATCCTCAAAATCAACATCAACGTCAACCTAAACATCAACCTCAAGCTCAACCTCAACATCAACCTGAACTGCAACCGTCCCTCAACCGTCTCTCATCCGTCCTCAACCGTCCATCAACCGTCACTCAACCTTCCCTCAACCTTTCCTCAACCGTCCCACAACCGTCGCTTAACCGTCCATCAACCGTTCCTCAATCGTCCCTCAACCGTCCCTCAACCGTACCTCAACCGTCCCTCAACCGTCCCTCAACCGTCCCTCAACCGTCCCTCAACCGTCCCTAACCGTCCCTCAACCACCCCTCAACCGTCGCTCAACCGTCCCTCAACCGTCCCTCAACCGTCCCTCAACTGTCCCTCAACCGTCCCTCAACCGTCCGTCAACCGTCCCTCAACCGTCCCTCAACCGTCCTCAACCATCCCTCAACCGACAATCAACCATCCCTTCAAGCCCAACCTCATCCTCAACATCAACATCAACGTCAACCTAAACCTCAACCTCAAGCTCAACCTCAACATCAACCTGAACTGCAACCGTCCCTCAACCGTCTCTCATCCGTCCTCAACCGTCCATCAACCGTCACTCAACCTTCCCTCAACCTTTCCTCAACCGTCACACAACCGTCGCTTAACCGTCCATCAACCGTTCCTCAATCGTCCCTCAACCGTCCCTCAACCGTCCCTCAACCGTCCCTCAACCGTCCCTCAACCGTACCTCAACCGTCCCTCAACCGTCCCTCAACCGTCCCTCAACCGTCCCTCAACCGTCCCTCAACCGTCCCTAACCGTCCCACAACCATCCCTTAACCGTCGCTCAACCGTCGCTCAACCGTCCCCCAACCGTCCCTCAACCGTCCCTCAACCGTCCCTCAACCGTCCCTCAACCGTCCCTCAACCGTCCCTCAACCGTCCGTCAACCGTCCCTCAACCGTCCCTCAACCGTCCTCAACCATCCCTCAACCGTCCCTCAACCGTCCCTCAACCGTCCCTCAACCGTCCCTAACCGTCCCTCAACCATCCCTCAACCGTCGCTCAACCGTCCCTCAACCGACCCTCAACCGTCACTCAACCTTCCCTCAACCATTCCTCTACCGTCCCTCTACCGTCCCTCAACCGTCGCTTAACAGTCCCTCAACCGTTCCTCAATCGTCCCTCAACCGTCTCTCAACCGTTCTTCAACCTTCTTCCCTCAACCTTTCCTCAACCGTCCCACAACCGTCGCTTAACCGTCCCCAATCGTTCAACATAACATCAACCGTTCCTCAATCGTCCGTCAACCGTACCTCAACCGTCCCTCAACCGTCCTCAACCATCCCTCAACCGTCCCTCAACCGGCCCTCAACCGTCCCTCAACAGACCCTCAACCGTCCCTCAACCATCCCTCAACCGTCCCTCAACCGTCCCTCAACCATCCCTTCAACACAACCTCATCCTCAACATCAACATCAACGTCAAACTAAACCTCAACCTCAAGCTCAACCTCAACATCAACCTGAACTGCAACCGTCCCTCAACCGTCTCTCATCCATCCTCAACCGTCCATCAACCGTCACTTAACCTTCCCTCAACCTTTCCTCAACCGTCCCACAACCGTCGCTTAACCGTCCATCAACCGTTCCTCAATCGTCCCTCAACCGTCCCTCAACCGTACCTCAACCGTCCCTCAACCGTCCCTCAACCGTCACTCAACCGTCCCTCAACCGTCCCTCAACCGTCCCGCAACCGTCTCTCAACCGTCCCTAACCGTCCCTCAACCATCCCTCAACCGTCGCTCAACCGTCCCTCAAAACCGTACCTCAACCGTCCCTCAACCGACCCTCAAACGCCCCTCAACCGTCCCTCAACCGTCCCTCAACCGACCCTCAACCATCCCTTCAAGCCCAACCTCATCCTCAACATCAACATCAACGTCAACCTAAACCTCAACCTCAAGCTCAACCTCAACCTCAACTGCAACCGTTCCTCAACCGTCTCTCATCCGCCCTCAACCGTCCCACAACCGTCGCTTAGCCGTCCCTCAACCGTTCCTCAATTGTCCCTCAACCATCTCTTAACCGTGCCCCACCCGTCCCTCAACCGTCCCTCAACCGTCCCTCAACCGTCCCTCAACCGTCCCTCAACCGTCCCTCAACCGTCCGTCAACCGTCCCTCAACCGTCCCTCAACCGTCCTCAACCATCCCTCAACCGTCCCTCAACCGGCCCTCAACCGTCCCTCAACAGACCCTCAACCGTCCCTCAACCGCCCCTCAACCATCCCTTCAAGCCCAACCTCATCCTCAAAATCAACATCAACGTCAACCTAAACATCAACCTCAAGCTCAACCTCAACATCAACCTGAACTGCAACCGTCCCTCAACCGTCTCTCATCCGTCCTCAACCGTCCATCAACCGTCACTCAACCTTCCCTCAACCTTTCCTCAACCGTCCCACAACCGTCGCTTAACCGTCCATCAACCGTTCCTCAATCGTCCCTCAACCGTCCCTCAACCGTACCTCAACCGTCCCTCAACCGTCCCTCAACCGTCCCTCAACCGTCCCTCAACCGTCCCTAACCGTCCCTCAACCACCCCTCAACCGTCGCTCAACCGTCCCTCAACCGTCCCTCAACCGTCCCTCAACTGTCCCTCAACCGTCCCTCAACCGTCCGTCAACCGTCCCTCAACCGTCCCTCAACCGTCCTCAACCATCCCTCAACCGACAATCAACCATCCCTTCAAGCCCAACCTCATCCTCAACATCAACATCAACGTCAACCTAAACCTCAACCTCAAGCTCAACCTCAACATCAACCTGAACTGCAACCGTTCCTCAACCGTCTCTCATCCGTCCTCAACCGTCCATCAACCGTCACTCAACCTTCCCTCAACCTTTCCTCAACCGTCCCACAACCGTCGCTTAACCGTCCATCAACCGTTCCTCAATCGTCCCTCAACCGTCCCTCAACCGTCCCTCAACCGTACCTCAACCGTCCCTCAACCGTCCCTCAACCGTCCCTCAACCGTCCCTCAACCGTCCCTCAACCGTCCCTAACCGTCCCACAACCATCCCTTAACCGTCGCTCAACCGTCGCTCAACCGTCCCCCAACCGTCCCTCAACCGTCCCTCAACCGTCCCTCAACCGTCCCTCAACCGTCCCTCAACCGTCCCTCAACCGTCCGTCAACCGTCCCTCAACCGTCCCACAACCGTCCTCAACCATCCCTCAACCGTCCCTCAACCGGCCCTCAACCGTCCCTCAACAGACCCTCAACCGTCCCTCAACCATCCCTCAACCATCCCTCAACCGTCCCTCAACCATCCCTCAACCATCCCTCAACCGTCCCTCAACCGTCCCTCAACCGTCCCTCAACCGTCCCTAACCGTCCCTCAACCATCCCTCAACCGTCGCTCAACCGTCCCTCAACCGACCCTCAACCGTCACTCAACCTTCCCTCAACCATTCCTCTACCGTCCCTCTACCGTCCCTCAACCGTCGCTTAACCGTCCCTCAACCGTTCCTCAATCGTCCCTCAACCGTCTCTCAACCGTCCCTCAACCGTCCGTCAACCATCCCTTCAAGACCAACCTCATCCTCAACATCAACATCAACGTCAACCTAAACCTCAACCTCAAGCTCAACCTCAACATCAACCTCAACTGCAACCGTCCCTCAACCGTCTCTCATCCGCCCTCAACCGTCCCACAACCGTCGCTTAGCCGTCCCTCAACCGTTCCTCAATTGTCCCTCAACCATCTCTTAACCGTGCCTCACCCGTCCCTCAACCGTTCCTCAACCGTCCCTCAACGGTCCCTCAACCGTCCCTCAACCGTCCCTCAACCGTCCCTCAACCGTCCCTCAACCGTCCCTCAACCGTTCCTCAACCGTCCCTCAACCACCCCACAACCGTCCCTCAACCGTCCCTCAACCGACCCTCAAACGCCCCTCAACCGTCCCTCAACCGACCCTCAACCATCCCTTCAAGCCCAACCTCATCCTCAACATCAACATCAACGTCAACCTAAACCTCAACCTCACGCTCAACCTCAACATCAACCTGAACTGCAACCGTCCCTCAACCGTCTCTCATCCGTCCTCAACCGTCCATCAACCGTCACTCAACCTTCCCTCAACCTTTCCTCAACCGTCCCACAACCGTCGCTTAACCGTCCATCAACCGTTCCTCAATCGTCCGTCAACCGTCCCTCAACCGTCCCTCTACCGTCCTCAACCATCCCTCAACCGTCCCTCAACCGGCCCTCAACCGTCCCTCAACAGACCCTCAACCGTCCCTCAACCATCCCTCAACCGTCCCTCAACCATCCCTTCAAGCCCAACCTCATCCTCAACATCAACATCAACGTCAAACTAAACCTCAACCTCAAGCTCAACCTCAACATCAACCTGAACTGCAACCGTCCCTCAACCGTCTCTCATCCGTCCTCAACCGTCCATCAACCGTCATTTAACCTTCCCTCAACCTTTCCTCAACCGTCCCACAACCGTCGCTTAACCGTCCATCAACCGTTCCTCAATCGTCCCTCAACCGTCCCTCAACCGTACCTCAACCGTCCCTCAACCGTCCCTCAACCGTCCCTCAACCGTCCCTCAACCGTCCCTCAACCGTCCCGCAACCGTCCCTCAACCGTCCCTAACCGTCCCTCAACCATCCCTCAACCGTCGCTCAACCGTCGCTCAACCGTCCCTCAACCGTCCCTCAACCGTCCCTCAACCGTCCCTCAACCGTCCCTCAACCGTCACTCAACCGTCCGTCAACCGTCCTTCAACCGTCCCTCAACCGTCCTCAACCATCCCTCAACCGACCCTCAACCATCCCTTCAAGCCCAACCTCATCCTCAACATCAACAACAACGTCAACCTAAACCTCAACCTCAAGCTCAACCTCAACATCAACCTGAACTGCAACCGTCCCTCAACCGTCTCTCATCCGTCCTCAACCGTCCATCAACCGTCACTCAACCTTCCCTCAACCTTTCCTCAACCGTCCCACAACCGTCGCTTAACCGTCCATCAACCGTTCCTCAATCGTCCCTCAACCGTCCCTCAACCGTCCCTCAACCGTCCCTCAACCGTACCTCAACCGTCCCTCAACCGTACCTCAACCGTCCCTCAACCGTCCCTCAACCGTCCCTCAACCGTCCCTAACCGTCCCACAACCATCCCTCAACCGTCGCTCAACCGTCCCTCAACCGTCCCCCAACCGTCCCTCAACCGTCCCTCAACCGTCCCTCAACCGTCCCTCAACCGTCCGTCAACCGTCCCTCAACCGTTCCTCAATTGTCCCTCAACCATCTCTTAACCGTGCCTCACCCGTCCCTCAACCGTCCCTCAACCGTCCCTCAACCGTCTTTCAACCGTCTCTCATCCGTCCTCAACCGTCCATCAACCGTCACTCAACCTTCCCTCAACCTTTCCTCAACCGTCCCACAACCGTCGCTTAACCGTCCATCAAACGTTCCTCAATCGTCCGTCAACCGTCCCTCAACCGTCCCTCAACCGTCCTCAACCATCCCTCAACCGTCCCTCAACCGGCCCTCAACCGTCCCTCAACAGACCCTCAACCGTCCCTCAACCATCCCTCAACCGTCCCTCAACCATCCCTTCAAGCCCAACCTCATCCTCAACATCAACATCAACGTCAAACTAAACCTCAACCTCAAGCTCAACCTCAACATCAACCTGAACTGCAACCGTCCCTCAACCGTCTCTCATCCGTCCTCAACCGTCCATCAACCGTCATTTAACCTTCCCTCAACCTTTCCTCAACCGTCCCACAACCGTCGCTTAACCGTCCATCAACCGTTCCTCAATCGTCCCTCAACCGTCCCTCAACCGTCCCTCAACCGTACCTCAACCGTCCCTCAACCGTCCCTCAACCGTCCCTCAACCGTCCCGCAACCGTCCCTCAACCGTCCCTAACCGTCCCTCAACCATCCCTCAACCGTCGCTCAACCATCGCTCAACCGTCCCTCAACCGTCCCTCAACCGTCCCTCAACCGTCCCTCAACCGTCACTCAACCGTCACTCAACCGTCCGTCAACCGTCCTTCAACCGTCCCTCAACCGTCCTCAACCATCCCTCAACCGACCCTCAACCATCCCTTCAAGCCCAACCTCATCCTCAACATCAACATCAACGTCAACCTAAACCTCAACCTCAAGCTCAACCTCAACATCAACCTGAACTGCAACCGTCCCTCAACCGTCTCTCATCCGTCCTCAACCGTCCATCAACCGTCACTCAACCTTCCCTCAACCTTTCCTCAACCGTCCCACAACCGTCGCTTAACCGTCCATCAACCGTTCCTCAATCGTCCCTCAACCGTCCCTCAACCGTCCCTCAACCGTCCCTCAACCGTACCTCAACCGTCCCTCAACCGTACCTCAACCGTCCCTCAACCGTCCCTCAACCGTCCCTCAACCGTCCCTAACCGTCCCACAACCATCCCTCAACCGTCGCTCAACCGTCCCTCAACCGTCCCCCAACCGTCCCTCAACCGTCCCTCAACCGTCCCTCAACCGTCCCTCAACCGTCCGTCAACCGTCCCTCAACCGTTCCTCAATTGTCCCTCAACCATCTCTTAACCGTGCCTCACCCGTCCCTCAACCGTCCCTCAACCGTCCCTCAACCGTCCCTCAACCGTCCCTCAACCGTCCCTCAACCGTCCCTCAACCGTCCCTCAACCGTCGCTCAACCGTCCCTCAACCGTTCCTCAACCGTCCCTCAACCACCCCAAAACCGTCCCTCAACCATCCCTCAACCGACCCTCAAACGCCCCTCAACCGTCCCTCAACCGACCCTCAACCATCCCTTTAAGCCCAACCTCATCCTCAACATCAACATCAACGTCAACCTAAACCTCAACCTCACGCTCAACCTCAACATCAACCTGAACTGCAACCGACCCTCAACCGTCTCTCATCCGTCCTCAACCGTCCATCAACCGTCACTCAACCTTCCCTCAACCTTTCCTCAACCGTCCCACAACCGTCGCTTAACCGTCCATCAACCGTTCCTCAATCGTCCGTCAACCGTCCCTCAACCGTCCCTCAACCGTCCTCAACCATCCCTCAACCGTCCCTCAACCGGCCCTCAACCGTCCCTCAACAGACCCTCAACCGTCCCTCAACCATCCCTCAACCGTCCCTCAACCATCCCTTCAAGCCCAACCTCATCCTCAACATCAACATCAACGTCAAACTAAACCTCAACCTCAAGCTCAACCTCAACATCAACCTGAACTGCAACCGTCCCTCAACCGTCTCTCATCCGTCCTCAACCGTCCATCAATCGTCACTTAACCTTCCCTCAACCTTTCCTCAACCGTCCCACAACCGTCGCTTAACCGTCCCTCAACCGTCCCTCAACCGTCCCTCAACCGTCCCTCAACCGTCCCTCAACCGTCCGTCAACCGTCCCTCAACCGTCCCTCAACCGTCCCTCAACCGTCCTCAACCGTCCCACAACCGTCGCTTAGCCGTCCCTCAACCGTTCCTCAATTGTCCCTCAACCATCTCTTAACCGTGCCTCACCCGTCCCTCAACCGTCCCTCAACCGTCCCTCAACCGTCCCTCAACCGTCCCTCAACCGTCCCTAACCGTCCCACAACCATCCCTCAAACGTCGCTCAACCGTCCCTCAACCGTCCCCCAACCGTCCCTCAACCGTCCCTCAACCGTCCCTCAACCGTCCCTCAACCGTCCGTCAACCGTCCCTCAACCGTCCCTCAACCGTCCCTCAACCGTCCTCAACCGTCCCACAACCGTCGCTTAGCCGTCCCTCAACCGTTCCTCAATTGTCCCTCAACCATTTCTTAACCGTGCCTCACCCGTGCCTCACCCGTCCCTCAACCGTCCCTCAACCGTCCCTCAACCGTCCCTCAACCGTCCCTCAACCGTCCCTCAACCGTCCCTCAACCGTCCCTCAACCGTCCCTCAACCGTTCCTCAACCGTCCCTCAACCACCCCAAAACCGTCCCTCAACCGTCCCTCAACCGACCCTCAAACGCCCCTCAACCGTCCCTCAACCGACCCTCAACCATCCCTTCAAGCCCAACCTCATCCTCAACATCAACATCAACGTCAACCTAAACCTCAACCTCACGCTCAACCTCAACATCAACCTGAACTGCAACCGTCCCTCAACCGTCTCTCATCCGTCCTCAACCGTCCATCAACCGTCACTCAACCTTCCCTCAACCTTTCCTCAACCGTCCCACAACCGTCGCTTAACCGTCCCTCAACCGTCCCTCAACCGTCCCTCAACCGTCCCTCAACCGTCCCTAACCGTCCCACAACCATCCCTTAACCGTCGCTCAACCGTCCCTCAACCGTCCCCCAACCGTCCCCCAACCGTCCCTCAACCGTCCCTCAACCGTCCCTCAACCGTCCCTCAACCGTCCCTCAACCGTCCCTCAACCGTCCGTCAACCGTCCCTCAACCGTCCCTCAACTGTCCTCAACCATCCCTCAACCGTCCCTCAACCGGCCCTCAACCGTCCCTCAACAGACCCTCAACCGTCCCTCAACCATCCCTCAACCATCCCTCAACCGTCCCTCAACCAACCCTCAACCATCCCTCAACCGTCCCTCAACCGTCCCCTCAACCGTCCCTCAACCGTCCCTCAACCGTCCCTCAACCGTCCCTCAACCGTCCCTCAACCGTCCCTCAACCGTCCCTAACCGTCCCTCAACCATCCCTCAACCGTCGCTCAACCGTCCCTCAACCGACCCTCAACCGTCACTCAACCTTCCCTCAACCATTCCTCTACCGTCCCTCTACCGTCCCTCAACCGTCGCTTAACCGTCCCTCAACCGTTCCTCAATCGTCCCTCAACCGTCTCTCAACCGTCCCTCAACCGTCCGTCAACCATCCCTTCAAGACCAACCTCAGCCTCAACATCAACATCAACGTCAACCTAAACCTCAACCTCAAGCTCAACCTCAACATCAACCTCAACTGCAACCGTCCCTCAACCGTCTCTCATCCGCCCTCAACCGTCCCACAACCGTCGCTTAGCCGTCCCTCAACCATTCCTTAATTGTCCCTCAACCATCTCTTAACCGTGCCTCACCCGTCCCTCAACCGTCCCTCAACCGTCCCTCAACCGTCCCTCAACCGTTCCTCAACCGTCCCTCAACCGTCCCTCAACCGTCCCGCAACCGTCTCTCAACCGTCCCTAACCGTCCCTCAACCATACCTCAACCGTCGCTCAACCGTCCCTCAACCGTCCCTCAACCGTCGCTCAACCGTCCCTCAACCGTCCCTCAACCGTCCCTCAACCGTCCCTCAACCGTCCCTCAACCGTCCCTCAACCGTCCCTCAACCGTCCCTCAACCGTCCGTCAACCGTCCCTCAACCGTCCCTCAACCGTCCTCAACCATCCCTCAACCGACCCTCAACCATCCCTTCAAGCCCAACCTCATCCTCAACATCAACATCAACGTCAACCTAAACCTCAACCTCAAGCTCAACCTCAACATCAACCTGAACTGCAACCGTCCCTCAACCGTCTCTCATCCGTCCTCAACCGTCCCTCAACCATCCCTCAACCGTCGCTCAACCATCGCTCAACCGTCCCTCAACCGTCCCTCAACCGTCCCTCAACCGTCCCTCAACCGTCACTCAACCCGTCACTCAACCGTCCGTCAACCGTCCTTCAACCGTCCCTCAACCGTCCTCAACCATCCCTCAACCGACCCTCAACCATCCCTTCAAGCCCAACCTCATCCTCAACATCAACATCAACGTCAACCTAAACCTCAACCTCAAGCTCAACCTCAACATCAACCTGAACTGCAACCGTCCCTCAACCGTCTCTCATCCGTCCTCAACCGTCCATCAACCGTCACTCAACCTTCCCTCAACCTTTCCTCAACCGTCCCACAACCGTCGCTTAACCGTCCATCAACCGTTCCTCAATCGTCCCTCAACCGTCCCTCAACCGTCCCTCAACCGTCCCTCAACCGTACCTCAACCGTCCCTCAACCGTACCTCAACCGTCCCTCAACCGTCCCTCAACCGTCCCTCAACCGTCCCTAACCGTCCCACAACCATCCCTCAACCGTCGCTCAACCGTCCCTCAACCGTCCCCCAACCGTCCCTCAACCGTCCCTCAACCGTCCCTCAACCGTCCCTCAACCGTCCGTCAACCGTCCCTCAACCGTTCCTCAATTGTCCCTCAACCATCTCTTAACCGTGCCTCACCCGTCCCTCAACCGTCCCTCAACCGTCCCTCAACCGTCCCTCAACCGTCCCTCAACCGTCCCTCAACCGTCCCTCAACCGTCCCTCAACCGTCCCTCAACCGTCCCTCAACCGTTCCTCAACCGTCCCTCAACCACCCCAAAACCGTCCCTCAACCATCCCTCAACCGACCCTCAAACGCCCCTCAACCGTCCCTCAACCGTCCCTCAACCGACCCTCAACCATCCCTTTAAGCCCAACCTCATCCTCAACATCAACATCAACGTCAACCTAAACCTCAACCTCACGCTCAACCTCAACATCAACCTGAACTGCAACCGACCCTCAACCGTCTCTCATCCGTCCTCAACCGTCCATCAACCGTCACTCAACCTTCCCTCAACCTTTCCTCAACCGTCCCACAACCGTCGCTTAACCGTCCATCAACCGTTCCTCAATCGTCCGTCAACCGTCCCTCAACCGTCCCTCAACCGTCCTCAACCATCCCTCAACCGTCCCTCAACCGGCCCTCAACCGTCCCTCAACAGACCCTCAACCGTCCCTCAACCATCCCTCAACCGTCCCTCAACCATCCCTTCAAGCCCAACCTCATCCTCAACATCAACATCAACGTCAAACTAAACCTCAACCTCAAGCTCAACCTCAACATCAACCTGAACTGCAACCGTCCCTCAACCGTCTCTCATCCGTCCTCAACCGTCCATCAATCGTCACTTAACCTTCCCTCAACCTTTCCTCAACCGTCCCACAACCGTCGCTTAACCGTCCCTCAACCGTCCCTCAACCGTCCCTCAACCGTCCCTCAACCGTCCCTCAACCGTCCGTCAACCGTCCCTCAACCGTCCCTCAACCGTCCCTCAACCGTCCTCAACCGTCCCACAACCGTCGCTTAGCCGTCCCTCAACCGTTCCTCAATTGTCCCTCAACCATCTCTTAACCGTGCCTCACCCGTCCCTCAACCGTCCCTCAACCGTCCCTCAACCGTCCCTCAACCGTCCCTCAACCGTCCCTAACCGTCCCACAACCATCCCTCAAACGTCGCTCAACCGTCCCTCAACCGTCCCCCAACCGTCCCTCAACCGTCCCTCAACCGTCCCTCAACCGTCCCTCAACCGTCCGTCAACCGTCCCTCAACCGTCCCTCAACCGTCCCTCAACCGTCCTCAACCGTCCCACAACCGTCGCTTAGCCGTCCCTCAACCGTTCCTCAATTGTCCCTCAACCATTTCTTAACCGTGCCTCACCCGTGCCTCACCCGTCCCTCAACCGTCCCTCAACCGTCCCTCAACCGTCCCTCAACCGT
Organism: Thecophora atra; assembly: GCA_937620795.1. Classification (NCBI taxonomy): domain Eukaryota; kingdom Metazoa; phylum Arthropoda; class Insecta; order Diptera; family Conopidae; genus Thecophora; species Thecophora atra. Next base: position 23,504,257 of record OW569399.1, on the reverse strand, counting down.
CCCTCAACCGTCCCTCAACCGTCCCTCAACCGTTCCTCAACCGTCCCTCAACCACCCCAAAACCGTCCCTCAACCGTCCCTCAACCGACCCTCAAACGCCCCTCAACCGTCCCTCAACCGACCCTCAACCATCCCTTCAAGCCCAACCTCATCCTCAACATCAACATCAACGTCAACCTAAACCTCAACCTCACGCTCAACCTCAACATCAACCTGAACTGCAACCGTCCCTCAACCGTCTCTCATCCGTCCTCAACCGTCCATCAACCGTCACTCAACCTTCCCTCAACCTTTCCTCAACCGTCCCACAACCGTCGCTTAACCGTCCCTCAACCGTCCCTCAACCGTCCCTCAACCGTCCCTCAACCGTCCCTCAACCGTCCCTAACCGTCCCACAACCATCCCTTAACCGTCGCTCAACCGTCCCTCAACCGTCCCCCAACCGTCCCCCAACCGTCCCTCAACCGTCCCTCAACCGTCCCTCAACCGTCCCTCAACCGTCCCTCAACCGTCCGTCAACCGTCCCTCAACCGTCCCTCAACTGTCCTCAACCATCCCTCAACCGTCCCTCAACCGGCCCTCAACCGTCCCTCAACAGACCCTCAACCGTCCCTCAACCATCCCTCAACCATCCCTCAACCGTCCCTCAACCAACCCTCAACCATCCCTCAACCGTCCCTCAACCGTCCCTCAACCGTCCCTCAACCGTCCCTCAACCGTCCCTCAACCGTCCCTAACCGTCCCTCAACCATCCCTCAACCGTCGCTCAACCGTCCCTCAACCGACCCTCAACCGTCACTCAACCTTCCCTCAACCATTCCTCTACCGTCCCTCTACCGTCCCTCAACCGTCGCTTAACCGTCCCTCAACCGTTCCTCAATCGTCCCTCAACCGTCTCTCAACCGTCCCTCAACCGTCCGTCAACCATCCCTTCAAGACCAACCTCAGCCTCAACATCAACATCAACGTCAACCTAAACCTCAACCTCAAGCTCAACCTCAACATCAACCTCAACTGCAACCGTCCCTCAACCGTCTCTCATCCGCCCTCAACCGTCCCACAACCGTCGCTTAGCCGTCCCTCAACCATTCCTTAATTGTCCCTCAACCATCTCTTAACCGTGCCTCACCCGTCCCTCAACCGTCCCTCAACCGTCCCTCAACCGTCCCTCAACCGTCCCTCAACCGTTCCTCAACCGTCCCTCAACCACCCCAAAACCGTCCCTCAACCGTCCCTCAACCGACCCTCAAACGCCCCTCAACCGTCCCTCAACCGACCCTCAACCATCCCTTCAAGCCCAACCTCATCCTCAACATCAACATCAACGTCAACCTAAACCTCAACCTCAAGCTCAACCTCTACATCAACCTAAACTGCAACCGTCCCTCAACCGTCTCTCATCCGTCCTCAACCGTCCATCAACCGTCACTCAACCTTCCCTCAACCTTTCCTCAACCGTCCCACAACCGTCGCTTAACCGTCCCCAATCGTTCAACATAACATCAACCGTTCCTCAATCGTCCGTCAACCGTCCCTCAACCGTCCCTCAACCGTCCTCAACCATCCCTCAACCGTCCCTCAACCGGCCCTCAACCGTCCCTCAACAGACCCTCAACCGTCCCTCAACCATCCCTCAACCGTCCCTCAACCGTCCCTCAACCATCCCTTCAACCCAACCTCATCCTCAACATCAACATCAACGTCAAACTAAACCTCAACCTCAAGCTCAACCTCAACATCAACCTGAACTGCAACCGTCCCTCAACCGTCTCTCATCCGTCCTCAACCGTCCATCAACCGTCACTTAACCTTCCCTCAACCTTTCCTCAACCGTCCCACAACCGTCGCTTAACCGTCCATCAACCGTTCCGCAATCGTCCCTCAACCGTCCCTCAACCGTACCTCAACCGTCCCTCAACCGTCCCTCAACCGTCCCTCAACCGTCCCTCAACCGTCCCGCAACCGTCTCTCAACCGTCCCTAACCGTCCCTCAACCATACCTCAACCGTCGCTCAACCGTCCCTCAACCGTCCCTCAACCGTCCCTCAACCGTCCCTCAACCGTCCCTCAACCGTCCCTCAACCGTCCCTCAACCGTCCGTCAACCGTCCCTCAACCGTCCCTCAACCGTCCTCAACCATCCCTCAACCGACCCTCAACCATCCCTTCAAGCCCAACCTCATCCTCAACATCAACATCAACGTCAACCTAAACCTCAACCTCAAGCTCAACCTCAACATCAACCTGAACTGCAACCGTCCCTCAACCGTCTCTCATCCGTCCTCAACCGTCCATCAACCGTCACTCAACCTTCACTCAACCTTTCCTCAACCGTCCCACAACCGTCGCTTAACCGTCCATCAACCGTTCCTCAATCGTCCCTCAACCGTCCCTCAACCGTCCCTCAACCGTACCTCAACCGTCCCTCAACCGTCCCTAACCGTCCCACAACCATCCCTCAACCGTCGCTCAACCGTCCCTCAACCGTCCCCCAACCGTCCCTCAACCGTCCCTCAACCGTCCCTCAACCGTCCCTCAACCGTCCGTCAACCGCCCCTCAACCGTCCCTCAACCGTCCTCAACCATCCCTTCAAGCCCAACCTCATCCTCAACATCAACATCAACGTCAAACTAAACCTCAACCTCAAGCTCAACCTCAACATCAACCTGAACTGCAACCGTCCCTCAACCGTCTCTCATCCGTCCTCAACCGTCCATCAACCGTCACTCAACCTTCCCTCAACCTTTCCTCAACCGTCCCACAACCGTCGCTTAACCGTCCATCAACCGTTCCTCAATCGTCCCTCAACCGTCCCTCAACCGTACCTCAACCGTCCCTCAACCGTCCCTCAACCGTCCCTCAACCGTCCCTCAACCGTCCCTCAACCGTCCGTCAACCGTCCCTCAACCGTCCTCAACCATCCCTCAACCGGCCCTCAACCGGCCCTCAACCGTTCCTCAACAGACCCTCAACCGTCCCTCAACCATCCCTCAACCGTCCCTCAACCGTCCCTCAACCATCCCTTCAAGCCCAACCTCATCCTCAAAATCAACATCAACGTCAACCTAAACATCAACCTCAAGCTCAACCTCAACATCAACCTGACCTGCAACCGTCCCTCAACCGTCTCTCATCCGTCCTCAACCGTAGATCAACCGTCACTCAACCTTCCCTCAACCTTTCCTCAACCGTCCAACAACGGTCGCTTAACCGTCCATCAACCGTTCCTCAATCGTCCCTCAACCGTCCCTCAACCGTACCTCAACCCTCCCTCAACCGTCCCTCAACCGTCCCTCAACCGTCCCTCAACCGTCCCTAACCGTCCCTCAACCATCCCTCAACCGTCGCTCAACCGTCCCTCAACCGTCCCTCAACCGTCCCTCAACCGTCCCTCAACCGTCCCTCAACCGTCGCTCAACCGTCCCTCAACCGTCCCCCAACCGTCCCTCAACCGTCCCTCAACCGTCCCTCAACCGTCCCTCAACCGTCCCTCAACCGTCCCTCAACCGTCCGTCAACCGTCCCTCAACCGTCCCTCAACCGTCCCTCAACCGTCCCTCAACCGTCCTCAACCATCTCTTCAAGCCCAACCTCATCCTCAACATCAACATCAACGTCAACCTAAACCTCAACCTCAAGCTCAACCTCAACATCAACCTCAACTGCAACCGTCCCTCAACCGTCTCTCATCCGCCCTCAACCGTCCCACAACCGTCGCTTAGCCGTCCCTCAACCGTTCCTCAATTGTCCCTCAACCATCTCTTAACCGTGCCCCACCCGTCCCTCAACCGTGCCTCAACCGTCCCTCAACCGTCCTCAACCATCCCTCAACCGTCCCTCAACCGGCCCTCAACCGTCCCTCAACAGACCCTCAACCGTCCCTCAACCATCCCTCGACCGTCCCTCAACCGTCCCTCAACCATCCCTTCAAGCCCAACCTCATCCTCAACATCAACATCAACGTCAACCTAAACCTCAACCTCAAGCTCAACCTCAACATCAACCTGAACTGCAACCGTCCCTCAACCGTCTCTCATCCGTCCTCAACCGTCCATCAACCGTCACTCAACCTTCCCTCAACCTTTCCTCAACCGTCCCACAACCGTCGCTTAACCGTCCATCAACCGTTCCTCAATCGTCCCTCAACCGTCCCTCAACCGTCCCTCAACCGTACCTCAACCGTCCCTCAACCGTCCCTCAACCGTCCCTCAACCGTCCCTCAACCGTCCCTCAACCGTCCCTCAACCGTCCCTCAACCGTCCCTCAACCGTCCCTCAACCGTCCCTCAACCGTCCCTCAACCGTCCCTAACCGTCCCACAACCATCCCTCAACCGTCGCTCAACCGTCCCTCAACCGTCCCCCAACCGTCCCTTAACCATCCCTCAACCGTCCCTCAACCGTCCCTCAACCGTCCGTCAACCGTCCCTCAACCGTCCCTCAACCGTCCTCAACCATCCCTCAACCGTCCCTCAACCGGCCCTCAACCGTCCCTCAACAGACCCTCAACCGTCCCTCAACCATCCCTCAACCGTCCCTCAACCATCCCTCAACCATCCCTCAACCGTCCCTCAACCGTCCCTAACCGTCCCTCAACCATCCCTCAACCGTCGCTCAACCGTCCCTCAACCGACCCTCAACCGTCACTCAACCTTCCCTCAAAAGTTCCTCTACCGTCCCTCAACCGTCGCTTAACCGTCCCTCAACCGTTCCTCAATCGTCCCTCAACCGTCTCTCAACCGTCCCTCAACCGTCCGTCAACCATCCCTTCAAGACCAACCTCATCCTCAACGTCAACATCAACGTCAACCTAAACCTCAACCTCAAGCTCAACCTCAACATCAACCTCAACTGCAACGTCCCTCAACCGTCTCTCATCCGCCCTCAACCGTCCCACAACCGTCGCTTAGCCGTCCCTCAACCGTTCCTCAATTGTCCCTCAACCATCTCTTAACCGTGCCTCACCCGTCCCTCAACCGTCCCTCAACCGTCCCTCAACCGTCCCTCAACCGTCCCTCAACCGTTCCTCAACCGTCCCTCAACCACTCCAAAACCGTCCCTCAACCGTCCCTCAATCGACCCTCAAACGCCCCTCAACCGTCCCTCAACCGTCCCTCAACCGACCCTCAACCATCCCTTCAAGCCCAACCTCATCCTCAACATCAACATCAACGTCAACCTAAACCTCAACCTCAAGCTCAACCTCAACATCAACCTCAACTGCAACCGTTCCTCAACCGTCTCTCATCCGCCCTCAACCGTCCCACAACCGTCGCTTAGCCGTCCCTCAACCGTTCCTCAATTGTCCCTCAACCATCTCTTAACCGTGCCCCACCCGTCCCTCAACCGTCCCTCATCCGCCCTCAACCGTCCCACAACCGTCCCTCAACCGTCCCTCAACCGTCCGTCAACCGTCCCTCAACCGTCCCTCAACCGTCCTCAACCATCCCTCAACCGTCCCTCAACCGGCCCTCAACCGTCCCTCAACAGACCCTCAACCGTCCCTCAACCGCCCCTCAACCATCCCTTCAAGCCCAACCTCATCCTCAAAATCAACATCAACGTCAACCTAAACATCAACCTCAAGCTCAACCTCAACATCAACCTGAACTGCAACCGTCCCTCAACCGTCTCTCATCCGTCCTCAACCGTCCATCAACCGTCACTCAACCTTCCCTCAACCTTTCCTCAACCGTCCCACAACCGTCGCTTAACCGTCCATCAACCGTTCCTCAATCGTCCCTCAACCGTCCCTCAACCGTACCTCAACCGTCCCTCAACCGTCCCTCAACCGTCCCTCAACCGTCCCTCAACCGTCCCTCAACCGTCCCTCAACCGTCCCTCAACCGTCCCTAACCGTCCCTCAACCACCCCTCAACCGTCGCTCAACCGTCCCTCAACCGTCCCTCAACCGTCCCTCAACTGTCCCTCAACCGTCCCTCAACCGTCCGTCAACCGTCCCTCAACCGTCTCTCAACCGTCCTCAACCATCCCTCAACCGACAATCAACCATCCCTTCAAGCCCAACCTCATCCTCAACATCAACATCAACGTCAACCTAAACCTCAACCTCAAGCTCAACCTCAACATCAACCTGAACTGCAACCGTCCCTCAACCGTCTCTCATCCGTCCTCAACCGTCCATCAACCGTCCATCAACCGTCACTCAACCTTCCCTCAACCTTTCCTCAACCGTCCCACAACCGTCGCTTAACCGTCCATCAACCGTTCCTCAATCGTCCCTCAACCGTCCCTCAACCGTCCCTCAACCGTACCTCAACCGTCCCTCAACCGTCCCTCAACCGTCCCTCAACCGTCCCTCAACCGTCCCTCAACCGTCCCTCAACCGTCCCTCAACCGTCCCTAACCGTCCCACAACCATCCCTTAACCGTCGCTCAACCGTCGCTCAACCGTCCCCCAACCGTCCCTCAACCGTCCCTCAACCGTCCCTCAACCGTCCCTCAACCGTCCCTCAACCGTCCGTCAACCGTCCCTCAACCATCCCTCAACCGTCCCTCAACCGGCCCTCAACCGTCCCTCAACAGACCCTCAACAGACCCTCAACCGTCCCTCAACCATCCCTCAACCATCCCTCAACCGTCCCTCAACCATCCCTCAACCATCCCTCAACCGTCCCTCAACCGTCCCTCAACCGTCCCTCAACCGTCCCTCAACCGTCCCTCAACCGTCCCTCAACCGTCCCTAACCGTCCCTCAACCATCCCTCAACCGTCGCTCAACCGTCCCTCAACCGTCACTCAACCTTCCCTCAACCATTTCTCTACCGTCCCTCTACCGTCCCTCAACCGTCGCTTAACCGTCCCTCAACCGTTCCTCAATCGTCCCTCAACCGTCTCTCAACCGTCCCTCAACCGTCCGTCAACCATCCCTTCAAGACCAACCTCATCCTCAACATCAACATCAACGTCAACCTAAACCTCAACCTCAAGCTCAACCTCAACATCAACCTCAACTGCAACCGTCCCTCAACCGTCTCTCATCCGCCCTCAACCGTCCCACAACCGTCGCTTAGCCGTCCCTCAACCGTTCCTCAATTGTCCCTCAACCATCTCTTAACCGTGCCTCACCCGTCCCTCAACCGTTCCTCAACCGTCCCTCAACCGTCCCTCAATCGTCCCTCAACCGTCCCTCAACCGTCCCTCAACCGTCCCTCAACCGTCCCTCAACCGTTCCTCAACCGTCCCTCAACCACCCCAAAACCGTCCCTCAACCGTTCCTCAACCGACCCTCAAACGCCCCTCAACCGTCCCTCAACCGACCCTCAACCATCCCTACAAGCCCAACCTCATCCTCAACATCAACATCAACGTCAACCTAAACCTCAACCTCACGCTCAACCTCAACATCAACCTGAACTATAACCGTCCCTCAACCGTCTCTCATCCGTCCTCAACCGTCCATCAACCGTCACTCAACCTTCCCTCAACCTTTCCTCAACCGTCCCACAACCGTCGCTTAACCGTCCATCAACCGTTCCTCAATCGTCCGTCAACCGTCCCTCAACCGTCCCTCAACCGTCCTCAACCATCCCTCAACCGTCCCTCAACCGGCCCTCAACCGTCCCTCAACAGACCCTCAACCGTCCCTCAACCATCCCTCAACCGTCCCTCAACCATCCCTTCAAGCCCAACCTCATCCTCAACATCAACATCAACGTCAAACTAAACCTCAACCTCAAGCTCAACCTCAACATCAACCTGAACTGCAACCGTCCCTCAACCGTCTCTCATCCGTCCTCAACCGTCCATCAACCGTCACTTAACCTTCCCTCAACCTTTCCTCAACCGTCCCACAACCGTCTCTTAACCGTCCATCAACCGTTCCTCAATCGTCCCTCAACCGTCCCTCAACCGTACCTCAACCGTCCCTCAACCGTCCCTCAACCGTCCCTCAACCGTCCCTCAACCGTCCCGCAACCGTCCCTCAACCGTCCCTAACCGTTCCTCAACCATCCCTCAACCGTCGCTCAACCGTCGCTCAACCGTCCCTCAACCGTCCCTCAACCGTCCCTCAACCGTCCCTCAACCGTCCCTCAACCGTCCCTCAACCGTCCCTCAACCGTCCGTCAACCGTCCTTCAACCGTCCCTCAACCGTCCTCAACCGTCCTCAACCATCCCTTAACCGACCCTCAACCATCCCTTCAAGCCCAACCTCATCCTCAACATCAACATCAACGTCAACCTAAACCTCAACCTCAAGCTCAACCTCAACATCAACCTGAACTGCAACCGTCCCTCAACCGTCTCTCATCCGTCCTCAACCGTCCATCAACCGTCACTCAACCTTCCCTCAACCTTTCCTCAACCGTCCCACAACCGTCGCTTAACCGTCCATCAACCGTTCCTCAATCGTCCCTCAACCGTCCCTCAACCGTCCCTCAACCGTCCCTCAACCGTACCTCAACCGTCCCTCAACCGTACCTCAACCGTACCTCAACCGTCCCTCAACCGTCCCTCAACCGTCCCTCAACCGTCCCTAACCGTCCCACAACCATCCCTCAACCGTCGCTCAACCGTCCCTCAACCGTCCCCCAACCGTCCCTCAACCGTCCCTCAACCGTCCCTCAACCGTCCCTCAACCGTCCCTCAACCGTCCGTCAACCGTCCCTCAACCGTCCCTCAACCGTCCCTCAACCGTCCTCAACCGTCCCACAACCGTCGCTTAGCCGTCCCTCAACCGTTCCTCAATTGTCCCTCAACCATCTCTTAACCGTGCCTCACCCGTCCCTCAACCGTCCCTCAACCGTCCCTCAACCGTCCCTCAACCGTCCCTTAACCGTCCCTCAACCGTCCCTCAACCGTCCCTCAACCGTTCCTCAACCGTCCCTCAACCACCCCAAAACCGTCCCTCAACCGTCCCTCAACCGACCCTCAAACGCCCCTCAACCGTCCCTCAACCGAACCTCAACCATCCCTTCAAGCCCAACCTCATCCTCAACATCAACATCAACGTCAACCTAAACCTCAACCTCACGCTCAACCTCAACATCAACCTGAACTGCAACCGTCCCTCAACCGTCTCTCATCCGTCCTCAACCGTCCATCAACCTTCCCTCAACCTTTCCTCAACCGTCCCACAACCGTCGCTTAACCGTCCATCAACCGTTCCTCAATCGTCCGTCAACCGTCCCTCAACCGTCCCTCAACCGTCCTCAACCGTCCCTCAACCGTCCCTCAACCGTCCTCAACCATCCCTCAACCGTCCCTCAACCGGCCCTCAACCGTCCCTCAACAGACCCTCAACCGTCCCTCAACCATCCCTCAACCGTCCCTCAACCATCCCTTCAAGCCCAACCTCATCCTCAACATCAACATCAACGTCAAACTAAACCTCAACCTCAAGCTCAACCTCAACATCAACCTGAACTGCAACCGTCCCTCAACCGTCTCTCATCCGTCCTCAACCGTCCATCAACCGTCACTTAACCTTCCCTCAACCTTCCCTCAACCTTTCCTCAACCGTCCCACAACCGTCGCTTAACCGTCCATCAACCGTTCCTCAATCGTCCCTCAACCGTCCCTCAACCGTACCTCAACCGTCCCTCAACCGTACCTCAACCGTCCCTCAACCGTCCCTCAACCGTCCCTCAACCGTCCCTCAACCGTCCCTCAACCGTCCCTCAACCGTCCCGCAACCGTCCCTCAACCGTCCCTAACCGTCCCTCAACCATCCCTCAACCGTCTGTCAACCGTCCCTCAACCGTCCCTCAACCGTCCTCAACCATCCCTCAACCGACCCTCAACCATCCCTTCAAGCCCAACCTCATCCTCAACATCAACATCAACGTCAACCTAAACCTCAACCTCAAGCTCAACCTCAACATCAACCTGAACTGCAACCGTCCATCAACCGTCTCTCATCCGTCCTCAACCGTCCATCAACCGTCACTCAACCTTCCCTCAACCTTTCCTCAACGGTCCCACAACCGTCGCTTAACCGTCCATCAACCGTTCCTCAATCGTCCCTCAACCGTCCCTCAACCGACCCTCAAACGTACCTCAACCGTCCCTCAACCGTCCCTAACCGTCCCACAACCATCCCTCAACCGTCCCTCAACCGTCCCTCAACCGTCCCTCAACCGTCCCTCAACCGTCCCTAACCGTCCCTCAACCATCCCTCAACCGTCGCTCAACCGTCGCTCAACCGACCCTCAACCGTCACTCAACCTTCCCTCAACCGTTCCTCTACCGTCCCTCAACCGTCGCTTAACCGTCCCTCAACCGTTCCTCAATCGCCCCTCAACCGTCTCTCAACCGTCCCTCAACCGTCCGTCAACCATCCCTTCAAGACCAACCTCATCCTCAACATCAACATCAACGTCAACCTAAACCTCAACCTCAAGCTCAACCTCAACATCAACCTCAACTGCAACCGTCCCTCAACCGTCTCTCATCCGCCCTCAACCGTCCCACAACCGTCGCTTAGCCGTCCCTCAACCGTTCCTCAATTGTCCCTCAACCATCTCTTAACCGTGCCTCACCCGTCCCTCAACCATCTCTTAACCGTGCCTCACCCGTCCCTCAACCGTCCCTCAACCGTCCCTCAACCGTCCCTCAACCGTTCCTCAACCGTCCCTCAACCGTCCCTCAACCGTCCCTCAACCGTCTCTCATCCGTCCTCAACCATCCATCAACCGTCACTCAACCTTCCCTCAACCTTTCCTCAACCGTCCCACAACCGTCGCTTAACCGTCCATCAACCGTTCCTCAATCGTCCCTCAACCGTCCCTCAACCGTCCCTCAACCGTCCCTCAACCGTACCTCAACCGTCCCTCAACCGTTCCTCAACCGTCCCTCAACCGTCCCTCAACCGTCCCTCAACCGTCCCTCAACCATCCCTCAACCGTCGCTCAACCGTCCCTCAACCATCCCTTCAAGCCCAACCTCATCCTCAAAATCAACATCAACGTCAACCTAAACATCAACCTCAAGCTCAACCTCAACATCAACCTGAACTGCAACCGTCCCTCAACCGTCTCTCATCCGTCCTCAACCGTAGATCAACCGTCACTCAACCTTCCCTCAACCTTTCCTCAACCGTCCAACAACGGTCGCTTAACCGTCCATCAACCGTTCCTCAATCGTCCCTCAACCGTCCCTCAACCGTACCTCAACCCTCCCTCAACCCTCCCTCAACCGTCCCTCAACCGTCCCTCAACCGTCCCTCAACCGTCCCTAACCGTCCCTCAACCATCCCTCAACCGTCGCTCAACCGTCCCTCAACCGTCCCTCAACCGTCCCTCAACCGTCGCTCAACCGTCGCTCAACCGTCCCTCAACCGTCCCCCAACCGTCCCTCAACCGTCCCTCAACCGTCCCTCAACCGTCCCTCAACCGTCCCTCAACCGTCCGTCAACCGTCCCTCAACCGTCCCTCAACCGTCCCTCAACCGTCCTCAACCATCCCTTCAAGCCCAACCTCATCCTCAACATCAACATCAACGTCAACCTAAACCTCAACCTCAAGCTCAACCTCAACATCAACCTCAACTGCAACCGTCCCTCAACCGTCTCTCATCCGCCCTCAACCGTCCCACAACCGTCGCTTAGCCGTCCCTCAACCGTTCCTCAATTGTCCCTCAACCATCTCTTAACCGTGCCCCACCCGTCCCTCAACCGTCCCTCAACCGTCCCTCAACCGTCCCTCAACCGTCCTCAACCATCCCTCAACCGTCCCTCAACCGGCCCTCAACCGTCCCTCAACAGACCCTCAACCGTCCCTCAACCATCCCTCGACCGTCCCTCAACCGTCCCTCAACCATCCCTTCAAGCCCAACCTCATCCTCAACATCAACATCAACGTCAACCTAAACCTCAACCTCAAGCTCAACCTCAACATCAACCTGAACTGCAACCGACCCTCAACCGTCTCTCATCCGTCCTCAACCGTCCCTCAACCGTCACTCAACATTCCCTCAACCTTTCCTCAACCGTCCCACAACCGTCGCTTAACCGTCCATCAACCGTTCCTCAATCGTCCCTCAACCGTCCCTCAACCGTACCTCAACCGTCCCTCAACCGTCCCTCAACCGTCCCTCAACCGTCCCTCAACCGTCCCTCAACCGTCCCTAACCGTCCCACAACCATCCCTCAACCGTCGCTCAACCGTCCCTCAACCGTCCCCCAACCGTCCCTCAACCGTCCCTCAACCGTCCCTCAACCGTCCCTCAACCGTCCCTCAACCGTCCCTCAACCGTCCGTCAACCGTCCCTCAACCGTCCCTCAACCGTCCTCAACCATCCCTCAACCGTCCCTCAACCGGCCCTCAACCGTCCCTCAACAGACCCTCAACCGTCCCTCAACTATCCCTTAACCGTCCCTCAACCATCCCTCAACCATCCCTCAACCGTCCCTCAACCGTCCCTCAACCGTCCCTCAACCGTCCCTCAACCGTCCCTCAACCGTCCCTCAACCGTCCCTCAACCGTCCCTAACCGTCCCTCAACCATCCCTCAACCGTCGCTCAACCGTCCCTCAACCGACCCTCAACCGTCACTCAACCTTCCCTCAAAAGTTCCTCTACCGTCCCTCAACCGTCGCTTAACCGTCCCTCAACCGTTCCTCAATCGTCCCTCAACCGTCTCTCAACCGTCCCTCAACCGTCCGTCAACCATCCCTTCAAGACCAACCTCATCCTCAACGTCAACATCAACGTCAACCTAAACCTCAACCTCAAGCTCAACCTCAACATCAACCTCAACTGCAACGTCCCTCAACCGTCTCTCATCCGCCCTCAACCGTCCCACAACCGTCGCTTAGCCGTCCCTCAACCGTTCCTCAATTGTCCCTCAACCATTTCTTAACCGTGCCTCACCCGTCCCTCAACCGTCCCTCAACCGTCCCTCAACCGTCCCTCAACCGTTCCTCAACCGTCCCTCAACCACCCCAAAACCGTCCCTCAACCGTCCCTCAATCGACCCTCAAACGCCCCTCAACCGTCCCTCAACCGTCCCTCAACCGACCCTCAACCATCCCTTCAAGCCCAACCTCATCCTCAACATCAACATCAACGTCAACCTAAACCTCAACCTCAAGCTCAACCTCAACATCAACCTCAACTGCAACCGTTCCTCAACCGTCTCTCATCCGCCCTCAACCGTCCCACAACCGTCGCTTAGCCGTCCCTCAACCGTTCCTCAATTGTCCCTCAACCATCTCTTAACCGTGCCCCACCCGTCCCTCAACCGTCCCTCAACCGTCCCTCAACCGTCCCTCAACCGTCCGTCAACCGTCCCTCAACCGTCCCTCAACCGTCCTCAACCATCCCTCAACCGTCCCTCAACCGGCCCTCAACCGTCCCTCAACAGACCCTCAACCGTCCCGCAACCATCCCTCAACCGTCCCTCAACCGCCCCTCAACCATCCCTTCAAGCCCAACCTCATCCACAAAATCAACATCAACGTCAACCTAAACATCAACCTCAAGCTCAACCTCAACATCAACCTGAACTGCAACCGTCCCTCAACCGTCTCTCATCCGTCCTCAACCGGCCATCAACCGTCACTCAACCTTCCCTCAACCTTTCCTCAACCGTCCCACAACCGTCGCTTAACCGTCCATCAACCGTTCCTCAATCGTCCCTCAACCGTCCCTCAACCGTACCTCAACCGTCCCTCAACCGTCCCTCAACCGTCCCTCAACCGTCCCTCAACCGTCCCTCAACCGTCCCTAACCGTCCCTCAACCACCCCTCAACCGTCGCTCAACCGTCCCTCAACCGTCCCTCAACCGTCCCTCAACCGTCCCTCAACCGTCCCTCAACTGTCCATCAACCGTCCCTCAACCGTCCGTCAACCGTCCCTCAACCGTCCCTCAACCGTCCTCAACCATCCCTCAACCGACAATCAACCATCCCTTCAAGCCCAACCTCATCCTCAACATCAACATCAACGTCAACCTAAACCTCAACCTCAAGCTCAACCTCAACATCAACCTGAACTGCAACCGTCCCTCAACCGTCTCTCATCCGTCCTCAACCGTCCCTCAACCGTCCGTCAACCATCCCTTCAAGAGCAACGTCATCCTCAACATCAACATCAACGTCAACCTAAACCTCAACCTCAAGCTCAACCTCAACATCAACCTCAACTGCAACCGTCCCTCAACCGTCTCTCATCCGCCCTCAACCGTCCCACAACCGTCGCTTAGCCGTCCCTCAACCGTTCCTCAATTGTCCCTCAACCATCTCTTAACCGTGCCTCACCCGTCCCTCAACCGTACCTCAACCGTACCTCAACCGTCCCTCAACCGTCCCTCAACCGTCCCTCAACCGTCCCTCAACCGTCCCTCAACCGTCCCTCAACCGTCCCTCAACCGTCCCTCAACCGTTCCTCAACCGTCCCTCAACCACCCCAAAACCGTCCCTCAACCGTTCCTCAACCGACCCTCAAACGCCCCTCAACCGTCCCTCAACCGACCCTCAACCATCCCTTCAAGCCCAACCTCATCCTCAACATCAACATCAACGTCAACCTAAACCTCAACCTCACGCTCAACCTCAACATCAACCTGAACTGCAACCGTCCCTCAACCGTCTCTCATCCGTCCTCAACCGTCCATCAACCGTCACTCAACCTTCCCTCAACCTTTCCTCAACCGTCCCACAACCGTCGCTTAACCGTCCATCAACCGTTCCTCAATCGTCCGTCAACCGTCCCTCAACCGTCCCTCAACCGTCCTCAACCATCCCTCAACCGTCCCTCAACCGGCCCTCAACCGTCCCTCAACAGACCCTCAACCGTCCCTCAACCATCCCTCAACCGTCCCTCAACCATCCCTTCAAGCCCAACCTCATCCTCAACATCAACATCAACGTCAAACTAAACCTCAACCTCAAGCTCAACCTCAACATCAACCTGAACTGCAACCGTCCCTCAACAGTCTCTCATCCGTCCTCAACCGTCCATCAACCGTCACTTAACCTTCCCTCAACCTTTCCTCAACCGTCCCACAACCGTCGCTTAACCGTCCATCAACCGTTCCTCA
This sequence comes from Thecophora atra, assembly GCA_937620795.1. Classification (NCBI taxonomy): domain Eukaryota; kingdom Metazoa; phylum Arthropoda; class Insecta; order Diptera; family Conopidae; genus Thecophora; species Thecophora atra. The sequence continues at coordinate 23,489,257 of OW569399.1, read as the reverse complement.
ATCGTCCCTCAACCGTCCCTCAACCGTCCCGCAACCGTCCCTCAACCGTCCCTAACCGTTCCTCAACCATCCCTCAACCGTCGCTCAACCGTCGCTCAACCGTCCCTCAACCGTCCCTCAACCGTCCCTCAACCGTCCCTCAACCGTCCCTCAACCGTCCCTCAACCGTCTTCAACCATCCCTCAACCGACCCTCAACCATCCCTTCAAGCCCAACCTCATCCTCAACATCAACATCAACGTCAACCTAAACCTCAACCTCAAGCTCAACCTCAACATCAACCTGAACTGCAACCGTCCCTCAACCGTCTCTCATCCGTCCTCAACCGTCCATCAACCGTCACTCAATCTTCCCTCAACCTTTCCTCAACCGTCCCACAACCGTCGCTTAACCGTCCATCAACCGTTCCTCAATCGTCCCTCAACCGTCCCTCAACCGTCCCTCAACCGTCCCTCAACCGTACCTCAACCGTCCCTCAACCGTACCTCAACCGTCCCTCAACCGTCCCTCAACCGTCCCTCAACCGTCCCTCAACCGTCCCTCAACCGTCCCTAACCGTCCCACAACCATCCCTCAACCGTCGCTCAACCGTCCCTCAACCGTCCCCAACCGTCCCTCAACCGTCCCTCAACCGTCCCTCAACCGTCCCTCAACCGTCCGTCAACCGTCCCTCAACCGTCCCTCAACCGTCCCTCAACCGTCCTCAACCGTCCCACAACCGTCGCTTAGCCGTCCCTCAACCGTTCCTCAATTGTCCCTCAACCATCTCTTAACCGTGCCTCACCCGTCCCTCAACCGTCCCTCAACCGTCCCTCAACCGTCCCCCAACCGTCCCTCAACCGTCCCTCAACCGTCCCTCAACCGTCCCTCAACCGTTCCTCAACCGTCCCTCAACCAACCCAAAACCGTCCCTCAACCGTCCCTCAACCGACCCTCAAACGCCCCTCAACCGTCCCTCAACCGACCCTCAACCATCCCTTCAAGCCCAACCTCATCCTCAACATCAACATCAACGTCAACCTAAACCTCAACCTCACGCTCAACCTCAACATCAACCTGAACTGCAACCGTCCCTCAACCGTCTCTCATCCGTCCTCAACCGTCCATCAACCGTCACTCAACCTTCCCTCAACCTTTCCTCAACCGTCCCACAACCGTCGCTTAACCGTCCATCAACCGTTCCTCAATCGTCCGTCAACCGTCCCTCAACCGTCCCTCAACCGTCCTCAATCGTCCCTCAACCGTCCCTCAACCGTCCTCAACCATCCCTCAACCGTCCCTCAACCGTCCCTCAACCGTCCCCCAACCGTCCCTCAACCGTCCCTCAACCGTCCCTCAACCGTCCCTCAACCGTCCCTCAACCGTCCCTCAACCGTCCCTCAACCGTCCCTCAACCGTCCTCAACCATCCCTCAACCGTCCCTCAACCGGCCCTCAACCGTCCTCAACCATCCCTCAACCGTCCCTCAACCGTCCCTCAACCGTCCCCCAACCGTCCCTCAACCGTCCCTCAACCGTCCCTCAACCGTCCCTCAACCGTCCGTCAACCGTCCCTCAACCGTCCCTCAACCGTCCCTCAACCGTCCCTCAACCGTCCTCAACCATCCCTCAACCGTCCCACAACCGTCGCTTAACCGTCCATCAACCGTTCCTCAATCGTCCCTCAACCGTCCCTCAACCGACCCTCAAACGTACCTCAACCGTCCCTCAACCGTCCCTCAACCATCCCTCAACCGTCCCTCAACCGTCCCTAACCGTCCCACAACCATCCCTCAACCGTCGCTCAACCGTCCCTCAACCGTCCCCCAACCGTCCCTCAACCGTCCCTCAACCGTCCCTCAACCGTCCGTCAACCGTCCCTCAACCGTCCTCAACCATCCCTCAACCGTCCCACAACCGTCGCTTAACCGTCCATCAACCGTTCCTCAATCGTCCGTCAACCGTCCCTCAACCGTCCCTCAACCGTCCTCAACCATCCCTCAACCGTCCCTCAACCGTCCTCAACCATCCCTCAACCGTCCCTCAACCGTCCCTCAACCGTCCCCCAACCGTCCCTCAACCGTCCCTCAACCGTCCCTCAACCGTCCGTCAACCGTCCCTCAACCGTCCCTCAACCGTCCCTCAACCGTCCCTCAACCGTCCTCAACCATCCCTCAACCGTCCCTCAACCGGCCCTCAACCGTCCTCAACCATCCCTCAACCGTCCCTCAACCGTCCCTCAACCGTCCCCCAACCGTCCCTCAACCGTCCCTCAACCGTCCCTCAACCGTCCGTCAACCGTCCCTCAACCGTCCCTCAACCGTCCCTCAACCGTCCCTCAACCGTCCTCAACCATCCCTCAACCGTCCCACAACCGTCGCTTAACCGTCCATCAACCGTTCCTCAATCGTCCCTCAACCGTCCCTCAACCGACCCTCAAACGTACCTCAACCGTCCCTCAACCGTCCCTCAACCATCCCTCAACCGTCCCTCAACCGTCCCTAACCGTCCCACAACCATCCCTCAACCGTCCCCCAACCGTCCCTCAACCGTCCCTCAACCGTCCCTCAACCGTCCCTCAACCGTCCCTCAACCGTCCGTCAACCGTCCCTCAACCGTCCCTCAACCGTCCCTCAACCGTCCCTCAACCGTCCTCAACCATCCCTCAACCGTCCCACAACCGTCGCTTAACCGTCCATCAACCGTTCCTCAATCGTCCCTCAACCGTCCCTCAACCGACCCTCAAACGTACCTCAACCGTCCCTCAACCGTCCCTCAACCATCCCCCAACCGTCCCTCAACCGTCCCTCAACCGTCCCTCAACCGTCCGTCAACCGTCCCTCAACCGTCCCTCAACCGTCCCTCAACCGTCCCTCAACCGTCCCTCAACCGTCCTCAACCATCCCTCAACCGTCCCTCAACCGGCCCTCAACCGTCCTCAACCATCCCTCAACCGTCCCTCAACCGTCCCTCAACCGTCCCCCAACCGTCCCTCAACCGTCCCTCAACCGTCCCTCAACCGTCCGTCAACCGTCCCTCAACCGTCCCTCAACCGTCCCTCAACCGTCCTCAACCATCCCTCAACCGTCCCACAACCGTCGCTTAACCGTCCATCAACCGTTCCTCAATCGTCCCTCAACCGTCCCTCAACCGACCCTCAAACGTACCTCAACCGTCCCTCAACCGTCCCTCAACCATCCCTCAACCGTCCCTCAACCGTCCCTAACCGTCCCACAACCATCCCTCAACCGTCGCTCAACCGTCCCTCAACCGTCCCCCAACCGTCCCTCAACCGTCTCTCATCCGTCCTCAACCGTCCATCAACCGTCACTCAACCTTCCCTCAACCTTTCCTCAACCGTCCCACAACCGTCGCTTAACCGTCCATCAACCGTTCCTCAATCGTCCGTCAACCGTCCCTCAACCGTCCCTCAACCGTCCTCAATCGTCCCTCAACCGTCCCTCAACCGTCCTCAACCATCCCTCAACCGTCCCTCAACCGTCCCTCAACCGTCCCCCAACCGTCCCTCAACCGTCCCTCAACCGTCCCTCAACCGTCCGTCAACCGTCCCTCAACCGTCCCTCAACCGTCCCTCAACCGTCCCTCAACCGTCCTCAACCATCCCTCAACCGTCCCTCAACCGGCCCTCAACCGTCCTCAACCATCCCTCAACCGTCCCTCAACCGTCCCTCAACCGTCCCCCAACCGTCCCTCAACCGTCCCTCAACCGTCCCTCAACCGTCCGTCAACCGTCCCTCAACCGTCCCTCAACCGTCCCTCAACCGTCCCTCAACCGTCCTCAACCATCCCTCAACCGTCCCACAACCGTCGCTTAACCGTCCATCAACCGTTCCTCAATCGTCCCTCAACCGTCCCTCAACCGACCCTCAAACGTACCTCAACCGTCCCTCAACCGTCCCTCAACCATCCCTCAACCGTCCCTCAACCGTCCCTAACCGTCCCACAACCATCCCTCAACCGTCCCCCAACCGTCCCTCAACCGTCCCTCAACCGTCCCTCAACCGTCCGTCAACCGTCCCTCAACCGTCCCTCAACCGTCCCTCAACCGTCCCTCAACCGTCCTCAACCATCCCTCAACCGTCCCACAACCGTCGCTTAACCGTCCATCAACCGTTCCTCAATCGTCCCTCAACCGTCCCTCAACCGTCCCTCAACCGTCCTCAATCGTCCCTCAACCGTCCCTCAACCGTCCTCAACCATCCCTCAACCGTCCCTCAACCGTCCCTCAACCGTCCCCCAACCGTCCCTCAACCGTCCCTCAACCGTCCCTCAACCGTCCGTCAACCGTCCCTCAACCGTCCCTCAACCGTCCCTCAACCGTCCCTCAACCGTCCTCAACCATCCCTCAACCGTCCCACAACCGTCGCTTAACCGTCCATCAACCGTTCCTCAATCGTCCCTCAACCGTCCCTCAACCGACCCTCAAACGTACCTCAACCGTCCCTCAACCGTCCCTCAACCATCCCTCAACCGTCCCTCAACCGTCCCTAACCGTCCCACAACCATCCCTCAACCGTCGCTCAACCGTCCCTCAACCGTCCCCCAACCGTCCCTCAACCGTCCCTCAACCGTCCCTCAACCGTCCGTCAACCGTCCCTCAACCGTCCCTCAACCGTCCCTCAACCGTCCCTCAACCGTCCTCAACCATCCCTCAACCGTCCCTCAACCGGCCCTCAACCGTCCCTCAACAGACCCTCAACCGTCCCTCAACCATCCCTCAACCGTCCCTCAACCGTCCCTCAACCATCCCTCAACCATCCCTCAACCGTCCCTCAACCGTCCCTCAACCGTCCCTCAACCGTCCCTCAACCGTCCCTCAACCGTCCCTAACCGTCCCTCAACCATCCCTCAACCGTCGCTCAACCGTCGCTCAACCGACCCTCAACCGTCACTCAACCTTCCCTCAACCGTTCCTCTACCGTTCCTCTACCGTCCCTCAACCGTCGCTTAACCGTCCCTCAACCGTTCCTCAATCGTCCCTCAACCGTCTCTCAACCGTCCCTCAACCGTCCGTCAACCATCCCTTCAAGACCAACCTCATCCTCAACATCAACATCAACGTCAACCTAAACCTCAACCTCAAGCTCAAGCTCAACCTCAACATCAACCTCAACTGCAACCGTCCCTCAACCGTCTCTCACCCGCCCTCAACCGTCCCACAACCGTCGCTTAGCCGTCCCTCAACCGTTCCTCAATTGTCCCTCAACCATCTCTTAACCGTGCCTCACCCGTCCCTCAACCATCTCTTAACCGTGCCTCACCCGTCCCTCAACCGTCCCTCAACCGTCCCTCAACCGTCCCTCAACCGTTCCTCAACCGTCCCTCAACCGTCCCTCAACCGTCCCTCAACCGTCTCTCATCCGTCCTCAACCGTCCATCAACCGTCACTCAACCTTCCCTCAACCTTTCCTCAACCGTCCCACAACCGTCGCTTAACCGTCCATCAACCGTTCCTCAATCGTCCCTCAACTGTCCCTCAACCGTCCCTCAACCGTCCCTCAACCGTACCTCAACCGTCCCTCAACCGTTCCTCAACCGTCCCTCAACCGTCCCTCAACCGTCCCTCAACCGTCCCTCAACCGCCCCTCAACCGTCCCTCAACCGTCCCTCAACCGTCCCTCAACCATCCCTCAACCGTCGCTCAACCGTCCCTCAACCGTCCCTCAACCGTCCCTCAACCGTCTCTCAACCGTCCCACAACCGTCCCTCAACCGTCCCTCAACCGTCCCTCAACCGTCCCTCAACCGTTCCTCAACCGTCCCTCAACCGTCCCTCAACCGTCCCTCAACCGTACCTCAACCGTCCCTCAACCGTTCCTCAACCGTCCCTCAACCGTCCCTCAACCGTCCCTCAACCGTCCCTCAACCGTCCCTCAACCGTCCCTCAACCATCCCTCAACCGTTCCTCAACCGTCCCTCAACCGTTCCTCAACCGTCCCTCAACCGTCCCTCAACCGTCCCTCAACCGTCCCTCAACCGTCCCTCAACCGTCCCTCAACCATCCCTCAACCGTCGCTCAACCGTCCCTCAACCGTCTCTCAACCGTCCTCAACCGTCCCTCAACCGTCCCTCAACCGTCCCTCAACCGTCCCTCAACCGTCCCTCAACCGTCCCTCAACCGTCCCTCAACCGTCCCTCAACCGTCCCTCAACCATCCGTCAAACGACCCTCAACCATCCCTTCAAGCCCAACCTCATCCTCAACATCAACATCAACGTCAACCTAAACCTCAACCTCAAGCTCAACCTCAACATCAACCTGAACTGCAACCGTCCCTCAACCGTCTCTCATCCGTCCTCAACCGTCCATCAACCGTCCATCAACCGTCACTCACCCTTCCCTCAACCTTTCCTCAACCGTCCCACAACCGTCGCTTAACCGTCCATCAACCGTTCCTCAATCGTCCCTCAACCGTCCCTCAACCGTCCCTCAACCGTTCCTCAACCGTCCCTCAACCGTTCCTCAACCGTCCCTCAACCGTCGCTCAACCGTCCCTCAACCGTCCCTCAACCGTCCCTCAACCGTCTCTCAACCGTCCCTCAACCGTCCCTCAACCGTCCCTCAACCGTCCCTCAACCGTCCCTCAACCGTCCCTCAACCGTTCCTCAACCGTCCCTCAACCGTCCCTCAACCGTCCCTCAACCGTACCTCAACCGTCCCTCAACCGTTCCTCAACCGTCCCTCAACCGTCCCTCAACCGTCCCTCAACCGTCCCTCAACCGTCCCTCAACCGTCCCTCAACCGTCCCTCAACCGTACCTCAACCGTCCCTCAACCGTTCCTCAACCGTCCCTCAACCGTCCCTCAACCGTCCCTCAACCGTCCCTCAACCGTCCCTCAACCATCCCTCAACCGTCGCTCAACCGTCCCTCAACCGTCTCTCAACCGTCCTCAACCGTCCCTCAACCGTCACTCAACCGTCCCTCAACCGTCCCTCAACCGTCCCTCAACCGTCCCTCAACCGTTCCTCAACCGTCCCTCAACCGTCCCTCAACCGTCCCTCAACCGTCCCTCAACCGTCCCTCAACCGTCCCTCAACCATCCGTCAAACGACCCTCAACCATCCCTTCAAGCCCAACCTCATCCTCAACATCAACATCAACGTCAACCTAAACCTCAACCTCAAGCTCAACCTCAACATCAACCTGAACTGCAACCGTCCCTCAACCGTCTCTCATCCGTCCTCAACCGTCCATCAACCGTCCATCAACCGTCACTCACCCTTCCCTCAACCTTTCCTCAACCGTCCCACAACCGTCGCTTAACCGTCCATCAACCGTTCCTCAATCGTCCCTCAACCGTCCCTCAACCGTCCCTCAACCGTACCTCAACCGTCCCTCAACCGTCCCTCAACCGTCCCTCAACCGTCCCTAACCGTCCCTAACCGTCCCACAACCATCCCTCAACCGTCTCTCATCCGTCCTCAACCGTCCCCCAACCGTCCATCAACCGTCACTCAACCTTCCCTCAACCTTTCCTCAACCGTTCCACAACCGTCGCTTAACCGTCCATCAACCGTTCCTCAATCGTCCCTCAACCGTCCCTCAACCGACTCTCAAACGTACCTCAACCGTCCCTCAACCGTCCCTCAACCGTCCCTCAACCGTCCCTCAACCGTCCCTCAACCGTCCCTCAACCGTCCCTCAACCGTCCCTCAACCGTCCCTCAACCATCCCTCAACCGTCGCTCAACCGTCCCTCAACCGTCCCTCAACCGTCCCTCAACCGTCTCTCAACCGTCCCTCAACCGTCCCTCAACCGTCCCTCAACCGTCCCTCAACCGTCCCTCAACCGTTCCTCAACCGTCCCTCAACCGTCCCTCAACCGTCCCTCAACCGTACCTCAACCGTCCCTCAACCGTTCCTCAACCGTCCCTCAACCGTCCCTCAACCGTCCCTCAACCGTCCCTCAACCGTCCCTCAACCATCCCTCAACCGTCGCTCAACCGTCCCTCAACCGTCCCTCAACCGTCCCTCAACCGTCTCTCAACCGTCCCTCAACCGTCCCTCAACCGTCCCTCAACCGTCCCTCAACCGTCCCTCAACCGTTCCTCAACCGTCCCTCAACCGTCCCTCAACCGTCCCTCAACCGTACCTCAACCGTCCCTCAACCGTTCCTCAACCGTCCCTCAACCGTCCCTCAACCGTCCCTCAACCGTCCCTCAACCGTCCCTCAACCATCCGTCAAACGACCCTCAACCATCCCTTCAAGCCCAACCTCATCCTCAACATCAACATCAACGTCAACCTAAACCTCAACCTCAAGCTCAACCTCAACATCAACCTGAACTGCAACCGTCCCTCAACCGTCTCTCATCCGTCCTCAACCGTCCATCAACCGTCCATCAACCGTCACTCACCCTTCCCTCAACCTTTCCTCAACCGTCCCACAACCGTCGCTTAACCGTCCATCAACCGTTCCTCAATCGTCCCTCAACCGTCCCTCAACCGTCCCTCAACCGTCCGTCAACCGTCCCTCAACCGTCCCTCAACCGTCCCTCAACCGTCCCTCAACCGTCCTCAACCGTCTCTCAACCGTCCCACAACCGTCCCTCAACCGTCCCTCAACCGTCCCTCAACCGTCCCTCAACCGTTCCTCAACCGTCCCTCAACCGTCCCTCAACCGTCCCTCAACCGTACCTCAACCGTCCCTCAACCGTTCCTCAACCGTCCCTCAACCGTCCCTCAACCGTCCCTCAACCGTCCCTCAACCGTCCCTCAACCGTCCCTCAACCATCCCTCAACCGTTCCTCAACCGTCCCTCAACCGTTCCTCAACCGTCCCTCAACCGTCCCTCAACCGTCCCTCAACCGTCCCTCAACCGTCCCTCAACCGTCCCTCAACCATCCCTCAACCGTCGCTCAACCGTCCCTCAACCGTCTCTCAACCGTCCTCAACCGTCCCTCAACCGTCCCTCAACCGTCCCTCAACCGTCCCTCAACCGTCCCTCAACCGTCCCTCAACCGTCCCTCAACCGTCCCTCAACCATCCGTCAAACGACCCTCAACCATCCCTTCAAGCCCAACCTCATCCTCAACATCAACATCAACGTCAACCTAAACCTCAACCTCAAGCTCAACCTCAACATCAACCTAAACTGCAACCGTCCCTCAACCGTCTCTCATCCGTCCTCAACCGTCCATCAACCGTCCATCAACCGTCACTCACCCTTCCCTCAACCTTTCCTCAACCGTCCCACAACCGTCGCTTAACCGTCCATCAACCGTTCCTCAATCGTCCCTCAACCGTCCCTCAACCGTCCCTCAACCGTTCCTCAACCGTCCCTCAACCGTTCCTCAACCGTCCCTCAACCGTCGCTCAACCGTCCCTCAACCGTCCCTCAACCGTCTCTCAACCGTCCCTCAACCGTCCCTCAACCGTCCCTCAACCGTCCCTCAACCGTCCCTCAACCGTTCCTCAACCGTCCCTCAACCGTCCCTCAACCGTCCCTCAACCGTACCTCAACCGTCCCTCAACCGTTCCTCAACCGTCCCTCAACCGTCCCTCAACCGTCCCTCAACCGTCCCTCAACCGTCCCTCAACCGTCCCTCAACCGTCCCTCAACCGTACCTCAACCGTCCCTCAACCGTTCCTCAACCGTCCCTCAACCGTCCCTCAACCGTCCCTCAACCGTCCCTCAACCGTCCCTCAACCGTCCCTCAACCATCCCTCAACCGTCGCTCAACCGTCCCTCAACCGTCTCTCAACCGTCCTCAACCGTCCCTCAACCGTCACTCAACCGTCCCTCAACCGTCCCTCAACCGTCCCTCAACCGTCCCTCAACCGTTCCTCAACCGTCCCTCAACCGTCCCTCAACCGTCCCTCAACCGTCCCTCAACCGTCCCTCAACCGTCCCTCAACCGTCCCTCAACCGTCCCTCAACCGTCCCTCAACCATCCGTCAAACGACCCTCAACCATCCCTTCAAGCCCAACCTCATCCTCAACATCAACATCAACGTCAACCTAAACCTCAACCTCAAGCTCAACCTCAACATCAACCTGAACTGCAACCGTCCCTCAACCGTCTCTCATCCGTCCTCAACCGTCCATCAACCGTCCATCAACCGTCACTCACCCTTCCCTCAACCTTTCCTCAACCGTCCCACAACCGTCGCTTAACCGTCCATCAACCGTTCCTCAATCGTCCCTCAACCGTCCCTCAACCGTCCCTCAACCGTACCTCAACCGTCCCTCAACCGTCCCTCAACCGTCCCTCAACCGTCCCTAACCGTCCCTAACCGTCCCACAACCATCCCTCAACCGTCTCTCATCCGTCCTCAACCGTCCCCCAACCGTCCATCAACCGTCACTCAACCTTCCCTCAACCTTTCCTCAACCGTTCCACAACCGTCGCTTAACCGTCCATCAACCGTTCCTCAATCGTCCCTCAACCGTCCCTCAACCGACTCTCAAACGTACCTCAACCGTCCCTCAACCGTCCCTCAACCGTCCCTCAACCGTCCCTCAACCGTCCCTCAACCGTCCCTCAACCGTCCCTCAACCGTCCCTCAACCATCCCTCAACCGTCGCTCAACCGTCCCTCAACCGTCCCTCAACCGTCCCTCAACCGTCTCTCAACCGTCCCTCAACCGTCCCTCAACCGTCCCTCAACCGTCCCTCAACCGTCCCTCAACCGTTCCTCAACCGTCCCTCAACCGTCCCTCAACCGTCCCTCAACCGTACCTCAACCGTCCCTCAACCGTTCCTCAACCGTCCCTCAACCGTCCCTCAACCGTCCCTCAACCGTCCCTCAACCGTCCCTCAACCGTCCCTCAACCATCCCTCAACCGTTCCTCAACCGTCCCTCAACCGTTCCTCAACCGTCCCTCAACCGTCCCTCAACCGTCCCTCAACCGTCCCTCAACCGTCCCTCAACCGTCCCTCAACCATCCCTCAACCGTCGCTCAACCGTCCCTCAACCGTCTCTCAACCGTCCTCAACCGTCCCTCAACCGTCCCTCAACCGTCCCTCAACCGTCCCTCAACCGTCCCTCAACCGTCCCTCAACCGTTCCTCAACCGTCCCTCAACCGTCCCTCAACCGTCCCTCAACCGTCCCTCAACCGTCCCTCAACCGTCCCTCAACCATCCCTCAACCGTCGCTCAACCGTCCCTCAACCGTCTCTCAACCGTCCTCAACCGTCCCTCAACCGTCCCTCAACCGTCCCTCAACCGTCCCTCAACCGTCCCTCAACCGTCCCTCAACCGTCCCTCAACCGTCCCTCAACCATCCGTCAAACGACCCTCAACCATCCCTTCAAGCCCAACCTCATCCTCAACATCAACATCAACGTCAACCTAAACCTCAACCTCAAGCTCAACCTCAACATCAACCTGAACTGCAACCGTCCCTCAACCGTCTCTCATCCGTCCTCAACCGTCCATCAACCGTCCATCAACCGTCACTCACCCTTCCCTCAACCTTTCCTCAACCGTCCCACAACCGTCGCTTAACCGTCCATCAACCGTTCCTCAATCGTCCCTCAACCGTCCCTCAACCGTCCCTCAACCGTTCCTCAACCGTCCCTCAACCGTTCCTCAACCGTCCCTCAACCGTCGCTCAACCGTCCCTCAACCGTCCCTCAACCGTCCCTCAACCGTCTCTCAACCGTCCCTCAACCGTCCCTCAACCGTCCCTCAACCGTCCCTCAACCGTCCCTCAACCGTTCCTCAACCGTCCCTCAACCGTCCCTCAACCGTCCCTCAACCGTACCTCAACCGTCCCTCAACCGTTCCTCAACCGTCCCTCAACCGTCCCTCAACCGTCCCTCAACCGTCCCTCAACCGTCCCTCAACCGTCCCTCAACCGTCCCTCAACCGTACCTCAACCGTCCCTCAACCGTTCCTCAACCGTCCCTCAACCGTCCCTCAACCGTCCCTCAACCGTCCCTCAACCGTCCCTCAACCGTCCCTCAACCATCCCTCAACCGTCGCTCAACCGTCCCTCAACCGTCTCTCAACCGTCCTCAACCGTCCCTCAACCGTCACTCAACCGTCCCTCAACCGTCCCTCAACCGTCCCTCAACCGTCCCTCAACCGTTCCTCAACCGTCCCTCAACCGTCCCTCAACCGTCCCTCAACCGTCCCTCAACCGTCCCTCAACCGTCCCTCAACCATCCGTCAAACGACCCTCAACCATCCCTTCAAGCCCAACCTCATCCTCAACATCAACATCAACGTCAACCTAAACCTCAACCTCAAGCTCAACCTCAACATCAACCTGAACTGCAACCGTCCCTCAACCGTCTCTCATCCGTCCTCAACCGTCCATCAACCGTCCATCAACCGTCACTCACCCTTCCCTCAACCTTTCCTCAACCGTCCCACAACCGTCGCTTAACCGTCCATCAACCGTTCCTCAATCGTCCCTCAACCGTCCCTCAACCGTCCCTCAACCGTCCCTCAACCGTCCCTCAACCGTCCCTCAACCGTCCCTCAACCGTCCCTCAACCGTCCCTCAACCGTCCCTCAACCGTCCCTCAACCGTCCCTCAACCGTCTGTCAACCGTCCCTCAACCGTCCCTCAACCGTCCTCAACCATCCCTCAACCGACCCTCAACCATCCCTTCAAGCCCAACCTCATCCTCAACATCAACATCAACGTCAACCTAAACCTCAACCTCAAGCTCAACCTCAACATCAACCTGAACTGCAACCGTCCATCAACCGTCTCTCATCCGTCCTCAACCGTCCATCAACCGTCACTCAACCTTCCCTCAACCTTTCCTCAACCGTTCCACAACCGTCGCTTAACCGTCCATCAACCGTTCCTCAATCGTCCCTCAACCGTCCCTCAACCGACTCTCAAACGTACCTCAACCGTCCCTCAACCGTCCCTCAACCGTCTCTCAACCGTCCCTAACCGTCCCACAACCATCCCTCAACCGTCGCTCAACCGTCCCTCAACCGTCCCCCAACCGTCCCTCAACCGACCCTCAACCGTCCCTCAACCGTCCCTCAACCGTCCGTCAACCGTCCCTCAACCGTCCCTCAACCGTCCCTCAACCGTCCTCAACCATCCCTCAACCGTCCCTCAACCGGCCCTCAACCGTCCCTCAACAGACCCTCAACCGTCCCTCAACCATCCCTCAACCGTCCCTCAACCGTCCCTCAACCATCCCTCAACCATCCCTCAACCGTCCCTCAACCGTCCCTCAACCGTCCCTCAACCGTCCCTCAACCGTCCCTAACCGTCCCTCAACCATCCCTCAACCGTCGCTCAACCGTCGCTCAACCGACCGTCAACCGTCACTTAACCGTCCGTCAACCATCCCTTCAAGACCAACCTCATCCTCAACATCAACATCAACGTCAACCTAAACCTCAACCTCAAGCTCAACCTCAACATCAACCTCAACTGCAACCGTCCCTCAACCGTCTCTCATCCGCCCTCAACCGTCCCACAACCGTCGCTTAGCCGTCCCTCAACCGTTCCTCAATTGTCCCTCAACCATCTCTTAACCGTGCCTCACCCGTCCCTCAACCATCTCTTAACCGTGCCTCACCCGTCCCTCAACCGTCCCTCAACCGTCCCTCAACCGTCCCTCAACCGTCCCTCAACCGTCCCTCAACCGTTCCTCAACCGTCCCTCAACCGTCCCTCAACCGTCCCTCAACCGTCCCTCAACCGTCTCTCATCCGTCCTCAACCGTCCATCAACCGTCACTCAACCTTCCCTCAACCTTTCCTCAACCGTCCCACAACCGTCGCTTAACCGTCCATCAACCGTTCCTCAATCGTCCCTCAACCGTCCCTCAACCGTCCCTCAACCGTACCTCAACCGTCCCTCAACCGTTCCTCAACCGTCCCTCAACCGTCCCTCAACCGTCCCTCAACCGTCTTTCAACCTTCCCACAACCATCCCTCAACCGTCGCTCAACCGTCCCTCAACCGTCCCTCAACCGTCCCTCAACCGTCTCTCAACCGTCCCTCAACCGTCCCTCAACCGTCCCTCAACCGTCCCTCAACCGTCCCTCAAACGTCTCTCAACCGTCCTCAACCGTCCCTCAACCGTCCCTCAACCGTCACTCAACCGTCCCTCAACCGTCCCTCAACCGTCCCTCAACCGTCCCTCAACCGTTCCTCAACCGTCCCTCAACCGTCCCTCAACCGTCCCTCAACCGTCCCTCAACCGTCCCTCAACCGTCCCTCAACCGTCCCTCAACCGTCCCTCAACCATCCGTCAAACGACCCTCAACCATCCCTTCAAGCCCAACCTCATCCTCAACATCAACATCAACGTCAACCTAAACCTCAACCTCAAGCTCAACCTCAACCTCAACATCAACCTGAACTGCAACCGTCCCTCAACCGTCTCTCATCCGTCCTCAACCGTCCATCAACCGTCACTCAACCTTCCCTCAACCTTTCCTCAACCGTCCCACAACCGTCGCTTAACCGTCCATCAACCGTTCCTCAATCGTCCCTCAACCGTCCCTCAACCGTACCTCAACCGTCCCTCAACCGTCCCTCAACCGTCCCTCAACCGTCCCTCAACCGTCCCTAACCGTCCCACAACCATCCCTCAACCGTCGCTCAACCGTCCCTCAACCGTCCCCCAACCGTCCCTCAACCGTCCCTCAACCGTCCCTCAACCGTCCGTCAACCGTCCCTCAACCGTCCCTCAACCGTCCTCAACCATCCCTCAACCGTCCCTCAACCGGCCCTCAACCGTCCCTCAACAGACCCTCAACCATCCCTCAACCGTCCCTCAACCGTCCCTCAACCATCCCTCAACCATCCCTCAACCGTCCCCTCAACCGTCCCTCAACCGTCCCTCAACCGTCCCTCAACCGTCCCTCAACCGTCCCTCAACCGTCCCTCAACCGTCCCTCAACCGTCCCTAACCGTCCCTCAACCATCCCTCAACCGTCGCTCAACCGTCCCTCAACCGACCCTCAACCGTCACCCAACCTTCCCTCAACCGTTCCTCTACCGTCCCTCAACCGTCGCTTAACCGTCCCTCAACCGTTCCTCAATCGTCCCTCAACCGTCTCTCAACCGTCCCTCAACCGTCCGTCAACCATCCCTTCAAGACCAACCTCATCCTCAACATCAACATCAACGTCAACCTAAACCTCAACCTCAAGCTCAACCTCAACATCAACCTCAACTGCAACCGTCCCTCAACCGTCTCTCATCCGCCCTCAACCGTACCACAACCGTCGCTTAGCCGTCCCTCAACCGTTCCTCAATTGTCCCTCAACCATCTCTTAACCGTGCCTCACCCGTCCCTCAACCGTCCCTCAACCGTCCCTCAACCGTCCCTCAACCGTCCCTCAACCGTCCCTCAACCGTTCCTCAACCGTCCCTCAACCACCCCAAAACCGTCCCTCAACCGTCCCCCAACCGTCCCTCAACCGTCCCTCAACCGTCCCTCAACCGTCCCTCAAGCGTCCCTCAACCGTCTCTCATCCGTCCTCAACCGTCCATCAACCGTCACTCAACCTTCCCTCAACCTTTCCTCAACCGTCCCACAACCGTCGCTTAACCGTCCATCAACCGTTCCTCAATCGTAGCTCAACCGTCCCTCAACCGTCCCTCAACCGTCCCTCAACTGTACCTCAACCGTCCCTCAACCGTCCCTCAACCGTCCCTCAACCGTCCCTCAACCGTCCCTCAACCGTCCCTCAACCGTCCCTCAACCGTCCCTAACCGTCCCTCAACCATCCCTCAACCATCCCTCAACCGTCGCTCAACCGTCCCTCAACCGTCCCTCAACCGTCCCTCAACCGTCCCTCAACCGTCCCTCAACCGTCCCTCAACCGTCCGTCAACCGTCCCTCAACCGTCCCTCAACCGTCCTCAACCGTCCTCAACCATCCCTCAACCGTCCCTCAACTGGCCCTCAACCGTCTCTCAACAGACCCTCAACCGTCCCTCAACCATCCCTCAACCATCCCTCAACCGTCCCTCAACCGTCCCTCAACCATCCCTTCAAGCCCAACCTCATCCTCAACATCAACATCAACGTCAACCTAAACCTCAACCTCAAGCTCAACCTCAACATCAACCTCAACTGCAACCGTCCCTCAACCGTCTCTCATCCGCCCTCAACCGTCCCACAACCGTCGCTTATCCGTCCCTCAACCGTCCCTCAACCGTCCCTCAACCGTCCCTCAACCGTCCCTCAACCGTCCCTCAACCGTCCCTCAACCGTCCCTAACCGTCCCTCAACCATCCCTCAACCATCCCTCAACTGTCGCTCAACCGTCCCTCAACCGTCCCTCAACCGTCCCTCAACCGTCCCTCAACCGTCCCTCAACCGTCCCTCAACCGTCCCTCAACCGTCCGTCAACCGTCCCTCAACCGTCCCTCAACCGTCCTCAACCATCCCTCAACCGTCCCTCAACCGGCCCTTAACCGTCCCTCAACAGACCCTCAACCGTCCCTCAACCATCCCTCAACCATCCCTCAACCGTCCCTCAACCGTCCCTCAACCGTACCTCAACCGTCCCTCAACCGTCCCTCAACCGTCCCTCAACCGTCCCTCAACCGTCCCTCAACCGTCCCTCAACCGTCCCTCAACCGTCCCTAACCGTCCCTCAACCATCCCTCAACCATCCCTCAACCGTCGCTCAACCGTCCCTCAACCGTCCCTCAACCGTCCCTCAACCGTCCCTCAACCGTCCCTCAACCGTCCGTCAACCGTCCCTCAACCGTCCCTCAACCGTCCTCAACCATCCCTCAACCGTCCCTCAACCGGCCCTCAACCGTCCCTCAACAGACCCTCAACCGTCCCTCAACCATCCCTCAACCATCCCTCAACCGTCCCTCAACCGTCCCTCAACCATCCCTTCAAGCCCAACCTCATCCTCAACATCAACATCAACGTCAACCTAAACCTCAACCTCAAGCTCAACCTCAACATCAACCTCAACTGCAACCGTCCCTCAACCGTCTCTCATCCGCCTTCAACCGTCCCACAACCGTCGCTTATCCGTCCCTCAACCGTTCCTCAATTGTCCCTCAACCGTCTCTCAACCGTGCCTCACCCGTCCCTCAACCGTCCCTCAACCATCCCTCAACCGTCTCTCAACCGTCCCTCAACCGACCCTCAACCGTCCCTCAACCGTTCCTCAACCGACCCTCAACTGTCCATCAACAGTCCCTCAACCGTCTTTCAACCATCCCTCAACCGTCCCTCAACCGTCTCGCAACCGTCCTCAACCGTCCTTCAACCGTCACTCAACCGTCCTTCAACCGTCACTCAACCGTCACTCAACCATCCCTCAACCGTCCTTCAACCGTCCCTCAACTTCCATAACCGTCCCTCAACCGTCCCTCAACCGTCTCTCATCCGTCCTCCACTGTCCCTCAACCGTCACTCAACCATCCCTCAACCGTCCCTCAACCGTCTCTCATCCGTAACTTAACAGTTCCTTAACCGTTCCTTAACCGTTCCTTAACCGTTCCTTAACCGTTCCTTAACCGTTCCTTAACCGTTCCTTAACCGTCCCTCAACCGTACCTCAACCGCTCCTCAACCGCCTCTCAACCGTCCTTCAACCGACCTTAAACCGTCCCTAAACCGTCCCTCAACCGTCCCTCAACCGGCCCGCAACCGTCTCTCAACCGTCTCTCATCCGTCCTCAACTTTCGCTCAACCGTCACTCAACCATCCCTCAAACGTCCCTCAACCATCCCTCAACCGTCCCTCAACCATCTCTCATCCGTCCCTCAACCGTCCCTCAACCATCTCTCATCCGTCCCTCAACCGTCCCTCAACCGACCCTCAACCGTCCCTCAACCGACCCTCAAACGTCCCTCAACCGTCCCTCAACCGTCCCTCAACCATCCCTTCAAGCCCAACCTCATCCTCAACCTCATCCTCAACCTCATCCGCAACATCAACGTCAACCTAAACCTCAACCTCAAGCTTAACTTCAACATCAACTGCAACCCTCCCTCAACCGTCTCTCATCCGTCCTCAACCGTCCATCAACCGTCACTCAACCTTCCCTCAACCTTTCCTCAAGCGTCCCACAACCGTCGCTTAACCGTCCATCAACCGTTCCTCAATCGTCCCTCAACCGTCCCTCAACCGTCCCTCAACCGTCCCTCAACCGTCCCTCAACCGACCCTCAACCGTCCCTCAACCATCCCTCAACCGTCGCTCAACCGTCCCTCAACCGTCCCTCAACCGTCCCTCATTCGTCCCTCAACGGTCCCTCAAACACACCTCAACCGTCCCTCAACCGTCCCTCAACCGTCCCTCAACCGACCCTCAACCGTCCCTCAACCATCCCTCAACCGTCGCTCAACCGTCCCTCAACCGTCCCTCATTCGTCCCTCAACGGTCCCTCAAACACCCCTCTACCGTCCCTCAACCGGCCCTCAACCATCCCTCAACCGTCCCTCAACCGACCCTCAAACGTCCCTCAACCGTCCCTCAACCGTCCCTCAACCGTCCCTCAACCATCCCTTCAAGCCCAACCTCATCCTCAACATCAACATCAACGTCAACCTAAACCTCAACCTCAAGCTCAACCTCAACATCAACCTCAACTGCAACCGTCCCTCAACCGTCTCTCATCCGTCCTCAACCGTCCATCAACCGTCACTCAACCTTCCCTCAACCTTTCCTCAACCGTTCCTCAATCGTCCCTCAACCGTCCCTCAACCGTCCCTCAACCGTCCCTCAACCGTCCCTCAACCGTCCCGTAACCGTCCCTCAACCGTCCCTCAACCGTCCCTCAACCGTCCCTCAACCGTCACTCAACCGTCCCTCAACCGTCCCTCAACCGTCCCTCAACCGTCCCTCAACCGACCCTCAACCGTCCCTCAACCATCCCTCAACCGTCGCTCAACCGTCCCTCAACCGTCCCTCATTCGTCCCTCATTCGTCCCTCAACCGTCCCTCAACCGTCCCTCAACCGTCCCCTCAACCGTCCTTCAACCGTCCCTCAACCGTCCCTCAACCGTCCCCAACCATCCCTCAACCGTCCCTCAACCGGCCCTCAACAGACCCTCAACCGTCCCTCAACCATCCCTCAACCATCCGTCAACCATCCCTCAACCGTCCCTCAACCGTCGCTTAACCGTCCCTCAACCGTTCCTCAACCGTCCCTCAACCGTCCCTCAACCGTCCCTCAACCGTCCCTCAACCATCCCTCAACCGTCTCTCAACCGTCCCTCAACCGTCCCTCAACCGTCCATAAACAGTCCCTCAACCGTCCCTTAACCATCCCTCAACCGTCGCTCAACCGTTCCTCAACCGTCCCTCAACCGACCCTCAACCGTCCCTCAACCGGCCCTCAACCGTCCCTCAACCGTCTCTCAACTGTCCCTCAACCGGCCCTCAAACGTCCCTCAACCATCCCTCAACCGTCCCTCAACCGTCCCTCAACCGTCCCTCAACCTTTCCTCAACCGTCCCTCAACCGTCCATCAACAGTCCCTCAGCCGTCTCTCAACCATCCCTCAACCGTCCTCAACCGTCACTCAACCGTCATTCAACCTTCCCTCAACCGTTCCTCAACCGTTCCTCAACCGTCCCTCAACCGTCCCTCAACCGTCCTTTAACCGTCCCTCAACCGTCCCTCAACCGTCTCTCAACCATCCCTCAACCGTCCTCAACCGTCCCTCAACCGTCACTCAACCGTCACTCAACCTTCCCTCAACCGTTCCTCAACCGTCCCTCAACCGTCCTTTAACCGTCCCTCAACCGTCCCTCAACCGTCTCTCAACCGTCCTCAACCGTCCCTCAACCGTCCCTCAACCGTCCCTCAACTGTCTTTCAACTGTCCCTCAACCGACCCTCAACGTCCCTCAACTGTCCCTCAACCGTCCCTCAACCGTCCCTCAACCGTCCCTCAAACGTCTCTCAACCGTCCTCAACCGTCCCTCAACCGTCACTCAACCGTCCCTCAACCGTCCCTCAACCGTCACTCAACCGTCACTCAACCTTCCCTCAACCGTTCCTCAACCGTCCCTCAACCGTCCTTTAACCGTCCCTCAGCCGTCCCTCAACCGTCTCTCAACCGTCCTCAACCGACCCTTAACCGACCCTCAACCGTCCCTCAACCGACCCTCAACCATCCCTTCAAGCCCAACCTCATCCTCAACATCAACATCAACGTCAACCAAAACCTCAACCTCAAGCTCAACCTCAACATCAACCTCAACTGCAACCGTCCCTCAACCGTCTCTCATCTGTCCTCAACCGTCCATCAACCGTCACTCAACCTTCCCTCAACCTTTCCTCAACCGTACCACAACCGTCGCTTAACCGTCCATCAACCGTTCCTCAATCGTCCCTCAACCGTCCCTCAACCGTCCCTCAACCGTCCCTCAACCGTCCC
Organism: Thecophora atra; assembly: GCA_937620795.1. Taxonomy (NCBI): domain Eukaryota; kingdom Metazoa; phylum Arthropoda; class Insecta; order Diptera; family Conopidae; genus Thecophora; species Thecophora atra. Next base: position 23,468,964 of record OW569399.1, on the reverse strand, counting down.
TCAACCGTACCTCAACCGTCCCTCAACCGTCCCTCAACCGTCCCTTAACCGTCCCTCAACCGACCCTAACCGTCCCTCAACCATCCCTCAACCGTCGCTCAACCGTCCCTCAACCGTCCCTCAACCGTCAGTCAACCGTCCCTCAACCATCCCTCAACCGTCCCTCAACCGTCCCTCAACCGTCCCTCAACCGTCCGTCAACCGTCCGTCAACCGTCCCTCAACCGTCCCTCAACCGTCCTCAACCATCCCTCAACCGTCCCTCAACCGGCCCTCAACCGTCCCTCAACAGACCCTCAACCGTACCTCAACCATCCCTCAACGGTCCCTCAACCGTCCCTCAACCATCCCTTCAAGCCCAACCTCATCCTCAACATCAATATCAACGTCAACCTAAACCTCAACCTCAAGCTCAACCTCAACATTAACCTCAACTGCAACCGTCCCACAACCGTCTTTCATCCGTCCTCAACCGTCCATAAACCGTCACTCAACCTTCCCTCAACCGTTCCTCAACCGTCCCTCAACCGTCCCTTAACCATCGCTTAACCGTCCCTCAACCGTTCCTCAACCGTCCCTCAACCGACCCTCAACCATCCCTTCAAGCCCAACCTCATCCTCAACATCAACATCAACGTCAACCAAAACCTCAACCTCAAGCTCAACCTCAACATCAACCTCAACTGCAACCGTCCCTCAACCGTCTCTCATCTGTCCTCAACCGTCCATCAACCGTCACTCAACCTTCCCTCAACCTTTCCTCAACCGTACCACAACCGTCGCTTAACCGTCCATCAACCGTTCCTCAATCGTCCCTCAACCGTCCCTCAACCGTCCCTCAACCGTCCCTCAACCGTCCCTCAACCGTCCCTCAACCGTACCTCAACCGTCCCTCAACCGTCCCTCAACCGTCCCTTAACCGTCCCTCAACCGACCCTAACCGTCCCTCAACCATCCCTCAACCGTCGCTCAACCGTCCCTCAACCGTCCCTCAACCGTCAGTCAACCGTCCCTCAACCATCCCTCAACCGTCCCTCAACCGTCCCTCAACCGTCCCTCAACCGTCCGTCAACCGTCCGTCAACCGTCCCTCAACCGTCCCTCAACCGTCCTCAACCATCCCTCAACCGTCCCTCAACCGGCCCTCAACCGTCCCTCAACAGACCCTCAACCGTACCTCAACCATCCCTCAACGGTCCCTCAACCGTCCCTCAACCATCCCTTCAAGCCCAACCTCATCCTCAACATCAACATCAACGTCAACCTAAACCTCAACCTCAAGCTCAACCTCAACATCAACCTCAACTGCAACCGTTCCTCAACCGTCTCTCATCCGCCCTCAACCGTTCCACAACTGTCGCTTAACCGTCCCTCAACCGTTCCTCAATTGTCCGTCCCTCAAACGACCCTCAACCGTCCCTCAACCGTCTCTCAACTGTCCCTCAACCGGCCCTCAAACGTCCCTCAACCATCCCTCAACCGTCCCTCAACCGTCCCTCAACTGTCCCTCAACCTTTCCTCAACCGTCCCTCAACCGTCCATCAACAGTCCCTCAACCGTCTCTCAACCATCCCTCAACCGTCCTCAACCGTCCCTCAACCGTCACTCAACCGTCATTCAACCTTCCCTCAACCGTTCCTCAACCGTTCCTCAACCGTCCCCCAACCGTCTCTCAACCGTCCCTCAACCGTCCTTTAACCGTCCCTCAACCGTCCCTCAACCGTCTCTCAACCATCCCTCAACCGTCCTCAACCGTCCCTCAACCGTCACTCAACCTTCCCTCAACCGTTCCTCAACCGTCCCTCAACCGTCCTTTAACCGTCCCTCAACCGTCCCTCAACCGTCTCTCAACCGTCCCTCAACCGTCTCTCAACCGTCCTCAACCGTCCCTCAACCGTCCCTCAACTGTCTTTCAACTGTCCCTCAACCGACCCTCAACGTCCCTCAACTGTCCCTCAACTGTCCCTCAACCGTCCCTCAACCGTCCCTCAAACGTCTCTCAACTGTCCTCAACCGTTCCTCAACCGTCACTCAACCGTCCCTCAACCGTCCCTCAACCGTCACTCAACCGTCACTCAACCTTCCTTCAACCGTTCCTCAACCGTCCATCAACCGTCCTTTAACCGTCCCTCAGCCGTCCCTCAACCGTCTCTCAACCGTCCTCAACCGTCCTCAACCGTCCTCAACCGTCCTCAACCGTCCTCAACCGTCCCTTAACCGACCCTCAACCGTCCTTTAACCGACCCTCAACCATCCCTTCAAGCCCAACCTCATCCTCAACATCAACATCAACGTCAACCTAAACCTCAACCTCCAGCTCAACCTCAACATCAACCTCAACTGCAACCGTCCCTCAACCGTCTCTCATCCGTCCTCAACCGTCCATCAACCGTCACTCAACCTTCCCTCAACCTTTCTTCAACCGTCCCACAACCGTCGCTTAACCGTCCATCAACCGTTCCTCAATCGTCCCTCAACCGTCCCTCAACCGTCCCTCAACCGTCCCTCAACCGTACCTCAACCGTCCCTCAACCGTCCCTCAACCAGCCCTCAACCGACCCTAACCGTCCCTCAACCATCCCTCAACCGTCGCTCAACCGTCCCGCAACCGTCCCTCAACCGTCCCTCAACCGTCCCTCAACCGACCCTCTACCGTCCGTCAACCGTCCCTCAACCGTCCCTCAACCGTCCTCAACCATCCCTCAACCGTCCCTCAACCGGCCCTCAACCTTCCCTCAACAGACCCTCAACCGTCCCTCAACCATCCCTCAACCGTCCCTCAACCGTTCCTCAACCATCCCTTCAAGCCCAACCTCATCCTTAACATCAACATCAACGTCAACCTAAACCTCAACCTCAAGCTCAACCTCAACATTAACCTCAACTGCAACCGTCCCACAACCGTCTTTCATCCGTCCTCAAACGTCCATAAACCGTCACTCAACCTTCCCTCAACTGTTCCTCAACCGTCCCTCAACCGTCCCTCAACCGTCGCTTAACCGTCCCTCAACCGTTCCTCAATCGTCCCTCAACCGTCCCTCAACCATCCCTTCAAGACCAACCTCATCCTCAACATCAACATCAACGTCAAACTTAACCTCAACCTCAAGCTCAACCTCAACATCAACCTCAACTGCAACCGTCCCTCAACCGTCTCTCATCCGCCCTCAACCGTCCCACAACCGTCGCTTAACCGTCCCTCAACCGTTCCTCAATTGTCCCTCAACCGTCTCTCAACCGTGCCTCACCCGTCCCTTAACCGTCCCTCAACCATCCCTCAACCGTCTCTCAACCGTCCCTGAACCGACCCTTAACTGTCCATCAACAGTCCCTCAACCGTCTCTCAACCATCCCTCAACCGTCCCTCAACCGTCTCGCAACCGTCCTCAACCGTCCCTCAACCGGCACTCAACCGTCACTCAACCGTCCCTCAACTTCCATAACCGTCCCTCAACCGTCCCTCAACCGTCTCTCATCCGTCCTCCACTGTCCCTCAACCGTCACTCAACCATCCCTCAACCGTCTCTCATCCGTAACTTAACCGTTCCTTAACCGTTCCTTAACCGTTCCTTAACCGTTCCTTAACCGTCCCTTAACCGTCCCTTAACCGTCCCTTAACCGTCCCTCAACCGTCCCTCAACCGACCCTCAACTGTCCCTCAACCGTCCTTCAACCGACCTTAAACCGTCCCTAAACCGTCCTTCAACCGTCCGGCAACCGGCCCGCAACCGCCCTCAACCATCCCTCAACAGTCCCGCAACCGTCCCTCAACCGTCTCTCATCCGTCCTCAACTGTCGCTCAACCGTCACTCAACCATCCCTCAACCGTCCCTCAACCATCCCTCAACCGTTCCTCAACCGTCCCTCATCCGTAACTTAACCGTTCCTTAACCGTTCCTTAACCGTTCCTTAACCGTTCCTTAACCGTTCCTTAACCGTTCCTTAACCGTTCCTTAACCGTTCCTTAACCGTCCCTTAACCGTCCCTTAACCGTCCCTCAACCGTCCCTCAACCGTACCTAAACCGTTCCTCAACCGTCTCTCAACCGTCCTTCAACCATCCCCAACCGGCACTCAACCGACCCTCAACCGTCCCTCAACCGTCCCTCAACCGTCCCTCAACCGTCCCTCAACCGTCACACAACCATCCCTCAACCGTCCCTCAACCATCCCTCAACCGTCCCTCAACCGTCTCTCATGCGTAACTTAACCGTTCCTTAACCGTTCCTTAACCGTCCCTTAACCGTTCCTTAACCGTTCCTTAACCGTCCCTTAACCGTCCCTTAACCGTCCCTTAACCGTCCCTCAACCGTCCCTCAACCGACCCTCAACTGTCCCTCAACCGTCCTTCAACCGTCCCTCAACTTCCATAACCGTCCCCCAACCGTACCTCAACCGTCCCTCAACCGTCCCTCAACCGTCCCTCAACCGTCCCTCAACCGTCCCTCAAACGTCCCTCAACCGTCCCTCAACCGTCCCTCAACCGTCCCGCAACCGCCCGCAACCGTCCCTCAACCGTCTCTCATCCGTCCTCCACTGTCCCTCAACCGTCCCTCAACCATCCCTCAACCGTCCCTCAACCATCCCTCAACCGTCCCTCAACCGTCTCTCATCCGTAACTTAACCGTTCCTTAACCGTTCCTTAACCGGCCCTCAACCGTCCCTCAACCGACCCTCAACCGTCCATCAACAGTCCCTCAACCGTCTCTCAACCATCCCTCAACCGTCCTCAACCGTCCCTCAACCGTTACTCAACCGTCACTCAACCTTCCCTCAACCGTTCCTCAACCGTGCCTCAACCGTCCTTTAACCGTCCCTCAACCGTCCCTCAACCGTCTCTCAACCGTCCTCAAACGTCCCTCAACCGTCCCTCTACCGTCCCTCAACTGTCCCTCAACTGTCCCTCAACCGACCCTCAACCATCCCCCAACCGTCCCTCAACCGTCGCTTAACCGTCCCTTAACCGTCCCTCAACCGACCCTCAACCGTCCCTCAACCGACGCTTAACCGTCCCTTAACCGACCCTCAACCGTCCCTCAACCGTCCCTCATTCGTCCCTCAACCGTCCCTCAAACACCCCTCAACCGTCCCTCAACCGTCCCTCAACCGACCCTCAACCGTCCCTCAAACGTCCCTCAACCGTCCCCAACCATACCTCAACCGTCCCTCAACCGGCCCTCAACCGTCCCTCAACAGACCCTCAACCGTCCCTCAACCATCCCTCAACCGTCCCTCAACCGTCGCATAACCGACCCTCAACCGTCCCTCAACCGACCCTCAAACGTCCCTCAACCGACCCTCAACCGTCCCACAACCATCCCTTCAAGCCCAACCTCATCCTCAACATCAACCTCAACTGCAACCGTCCCTCAACCGTCTCTCATCCGTCCTCAACCGTCCATCAACCGTCACTCAACCTTCCCTCAACCTTTCCTCAACCGTCCCACAACCGTCGCTTAACCGTCCATCAACCGTTCCTCAATCGTCCCTCAACCGTCCCTCAACCGTCCCTCAACCGTCCCTCAACCGTCCCTCAACCGTCCCTCAGCCGTCCCTCAACCGTCCCTCAACCGTCCCTCAACCGTCCCTCAACCGTCCCTCAACCGTCCCTCAACCGTCCCTCAACCGTCCCTCAACCGTCCCTCAACCGTCCCTCAACCGTCCCTCAACCGTCCCTCAACCGTCGCCCAACCGTCCCTCAACCATCCCTCTTTCGTCCCTCTTTCGTCCCTCAACCGTCCCTCTTTCGACCCTCTTTCGTCCCTCAACCGTCCCTCAACCGTCCCTCAACCGTCCCTCAACCGTCCCTCAACCGACCCTCAACCGACCCTCAACCGTCCCTCAACCGTCCCTCAACCGTCCCTCAACCGTCCCTCAACCGTCCCCAACCGTCCCTCAACCGTCCCTCAACCGGCCCTCAACCGTCCCTCAACAGACCCTCAACCATCCCTCAACCATCCCTCAACCGTCCCTCAACCGTCGCTTAACCGTCCCTCAACCGTTCCTCAACCGTCCCTCAACCGTCCCTCAACCATCCCTCAACCGTCTCTCAACCGTCCCTCAACCGTCCCTCAACCGTCCATAAACAGTCCCTCAACCGTCCCTTAACCATCCCTCAACCGTCGCTCAACCGTTCCTCAACCGTCCCTCAACCGACCCTCAACCGACCCTCAACCGTCCCTCAACCGACCCTCAACCGTCCATCAACCGTCCATCAACAGTCCCTCAACCGTCCCTCAACTATCCCTCAACCGTCCCTCAACCGTCCCTCAACCGTCTCTCAACCGTCCTCAACCGTCCCTCAATCGTCCCTCAACCGTCGCCCGACCGTCCCTCAACCGTCGCTTAACCGTCCCTTAACCGTCGCTCAACCGAACCTCAACCATCCCTCAACCGTCGCTTAACCATCCCTTAACCGACCCTCAACCATCCCTTCAAGCCCAACCTCATCCTCAACATCAACATCAACGTCAACCTAAACCTCAAACTCAAGCTCAACCTCAACATCAACCTCAACTGTAACCGTCCCTCAACCGTCTCTCAACCGTCCTCAACCGTCCCTCAACCGGCCCTCAACCGTCCATCAACAGTCCCTCAACCGTCCCTCAACTATCCCTCAACCGTCCCTCAACCGTCCCTCAACCGTCTCTCAACCGTCCTCAACCGTCCCTCAATCGTCCCTCAACCGTCGCCCGACCGTCCCTCAACCGTCGCTTAACCGTCCCTTAACCGTCGCTCAACCGTCCCTCAACCGTCGCTTAACCGTCCCTTAACCGTCCCTCAACCGTCCCTCAACCGTCTCTCAACCGTCCTCAACCGTCCCTCAATCGTCCCTCAACCGTCCCTCAACTATCGCCCGACCGTCCCTCAACCGTCGCTTAACCGTCCCTTAACCGTCGCTCAACCGAACCTCAACCATCCCTCAACCGTCGCTTAACCATCCCTTAACCGACCCTCAACCATCCCTTCAAGCCCAACCTCATCCTCAACATTAACATCAACGTCAACCTAAACCTCAACCTCAAGCTTAACCTCAACATCAACCTCAACCGTCAACCATCCCTTCAAGCCCAACCTCATCCTCAAGATCAAAATCAACGTCAACCTAAACCTCAACCTCAAGCTCAACCTCAACATCAACCTCAACTGCAACCGTCCCTCAACCGACCCTCAACCGTCCCTCAACCGTCTCTCAACTGTACCTCAACCGGCCCTCAAACGTCCCTCAACCGTCGCTCAACCGTCCCTCAACCGTCCCTCAACCGTTCCTCAACCGTCGCTCAACCACCCCTCAACCGTCCCTCAACCATCCCTTCAAGCCCAACCTCATCCTCAAGATCAAAATCAACGTCAACCTAAACCTCAACCTCAAGCTCAACCTCAACATCAACCTCAACTGCAACCGTCCCTCAACCGACCCTCAACCGTCCCTCAACCGTCTCTCAACTGTACCTCAACCGGCCCTCAAACGTCCCTCAACCGTCGCTCAACCGTCCCTCAACCGTCCCTCAACCGTTCCTCAACCGTCGCTCAACCACCCCTCAACCGTCCCTCAACCGTCCCTCAACCGACCCTCAACCGTCCCTCAACCGACCCTCAAACGTCCCTCAACCGTCCCTCAACCGACCCTCAACCATCCCTTCAAGCCCAACCTCATCCTCAACATCAACATCAACGTCAACCTAAACCTCAACCTCAACCTCAACATGAACCTCAACTGCAACCGTCCCTCATCCGTCTCTCATCCGTCCTCAACCGTCTCTCATCCGTCCTCAACCGTCCATCAACCGTCACTCAACCTTCCCTCAACCTTTCCTCAAGCGTCCCACAACCGTCCCTCAACCATCCCACAACCGTCCCTCAACCGTCGCTTAAACGTCCCTCAACCGTTCCTCAACCGTCCCTCAACCGTCCATCAACAGTCCCTCAATCGTCCCTCAACTATCCCTCAACCGTCCCTCAACCGTCCCTCAACCGTCCCTCAACCGTCCCTCAACCGTCTCTCAACCGTCTCTCAACCGTCCTCAACCGTCCCTCAACCGTCCCTCAACGTCCCTCAACTGTCTCTCAACCGTCCCTCAACCGACACTCAACCATTACCCAACCGTCCCTCAGCCGTCGCTTAACCGTCCCTTAACCGTCCCTCAACCGACCCTCAACCATCCCTAAACCGTCCCTCAACCGTCGCTTAACCGTCCCTTAACCGACCCTCAACCGTCCCTCAACCGACCCTCAACCATCCTTTCAAGCCCAACCTCATCCTCAACATCAAAATCAATGTCAACCTTAACCTCAACCTCAAGCTCAACCTCTACATCAACATCAACCTCAACTGCAACCGTCCCTCAACCGTCCCTCAAACGACCCTCAACCGTCCCTCAACCGTCTCTCAACTGTCCCTCAACCGGCCCTCAAACGTCCCTCAACCATCCCTCAACCGTCCCTCAACCGTCCCTCAACCGTCCCTCAACCGTCCCTCAACCGTCCCTCAACCTTTCCTCAACCGTCCCTCAACCGTCCATTAACAGTCCCTCAACCGTCTTTCAACCATCCCTCAACCGTCCTCAACCGTCCCTCAACCGTCACTCAACCGTCATTCAACCTTCCCTCAACCGTTCCTCAACCGTCCCTCAACCGCCCCTCAACCGTCTTTTAACCGTCCCTCAACCGTCCCTCAACCGTCTCTCAACCATCCCTCAACCGTCCTCAACCGTCATTCAACCGTCACTCAACCGTCACTCAACCTTCCCTCAACCGTTCCTCAACCGTCCCTCAACCGTCCTTTAACCGTCCCTCAACCGTCCCTTAACCGTACCCAACCATCCCTCAACCGTCCCTCAACCGGCCCTCAAGCGTCCCTCAACCATCACTCAACCGTCCCTCAACCATCTCTCAACCGTCCCTCAACCGTCGCTTAACCGTCCCTCAAGCGTTCCTCAACCGTCCCTCAACCGTCCCTCAACCGACCTTCAACCGTCCATCAACCGTCCATCAACAGTCCCTCAACCGTCCCTCAACTATCCCTCAACCGTCCCTCAACCGTCCCTCAACCGTCTCTCAACCGTCCTCAACCGTCCCTCAATCGTCCCTCAATCGTCCCTCAACCATCGCCCGACCGTCCCTCAACCATCGCCCGACCGTCCCTCAACCGTCGCTTAACCGTCCCTTAACCGTCGCTCAACCGAACCTCAACCATCCCTCAACCGTCGCTTAACCATCCCTTAACCGACCCTCAACCATCCCTTCAAGCCCAACCTCATCCTCAACATCAACATCAACGTCAACCTAAACCTCAAACTCAAGCTCAACCTCAACATCAACCTCAACTGTAACCGTCCCTCAACCGTCTCTCAACCGTCCTCAACCGTCCCTCAACCGGCCCTCAACCGTCCCTTAACCGTCCCTCAACCGACCCACAACCGTCCTTCAACCATCCCTCAACCGTCCCTCAACCGTCGCTTAACCGACCCTCAACCGTTCCTTAACCGTCCCTCAAACGTCCCTCAAACATTCCTCAACCGTCGCTCAACCGTCTCTCAACCGGCCCTCGAACGTCCCTCAACCGTCCCTCAACCGTCCCTCAACCGTCCCTCAACCGACCCTCAACCGACCCTAAACCGTCCATCAACAGTCGCTCAACCGTCCCTCAACTATCCCTCAACCGTCCCTCAACCGTCCCTCAACCGTCTCTCAACCGTCCTCAACCATCCCCCAACCGTCCCTCAACCGACCCTCAACCGTCCCTCAACCGTCCCTCAACCGACCCTCAACCGTCCCTCAACCGTCCCTCAACCGTCGCTTAACCGTCCCTTAACCGTCCCTCAACCGTCCCTCAACCGTCTCTCAACCGTCCTCAACCGTCCCTCAATCGTCCCTCAACCGTCCCTCAACCATCGCCCGACCGTCCCTCAACCGTCGCTTAACCGTCCCTTAACCGTCGCTCAACCGAACCTCAACCATCCCTCAACCGTTGCTTAACCATCCCTTAACCGACCCTCAACCATCCCTTCAAGCCCAACCTCATCCTCAACATTAACATCAACGTCAACCTAAACCTCAACCTCAAGCTTAACCTCAACATCAACCTCAACCGTCAACCATCCCTTCAAGCCCAACCTCATCCTCAAGATCAAAATCAACGTCAACCTAAACCTCAACCTCAAGCTCAACCTCAACATCAACCTCAACTGCAACCGTCCCTCAACCGACCCTCAACCGTCCCTCAACCGTCTCTCAACTGTACCTCAACCGGCCCTCAAACGTCCCTCAACCGTCGCTCAACCGTCCCTCAACCGTCCCTCAACCGTTCCTCAACCGTCGCTCAACCACCCCTCAACCGTCCCTCAACCATCCCTTCAAGCCCAACCTCATCCTCCAGATCAAAATCAACGTCAACCTAAACCTCAACCTCAAGCTCAACCTCAACATCAACCTCAACTGCAACCGTCCCTCAACCGACCCTCAACCGTCCCTCAACCGTCTCTCAACTGTACCTCAACCGGCCCTCAAACGTCCCTCAACCGTCGCTCAACCGTCCCTCAACCGTCCCTCAACCGTTCCTCAACCGTCGCTCAACCACCCCTCAACCGTCCCTCAACCGTCCCTCAACCGACCCTCAACCGTCCCTCAACCGACCCTCAAACGTCCCTCAACCGTCCCTCAACCGACCCTCAACCATCCCTTCAAGCCCAACCTCATCCTCAACATCAACATCAACGTCAACCTAAACCTCAACCTCAACCTCAACATGAACCTCAACTGCAACCGTCCCTCATCCGTCTCTCATCCGTCCTCAACCGTCTCTCATCCGTCCTCAACCGTCCATCAACCGTCACTCAACCTTCCCTCAACCTTTCCTCAAGCGTCCCACAACCGTCCCTCAACCATCCCACAACCGTCCCTCAACCGTCGCTTAAACGTCCCTCAACCGTCGCTTAAACGTCCCTCAACCGTTCCTCAACCGTCCCTCAACCGTCCATCAACAGTCCCTCAATCGTCCCTCAACTATCCCTCAACCGTCCCTCAACCGTCCCTCAACCGTCCCTCAACCGTCCCTCAACCGTCTCTCAACCGTCTCTCAACCGTCCTCAACCGTCCCTCAACCGGCCCTCAACGTCCCTCAACTGTCTCTCAACCGTCCCTCAACCGACACTCAACCATTACCCAACCGTCCCTCAGCCGTCGCTTAACCGTCCCTTAACCGTCCCTCAACCGACCCTCAACCATCCCTAAACCGTCCCTCAATCGTCCCTCAACTATCCCTCAACCGTCCCTCAACCGTCCCTCAACCGTCCCTCAACCGTCCCTCAACCGTCCCTCAACCGTCCCTCAACCGACCCTCAACCGTTCCTCAACCGTCTCTCAACTGTCCCTCAACCGGCCCTCAAACGTCCCTCAACCATCCCTCAACCGTCCCTCAACCGTCCCTCAACCGTCCCTCAACCGTCCCTCAACCGTCCCTCAACCTTTCCTCAACCGTCCCTCAACCGTCCATTAACAGTCCCTCAACCGTCTCTCAACCATCCCTTAACCGTCCTCAACCGTCCCTCAACCGTCACTCAACCGTCATTCAACCTTCCCTCAACCGTTCCTCAACCGTCCCTCAACCGCCCCTCAACCGTCTTTTAACCGTCCCTCAACCGTCCCTCAACCGTCTCTCAACCATCCCTCAACCGTCCTCAACCGTCATTCAACCGTCACTCAACCGTCACTCAACCTTCCCTCAACCGTTCCTCAACCGTCCCTCAACCGTCCTTTAACCGTCCCTCAACCGTCCCTCAACCGTACCCAACCATCCCTCAACCGTCCCTCAAGCGTCCCTCAACCATCACTCAACCGTCCCTCAACCATCCCTCAACCGTCCCTCAACCGTCGCTTAACCGTCCCTCAAGCGTTCCTCAACCGTCCCTCAACCGTCCCTCAAACGTCTCTCAACCGTCCTCAACCGTCCCTCAACCGTCACTCAACCGTCCCTCAACCGTCCATCAACCGTCCCTCAACCGTCCCTCAAACGTTCCTCAACCGTCCCTCAACCGTCCCTCAACCGTCCATCAACCGTCCCTCAACCGTCCCTCAAACGTTCCTCAACCGTCCCTCAACCGTCCCTCAACCGTCCCTCAACCGTCCCTCAACCGTCCCTCAACCGTCCCTCAACCGTCCCTCAACCGTCCCTCAACCGACCCTCAACCATCCCTCAACCGTCCTCAACCGTCCCTCAACCGTCACTCAACCGTCCCTCAACCGTCCCTCAAACGTTCCTCAACCGTCCCTCAACCGTCCCTCAACCGTCCCTCAACCGTCCCTCAACCGTCCCTCAACCGTCCTCAACCGTCCCTCAACCGTCACTCAACCGTCCCTCAACCGTCACTCAACCGTCCCTCAACCGTCCCTCGACCGTCCCTCAAACGTTCCTCAACCGTCCCTCAACCGTCCCTCAACCGTCCCTCAACCGTCCCTCAACCGTCCCTCAACCGTCCCTCAACCGTCCCTCAACCGTCCCTCAACCGTCCCTCAACCGTCCCTCAACCGTCCCTCAACCGTCCCTCAACCGTCCCTCAACCGTCCCTCAACCGTCCCTCAACCGTCCCTCAACCGTCCCTCAACCGTCCCTCAACCGTCCCTCAACCGTCCCTCAACCGTCCCTCAACCGTCCCTCAACCGTCCCTCAACCGACCCTCAACCGTCCCTCAACCGTCCCTCAACCGTCCCTCAACCGTCCCTCAACCGGCCCTCAACCGGCCCTCAAGCGTCCCTCAACCATCACTCAACCGTCCCTCAACCATCCCTCAACCGTCCCTCAACCGTCGCTTAACCGTCCCTCAACCGTTCCTCAACCGTCCCTCAACCGTCCCTCAACCGTCCCTCAACCATCCCTCAACCGTCTCTCAACCGTCCCTCAACCGTCCCTCAACCGTCCATAAACAGTCCCTCAACCGTCCCTTAACCATCCCTCAGCCGTCGCTCAACCGTTCCTCAACCGTCCCTCAACCGTCCCTCAACCGACCCTCAACCGTCCCTCAACCGACCCTCAACCGTCCATCAACCGTCCATCAACAGTCCCTCAACCGTCCCTCAACTATCCCTCAACCGTCCCTCAACCGTCCCTCAACCGTCCCTCAACCGTCTCTCAACCGTCCTCAACCGTCCCTCAATCGTCCCTCAACCGTCCCTCAACCATCGCCCGACCGTCCCTCAACCATCGCCCGACCGTCCCTCAACCGTCGCTTAACCGTCCCTTAACCGTCGCTCAACCGAACCTCAACCATCCCTCAACCGTCGCTTAACCATCCCTTAACCGACCCTCAACCATCCCTTCAAGCCCAACCTCATCCTCAACATCAACATCAACGTCAACCTAAACCTCAAACTCAAGCTCAACCTCAACATCAACCTCAACTGTAACCGTCCCTCAACCGTCTCTCAACCGTCCTCAACCGTCCCTCAACCGGCCCTCAACCGTCCCTTAACCGTCCCTCAACCGACCCACAACCGTCCTTCAACCATCCCTCAACCGTCCCTCAACCGTCGCTTAACCGTCCCTCAACCGTTCCTCAACCGTCCCTCAACCGTCCCTCAACCGTCCCTCAACCATCCCTCAACCGTCTCTCAACCGTCCCTCAACCGTCCCTCAACCGTCCATAAACAGTCCCTCAACCGTCCCTTAACCATCCCTCAGCCGTCGCTCAACCGTTCCTCAACCGTCCCTCAACCGTCCCTCAACCGACCCTCAACCGTCCATCAACAGTCCCTCAACCGTCTCTCAACCATCCCTCAACCGTCCTCAACCGTCCCTCAACCGTTACTCAACCGTCACTCAACCTTCCCTCAACCGTTCCTCAACCGTGCCTCAACCGTCCTTTAACCGTCCCTCAACCGTCCCTCAACCGTCTCTCAACCGTCCTCAAACGTCCCTCAACCGTCCCTCTACCGTCCCTCAACTGTCCCTCAACTGTCCCTCAACCGACCCTCAACCATCCCCCAACCGTCCCTCAACCGTCGCTTAACCGTCCCTTAACCGTCCCTCAACCGACCCTCAACCGTCCCTCAACCGACGCTTAACCGTCCCTTAACCGAACCTCAACCGTCCCTCAACCGTCCCTCATTCGTCCCTCAACCGTCCCTCAAACACCCCTCAACCGTCCCTCAACCGTCCCTTAACCGTCCCTCAACCGACCCACAACCGTCCTTCAACCATCCCTCAACCGTCCCTCAACCGTCCCTCAACCATCCCTCAACCGTCCCTCAACCGTCGCTTAACCGTCCCTCAACCGTTCCTCAACCGTCCCTCAACCGTCCCTCAACCGTCCCTCAAACACCCCTCAACCGTCCCTCAACCGTCCCTTAACCGTCCCTCAACCGACCCACAACCGTCCTTCAACCATCCCTCAACCGTCCCTCAACCGTCCCTCAACCATCCCTCAACCGTCCCTCAACCGTCGCTTAACCGTCCCTCAACCGTCCCTCAACCGTCCCTCAACCGTCCCTCAACCATCCCTCAACCGTCTCTCAACCGTCCCTCAACCGTCCCTCAACCGTCCATAAACAGTCCCTCAACCGTCCCTTAACCATCCCTCAGCCGTCGCTCAACCGTCCCTCAACCGACCCTCAACCGTCCATCAACAGTCCCTCAACCGTCTCTCAACCATCCCTCAACCGTCCTCAACCGTCCCTCAACCGTTACTCAACCGTCACTCAACCTTCCCTCAACCGTTCCTCAACCGTGCCTCAACCGTCCTTTAACCGTCCCTCAACCGTCCCTCAACCGTCTCTCAACCGTCTCTCAACCGTCCTCAAACGTCCCTCAACCGTCCCTCTACCGTCCCTCAACTGTCCCTCAACTGTCCCTCAACCGACCCTCAACCATCCCCCAACCGTCCCTCAACCGTCGCTTAACCGTCCCTTAACCGTCCCTCAACCGACCCTCAACCGTCCCTCAACCGACGCTTAACCGTCCCTTAACCGACCCTCAACCGTCCCTCAACCGTCCCTCATTCGTCCCTCAACCGTCCCTCAAACACCCCTCAACCGTCCCTCAACCGTCCCTCAACCGACCCTCAACCGTCCCTCAAACGTCCCTCAACCGTCCCCAACCATACCTCAACCGTCCCTCAACCGGCCCTCAACCGTCCCTCAACAGACCCTCAACCGTCCCTCAACCATCCCTCAACCGTCCCTCAACCGTCGCATAACCGACCCTCAACCTTCCCTCAACCGACCCTCAAACGTCCCTCAACCGACCCTCAACCGTCCCACAACCATCCCTTCAAGCCCAACCTCATCCTCAACATCAACCTCAACTGCAACCGTCCCTCAACCGTCTCTCATCCGTCCTCAACCGTCCATCAACCGTCACTCAACCTTCCCTCAACCTTTCCTCAACCGTCCCACAACCGTCGCTTAACCGTCCATCAACCGTTCCTCAATCGTCCCTCAACCGTCCCTCAACCGTCCCTCAACCGTCCCTCAACCGTCCCTCAACCGTCCCTCAACCGTCCCTCAACCGTCCCTCAACCGACCCTCAACCGACCCTCAACCGTCCCTCAACCGTCCCTCAACCGTCCCTCAACCGTCCCCAACCGTCCCTCAACCGTCCCTCAACCGGCCCTCAACCGTCCCTCAACAGACCCTCAACCATCCCTCAACCATCCCTCAACCGTCCCTCAACCGTCGCTTAACCGTCCCTCAACCGTTCCTCAACCGTCCCTCAACCGTCCCTCAACCATCCCTCAACCGTCTCTCAACCGTCCCTCAACCGTCCCTCAACCGTCCATAAACAGTCCCTCAACCGTCCCTTAACCATCCCTCAACCGTCGCTCAACCGTTCCTCAACCGTCCCTCAACCGACCCTCAACCGACCCTCAACCGTCCCTCAACCGACCCTCAACCGTCCATCAACCGTCCATCAACAGTCCCTCAACCGTCCCTCAACTATCCCTCAACCGTCCCTCAACCGTCCCTCAACCGTCTCTCAACCGTTCCTCAACCGTCCCTCAACCGTCCCTCAATCGTCCCTCAATCGTCCCTCAACCATCGCCCGACCGTCCCTCAACCATCGCCCGACCGTCCCTCAACCGTCGCTTAACCGTCCCTTAACCGTCGCTCAACCGAACCTCAACCATCCCTCAACCGTCGCTTAACCATCCCTTAACCGACCCTCAACCATCCCTTCAAGCCCAACCTCATCCTCAACATCAACATCAACGTCAACCTAAACCTCAAACTCAAGCTCAACCTCAACATCAACCTCAACTGTAACCGTCCCTCAACCGTCTCTCAACCGTCCTCAACCGTCCCTCAACCGGCCCTCAACCGTCCCTTAACCGTCCCTCAACCGACCCACAACCGTCCTTCAACCATCCCTCAACCGTCCCTCAACCGTCGCTTAACCGACCCTCAACCGTTCCTTAACCGTCCCTCAAACGTCCCTCAAACATTCCTCAACCGTCGCTCAACCGTCTCTCAACCGGCCCTCGAACGTCCCTCAACCGTCCCTCAACCGTCCCTCAACCGTCCCTCAACCGACCCTCAACCGACCCTAAACCGTCCATCAACAGTCGCTCAACCGTCCCTCAACTATCCCTCAACCGTCCCTCAACCGTCCCTCAACCGTCTCTCAACCGTCCTCAACCATCCCCCAACCGTCCCTCAACCGACCCTCAACCGTCCCTCAACCGTCCCTCAACCGACCCTCAACCGTCCCTCAACCGTCCCTCAACCGTCGCTTAACCGTCCCTTAACCGTCCCTCAACCGTCCCTCAACCGTCTCTCAACCGTCCTCAACCGTCCCTCAATCGTCCCTCAACCGTCCCTCAACTATCGCCCGACCGTCCCTCAACCGTCGCTTAACCGTCCCTTAACCGTCGCTCAACCGAACCTCAACCATCCCTCAACCGTCGCTTAACCATCCCTTAACCGACCCTCAACCATCCCTTCAAGCCCAACCTCATCCTCAACATTAACATCAACGTCAACCTAAACCTCAACCTCAAGCTTAACCTCAACATCAACCTCAACCGTCAACCATCCCTTCAAGCCCAACCTCATCCTCAAGATCAAAATCAACGTCAACCTAAACCTCAACCTCAAGCTCAACCTCAACATCAACCTCAACTGCAACCGTCCCTCAACCGACCCTCAACCGTCCCTCAACCGTCTCTCAACTGTACCTCAACCGGCCCTCAAACGTCCCTCAACCGTCGCTCAACCGTCCCTCAACCGTCCCTCAACCGTTCCTCAACCGTCGCTCAACCACCCCTCAACCGTCCCTCAACCATCCCTTCAAGCCCAACCTCATCCTCAAGATCAAAATCAACGTCAACCTAAACCTCAACCTCAAGCTCAACCTCAACATCAACCTCAACTGCAACCGTCCCTCAACCGACCCTCAACCGTCCCTCAACCGTCTCTCAACTGTACCTCAACCGGCCCTCAAACGTCCCTCAACCGTCGCTCAACCGTCCCTCAACCGTCCCTCAACCGTTCCTCAACCGTCGCTCAACCACCCCTCAACCGTCCCTCAACCGTCCCTCAACCGACCCTCAACCGTCCCTCAACCGACCCTCAAACGTCCCTCAACCGTCCCTCAACCGACCCTCAACCATCCCTTCAAGCCCAACCTCATCCTCAACATCAACATCAACGTCAACCTAAACCTCAACCTCAACCTCAACATGAACCTCAACTGCAACCGTCCCTCATCCGTCTCTCATCCGTCCTCAACCGTCTCTCATCCGTCCTCAACCGTCCATCAACCGTCACTCAACCTTCCCTCAACCTTTCCTCAAGCGTCCCACAACCGTCCCTCAACCATCCCACAACCGTCCCTCAACCGTCGCTTAAACGTCCCTCAACCGTTCCTCAACCGTCCCTCAACCGTCCATCAACAGTCCCTCAATCGTCCCTCAACTATCCCTCAACCGTCCCTCAACCGTCCCTCAACCGTCCCTCATTCGTCCCTCAACCGTCTCTCAACCGTCTCTCAACCGTCCTCAACCGTCCCTCAACCGTCCCTCAACGTCCCTCAACTGTCTCTCAACCGTCCCTCAACCGACACTCAACCATTACCCAACCGTCCCTCAGCCGTCGCTTAACCGTCCCTTAACCGTCCCTCAACCGACCCTCAACCATCCCTAAACCGTCCCTCAACCGTCGCTTAACCGTCCCTTAACCGACCCTCAACCGTCCCTCAACCGACCCTCAACCATCCTTTCAAGCCCAACCTCATCCTCAACATCAAAATCAATGTCAACCTTAACCTCAACCTCAAGCTCAACCTCTACATCAACATCAACCTCAACTGCAACCGTCCCTCAACCGACCCTCAAACGACCCTCAACCGTCCCTCAACCGTCTCTCAACTGTCCCTCAACCGGCCCTCAAACGTCCCTCAACCATCCCTCAACCGTCCCTCAACCGTCCCTCAACCGTCCCTCAACCGTCCCTCAACCGTCCCTCAACCTTTCCTCAACCGTCCCTCAACCGTCCATTAACAGTCCCTCAACCGTCTTTCAACCATCCCTCAACCGTCCTCAACCGTCCCTCAACCGTCACTCAACCGTCATTCAACCTTCCCTCAACCGTTCCTCAACCGTCCCTCAACCGCCCCTCAACCGTCTTTTAACCGTCCCTCAACCGTCCCTCAACCGTCTCTCAACCATCCCTCAACCGTCCTCAACCGTCATTCAACCGTCACTCAACCGTCACTCAACCTTCCCTCAACCGTTCCTCAACCGTCCCTCAACCGTCCTTTAACCGTCCCTTAACCGTCCCTCAACCGTCCCTCAACCGTACCCAACCATCCCTCAACCGTCCCTCAACCGTCCCTCAACCGTCCATTAACAGTCCCTCAACCGTCTTTCAACCATCCCTCAACCGTCCTCAACCGTCCCTCAACCGTCACTCAACCGTCATTCAACCTTCCCTCAACCGTTCCTCAACCGTCCCTCAACCGCCCCTCAACCGTCTTTTAACCGTCCCTCAACCGTCCCTCAACCGTCTCTCAACCATCCCTAACCGTCATTCAACCGTCACTCAACCGTCACTCAACCTTCCCTCAACCGTTCCTCAACCGTCCCTCAACCGTCCTTTAACCGTCCCTCAACCGTCCCTCAACCGTACCCAACCATCCCTCAACCGTCCCTCAACCGGCCCTCAAGCGTCCCTCAACCATCACTCAACCGTCCCTCAACCATCTCTCAACCGTCCCTCAACCGTCGCTTAACCGTCCCTCAAGCGTTCCTCAACCGTCCCTCAACCGTCCCTCAACCGTACCCAACCATCCCTCAACCGTCCCTCAACCGTCCCTCAACCGTCCATTAACAGTCCCTCAACCGTCTTTCAACCATCCCTCAACCGTCCTCAACCGTCCCTCAACCGTCACTCAACCGTCATTCAACCTTCCCTCAACCGTTCCTCAACCGTCCCTCAACCGCCCCTCAACCGTCTTTTAACCGTCCCTCAACCGTCCCTCAACCGTCTCTCAACCATCCCTCAACCGTCCTCAACCGTCATTCAACCGTCACTCAACCGTCACTCAACCTTCCCTCAACCGTTCCTCAACCGTCCCTCAACCGTCCTTTAACCGTCCCTCAACCGTCCCTCAACCGTCCCTCAACCGTCTCTCAACCGTCCTCAACCGTCCCTCAATCGTCCCTCAACCGTCCCTCAACTATCGCCCGACCGTCCCTCAACCGTCGCTTAACCGTCCCTTAACCGTCGCTCAACCGAACCTCAACCATCCCTCAACCGTCGCTTAACCATCCCTTAACCGACCCTCAACCATCCCTTCAAGCCCAACCTCATCCTCAACATTAACATCAACGTCAACCTAAACCTCAACCTCAAGCTTAACCTCAACATCAACCTCAACCGTCAACCATCCCTTCAAGCCCAACCTCATCCTCAAGATCAAAATCAACGTCAACCTAAACCTCAACCTCAAGCTCAACCTCAACATCAACCTCAACTGCAACCGTCCCTCAACCGACCCTCAACCGTCCCTCAACCGTCTCTCAACTGTACCTCAACCGGCCCTCAAACGTCCCTCAACCGTCGCTCAACCGTCCCTCAACCGTCCCTCAACCGTTCCTCAACCGTCGCTCAACCACCCCTCAACCGTCCCTCAACCATCCCTTCAAGCCCAACCTCATCCTCAAGATCAAAATCAACGTCAACCTAAACCTCAACCTCAAGCTCAACCTCAACATCAACCTCAACTGCAACCGTCCCTCAACCGACCCTCAACCGTCCCTCAACCGTCTCTCAACTGTACCTCAACCGGCCCTCAAACGTCCCTCAACCGTCGCTCAACCGTCCCTCAACCGTCCCTCAACCGTTCCTCAACCGTCGCTCAACCACCCCTCAACCGTCCCTCAACCGTCCCTCAACCGACCCTCAACCGTCCCTCAACCGACCCTCAAACGTCCCTCAACCGTCCCTCAACCGACCCTCAACCATCCCTTCAAGCCCAACCTCATCCTCAACATCAACATCAACGTCAACCTAAACCTCAACCTCAACCTCAACATGAACCTCAACTGCAACCGTCCCTCATCCGTCTCTCATCCGTCCTCAACCGTCTCTCATCCGTCCTCAACCGTCCATCAACCGTCACTCAACCTTCCCTCAACCTTTCCTCAAGCGTCCCACAACCGTCCCTCAACCATCCCACAACCGTCCCTCAACCGTCGCTTAAACGTCCCTCAACCGTTCCTCAACCGTCCCTCAACCATCCATCAACAGTCCCTCAATCGTCCCTCAACTATCCCTCAACCGTCCCTCAACCGTCCCTCAACCGTCCCTCAACCGTCCCTCAACCGTCTCTCAACCGTCTCTCAACCGTCCTCAACCGTCCCTCAACCGTCCCTCAACGTCCCTCAACTGTCTCTCAACCGTCCCTCAACCGACACTCAACCATTACCCAACCGTCCCTCAGCCGTCGCTTAACCGTCCCTTAACCGTCCCTCAACCGACCCTCAACCATCCCTAAACCGTCCCTCAACCGTCGCTTAACCGTCCCTTAACCGACCCTCAACCGTCCCTCAACCGACCCTCAACCATCCTTTCAAGCCCAACCTCATCCTCAACATCAAAATCAATGTCAACCTTAACCTCAACCTCAAGCTCAACCTCTACATCAACATCAACCTCAACTGCAACCGTCCCTCAACCGACCCTCAAACGACCCTCAACCGTCCCTCAACCGTCTCTCAACTGTCCCTCAACCGGCCCTCAAACGTCCCTCAACCATCCCTCAACCGTCCCTCAACCGTCCCTCAACCGTCCCTCAACCGTCCCTCAACCTTTCCTCAACCGTCCCTCAACCGTCCATTAACAGTCCCTCAACCGTCTTTCAACCATCCCTCAACCGTCCTCAACCGTCCCTCAACCGTCACTCAACCGTCATTCAACCTTCCCTCAACCGTTCCTCAACCATCCCTCAACCGCCCCTCAACCGTCTTTTAACCGTCCCTCAACCGTCCCTCAACCGTCTCTCAACCATCCCTCAACCGTCCTCAACCGTCATTCAACCGTCACTCAACCGTCACTCAACCTTCCCTCAACCGTTCCTCAACCGTCCCTCAACCGTCCTTTAACCGTCCCTCAACCGTCCCTCAACCGTACCCAACCATCCCTCAACCGTCCCTCAACCGTCCATTAACAGTCCCTCAACCGTCTTTCAACCATCCCTCAACCGTCCTCAACCGTCCCTCAACCGTCACTCAACCGTCATTCAACCTTCCCTCAACCGTTCCTCAACCGTCCCTCAACCGCCCCTCAACCGTCTTTTAACCGTCCCTCAACCGTCCCTCAACCGTCTCTCAACCATCCCTCAACCGTCCTCAACCGTCATTCAACCGTCACTCAACCGTCACTCAACCTTCCCTCAACCGTTCCTCAACCGTCCCTCAACCGTCCTTTAACCGTCCCTCAACCGTCCCTCAACCGTACCCAACCATCCCTCAACCGTCCCTCAACCGGCCCTCAAGCGTCCCTCAACCATCACTCAACCGTCCCTCAACCATCTCTCAACCGTCCCTCAACCGTCGCTTAACCGTCCCTCAAGCGTTCCTCAACCGTCCCTCAACCGTCCCTCAACCGACCTTCAACCGTCCATCAACCGTCCATCAACAGTCCCTCAACCGTCCCTCAACTATCCCTCAACCGTCCCTCAACCGTCCCTCAACCGTCTCTCAACCGTCCTCAACCGTCCCTCAATCGTCCCTCAATCGTCCCTCAACCATCGCCCGACCGTCCCTCAACCATCGCCCGACCGTCCCTCAACCGTCGCTTAACCGTCCCTTAACCGTCGCTCAACCGAACCTCAACCATCCCTCAACCGTCGCTTAACCATCCCTTAACCGACCCTCAACCATCCCTTCAAACTCAAGCTCAACCTCAACATCAACCTCAACTGTAACCGTCCCTCAACCGTCTCTCAACCGTCCTCAACCGTCCCTCAACCGGCCCTCAACCGTCCCTTAACCGTCCCTCAACCGACCCACAACCGTCCTTCAACCATCCCTCAACCGTCCCTCAACCGTCGCTTAACCGACCCTCAACCGTTCCTTAACCGTCCCTCAAACGTCCCTCAAACATTCCTCAACCGTCGCTCAACCGTCTCTCAACCGGCCCTCGAACGTCCCTCAACCGTCCCTCAACCGTCCCTCAACCGTCCCTCAACCGACCCTCAACCGACCCTAAACCGTCCATCAACAGTCGCTCAACCGTCCCTCAACTATCCCTCAACCGTCCCTCAACCGTCCCTCAACCGTCTCTCAACCGTCCTCAACCATCCCCCAACCGTCCCTCAACCGACCCTCAACCGTCCCTCAACCGTCCCTCAACCGACCCTCAACCGTCCCTCAACCGTCCCTCAACCGTCGCTTAACCGTCCCTTAACCGTCCCTCAACCGTCCCTCAACCGTCTCTCAACCGTCCTCAACCGTCCCTCAATCGTCCCTCAACCGTCCCTCAACCATCGCCCGACCGTCCCTCAACCGTCGCTTAACCGTCCCTTAACCGTCGCTCAACCGAACCTCAACCATCACTCAACCGTTGCTTAACCATCCCTTAACCGACCCTCAACCATCCCTTCAAGCCCAACCTCATCCTCAACATTAACATCAACGTCAACCTAAACCTCAACCTCAAGCTTAACCTCAACATCAACCTCAACCGTCAACCATCCCTTCAAGCCCAACCTCATCCTCAAGATCAAAATCAACGTCAACCTAAACCTCAACCTCAAGCTCAACCTCAACATCAACCTCAACTGCAACCGTCCCTCAACCGACCCTCAACCGTCCCTCAACCGTCTCTCAACTGTACCTCAACCGGCCCTCAAACGTCCCTCAACCGTCGCTCAACCGTCCCTCAACCGTCCCTCAACCGTTCCTCAACCGTCGCTCAACCACCCCTCAACCGTCCCTCAACCATCCCTTCAAGCCCAACCTCATCCTCAAGATCAAAATCAACGTCAACCTAAACCTCAACCTCAAGCTCAACCTCAACATCAACCTCAACTGCAACCGTCCCTCAACCGACCCTCAACCGTCCCTCAACCGTCTCTCAACTGTACCTCAACCGGCCCTCAAACGTCCCTCAACCGTCGCTCAACCGTCCCTCAACCGTCCCTCAACCGTTCCTCAACCGTCGCTCAACCACCCCTCAACCGTCCCTCAACCGTCCCTCAACCGACCCTCAACCGTCCCTCAACCGACCCTCAAACGTCCCTCAACCGTCCCTCAACCGACCCTCAACCATCCCTTCAAGCCCAACCTCATCCTCAACATCAACATCAACGTCAACCTAAACCTCAACCTCAACCTCAACATGAACCTCAACTGCAACCGTCCCTCATCCGTCTCTCATCCGTCCTCAACCGTCTCTCATCCGTCCTCAACCGTCCATCAACCGTCACTCAACCTTCCCTCAACCTTTCCTCAAGCGTCCCACAACCGTCCCTCAACCATCCCACAACCGTCCCTCAACCGTCGCTTAAACGTCCCTCAACCGTCGCTTAAACGTCCCTCAACCGTTCCTCAACCGTCCCTCAACCGTCCATCAACAGTCCCTCAATCGTCCCTCAACTATCCCTCAACCGTCCCTCAACCGTCCCTCAACCGTCCCTCAACCGTCCCTCAACCGTCCCTCAACCGTCTCTCAACCGTCTCTCAACCGTCCTCAACCGTCCCTCAACCGGCCCTCAACGTCCCTCAACTGTCTCTCAACCGTCCCTCAACCGACACTCAACCATTACCCAACCGTCCCTCAGCCGTCGCTTAACCGTCCCTTAACCGTCCCTCAACCGACCCTCAACCATCCCTAAACCGTCCCTCAATCGTCCCTCAACTATCCCTCAACCGTCCCTCAACCGTCCCTCAACCGTCCCTCAACCGTCCCTCAACCGTCCCTCAACCGACCCTCAACCGTTCCTCAACCGTCTCTCAACTGTCCCTCAACCGGCCCTCAAACGTCCCTCAACCGGCCCTCAAACGTCCCTCAACCATCCCTCAACCGTCCCTCAACCGTCCCTCAACCGTCCCTCAACCGTCCCTCAACCGTCCCTCAACCGTCCCTCAACCGTCCCTCAACCGTCCCTCAACCTTTCCTCAACCGTCCCTCAACCGTCCATTAACAGTCCCTCAACCGTCTCTCAACCATCCCTTAACCGTCCTCAACCGTCCCTCAACCGTCACTCAACCGTCATTCAACCTTCCCTCAACCGTTCCTCAACCGTCCCTCAACCGTCCCTCAACCGTCTTTTAACCGTCCCTCAACCGTCCCTCAACCGTCTCTCAACCATCCCTCAACCGTCCTCAACCGTCATTCAACCGTCACTCAACCGTCACTCAACCTTCCCTCAACCGTTCCTCAACCGTCCCTCAACCGTCCTTTAACCGTCCCTCAACCGTCCCTCAACCGTACCCAACCATCCCTCAACCGTCCCTCAACCGGCCCTCAAGCGTCCCTCAACCATCACTCAACCGTCCCTCAACCATCCCTCAACCGTCCCTCAACCGTCGCTTAACCGTCCCTCAAGCGTTCCTCAACCGTCCCTCAACCGTCCCTCAAACGTCTCTCAACCGTCCTCAACCGTCCCTCAACCGTCACTCAACCGTCCCTCAACCGTCCATCAACCGTCCCTCAACCGTCCCTCAAACGTTCCTCAACCGTCCCTCAACCGTCCCTCAACCGTCCCTCAACCGTCCCTCAACCGTCCCTCAACCGTCCCTCAACCATCCCTCAACCGTCCCTCAACCGTCCCTCAACCGTCCCTCAACCGTCCCTCAACCGTCCCTCAACCGTCCCTCAACCGTCCCTCAACCGTCCCTCAACCGTCCCTCAACCGTCCCTCAACCGTCCCTCAACCGTCCCTCAACCGTCCCTCAACCGACCCTCAACCGTCCCTCAACCGTCCCTCAACCGTCCCTCAACCGTCCCTCAACCGTCCCTCAACCGTCCCTCAACCGTCCCTCAACCGTCCCTCAACCGTCCCTCAACCGTCCCTCAACCGTCCCTCAACCGTCCCTCAACCGTCCCTCAACCGTCCCTCAACCGTCCCTCAACCGTCCCTCAACCGTCCCTCAACCGTCCCTCAACCGTCCCTCAACCGTCCCTCAACCGTCCCTCAACCGTCCCTCAACCGACCCTCAACCGTCCCTCAACCGTCCCTCAACCGTCCCTCAACCGTCCCTCAACCGTCCCTCAACCGTCCCTCAACCGTCCCTCAACCGTCCCTCAACCGTCCCTCAACCGTCCCTCAACCGTCCCTCAACCGTCCCTCAACCGACCCTCAACCGTCCCTCAACCGTCCCTCAACCGTCCCTCAACCGTCCCTCAACCGTCCCTCAACCGTCCCTCAACCGGCCCTCAACCGGCCCTCAAGCGTCCCTCAACCATCACTCAACCGTCCCTCAACCATCCCTCAACCGTCCCTCAACCGTCGCTTAACCGTCCCTCAACCGTTCCTCAACCGTCCCTCAACCGTCCCTCAACCGTCCCTCAACCATCCCTCAACCGTCTCTCAACCGTCCCTCAACCGTCCCTCAACCGTCCATAAACAGTCCCTCAACCGTCCCTTAACCATCCCTCAGCCGTCGCTCAACCGTTCCTCAACCGTCCCTCAACCGTCCCTCAACCGACCCTCAACCGTCCCTCAACCGACCCTCAACCGTCCATCAACCGTCCATCAACAGTCCCTCAACCGTCCCTCAACTATCCCTCAACCGTCCCTCAACCGTCCCTCAACCGTCCCTCAACCGTCTCTCAACCGTCCTCAACCGTCCCTCAATCGTCCCTCAACCGTCCCTCAACCATCGCCCGACCGTCCCTCAACCGTCGCTTAACCGTCCCTTAACCGTCGCTCAACCGAATCTCAACCATCCCTCAACCGTCCCTCAACCGTCGCTTAACCATCCCTTAACCGACCCTCAACCGTCCCTCAACCGACCCTCAACCATCCCTTCAAGCCCAACCTCATCCTCAACATCAACATCAACGTCAACCTAAACCTCAAACTCAAGCTCAACCTCAACATCAACCTCAACTGTAACCGTCCCTCAACCGTCTCTCAACCGTCCTCAACCGTCCCTCAACCGGCCCTCAACCGTCCCTTAACCATCCCTCAACCGACCCACAACCGTCCTTCAACCATCCCTCAACCGTCCCTCAACCGTCGCTTAACCGACCCTCAACCGTTCCTTGACCGTCCCTCAAACGTCCCTCAACCATCCCTCAACTGTCGCTCAACCGTCTCTCAACCGGCCCTCGAACGTCCCTCAACCGTCCCTCAACCGTCCCTCAACCGTCCCTCAACCGTCCCTCAACCGTCCCTCAACCGACCCTCAACCGACCCTAAACCGTCCCTCAACCGACCCACAACCGTCCTTCAACCATCCCTCAACCGTCCCTCAACCGTCGCTTAACCGACCCTCAACCGTTCCTTGACCGTCCCTCAAACGTCCCTCAACCAACCCTCAACTGTCGCTCAACCGTCTCTCAACCGGCCCTCGAACGTCCCTCAACCGTCCCTCAACCGTCCCTCAACCGTCCCTCAACCGTCCCTCAACCGTCCCTCAACCGACCCTCAACCGACCCTAAACCGTCCCTCAACCGACCCTCAACCGTTCATCAACAGTCGCTCAACCGTCCCTCAACTATCCCTCAACCGTCCCTCAACCGTCCCTCAACCGTCTCTCAGCCGTCCTCAACCATCCCCCAACCGTCCCTCAACCGACCCTCAACCGTCCCTCAACCATCCCTCAACCGACCCTCAACCGACCCTCAACCATCCCTCAACCGTCCCTCAACCGTCGCTTAACCGTCCCTTAACCGACCCTCAACCGTCCCTCAACCATCCCTTCAAGCCCAACCTCATCCTCAACATCAAAATCAACGTCAACCTAAACCTCAACCTCAAGCTTAACCTCAACATCAACCTCAACTGCAACGGTCCCTCAACCGTCCCTCAACCGACCCTCAACCGTCCCTCAACCGACCCTCAAACGTCCCTCAACCGTCCCTCAACCGACCCTCAACCATCCCTTCAAGCCCAACCTCATCCTCAACATCAACATCAACGTCAAGCTAAACCTCAACCTCAACCTCAACATAAACCTCAACTGCAACCGTCCCTCATCCGTCTCTCATCCGTCCTCAACCGTCTCTCATCCGTCCTCAACCGTCCATCAACCGTCACTCAACCTTCCCTCAACCTTTCCTCAAGCGTCCCACAACCGTCCCTCAACCATCCCACAACCGTCCCTCAACCGTCGCTTAAACGTCCCTCAACCGTTCCTCAACCGTCCATCAACAGTCCCTCAATCGTCCCTCAACTATCCCTCAACCGTCCCTCAACCGTCCCTCAACCGTCCCTCAACCGTCCCTCAACCGTCTCTCAACCGTCTCTCAACCGTCCTCAACCGTCCCTCAACCGTCCCTCAACGTCCCTCAACTGTCTCGCAACCGTCCCTAAACCGACACTCAACCATTACCCAACCGTCCCTCAGCCGTCGCTTAACCGTCCCTTAACCGTCCCTCAACCGACCCTCAACCGACCCTCAACCATCCCTAAACCGTCCCTCAACCGTCGCTTAACCGTCCCTTAACCGACCCTCAACCGTCCCTCAACCGACCCTCAACCATCCTTTCAAGCCCAACCTCATCCTCAACATCAAAATCAATGTCAACCTTAACCTCAACCTCAAGCTCAACCTCTACATCAACATCAACCTCAACTGCAACCGTCCCTCAACCGTCCCTCAAACGACCCTCAACCGTCCCTCAACCGTCTCTCAACTGTCCCTCAACCGGCCCTCAAACGTCCCTCAACCATCCCTCAACCGTCCCTCAACCGTCCCTCAACCGTCCCTCAACCGTCCCTCAACCGTCCCTCAACCGTCCCTCAACCTTTCCTCAACCGTCCCTCAACCGTCCATTAACAGTCCCTCAACCGTCTCTCAACCATCCCTCAAACGTCCTCAACCGTCCCTCAACCGTCACTCAACCGTCATTCAACCTTCCCTCAACCGTTCCTCAACCGTCCCTCAACCGCCCCTCAACCGTCTTTTAACCGTCCCTCAACCGTCCCTCAACCGTCTCTCAACCATCCCTCAACCGTCCTCAACCGTCATTCAACCGTCACTCAACCGTCACTCAACCTTCCCTCAACCGTTCCTCAACCGTCCCTCAACCGTACCCAACCATCCCTCAACCGTCCCTCAACCGGCCCTCAAGCGTCCCTCAACCATCACTCAACCGTCCCTCAACCATCCCTCAACCGTCCCTCAACCGTCGCTTAACCGTCCCTCAAGCGTTCCTCAACCGTCCCTCAACCGGCCCTCAAACGTCTCTCAACCGTCCTCAACCGTCCCTCAACCGTCACTCAACCGTCCCTCAACCGTCCATCAACCGTCCCTCAACCGTCCCTCAACCGTCCCTCAAACGTTCCTCAACCGTCCCTCAACAGTCCCTCAACCGTCCCTCAACCGTCCCTCAACCGTCCCTCAACCGTCCCTCAACCGTCCCTCAACCGTCCCTCAACCGTCCCTCAACCGTCCCTCAACCGTCCCTCAACCGTCCCTCAACCGACCCTCAACCATCCCTCAACCGTCCTCAACCGTCCCTCAACCGTCACTCAACCGTCCCTCAACCGTCCCTCAACCGTCCCTCAACCGTCCCTCAAACGTTCCTCAACCGTCCCTCAACCGTCCCTCAACCGTCCCTCAACCGTCCCTCAACCGTCCCTCAACCGTCCCTCAACCGTCCCTCAACCGTCCCTCAACCGTCCCTCAACCGTCCCTCAACCGTCCCTCAACCGTCCCTCAACCGTCCCTCAACCGTCCCTCAACCGTCGCTCAACCGTCCCTCAACCGTCCCTCAACCGTCCCTCAACCGTCCCTCAACCGTCCCTCAACCGTCCCTCAACCGTCCCTCAACCGTCCCTCAACCGTCCCTCAACCGTCCCCAACCATCCCTCAACCGTCCCTCAACCGGCCCTCAAGCGTCCCTCAACCATCACTCAACCGTCCCTCAACCATCCCTCAACCGTCCCTCAACCGTCGCTTAACCGTCCCTCAACTGTTCCTCAACCGTCCCTCAACCGTCCCTCAACCGTCCCTCAACCATCCCTCAACCGTCTCTCAACCGTCCCTCAACCGTCCCTCAACCGTCCCTCAACCGTCCATAAACAGTCCCTCAACCGTCCCTTAACCATCCCTCAACCGTCGCTCAACCGTTCCTCAACCGTCCCTCAACCGACCCTCAACCGTCCCTCAACCGACCCTCAACCGTCCATCAACCGTCCATCAACAGTCCCTCAACCGTCCCTCAACTATCCCTCAACCGTCCCTCAACCGTCCCTCAACCGTCTCTCAACCGTCCTCAACCGTCCCTCAATCGTCCCTCAACCGTCCCTCAACCATCGCCCGACCGTCCCTCAACCGTCGCTTAACCGTCCCTTAACCGTCGCTCAACCGAACCTCAACCATCCCTCAACCGTCCCTCAACCGTCGCTTAACCATCCCTTAACCGACCCTCAACCGTCCCTTAACCGACCCTCAACCATCCCTTCAAGCCCAACCTCATCCTCAACATCAACATCAACGTCAACCTAAACCTCAAACTCAAGCTCAACCTCAACATCAACCTCAACTGTAACCGTCCCTCAACCGTCTCTCAACCGTCCTCAACCGTCCCTCAACCGGCCCTCAACCGGCCCTCAACCGTCCCTTAACCATCCCTCAACCGACCCACAACCGTCCTTCAACCATCCCTCAACCGTCCCTCAACCGTCGCTTAACCGACCCTCAACCGTTCCTTAAACGTCCCTCAACCATCCCTCAACTGTCGCTCAACCGTCTCTCAACCGGCCCTCGAACGTCCCTCAACCGTCCCTCAACCGTCCCTCAACCGTCCCTCAACCGACCCTCAACCGACCCTAAACCGTCTCTCAACCGACCCTCAACCGTTCATCAACAGTCGCTCAACCGTCCCTCAACTATCCCTCAACCGTCCCTCAACCGTCTCTCAGCCGTCCTCAACCATCCCCCAACCGTCCCTCAACCGACCCTCAACCGTCCCTCAACCATCCCTCAACCGACCCTCAACCGACCCTCAACCATCCCTCAACCGTCCCTCAACCGTCGCTTAACCGTCCCTTAACCGACCCTCAACCGTCCCTCAACCATCCCTTCAAGCCCAACCTCATCCTCAACATCAAAATCAACGTCAACCTAAACCTCAACCTCAAGCTTAACCTCAACATCAACCTCAACTGCAACGGTCCCTCAACCGTCCCTCAACCATCCCTTCAAGCCCAACCTCATCCTCAAGATCCAAATCAACGTCAACCTAAACCTCAACCTCAAGCTCAACCTCAACATCAACCTCAACTGCAACCGTCCCTCAACCGTCCCTGTTTCGTCCCTCTTTCGTCCCTCTTTCGTCCCTCAACCGTCCCTCAACCGTCCCTCAACCGTCCCTCAACCGTCCCTCAACCGTCCCTCAACCGTCCCTCAACCGTCCCCAACCATCCCTCAACCGTCCCTCAACCGGCCCTCAACCGTCCCTCAACAGATCCTCAACCGTCCCTCAGCCGTCCCTCAACCGTCCCTCAACCGTCCCTCAACCATCCCTCAACCGTCCCTCAACCGTCCATAAACAGTCTCTCAACCGTCCCTTAACCATCCCTCAACCGTCGCTCAACCGTTCCTCAACCGTCCCTCAACCGACCCTCAACCGTCCCTCAACCGACCCTCAACCGTCCATCAACAGTCCCTCAACCGTCCCTCAACTATCCCTCAACCGTCCCTCAACCGTCCCTCAACCGTCTCTCAACCGTCCTCAACCGTCCCTCAATCGTCCCTCAACCGTCCCTCAACCATCGCCCGACCGTCCCTCAACCGTCGCTTAACCGTCCCTTAACCGTCGCTCAACCGAACCTCAACCATCCCTCAACCGTCCCTCAACCGTCCCTCAACCATCCCTCAACCGTCCCTCAATCGTCCCTCAACCGTCCCTCAACCGACCCTCAACCGTCCCTCAACCATCCCTCAACCGTCGCTCAACCGTCCCTCAACCGTCCCTCTTTCGTCCCTCAACCATCCCTCAACCGTCTCTCAACCGTCCCTCAACCGTCCCTCAACCGTCCATAAACAGTCCCTCAACCGTCCCTTAACCATCCCTCAACCGTCGCTCAACCGTTCCTCAACCGTCCCTCAACCGACCCTCAACCGACCCTCAACCATCCTTTCAAGCCCAACCTCATCCTCAACATCAAAATCAATGTCAACCTTAACCTCAACCTCAAGCTCAACCTCTACATCAACATCAACCTCAACTGCAACCGTCCCTCAACCGTCCCTCAAACGACCCTCAACCGTCCCTCAACCGTCTCTCAACTGTCCCTCAACCGGCCCTCAAACGTCCCTCAACCATCCCTCAACCGTCCCTCAACCGTCCCTCAACCGTCCCTCAACCATCCCTCAACCGTCCTCAACCGTCCCTCAACCGTCACTCAACCGTCATTCAACCTTCCCTCAACCGTTCCTCAACCGTCCCTCAACCGCCCCTCAACCGTCTTTTAACCGTCCCTCAACCGTCCCTCAACCGTCTCTCAACCATCCCTCAACCGTCCTCAACCGTCATTCAACCGTCACTCAACCGTCACTCAACCTTCCCTCAACCGTTCCTCAACCGTCCCTCAACCGTACCCAACCATCCCTCAACCGTCCCTCAAATGGCCCTCAAGCGTCCCTCAACCATCACTCAACCGTCCCTCAACCATCCCTCAACCGTCCCTCAACCGTCGCTTAACCGTCCCTCAAGCGTTCCTCAACCGTCCCTCAACCGGCCCTCAAACGTCTCTCAACCGTCCTCAACCGTCCCTCAACCGTCACTCAACCGTCCCTCAACCGTCCATCAACCGTCCCTCAACCGTCCCTCAAACGTTCCTCAACCGTCCCTCGACCGTCCCTCAACCGTCCCTCAACCGTCCCTCAACCGTCCCTCAACCGTCCCTCAACCGTCCCTCAACCGTCCCTCAACCGTCCCTCAACCGTCCCTCAACCGTCCCTCAACCGTCCCTCAACCGTCCCTCAACCGTCCCTCAACCGTCCCCTCAACCTTTCCTCAACCGTCCCTCAACCGTCCATTAACAGTCCCTCAACCGTCTCTCAACCATCCCTCAACCGTCCTCAACCGTCCCTCAACCGTCACTCAACCGTCATTCAACCTTCCCTCAACCGTTCCTCAACCGTCCCTCAACCGCCCCTCAACCGTCTTTTAACCGTCCCTCAACCGTCCCTCAACCGTCCCTCAACCGTCTCTCAACCATCCCTCAACCGTCCTCAACCGTCATTCAACCGTCACTCAACCGTCACTCAACCTTCCCTCAACCGTTCCTCAACCGTCCCTCAACCGTACCCAACCA
Organism: Thecophora atra; assembly: GCA_937620795.1. Taxonomy (NCBI): domain Eukaryota; kingdom Metazoa; phylum Arthropoda; class Insecta; order Diptera; family Conopidae; genus Thecophora; species Thecophora atra. The sequence goes on along the minus strand of OW569399.1, from coordinate 23,436,035 downwards.
TCCCTCAACCGTCCCTCAACCGGCCCTCAAGCGTCCCTCAACCATCACTCAACCGTCCCTCAACCATCCCTCAACCGTCCCTCAACCGTCGCTTAACCGTCCCTCAAGCGTTCCTCAACCGTCCCTCAACCGGCCCTCAAACGTCTCTCAACCGTCCTCAACCGTCCCTCAACCGTCACTCAACCGTCCCTCAACCGTCCATCAACCGTCCCTCAACCGTCCCTCAAACGTTCCTCAACCGTCCCTCGACCGTCCCTCAACCGTCCCTCAACCGTCACTCAACCGTCCCTCAACCGTCCATCAACCGTCCCTCAACCGTCCCTCAAACGTTCCTCAACCGTCCCTCGACCGTCCCTCAACCGTCCCTCAACCGTCCCTCAACCGTCCCTCAACCGTCCCTCAACCGTCCCTCAACCGTCCCTCAACCGTCCCTCAACCGTCCCTCAACCGTCCCTCAACCGTCCCTCAAACGTTCCTCAACCGTCCCTCAACCGTCCCTCAACCGTCCCTCAACCGTCCCTCAACCGTCCCTCAACCGTCCCTCAACCGTCCCTCAACCGTCCCTCAACCGTCCCTCAACCGTCCCTCAACCGTCCCTCAACCGTCCCTCAACCGTCCCTCAACCGTCCCTCAACCGTCCCTCAACCGTCCCTCAACCGTCCCTCAACCGACCCTCAACCGTCCCTCAACCGTCCCTCAACCGTCGCTCAACCGTCCCTCAACCGTCCCTCTTTCGTCCCTCAACCGTCCCTCAACCGTCCCTCAACCGTCCCACAACCGTCCCTCAACCGTCCCCAACCGTCCCTCAACCGTCCCTCAACCGGCCCTCAAGCGTCCCTCAACCATCCCTCAACCGTCCTCAACCGTCCCTCAACCGTCACTCAACCGTCATTCAACCTTCCCTCAACCGTTCCTCAACCGTCCCTCAACCGCCCCTCAACCGTCTTTTAACCGTCCCTCAACCGTCCCTCAACCGTCTCTCAACCATCCCTCAACCGTCCTCAACCGTCATTCAACCGTCACTCAACCGTCACTCAACCTTCCCTCAACCGTTCCTCAACCGTCCCTCAACCGTACCCAACCATCCCTCAACCGTCCCTCAAATGGCCCTCAAGCGTCCCTCAACCATCACTCAACCGTCCCTCAACCATCCCTCAACCGTCCCTCAACCGTCGCTTAACCGTCCCTCAAGCGTTCCTCAACCGTCCCTCAACCGGCCCTCAAACGTCTCTCAACCGTCCTCAACCGTCCCTCAACCGTCACTCAACCGTCCCTCAACCGTCCATCAACCGTCCCTCAACCGTCCCTCAAACGTTCCTCAACCGTCCCTCGACCGTCCCTCAACCGTCCCTCAACCGTCCCTCAACCGTCCCTCAACCGTCCCTCAACCGTCCCTCAACCGTCCCTCAACCGTCCCTCAACCGTCCCTCAACCGTCCGTCAACCGTCCCTCAACCTTTCCTCAACCGTCCCTCAACCGTCCATTAACAGTCCCTCAACCGTCTCTCAACCATCCCTCAACCGTCCTCAACCGTCCCTCAACCGTCACTCAACCGTCATTCAACCTTCCCTCAACCGTTCCTCAACCGTCCCTCAACCGCCCCTCAACCGTCTTTTAACCGTCCCTCAACCGTCCCTCAACCGTCTCTCAACCATCCCTCAACCGTCCTCAACCGTCATTCAACCGTCACTCAACCGTCACTCAACCTTCCCTCAACCGTTCCTCAACCGTCCCTCAACCGTACCCAACCATCCCTCAACCGTCCCTCAACCGGCCCTCAAGCGTCCCTCAACCATCACTCAACCGTCCCTCAACCATCCCTCAACCGTCCCTCAACCGTCGCTTAACCGTCCTTTAAGCGTTCCTCAACCGTCCCTCAACCGGCCCTCAAACGTCTCTCAACCGTCCTCAACCGTCCCTCAACCGTCACTCAACCGTCCCTCAACCGTCCATCAACCGTCCCTCAACCGTCCCTCAAACGTTCCTCAACCGTCCCTCGACCGTCCCTCAACCGTCCCTCAACCGTCCCTCAACCGTCCCTCAACCGTCCCTCAACCGTCCCTCAACCGTCCCTCAACCGTCCCTCAACCGTCCCTCAACCGTCCCTCAACCGTCCCTCAACCGACCCTCAACCATCCCTCAACCGTCCTCAACCGTCCCTCAACCGTCACTCAACCGTCCCTCAACCGTCCCTCAACCGTCCCTCAACCGTCCCTCAAACGTTCCTCAACCGTCCCTCAACCGTCCCTCAACCGTCCCTCAACCGTCCCTCAACCGTCCCTCAACCGTCCCTCAACCGTCCCTCAACCGTCCCTCAACCGTCCCTCAACCGTCCCTCAACCGTCCCTCAACCGTCCCTCAACCGTCCCTCAACCGTCCCTCAACCGTCCCTCAACCGTCCCTCAACCGTCCCTCAACCGTCCCTCAACCGTCCCTCAACCGACCCTCAACCGTCCCTCAACCGTCCCTCAACCGTCGCTCAACCGTCCCTCAACCGTCCCTCTTTCGTCCCTCAACCGTCCCTCAACCGTCCCTCAACCGTCCCTCAACCGTCCCTCAACCGTCCCCAACCGTCCCTCAACCGTCCCTCAACCGGCCCTCAAGCGTCCCTCAACCATCACTCAACCGTCCCTCAACCATCCCTCAACCGTCCCTCAACCGTCGCTTAACCGTCCCTCAACCGTTCCTCAACCGTCCCTCAACCGTCCCTCAACCGTCCCTCAACCATCCCTCAACCGTCTCTCAACCGTCCCTCAACCGTCCCTCAACCGTCCATAAACAGTCCCTCAACCGTCCCTTAACCATCCCTCAACCGTCGCTCAACCGTTCCTCAACCGTCCCTCAACCGACCCTCAACCGTCCCTCAACCGACCCTCAACCGTCCATCAACCGTCCATCAACAGTCCCTCAACCGTCCCTCAACTATCCCTCAACCGTCCCTCAACCGTCCCTCAACCGTCCCTCAACCGTCTCTCAACCGTCCTCAACCGTCCCTCAATCGTCCCTCAACCGTCCCTCAACCATCGCCCGACCGTCCCTCAACCGTCGCTTAACCGTCCCTTAACCGTCGCTCAACCGAACCTCAACCATCCCTCAACCGTCCCTCAACCGTCGCTTAACCATCCCTTAACCGACCCTCAACCGTCCCTCAACCGACCCTCAACCATCCCTTCAAGCCCAACCTCATCCTCAACATCAACATCAACGTCAACCTAAACCTCAAACTCAAGCTCAACCTCAACATCAACCTCAACTGTAACCGTCCCTCAACCGTCTCTCAACCGTCTCTCAACCGTCCTCAACCGTCCCTCAACCGACCCTCAACCGTTCATCAACAGTCGCTCAACCGTCCCTCAACTATCCCTCAACCGTCCCTCAACCGTCCCTCAACCGTCTCTCAGCCGTCCTCAACCATCCCCCAACCGTCCCTCAACCGACCCTCAACCGTCCCTCAACCATCCCTCAACCGACCCTCAACCGACCCTCAACCATCCCTCAACCGTCCCTCAACCGTCGCTTAACCGTCCCTTAACCGACCCTCAACCTTCCCTCAACCATCCCTTCAAGCCCAACCTCATCCTCAACATCAAAATCAACGTCAACCTAAACCTCAACCTCAAGCTTAACCTCAACATCAACCTCAACTGCAACGGTCCCTCAACCGTCCCTCAACCATCCCTTCAAGCCCAACCTCATCCTCAAGATCCAAATCAACGTCAACCTAAACCTCAACCTCAAGCTCAACCTCAACATCAACCTCAACTGCAACCGTCCCTCAACCGTCCCTGTTTCGTCCCTCTTTCGTCCCTCTTTCGTCCCTCTTTCGTCCCTCAACCGTCCCTCTTTCGTCCCTCAACCGTCCCTCAACCGTCCCTCAACCGTCCCGCAACCGTCCCTCAACCGTCCCTCAACCGTCCCCAACCATCCCTCAACCGTCCCTCAACCGACCCTCAACCGTCCCTCAGCCGTCCCTCAACCGTCCCTCAACCGTCCCTCAACCATCCCTCAACCGTCCCTCAACCGTCCATAAACAGTCTCTCAACCGTCCCTTAACCATCCCTCAACCGTCGCTCAACCGTTCCTCAACCGTCCCTCAACCGACCCTCAACCGTCCCTCAACCGACCCTCAACCGTCCATCAACAGTCCCTCAACCGTCCCTCAACTATCCCTCAACCGTCCCTCAACCGTCCCTCAACCGTCTCTCAACCGTCCTCAACCGTCCCTCAATCGTCCCTCAACCGTCCCTCAACCGTCCCTCAACCATCGCCCGACCGTCCCTCAACCGTCGCTTAACCGTCCCTTAACCGTCGCTCAACCGAACCTCAACCATCCCTCAACCGTCCCTCAACCGTCCCTCAACCATCCCTCAACCGTCCCTCAATCGTCCCTCAACCGTCCCTCAACCGACCCTCAACCGTCCCTCAACCATCCCTCAACCGTCGCTCAACCGTCCCTCAACCGTCCCTCTTTCGTCCCTCAACCATCCCTCAACCGTCTCTCAACCGTCCCTCAACCGTCCCTCAACCGTCCATAAACAGTCCCTCAACCGTCCCTTAACCATCCCTCAACCGTCGCTCAACCGTTCCTCAACCGTCCCTCAACCGACCCTCAACCGTCCCTCAACCGTCCCTCAACCGACCCTCAACCGTCCATCAACAGTCCCTCAACCGACCCTCAACCGTTCCTCAACCGTCCCTCAACCGCCCCTCAACCGTCCTTTAACCGTCCCTCAACCATACCTCAACCGTCTCTCAACCGTCTCTCAACCATCCCTCAACCGTCCTCAACCGTCATTCAACCGTCACTCAACCGTCACTCAACCTTCCCTCAACCGTTCCTCAACCGTCCCTCAACCGTCCTTTAACCGTCCCTCAACCGTCCCTCAACCGTCTCTCAACCGTCCTCAACCGTCCCTCAACCGTCCCTCAACCGTCCCTCAACCGTCCCTCAACCGTCTCTCAACCGTCCTCAACCGTCCCTCAATCGTCCCTCAACCGTCCCTCAACCGTCCCTCAACCATCGCCCGACCGTCCCTCAACCGTCGCTTAACCGTCCCTTAACCGTCGCTCAACCGAACCTCAACCGTCTCTCAACCGGCCCTCGAACGTCCCTCAACCGTCCCTCAACCGTCTCTCAACCGTCCTCAACCGTCCCTCAATCGTCCCTCAACCGTCCCTCAACCGTCCCTCAACCGTCCCTCAACCGACCCTCAACCGACCCTAAACCGTCCCTCAACCGATCCTCAACCGTCCATCAACAGTCGCTCAACCGTCCCTCAACTATCCCTCAACCGTCCCTCAACCGTCCCTCAACCGTCTCTCAACCGTCCTCAACCATCCCCCAACCGTCCCTCAACCGACCCTCAACCGTCCCTCAACCGTCTCTCAACCATCCCTCAACCGTCCTCAACCGTCCCTCAACCGTCACTCAACCGTCATTCAACCTTCCCTCAACCGTTCCTCAACCGTACCTCAACCGCCCCTCAACCGTCCTTTAACCGTCCCTCAACCGTCCCTCAACCGTCTCTCAACCATCCCTCAACCGTCCTCAATCGTCATTCAACCGTCACTCAACCGTCACTCAACCTTCCCTCAACCGTTCCTCAACCGTCCCTCAACCGTCCTTTAACCGTCCCTCAACCGTCCCTCAACCGTCTCTCAACCGTCCTCAACCGTCCCTCAACTGTCTTTCAACTGTCCCTCAACCGACCCTCAACGTCCCTCAACTGTCCCTCAACCGTCCCTCAACCGTCCCTCAACCGTCCCTCAAACGTCTCTCAACCGTCCTCAACCGTCCCTCAACCGTCACTCAACCGTCCCTCAACCGTCCCTCAACCGTCCCTCAACCGTCCCTCAACCGTCCCTCAACCGTCCCTCAACCGTCCCTCAACCGTTCCTCAACCGTCCCTCAACCGTCCCTCAACCGTCCCTCAACCGTCCCTCAACCGTCCCTCAACCGTCCCTCAACCGACCCTCAACCGTCCCTCAACCATCCCTCAACCGTCGCTCAACCGTCCCTCAACCGTCCCTCTTTCGTCCCTCTTTCGTCCCTCAACCGTCCCTCAACCGTCCCTCAACCGTCCCTCAACCGTCCCTAAACCGTCCCTCAACCGTCCCCAACCATCCCTCAACCGTCCCTCAACCGGCCCTCAACCGTCCCTCAACCATCCCTCAACCGTCCCTCAACCATCCCTCAACCGTCACTCAACCGTCGCTTAACCGTCCCTCAACCGTTCCTCAACCGTCCCTCAACCGTCCCTCAACCGTCCCTCAACCATCCCTCAACCGTCTCTCAACCGTCCCTCAACCGGCCCTCGAACGTCCCTCAACCGTCCCTCAACCGTCCCTCAACCGTCCCTCAACCGTCCCTAAACCGTCCCTCAACCGTCCCCAACCATCCCTCAACCGTCCCTCAACCGGCCCTCAACCGTCCCTCAACCATCCCTCAACCGTCCCTCAACCATCCCTCACCCGTCCCTCAACCATCCCTCAACCGTCCCTCAACCGTCGCTTAACCGTCCCTCAACCGTCCCTCAACCGTCCCTCAACCGGCCCTCAACCGTCCCTTAACCGTCCCTCAACCGACCCACAACCGTCCTTCAACCATCCCTCAACCGTCCCTCAACCGTCGCTTAACCGACCCTCAACCGTTCCTTAACCGTCCCTCAAACGTCCCTCAACCATCCCTCAACCGTCGCTCAACCGTCTCTCAACCGGCCCTCAACCGTCCCTAAACCGTCCCTCAACCGTCGCTCAACCGTCCCTCAACCGTCCCTCTTTCGTCCCTCTTTCGTCCCTCAACCGTCCCTCAACCGTCCCTCAACCGTCCCTCAACTATCCCTCAACCGTCCCTCAACCGTCCCTCAACCGTCCCTCAACCGTCCCTCAACCGTCTCTCAACCGTCCTCAACCATCCCCCAACCGTCCCTCAACCGACCCACAACCGTCCCTCAATCGTCCCTCAACCGACCCTCAACCGACCCTCAACCATCTCTCAACCGTCCCTCAATCGTCGCTTAACCGTCCCTTAACCGACCCTTAACCGTCCCTCAACCATCCCTTCAAGCCCAACCTCATCCTCAACATCAAAATCAACGTCAACCTAAACCTCAACCTCAAGCTTAACCTCAACATCAACCTCAACTGCAACGGTCCCTCAACCGTCCCTCAACCATCCCTTCAAGCCCAACCTCATCCTCAAGATCAAAATCAACGTCAACCTAAACCTCAACCTCAAGCTCAACCTCAACATCAACCTCAACTGCAACCGTCCCTCAACCGTCCCTCTTTCGTCCCTCTTTCGTCCCTCAACCGTCCCTCAACCGTCCCTCAACCGTCCCTCAACCGTCCCTCAACCGTCCCTCAACCGTCCCTCAACCGTCCCTCAAACGTCTCTCAACCGTCCTCAACCGTCCCTCAACCGTCACTCAACCGTCCCTCAACCGTCCCTCAACCCTCACTCAACCGTCACTCAACCTTCCCTCAACCGTTCCTCAACCGTCCCTCAACCGTCCCTCAACCGTCCTTTCACCGTCCCTCAACCGTCCCTCAACCGTCCCTCAACCGTCTCTCAACCGTCCTCAACCGTCCTCAACCGTCCTCAACCGTCCCTTAACCGACCCTCAACCGTCCCTCAACCGACCCTCAACCATCCCTTCAAGCCCAACCTCATCCTCAACATCAACATCAACGTCAACCTAAACCTCAACCTCAAGCTCAACCTCAACATCAACCTCAACATCAACCTCAACTGCAACCGTCCCTCAACCGACCCTCAACCATCCCTCAACCGTCGCTCAACCGTCTCTTAACCGGCCCTCAACCGTCCCTCAACCGTCCCTCAACCGTCCCTCAACCGTCCCTCAAACGTCTCTCAACCGTCCTCAACCGTCCCTCAACCGTCACTCAACCGTCCCTCAACCGTCCCTCAACCGTCACTCAACCGTCACTCAACCTTCCCTCAACCGTTCCTCAACCGTCCCTCAACCGTCCCTCAACCGTCCTTTCACCGTCCCTCAACCGTCCCTCAACCGTCTCTCAACCGTCCTCAACCGTCCTCAACCGTCCTCAACCGTCCCTTAACCGACCCTCAACCGTCCCTCAACCGACCCTCAACCATCCCTTCAAGCCCAACCTCATCCTCAACATCAACATCAACGTCAACCTAAACCTCAACCTCAAGCTCAACCTCAACATCAACCTCAACATCAACCTCAACTGCAACCGTCCCTCAACCGACCCTCAACCGTCTCTCAACTGTCCCTCAACCGGCCCTCAAACGTCCCTCAACCGACCCTCAACCGACCCTCAACCGACCCTCAACCGACCCTCAACCGTCCCTCAACCGTCTCTCAACCGTCCTCAACCGTCCCTCAACCGTCACTCAACCTTCCCTCAACCGTTCCTCAACCGTCCCTCAACCATACCTTAACCGTCCCTAAACCGTCCCTCAACCGACCCTCAACCGTCCCTCAACCGGCCCTCAACCGTCCCTCAACCGTCCCTCAACCGTCCCTCAACCGTCCCTCAACCTTCCCTCAACCGTCCCTCAACCGTCCCTCAACCGTACCTCAACCGTCCCTCAACCGTCCCTCAACCATACCTTCAAGCGCAACCTCATCCTCAACATCAAAATCAACGTCAATCTAAACCTCAACCTCAAGCTCAACATCAACTGCAACCGTCCCTCAACCGACCCTCAACCGTCTCTCATCCGTCTCTCATCCGTCCTCAACCGTCCCTCAACCGTCCCTCAACAGGCCCTCAACCGGCCATCAACCGGCCCTCAACCGGCCCTCAACCGGCCCTCAACCGGCCCTCAACCGGCCCTCAACCGGCCCTCAACCGGCCCTCAACCGGCCCTCAACCGGCCCTCAACCGGCCCTCAACCGGCCCTCAACCGGCCCTCAACCGGCCCTCAACCGGCCCTCAACCGGCCCTCAACCGGCCCTCAACCGTCCCTCAACCGACCCACAACCGTCCTTCAACCATCCCTCAACCGTCCCTCAACCGTCGCTTAACCGACCCTTAACCGTTCCTTAACCGTCCCTCAACCGTCCCTCAACCATCCCTCAACCGTCGCTCAACCGTCTCTCAACCGGCCCTCGAACGTCCCTCAACCGTTCCTCAACCGTTCCTCAACCGTCCCTCAACCGTCCCTCAACCGTCCCTCAACCGACCCTCAACCGTCCCTCAACCGACCCTCAACCGTCCATCAACAGTCCCTCAACCATCCCTCAACCGCCGCTCAACCGTCCTTCAACCGGTTCTCAACCGTTCCTCAACCGTCCCTCAACCGTACCTCAACCGACCCTCAATCGTCCATCAACAGTCCCTCAACCGTCCCTCAACTATCCCTCAACCGTCCCTCAACCGTCCCTCAACCGTCTCTCAACCGTCCTCAACCGTCCCTCAACCGTCCCTCAACCATCCCCCAACCGTCCCTCAACCGACCCTCAACCGTCCCTCAACCGTTCCTCAACCGTCCCTCAACCGTCCCTCAACCGTCCCTCAACCGTCCCTCAACCGTCCATCAACAGTCCCTCAATCGTCCCTCAACCATCCCTCAACCGTCCCTCAACCGACCCTCAAACGTCCCTCAACCGACCCACAACCGTCCCTCAACCATCCCTCAACCATCCCTCAACCGTCCCTCAACGTCCCTCAACGTCCCTCAACTGTCCCTCAACCGTCCCTCAACTGTCCCTCAACCGTCCCTCAAGCGTCTCTCAACCGTCCCTCAAGCGTCTCTCAACCGTCCTCGACCATCCCTCAACCGTCCCTCAACCGGCCCTCAAACGTCCCTCAACCGACCCACAACCGTCCCTCAACCATCCCTCAACCGTCCCTCAACCGACCCTCAACCGTTCCTCAACCGTCTGTAACGAACTCCGGTTCTCCGGTTTTCCAGCTGGGATATGCTCAGCGGCTATCCAGGCGTTCGGTACAGAAATTTATTTGGGTGAGACGCTCTAAGGTTAAATGGCTCTTTATTTGTTCACCTTTATGATTTCTGTCATACAATATTCATTTAACTAAACTAGTGAGCGAGAGGGAGAAACTTATTTGACGGTGGACCACTGTGCTGCTTGTCTTGATGCTGATGCGCCGGACGTTGTGGCGGCGAACGATGGTAACTAGATGAAGGTCACGTTGTTGACCGCGGCGTGGCAATGACTGTTTGGAGCCACTCAGTGTCGTTGTCTGGAGCGCTGAGTGGGACTCCAGGCGTTGCAATGGCGTTGGTGTGTCGGACGTTGTTGTAGCGATCGATGGTAACTATGATGAACTTCACGCCGTTGAACGTGGCGTGGCAATGACTACGCGGAGCCACTCAGTGTCGTTGTCTGGAGCGCTGAGTGGGGCTCCAGGCGTTGCAATGCGTTGGTGTGTCGGACGTTGGGGTAGCGATCGATGGTAACTATGATGAACTTCACGCCGTTGAACGTGGCGTGGCAATGACTACGCGGAGCCACTCAGTGTCGTTGTCTGGAGCGCTGAGTGGGGCTCCAGGCGTTGCAATGGCGTTGGTGTGTCGGACGTTGTTGTAGCGATCGATGGTAACTATGATGAACTTCACGCCGTTGAACGTGGCGTGGCAATGACTACGCGGAGCCACTCAGTGTCGTTGTCTGGAGCGCTGATTGGGGCTCCAGGCGTTGCAATGCGTTGGTGTGTCGGACGTTGGGGTGGCGATCGATTGTAACTATGATGAACCTCACGCCGTTGAACGTGGCGTGGCGGTGACCACGTGAAGCCACTCAGTGTCGTTGTCTGGAGCGCTGAGTGGGACTCCGGGCGTTGCAATGCTGCTGATGCGTTGGACGTCGGTGCGGCGAACGTTGATGGCGTTGACAATTGCGTATCTTTATACTTGGCACTGTTCGCTGCTTGGAACTACGCTCTGATCGATGATGGGTTGCTCGTTGTACTGGCGTCGTTGCTTTAATAGCGCGATGGCGTGGTGACCCATGGAACAGTTACGAGTCGTGTCGTTGAACGTTGCGTCGTTTGAGTCTCGTCGTGGCAAGTTGGGTCCGCTGTCTTGAACTCTTAGTAACTCACGTGCTCTAAAGCCTCTAGAGTTATATATGTGAGCTCCACGGACTCTAAAGCCTCGTGGACCTATATAACTTAATGACTCACGGACTCTGAAGCCTCGAAAGCCTATATACGGACTCTAAAGCCTCGTGGACCTATATAACTTAATGACTCACGGACTCTGAAGCCTCGAAAGCCTATATACTTGTGGACCCACGGACTCTAAAGCCTCGAGGATCCATATAACTTAAAGACTCACCGACCCTGAAGCCTCGAAAGCCTATCTACTTGTAGATCCACGGACTCTAAAGCCTCTAGGTTCTATATAACTTAAAATTACTTAAAGACTCACGGACTCTGAAGCCTCCAAAGCCTATATACTTGTAGATCCACGGACTCTAAAGCCTCTAGGATCTGTATAACTTAAAATTATGTAAAGACTCACGGACTCTGAAGCCTCGAAAGCCTATATACTTGTAGATTCACGTGCTCTGAAGCCTCTAGAATCTATATAACTCACAAAATAAAGTCTCCTAATGGTCGTTAAGCGTGGGGCGTCTTTTTAAGTCAAAGGTCTGACGGCAAATCAACGAAATCAACCAATTCTTCGACGTAGCAAGCAACCGCACTCGTTGAAGCGTATGAACTCACTGACTAGCGCGCTGGAATTTAACTTCCTTGGTACTCTGCCGGCGATACTGCGTATGTGGTCAGAGCAATTGTGCTCTCTGCTCGAAACGTGGCTGAGGTGTCAAGCGGCGATGTAAAATTATATCTCCAGCAGAGCAAGCAACCGTGCTTGTTGAAGTCTGCTGACTGACTGAAGTTGTGCAGCGGCGACGTAGATAACTGGCAGAGCGGAGCAAGCAACCGTGCTCATTGAAGTCTGCTGACTGACTGCTGTGCTTGAAAGCAACTCTTGTTAAGCTGGTTTCTGCTTATTCTCGTGTGTGTGGTTTTATGCGTATGCGTCGGTGACGCCTGGTTGTCGCTTCTCTCTCTCTCTCTCGCTCTGTTCTTATGTATAACTTATTTACTAACAATTCTTTGGTTTGTATTCGTTGTTCTGTTATTTGTCTTAAGCATTAAATACAGAAATATACAGGTCTTGTGTTTAAGTGCTAGTTGTAGCAAATATTAAGGTTTTGTTATTTTAGCTTACGTACTAGTCCTAATATAAGTTTATTTTTATTAAATCCAAGTTTTTGTTTGTTAAGCTTGCATACTAGTTATGAAAAATACAGCTAATAAAATAGGTAATAAGTGAAAATATGAAGTTAGTAGAGTAAGTAATAAGATGAACAATAGAATAGGATAAGCATGATGAAATGTGTGTCCATAATTTCAATTAAAAATTATGGCCGTCACACCACCTCCCCTCTTTGCGGCCATTATTTGCTGAGGCGCCAGGAGACGGTTCCCCGGCGGCAGGTCTTTAGCAAATACTCACGCCCGTTTACCTTTATCTTTTGGTAGCGGCGTCGACCGGTGACGTGCACTTTCCGCAAGGGCCACAGGGCATCTTGTAGTGCGACTCGATCCTCCGTATATTCCGCTTTTCCGACTAGGTTTTCTGCGGAACCCTCCCTTGTGCGTTCAAACTTGTCTTCGTTGTTCTCTTGCATGTTGCGCGTGTGTCCGCTCGCTATGAGATGTGACTTACGAATGAAGCTCCTTGCTGTGTTGCGCTCCTTTATATAAGCAGCGACGGCACGTGTTGGCGATGGTTGGTGCGACTGTGGATTGGGTGAAGATGCTCTTTGGCTGTCGCCCTCGTCGTCTACGGGATCAGACGCGTAGTGATAATTTTTGAGGTAGGAGATGTGAGCAGTACGGTCACATCTCTTGCTGGGCCGTGTGAGTTTTACCATAACTGGCGAAATGGACCCTTTTGCGGTGTAAGGTCCGTCGAAACGAGCTGCTAGTTTAGCTGCAAATTTGTGGGCCGCCTTTGATGTTGTGTCCACTCCCTCGTCGATGCAGCGTAGCACCACTCGAGGCTGCTTCCATGTTGGTGGTTAGGGCGGGGCCTCATCATCCTTCATGACGTTCCTGAGCCGCTTAAGCGTTACCCGTGGCACTTTGTCGGTAGGGTTATTCAGCTTGGTCTCGCGCTCAGGGCCGAGTAGTTGTGTCTTTACCTGCTCGTCCTGGTTTGCCGGTAAATGCTGGCGGAATTTTTACCGTCATTGTGTTTACTCATGTTGCGTGGGCGGGCATTCGCTGTCAGATGCGGTTTACAACTGATTTTGTTTGCTGTGGTGTGCTCGGTGAGATGAGCAGTAGCGTCGTTTGCTGACGATGGTTGATGGGACCGCGGAGTTTGTTTGAGTGGCTGTTGATGTTCATTGAGCAACTGGGCCACCCCTGTACGGGTCTCTTCATCGTTGCTGTTGGGCGGGTAGATTTCAAGTATCAAGCCTGCGAATTCCAGTGTCGCTCCGATACCGGCGAGAAAATCTAACCCTAAAACAAGGTCGTCGACGACTTGAGGAATAATTAAAATACTCATGTTCTGTGTCCTATTGCCGACGGACACACGAACTTTCAGTGCCTTGGCTATAGTTTCGCTTTGTCCGTTTGCCATGTTAACGATGGCCCTTGTGGGAATGATATTCGTGGGGTTTGCAAGCTTCTGTGCATAGACGTCGCTGATGAAACTCCTACTTGCTCCGGTGTCGATCGTCGCGTTCATTACGCAGTCATCTAATGCTACCGTGGCGATGATACGTTGCTTTGTATATTGAAGTTTGCTTACTGAGCTTGATGGTTTCCTCCTTTCGTTCTTGCATCGCCACGATACGTAGGAGGATGCTGTTTCGTTTCTCTGGTCCTTCCTGCAACAGTCTTTTGTAAGGACGTTTCGTCGACCGCACACCCAACAGTGATATAGGACAGGGTTCTGGCATCTGCTTCGGAAGTGTCCCACTTGTCCGCATCATCGACAAGCCTTGCTGACATCTACCCGCGTCTTGTCTTCGGCTTCAGTCACTTGGCGGTGCTTTATGTTCGATGGTGCTGAGTGTGTTGCCTTCCGGTCTGCTACCATTTCGGGTCCCAATAGGTTTTCGTTGTCGCCGACAAGATCCAGCAGCTCTCGCAGTGAATGAAATTCGCCCCGTTTGACATAAAGCTGGATTTCTCGGCTACTGTTTCGGTATATGCGTTCCAACTGTTCGCTCCGTGTTCGGTTGGTATGTCGCATTAGACCCTGTATGGCAAGAACGTAGTCTCTGAAGCGTTCGCCGGGTCTTTGGTGTCGTTCTCTTACGTCATCTTCTAACCGTTCGAAGAATCGTGGGGGTAAGAAAAACTTCGCAAAGTCGGTCTTGAAAGTGCTACACCTCTCCCAGCGGCAGTTATTACTTCTGTACCACTGTAACGCTCGGTCCTGAAGCAATTCGGGTAGAGCTCTCGGTATGTGATCGGGGTTACATCCGTAGGCTTCCACCAGCTCCTCTATTCTCTCTATAAATATCAGCGGATTCCCTTCGCCGTTGTATTTTACGCAACACCTACGTACTCGGTCCATCAGAGAGGCTGTCGTGGCCAGTGTTGCTGCTGCTTCGGCGCACGGTGTATGGGGTGACCAAGGTCGAGACATTTGCTGTGTTACTGCTGTGTTGTAACTTGCTGTTGACATCGACGGTATGTGTAGAGCTGGTTTGTCTTCGAAGTGTGGTACCTGCAGTTGTACCGGTGACTTAGTTATCGGTTCGGTGTTACTTGCTGTTGACTGCATCCCTTCTGCTGAGTTGGTGACTGGTGTTACTGCTCCGGATGCTGGCGAAGCGTCTCTCCTGTGTTTCGCTTCCAACTCTTTCAGTCGCAGGACGTTGGCAGGTTCATGGTCGCCTTTCCCTACGAATTCGGCAAGGCGCTTACGTACTTCCTCTGCCTTACCTTCTGTGTCTAGTCCGAATTCCTGCGCATATCTCTGAAGCTCCTCTTTACGGACATTGCGTAACCAGCTAAGCCGTACCATGATGAGGTTATCGTTTCGCGCAACGATAGAATAAATTTCAATGTAGTCACTAGTGCGATGGTTAATATTGTATGCTTAGAGTGTCCCTGCTCGGGCGCCACTGTAACGAACTCCGGTTCTCCGGTTTTCCAGCTGGGATATGCTCAGCGGCTATCCAGGCGTTCGGTACAGAAATTTATTTGGGTGAGACGCTCTAAGGTTAAATGGCTCTTTATTTGTTCACCTTTATGATTTCTGTCATACAATATTCATTTAACTAAACTAGTGAGCGAGAGGGAGAAACTTATTTGACGGTGGACCACTGTGCTGCTTGTCTTGATGCTGATGCGCCGGACGTTGTGGCGGCGAACGATGGTAACTAGATGAAGGTCACGTTGTTGACCGTGGCATGGCAATGACTGTTTGGAGCCACTCAGTGTCGTTGTCTGGAGCGCTGAGTGGGACTCCAGGCGTTGCAATGGCGTTGGTGTGTCGGACGTTGTTGTAGCGATCGATGGTAGCTATGATGAACTTCACGCCGTTGAACGTGGCGTGGCAATGACTACGCGGAGCCACTCAGTGTCGTTGTCTGGAGCGCTGAGTGGGGCTCCAGGCGTTGCAATGCGTTGGTGTGTCGGACGTTGGGGTGGCGATCGATTGTAACTATGATGAACCTCACGCCGTTGAACGTGGCGTGGCGGTGACCACGTGAAGCCACTCAGTGTCGTTGTCTGGAGCGCTGAGTGGGACTCCAGGCGTTGTAATGGCTCGGTGTCGGAGTTGGTGCGGCGATCGTTGATGGACCCCACGCCGTTGAACGTGGCGTGGCGGTGACTACGTGGAGCCACTCAGTTTCGTTGTCTGGAGCGCTGAGTGGGACTCCGGGCGTTGCAATGGTGCTGATGCGTCGGACGTCGGTGCGGCGATCGTTGATGGCGTTGACAATTGCGTATCTTTATACTTGGCACTGTTCGCTGCTTGGAACTACGCTCTGATCGATGATGGGTTGCTCGTTGTACTGGCGTCGTTGCTTTAATAGCGCGATGGCGTGGTGACCCATGGAACAGTTAGGAGTCGTGTAGTTGAACGTTGCGTCGTTTGAGCCTCGTCGTGGCAAGTTGGGTCCGCTGTCTTGAACTCTTAGTAACTCACGTACTCTAAAGCCTCTAGAGTTATATATGTGAGATCCACGGACTCTAAAGCCTCGTGGACCTATATAACTTAATGACTCACGGACTCTGAAGCCTCGAAAGCCTATATACTTGTGGACCCACGGACTCTAAAGCCTCGAGGATCCATATAACTTAAAGACTCACCGACCCTGACCCTAACTAAACTAGTGAGCGAGAGGGAGAAACTTATTTGACGGTGGACCACTGTGCTGCTTGTCTTGATGCTGATGCGCCGGACGTTGTGGCGGCGAACGATGGTAACTAGATGAAGGTCACGTTGTTGACCGTGGCATGGCAATGACTGTTTGGAGCCACTCAGTGTCGTTGTCTGGAGCGCTGAGTGGGACTCCAGGCGTTGCAATGGCGTTGGTGTGTCGGACGTTGTTGTAGCGATCGATGGTAACTATGATGAACTTCACGCCGTTGAACGTGGCGTGGCAATGACTACGCGGAGCCACTCAGTGTCGTTGTCTGGAGCGCTGAGTGGGGCTCCAGGCGTTGCAATGCGTTGGTGTGGCGATCGATTGTAACTATGATGAACCTCACGCCGTTGAACGTGGCGTGGCGGTGACCACGTGAAGCCACTCAGTGTCGTTGTCTGGAGCGCTGAGTGGGACTCCAGGCGTTGTAATGGCTCGGTGTCGGAGTTGGTGCGGCGATCGTTGATGGACCCCACGCCGTTGAACGTGGCGTGGCGGTGACTACGTGGAGCCACTCAGTGTCGTTGTGTGGAGCGCTGAGTGGGACTCCGGGCGTTGCAATGGTGCTGATGCTTTGGACGTCGGTGCGGCGAACGTTGATGGCGTTGACAATTGCGTATCTTTATACTTGGCACTGTTCGCTGCTTGGAACTACGCTCTGATCGATGATGGGTTGCTCGTTGTACTGGCGTCGTTGCTTTAATAGCGCGATGGCGTGGTGACCCATGGAACAGTTACGAGTCGTGTCGTTGAACGTTGCGTCGTTTGAGTCTCGTCGTGGCAAGTTGGGTCCGCTGTCTTGAACTCTTAGTAACTCACGTGCTCTAAATCCTCTAGAGTTATATATGTGAGATCCACGGACTCTAAAGCCTCGTGGACCTATATAACTTAATGACTCACGGACTCTGAAGCCTCGAAAGCCTATATACGGACTCTAAAGCCTCGTGGACCTATATAACTTAATGACTCACGGACTCTGAAGCCTCGAAAGCCTATATACTTGTGGACCCACGGACTCTAAAGCCTCGAGGATCCATATAACTTAAAGACTCACCGACCCTGAAGCCTCGAAAGCCTATCTACTTGTAGATCCACGGACTCTAAAGCCTCTAGGTTCTATATAACTTAAAATTACTTAAAGACTCACGGACTCTGAAGCCTCCAAAGCCTATATACTTGTAGATCCACGGACTCTAAAGCCTCGAGGATCTGTATAACTTAAAATTACGTAAAGACTCACGGACTCTGAAGCCTCGAAAGCCTATATACTTGTAGATTCACGTGCTCTGAAGCCTCTAGAATCTATATAACTCACAAAATAAAGTCTCCTAATGGTCGTTAAGCGTGGGGCGTCTATTTAAGTCAAAGGTCTGACGGCAAATCAACGAAATCAACAAATTCTTCGACGTAGCAAGCAACCGCACTCGTTGAAGCGTATGAACTCACTGACTAGCGCGCTGGAATTTAACTGCCTTGGTACTCTGCCGGCGATACTGCGTATGTGGTCAGAACAATTGTGCTCTCTGCTCGAAACGTGGCTGAGGTGTCAAGCGGCGATGTAAAATTATATCTCCAGCAGAGCAAGCAACCGTGCTTGTTGAAGTCTGCTGACTGACTGAAGTTGTGCAGCGGCGACGTAGATAACTGGCAGAGCGGAGCAAGCAACCGTGCTCATTGAAGTCTGCTGACTGACTGCTGTGCTTGAAAGCAACTCTTGTTAAGCTGGTTTCTGCTTATTCTCGTGTGTGTGGTTTTATGCGTATGCGTCGGTGACGCCTGGTTGTCGCTTCTCTCTCTCTCTCTCGCTCTGTTCTTATGTATAACTTATTTACTAACAATTCTTTGCTTTGTATTCGTTGTTCTGTTATTTGTCTTAAGCATTAAATACAGAAATTTACAGGTCTTGTGTTTAAGTGCTAGTTGTAGCAAATATTAAGGTTTTGTTATTTTAGCTTACGTACTAGTCCTAATATAAGTTTATTTTTATTAAATTCAAGTTTTTGTTTGTTAAGCTTGCATACTAGTTATGAAAAATACAGCTAATAAAATAGGTAATAAGTAAAAATATGAAGTTAGTAGAGTAAGTAATAAGATGAACAATAGAATAGGATAAGCATGATGAAATGTGTGTCCATAATTTCACTTAAAAATTATGGCCGTCACACGTCCCTCAACCGTCGCTTAACCGTCCCTTAACCGACCCTCAACCGTTCCGTCTTAACCGTCTCTCAACTGTCCCTCAACCGACCCTCAAACGTCCCTCAACCGGCCCTCAAACGTCCCTCAACCTTCCCTCAACTGTCCCTTAACTGTACTGGGACGATTGATAAACGGTTGAGGGACGGTTGAGGGATAGTTGAGGGATCAACCGTCACTCAACCTTCCCTCAACCGTCACTCAACCGTCCCTCAACCGACCCTCAACCGTCCCTCAACCTTCCCTCAACTGTCCCTTAACTGTACTGGGACGATTGATAAACGGTTGAGGGACGGTTGAGGGATAGTTGAGGGATAGTTGAGGGATCAACCGTCACTCAACCTTCCCTCAACCGTCACTCAACCGTCACTCAACCTTCCCTCAACCTTCCCTCAACCGACCCTGAACCGTCCCTCAACCGTCCCTTAACCGTCCCTCAACCGAGCCTCAACAGTCCCTCAACCATACCTTCAAGCCCAACCTCATCGTCAACATCAAAATTAACTTCAACCTAAACCTCAACCTCAAGCTCAAGCTCAACCTCAACATCAACCTCAAATGCAACCGTCCCTCAACCGACCCTCAACCGACCCTCAACCGTTGAGGGATGGTTGAGGGTCAGTTGAGGGACGGTTGAAGTTGAGGTTGATGTTGAGGTTGATGTTGAGGTTGAGCTTGAGGTTGAGGTTTAGGTTGACGTTGATTTTGATGTTGAGGATGAGGTTGGACTTGAAGGGATGGTTGAGGGTCGGTTGAGGGTCGGTTGAGGGACGGTTGAGGGTCGGTTAAGGGACGGTTAAGCGACGGTTGAGGGACGGTTGAGGGGTGGTTGAGGGTCGGTTTAGGGACGGTTAAGGGACGGTTAAGCGACGGCTGAGGGACGGTTGGGTAATGGTTGAGGGTCGGTTGAGGGACGGTTGAGGGACGGTTGAGGGACACTTGAGGGACACTTGAGGGACGTTGAGGGACGGTTGAGGGACGGTTGAGGGCGGTTGAGAGACGGTTGAGGGACGGTTGAGGGATGGTTGAGGGACGGTTGAGGGACGGTTGAGGGATAGTTGAGGGACGATTGAGGGACTGTT
Source organism: Thecophora atra (assembly GCA_937620795.1). Taxonomy (NCBI): domain Eukaryota; kingdom Metazoa; phylum Arthropoda; class Insecta; order Diptera; family Conopidae; genus Thecophora; species Thecophora atra. The sequence goes on along the minus strand of OW569399.1, from coordinate 23,416,381 downwards.
GATGGACGGTTGAGGGACGGTTGAGGAACGGTTAAGGGACGGTTAAGCGATGGTTGAGGGACGGTTGAGGGATGGTTGAGGAACGGTTGTGGGTCGGTTGAGGGACGTTTGAGGGCCGGTTGAGGGACGGTTGAGGGATGGTTGAGGACGGTTGAGAGACGGTTGAGGGACGGTTGAGGGTCGGTTGAGGGACGGTTGGGGGATGGTTGAGGGACGGTTGAGGGACGGTTGACGGACGGTTGAGGGTCGGTTGAGGGACGATTGAGGAACGGTTGAGAGACGGTTGAGGGACGGTTGAGGGATAGTTGAGGGATGGTTGAGGGACGGTTGAGGGTCGGTTGAGGGTCGGTTGAGGGACGGTTGAGGGATAGTTGAGGGACGGTTGAGGGACGGTTGTGGGTCGGTTGAGGGACGTTTGAGGGCCGGTTGAGGGACGGTTGAGGGACGGTTGAGGGACGGTTGTGGGATAGTTGAGGGACGGTTGAGGGACTGTTGATGGACGGTTGAGGGTCGGTTGAGGGACGGTTGAGGGTCGGTTGAGGGACGGTTGAGGGACGGTTGACGGACGGTTGAGGGTCGGTTGAGGGACGATTGAGGAACGGTTGAGGGACGGTTGAGGGACGGTTGAGGGATAGTTGAGGGATGGTTGAGGGACGGTTGAGGGTCGGTTGAGGGTCGGTTGAGGGACGGTTGAGGGATAGTTGAGGGACGATTGAGGAACGGTTGAGGGACGGTTGAGGGATAGTTGTGGGATAGTTGAGGGATGGTTGAGGGACGGTTGATAAACGGTTGAGGGACGGTTGAGGGACGGTTGAGGGACGGTTGAGGGACGGTTGAGGGATAGTTGAGGGACGGTTGAGGGACGGTTGAGGGACGGTTGAGAGTCGGTTGAGGGTCGGTTGAGGGACGGTTGCAGTTGAGGTTGATGTTGAGGTTGAGCTTGAGGTTGAGGTTTAGGTTGAAGTTAATTTTGATGTTGAGGATGAGGTTGGGCTTGAAGGGATGGTTGAGGGACGGTTGAGGGACGGTTGAGGATCGGTTGAGGGACTGTTGAGGGTCGGTTGAGGGACGGTTAAGGGACGGTTGAGGGACTGTTGAGGAACTGTTGAGGGAAGGTTGAGTGACGGTTGAGTGACGGTTGAGGGACGGTTGAGGACGGTTGAGGACTGTTGAGAGACGGTTGAGGGACGGTTGGGGGATGGTTGAGAGACGGTTGAGGGACTGTTGATGGACGGTTGAGGGTCGGTTGAGGGACGGTTGAGGGACGGTTGAGGGACAGTTGAAGGACGGTTGAGAGACGGTTGAGGAACGGTTGAGGGACGGTTAAGGCACGGTTGAGGGACGGTTGATGAACGGTTGAGGAACGGTTGAGGGAAGGTTGCAGTTGAGGTTGATGTTGAGGTTGAGCTTGAGGTTGAGGTTTAGCTTGACGTTGATTTTGATGTTGAGGATGAGGTTGGGCTTGAAGGGTCGGTTGAGGGACGGTTGAGGGAAGGTTGAGGGACGTTTGAGGGCCGGTTGAGGGACAGTTGAGAGACGGTTGAGGGACGGTTGAGGGTCGGTTGAGGGACGGTTGAGGGACGGTTAAGCGACGGTTGAGGGACGGTTGGGGATGGTTGAGGGTCGGTTGAGGGACAGTTGAGGGCCAGTTGAGGGACGGTTGAGGGACGGTTGAGGGACAGTTGAGGGACGGTTGAGGGACGGTTGAGGGACGGTTGAGAGACGGTTGAGGGACGGTTGAGGAACGGTTGAGGGAAGGTTGAGTGACGGTTGAGTGACGGTTGAGGGACGGTTGAGGACGGTTGAGAGATGGTTGAGAGACGGTTGAGGGACTGTTGATGGACGGTTGAGGGTCGGTTGAGGGACGGTTGAGGGACGGTTGTGGGACGGTTGAGGCACGGTGGAGGGACGGTTGAGGGCCGGTTGAGAGACGGTTGAGCGACGGTTGAGGGATGGTTGAGGGTCAGTTGAGGGACGGTTGCAGTTGAGGTTGATGTTGAGGTTGAGCTTGAGGTTGAGGTTTAGGTTGACGTTGATTTTGATGTTGAGGATGAGGTTGGGCTTGAAGGGATTTTTGAGGGTCAGTTGAGGGACGGTTGAGGGACGGTTGAGGGACGGTTGAGGGACGGTTGAGGGACGGTTGAGGGACGGTTGAGGGTCGGTTAAGGGACGGTTAAGCGACGGTTGAGGGACGGTTGAGGGGTGGTTGAGGGTCGGTTTAGGGACGGTTAAGGGACGGTTAAGCGACGGCTGAGGGACGGTTGGGTAATGGTTGAGGGTCGGTTGAAGACGGTTGAGGGACACTTGAGGGACGTTGAGGGACGGTTGAGGGACGGTTGAGGACGGTTGACAGACGGTTGAGGGACGGTTGAGGGACGGTTGAGGGATGGTTGAGGGACGGTTGTGGGACGGTTGAGGGATAGTTGAGGGACGATTGAGGGACTGTTGATGGACGGTTGAGGGACGGTTGAGGAACGGTTAAGGGACGGTTAAGCGACGGTTGAGGGACGGTTGAGGGATGGTTGAGGGACGGTTGTGGGTCGGTTGAGGGACGTTTGAGGGCCGGTTGAGGGACGGTTAAGGGATGGTTGAGGACGGTTGAGAGACGGTTGAGGGACGGTTGAGGGTCGGTTGAGCGACGGTTGAGGGATGGTTGAGGGACTGTTGATGGACGGTTGAGGGTCGGTTGAGGGACGGTTGGGGGACGGTTGAGGAACGGTTGAGGGACCGGTGAGCGGAGCCCTACATATTGCAAGCGGCAGTAGGTAGCGCTCCGCTGGCCGTAAGTAGGGCTCCGGTGGCCGTAAGTAGGGCTCCGCTGGCCGTATGTAGGGCTCCGCTGGCCGTAAGTGGGGCTCCGCTGGCCTAAAGTAGAGCTTCGCTTGCGGTATGTAGGGCTCCGCTGGCTGTGGGTAACGCTCCGGTGGGCATAGGTAGGGCTCCGTTGGCCGTAGGTAGCGCTCCGCTGGCAGTAGGTAGCGCTCCGCTGGCAGTAGGTTGCTCTACATATTGCAAGCGAAACTATAACTGCGGCCAGCGGAGCCCTACCTACTGCCAGCGGAGCACTACATACGGCCAGCGGAGCCCTACTTGAGGCCAGCGGAGCCCCACTTACGGCCAGCGGAGCCCTACATACGTCCAGCGGAGCCCTACTTACTGCCAGCGGAGCCCTACATATTGCAAGCGGCAGTAGGTAGCTCTCCGCTGGCAGTAGGTAGCGCTCCGCTGGCAGTAGGTAGCGCTCCGCTGGCAGTAGGTAGCGCTCCGCTGGCAGTAGGTAGCGCTCCGCTGGCAGTAGGTAGCGCTCCGCTGGCAGTAGGTAGCGCTCCGCTGGCCATAGGTAGGGCTCCGCTGGGCGTAGGTAGGGCTCCGCTGGCAGTAGGTAGGGCTCCGCTGGCCGTAGGTAGAGCTTCGCTTGCAGTATGTAGGGCTCCGCTGGCTGTGGGTAACGCTCCGATGGGCATAGGTAGGGCTCCGTTGGCCGTAGGTAGGGCTCCGCTGGCCGTACGGCTTGGTGGACTGTGGAGGGTTCGGTTGAGGGCCAGTTGAGGGACGGTTGATGGACGGTTGAGGAACGGTTGAGGGATGGTTGAGGGACGGTTAAGGGACGGTTAAGGAACGGTTAAGGAACGGTTAAGGAACGGTTAAGTTACGGATGAGAGACGGTTGTGGGACGGTTGAGGGACGGTTGAGTGACGGTTGAGGGACAGTTGAGGACGGATGAGAGATGGTTGAGGAACGGTTGCGGGACTGTTGAGGGACGGTTGAGGGCGGTTGCGGGACGGTTGAGGGACGGTTATGGACAGTTGAGGGACGGTTGAGGGACGGTTTAGGGACGGTTTAAGGTCGGTTGAAGGACGGTTGAGGAGCGGTTGAAGTACGGTTGAGGGAGAGTTGAGGTTGAGGTTGAGGTTGAGCATGAGGTTGAAGTTGAAATTGAGGTTGAGTTTCAGGTTGACGTTGATGTTGTGGTTGAGGTTGAGGACGAGATTGGGCTTGATGGGATGGTTGAGGGACGGTTGAGGGACGGTTGAGGAACGATTGAGGTACGGTTAAGGGACGGTTGAAGGACGGTTGAGAAACGGTTGAGGAACGATTGAGGAACGGTTGAGGGATGGTTAAGTGACGGTTGAGGGGCGGTTGAGGACGGATGAGAGACGATTGAGGGGCGGTTGCGGATGAGGTTGAGGTTGAAGTTGATGTTGAAGTTGAAGGTGAACTTTTGGTTGAGGTTGTAGTTGAAGTTGAAGTTGAGATTAATGTTTTTGGTTGAGGTTGAAGTTGAGGTTAAGGTTGACATTGATGTGGCGGTTCAGGGACGGTTGAGGGTCGGTTGAAGCACGGTTGAGGGACGGTTGAGAGACGGTTGAGGGACGATTGAGGAACGGTTGAGGGACAGTTAAGGGACGGTTAAGGTACGGTTGAGGGACGGTTGAGGGACGGTTGAGGGACGGTTGAGGGACGCTTAAGGAACGGTTGAGGGATGGTTGAGTGACGGTTGAGAGACGGTTGAGGACGGATGAGAGACGGTTAAGGGACGGTTGCAGTTGAGGTTGATGTTGAGGTTGAGCTTGACGTTGAGGTTCAGGTTGACGTTGATTTTGAGGTTGAGGATGGGGTTGGGCTTGAAGGTATGGTTGAGGGATGGTTGAAGGAGTGTTGAGGATCGGTTGAGGGACGGTTGGCGGACGGTTGAGGGGCGGCTGAAAGACGCTTGAGGCACGGCGAGGAACGGTTGAGGAACGGTTGTGGGATGGTTGAGTGACGTTTGAGGGACGGTTGTGTTTGCGGTTGAGGTTGAGGTTAAAGTTGAAGTAAAAGTTGAGGTTGTGGTTGAGGTTGACGTTGACGTTGAGGATGAGGTTGAGGTTGAGATTGATGTTGAGGTTGAAGTTAAAGTTAAAGTTAAATTTAAAGTTAAAATTAAAGTTCAACATTCCTCAACAGTCCCTCAACCGACCCTCAACCGTCCCTCAACCATCCCTTCAAGCCCAACCTTATCCTCAACATCAAAATAACCTTCAACCTAAACCTCAACCTCAAGTTCAACATCAACCTCAACTGCAACCGTCCCTCAACCGACCCTCAACCGTCCCTCAACCGTCTCTCAACTGTCCCTCAACCGACCCTCAAACGTCCCTAAACCGGCCCTCAAGTGTCCCTCAACCAGCCCTAAATCGTCCCTCAACCGACCCTCAACCGACCCTCAACCGTCCCTCAACCATCCCTCAACCGTCCCTCAACCGACCCTCAACCGTCCCTCAACTGTCCCTCAACCGTCCCTCATCCGTTACTCAACCGACCCTCAACCGACCCTCAACCGTCCCTCAACCGTCTCTCGACTGTCCCTCAACCGGCCCTCAAACGTCCCTCAACCGACCCTCAAACGTCCCTCAACCGACCCTCAACCGACCCTCAACCGACCCTCAACCGACCCTCAACCGACCCTCAACCGTCCTTCAACCGTCCCTCAAGCGTCCCTCAACCGCCCCTCAACCGTCCCTCAACCGTCCCTCAACCGTCCCTCAACCGTCCCTCAACCATCCCTTCAAGCCCAACCTCATCCTCAACATCAAAATCAACGTCAACCTAAACCTCAAGCTCAAGCTCAACATCAACCTCAACTGCAACCGTCCCTCAACCGACCCTCAACCGTCCCTCAACCGTCTCTCAACTGTCCCTCAACCGGCCCTCAAACGTCCCTCAACCGACCCTCAACCGTCCATCAACCGACCCTCAACCGTCCCTCAACCGTCCCTCAACCGTCCCTCAACCGTCCCTCAACCGTCCCTCAACCGTCCCTCAACCATCCCTTCAAGCCCAACCTCATCCTCAACATCAAAGTCAACGTCAACCTAAACCTCAACTGCAACCGTCGCTCAACCGACCCTCAACCGTCCCTCAAATGTCTCTCAACTGTCCCTCAACCGGCCCTCAAACGACCCTCAACCGACCCTCAACCGTCCTTCAACCATCCCTTAACCGTCCCTCAACCGTCCCTCAACTGACCCTCAACCGTCCCTCAACCGACCCTCAACCGTCCCTCAACCGTCCCTCAACCGTCCCTCAACCGTCCCTCAACCGTCCCTCAACCGTCCCTCAACCGTCCCTCAACCGTCCCTCAACCGTCCCTCAACCGTCCCTCAACCGTCCCTCAACCGTCCCTCAACCGTCCCTCAACCATCCCTTCAAGCCCAACCTCATCCTCAACATCATAATCAACGTCAACCTAAACCTCAAGCTCAACCTCAACATCAACCTCAACTGCAACCGTCCCTCAACCACATTAAACATCCTCGAATGTCTCCACTTTTCATTCCGTTCAAAGCAAAAGTCCGTTAACTGAAGTTGTTAATGAATTTTCTGCTTTGTGCACCATTTCAATATTTGCAATTTGAATATTTTGCTGACATTTGGAATATTTTTAGACGCCTTGGACGATGTGGCAAAAATAAAAGCTGATGTGGTTGCATTGAGAAACGTAATAAGTTGCAAATTCGCCTGCATGATCCAATGATTTACTTTCAAATGTTTTCGCTTTTGCATTGGCAGTATTATGTGAACTGCAATCCGCTGCCAAAGCCATATTCGCCACCTGACATCAGGCTTTTCTTCGTGAAGATGCGCCACTTCGAAGCGGAGAGCGTCCAGAAGAGCATCGACTGGCAGCTGCCCATCAATGAGCGCAGCGTCTTGAGCCAGAGTATTTTCCGCAAAGACTTGACAAGGAAGAACTTGAAAAAGCAAACTTCAAACATAGGCGACGATTATAATAAAAATATTGACATGGCTTTGGAGGTACTTCAATGCGAATCAATAATGATTGAATTTAATCATTTTATCATCGTCAGGTTGTGAAAAGTATCGAACTTTATCTGGTTCAGAAAAAGGAAGTCGTTTCTGACAGGTTTTTAGAAGATATCATAGAGGTAAAAAAGTAAAAATTTGAAACAAAACTCATGTTATTTTAAACAAATTCATTTTTCGTACGATTGCTTGGCTTTTTTCAGCCTCCACCGTCCCTCAACCGTCTCTCAACTGTCCCTCAACCGGCCCTCAAACGTCCCTCAACCGACCCTCAACCGACCCTCAACCGACCCTCAACCGTCCCTCAACCGTAACTCAACCGTCACTCATCCTCCCCTCAACCGTTCCTCAACCGTTCCTCAACCGTTGCTCAACCGTCCCTCAACCGTTCCTCAATCGTGCCTCAACCGTCTCTCAACCGTCTCTCAACGGTAAAGTATTTTGCTCTTCCTATTATGTCCAAAACGTCGTCTAGTCTAGTTAAAGGAAATTTGTCGTTAGCGATTTTCTTATTTAATTGTCTATAGTCTACTACCAATCTCCATTTTTTTGTATCATTAGTACTTTTCTTTGGAACTACCAGTAATGGTGAATTATATGGGCTTATAGAAGGTTCAATTATGTCATTATCTTGTAACTTTTGTACTTCTGTTCTAATTATATCCTTTTGTGTGAGTGGTAGTCGGTAATTTTTAATGTATACTGGATTATTGTCAAGTACGTTTATGTTTTGCTTGTAAAAATTATTGACTGTCAGTTTGTCTTCATCCAAATGGAAAATGTGTTGATATTGTTTGCATATTGTTAGCAGTTCGTTCTTTACTTTGGGATCGCGAATGTCTATTTTTAACATGTTTTTGACCTCATCCCAACGCTTGTCAGTGTTGTTATTATGGTTTGTTATAATGTGATAATTTCTTAATGGTTTTACTTCAAGTTGGGGTTGTGCTAAAGATACCTCTTCGTTTGAGATGTTCAGGATTCTAATATGTTTAATTCCCCTTGATGGTATAATGGAATTTGCTATGAAAATGCTATCAGAAATTTTTTGGTTACATACTATGCTATCCTCTGTCACATTTAATTTTATAGGGTGTAGTATTTCACTTCTTGGAGGTATAGTTATTGTATTCATGTCAGTTTTTATGTCGAAAATATTGTCTTCATTCTTATACGTAATCGTCACTGTTAAGGTTTCGTAATCTATTTAACATTGATATTTAAGCAAAAAATCTCTACCAAGAATTCCATCTACTATTGGAAAGATGGAAAGTTATTTTCGACCGTTTGGAAACTGTGAGTGATTAGACCACTGGCTATACTTAATTTAATTGTAGTTATACCTAATGTATCGATATTTTGATTAGATATACCTGTTATTGGAAACAGGTATATCTAATTATATTATTGGAAAGTTATTTTCGACCGTTTGGAAACTGTGAGTGATTAGACCACTGGCTATACTTAATTTAATTGTAGTTATACCTAATGTATCGATATTTTGATTAGATATACCTGTTATTGTACAATTATTATTTCTATCTATAATTTCATTAGCTACTGCCTTAAACTTTATAATTGATATGTCTGCACCGGTGTCTATTAGGAATTTTAAAATTTTATCATTATATCTGATATTTATATGGTTGCTGGCATAATTTTTGTTGTGTAAATTAAATATTTGTTGTGTTCTCCCTGATCTACCGAATTTAAATTTTCCACTACGGTAGTCGGGTTTTACTCGTTTTTTGGGTCTTCATTTATATAATTTATCCTCCTTCGCTGGTTATTGATACGATTATTATTATTATTATTACTAAATCTGTAGTTACTATTATTGTTATTGTATCTGTAATTACTATTGTTATTATTATTATTATTGCGTGTGTAGTTACTACTTCTGTTAATGTTTTTGTTATTTCCGTAATAAGAGTTGTTGTATGCATTTTGATTACTGTATCTCGGATTATTGTAGTTGAAATGTTGATGTTGTCTATTTAGATTATTATATTGTCGTGGGTATTGCCTGAAATTGTTTGCTCTAAAATTTTGTTTATCTCTATAAGTTAGTATACAGTCAGTTTCTCTTTCTCTAGCTTCTTCTGCGATAGTAACAGCTTCATTAAACGTTTTTACTCTACTTGCTTCTATGGTCTGTTTAATGCTGTTGCTTTTTAGACCATCTTTAAACGTATTGAAAGCTATTATGTCGTTAGATTTCAGTATTGTGTTGGTATTTTCATTACCTAACTCTGCTAATTGAATGTTATTTAACTCTGTAATCAATGAATTTATTTCATCGCTGTACGCGGAAACAGATTTTGGACCTTGCTTTAGGTGAATTAATTGTTGAAAAATGCTGTTTGCAGTCTTCGTTGGTTTAAATATTGTTTTTAACTTATTGATTAGTTGTGTAGAACTATCGGCTGCAGGTAATAAATTGATTTTATTCTTTATTTCTATAGGTATTCTAGTTTCTTTGATAAATTTGCAAAAAGATACATCATGTTTCTGAGGTATTGTTTCTGAAATTAATTCTATCAATCCTATAAATTTTGGGAATTCTTCTTTTTTACCTGTAAATTCTGGTATTATTTTGATGTATTTTAGAATGTCAAAATTAGTGGTTGATGAGTGGCTAGTGGAAGTGTTTTCGTTGGAAGTCATGGTGACAAGTTTTTTTATGCTGTTTGTATATGATATGAAATTGGTAATTAGTGTTTGATGTTCTTTTTTTTCAACATTTTCTAGTTGTTTTTCAAATTTTGTTTTTAATTCTAGTAAATATGTACGTAATTTATTCTGATAATTTGTTGTGTATTTTCTATTTGGAGCTTTTTTTAGATTGTTTAAAATTTTTTCCAATTCTTCAAAAATGTTATTCATTTAAAATTTTATTGTGTTTCACATATATATATTTATTTGAATTTTTATTACAATTTAGATGTTTCTTAGTTGCTGTTCATTTACTCGTCTTATTATATATTTTTTATAATATTTATTAATTTTGTATATTATATATACTACTATTACTAAAAGAGCAAATATGATAAATATTATTAACAGTAAAGCGTTTTGTGTATATAAATCGTTGAAAGTGTATGTGTTGTTCTGTTCATTATAAACAGGTTTAGTTTGTATTAACGACATCTTAATTAATTTTTTTTTTTTTTTTTTTTTTTTTTTAAATTTCGCTTCTTCTTTGTTTTATTTTTGATTTAAGTAGCTGTTTTTCTTTGTTAGTTGTTGACAGATTGTAGCTGTTATATAATATTGCCAGATCCTTGCGTTTATTGAAAGCTTTTCCTCCGCGCTTCTTTTTTTGTTTAATCTGTGGTACTTGCTGTTGCTGTCTTTTGTTGTTGCGTCGCCTATACTGTTCGATAGTTATCGGCTTTGGTCCTTGGTCTTTTGTTGTTGGTACATAAGGTGGCGCGTCATCAGGGATTGGACCCGGTGTGTATTCTGCCAATTGTTCCCACTTATTAAAAATTGTTTCTATTTCTGATTCTGTTGGTGCGTCGATATCTAAAATGTCCTCTTGCCATACAGGATCTTCACAGGAACGCAGGGTGCAGGATCGCCATGTAAAGTCTTGGTTTAAGCTCATCTAAATTGTCCCTAGCTTTATCGTTTCCTCATATATAAAATAAAATAGTTACCTTTTTATTTTGAGGCAGTTAGGCTCTGCCGATTGTTTAGGCGAGCAAGGTGTCGCCGGATTGCACTTTTTTATTCTAAAGGCGGTTAAGCTCCGCCGGACTCTATAATAATGTAAATTGGTTATCCGTATAGGGTCATAACAATTCTGACTTTATTATTAAAATTGGTCTGCTTATAAGGTAAAGTTTCTTAACCTAAGTTCGAAAATTCCCCTAACTTCGACAACTCCGATTGGTTGTCGCATGATTGGTGATCGTAATTAAGCTATTATGTTTTAGTTTATTTACATTGCACTTAAACATTGCTTCACGGCAATGACTCCAAAAAATGCAGTGCAAGCATAGCTGACGATGTCAGCGGTCGTCGCACTGAAGGGTTTAATGCACTCAAGAGCTCAGCTTTCAACATTTTGAGTTGATGACCCAAAATATGTTGACGGAAGCGGAGCAATGACCAAGCCATAAATAATATTAATGAAGTGCAATAAGTTAATGATAAATAAATTAAGTGGAAAGAAATGTATGCGTGTGGCACGCAGTACACGTCCTTCAACCGTCCCTCAACCGTCCCTCAACCGTCCCTCAACCGACCCTCAACCGTCGTCCAACAGTCCCTCAACCGTCTCTCAACCATTACTCAACCGTCCCTCAACCGTCTCTCAACCGTCCTCAACCGTCCTCAACCGTCCCTCAACCGTCCCTCAACCGTCCCTCAACCGTCCCTTAACCGTCCCTCAACCGTCCCTTAACCGTCCCTTAACCGTCCCTCAACCGACCCTCAACAGTCCCTCAACCGACCCTCAACCGTCCCTTAACCGTCCCTCAACCGACCCTCAACAGTCCCTCAACCGACCCTCAACCGTCCCTCAACCGTCCCTCAACCATCCTTTCAAGCCCAACCTCATCCTCAACATCAAAATCAACTTCAACCTAAACCTCAACCTCAAGCTCAACCTCAACATCACCCTCAACTGCAACCGTCCCTCAACCGTCCCTCAACCGTCCCTCAACCGTCCCTCAACCATCCCTCAACCGTCCCTCAACCGTCCCTCAACCGTCCCTCAACCGTCCCTCAACCGTCCCTCAACCGTCCCTCAACCGTCCCTCAACCGTCCCTCAACCGTCCCTCAACCGTCCCTCAACCGTCCCTCAACCGTCCCTCAACCGTTCCTCAACCGTTCCTCAACCGTTCCTCAACCGTTCCTCAACCGTTCCTCAACCGTTCCTCAACCGTTCCTCAACCGTTCCTCAACCGACCCCCAACCGACCCTCAACCGTCCCTCAACCATCCCTTCAAGCCCAACCTCATCCTCAACATCATAATCAACGTCAACCTAAACCTCAAGCTCAACCTCAACATCAACCTCAACTGCAACCGTCTCTCAACTGTCCCTCAACCGGCCCTCAAACGTCCCTCAACCGACCCTCAACCGACCCTCAACCGACCCTCAACCGACCCTCAACCGTCCCTCAACCGTAACTCAACCGTCACTCAACCTTCCCTCAACCGTTCCTCAACCGTTCCTCAACCGTTCCTCAACCGTCCCTCAACCGTTCCTCAATTGTGCCTCAACCGTCTCTCAACCGTCTCTCAACCGTCCTTCAACCGTCCCTCAACCGTCCCTCAACCGACCCTCAACCGTCGTCCAACAGTCCATCAACCGTCTCTCAACCATTACTCAACCGTGCCTCAACCGTCTCTCAACCGTCCTCAACCGTCCTCAACCGTCCCTCAACCGTCCCTCAACCGTCCCTCAACCGTCCCTCAACCGTCCCTCAACCGTCCCTCAACCGTCCCTCAACCGTCCCTTAACCGTCCCTTAACCGTCCCTCAACCGACCCTCAACAGTCCCTCAACCGACCCTCAACCGTCCCTTAACCGTCCCTCAACCGACCCTCAACAGTCCCTCAACCGACCCTCAACCGTCCCTCAACCGTCCCTCAACCATCCCTTAAAGCCCAACCTCATCCTCAACATCAAAATCAACTTCAACCTAAACCTCAACCTCAAGCTCAACCTCAAGCTCAACCTCAAGCTCAACCTCAAGCTCAACCTCAACATCACCCTCAACTGCAACCGTCCCTCAACCGTCCCTCAACCGTCCCTCAACCGTCCCTCAACCGTCCCTCAACCGTCCCTCAACTGTCCCTCAACCGTCCCTCAACCGTCCCTCAACCGTCCCTCAACCGTCCCTCAACCGTCCCTCAACCGTCCCTCAACCGTCCCTCAACCGTCCCTCAACCGTCCCTCAACCGTCCCTCAACCGTCCCTCAACCGTCCCTCAACCGTCCCTCAACCGTCCCTCAACCGTCCCTCAACCGTCTCTCAACCGTCTCTCAACTGTCCCTCAACCGGCCCTCAAACGTCCCTCAACCGTCCCTCAACCATCCCTTAACCGTCCCTCAACCGTCCCTCAACTGACCCTCAACCGTTCCTCAACCGACCCTCAACCGTCCCTCAACCGTCCCTCAACCGTCCCTCAACCATCCCTTCAAGCCCAACCTCATCCTCAACATCATAATCAACGTCAACCTAAACCTCAAGCTCAACCTCAACATCAACCTCAACTGCAACCGTCTCTCAACTGTCCCTCAACCGGCCCTCAAACGTCCCTCAACCGACCCTCAACCGACCCTCAACCGACCCTCAACCGACCCTCAACCGTCCCTCAACCGTAACTCAACCGTCACTCAACCTTCCCTCAACCGTTCCTCAACCGTTCCTCAACCGTTCCTCAACCGTCCCTCAACCGTTCCTCAATTGTGCCTCAACCGTCTCTCAACCGTCTCTCAACCGTCCTTCAACCGTCCCTCAACCGTCCCTCAACCGACCCTCAACCGTCGTCCAACAGTCCATCAACCGTCTCTCAACCATTACTCAACCGTGCCTCAACCGTCTCTCAACCGTCCTCAACCGTCCTCAACCGTCCCTCAACCGTCCCTCAACCGTCCCTCAACCGTCCCTCAACCGTCCCTCAACCGTCCCTCAACCGTCCCTTAACCGTCCCTTAACCGTCCCTCAACCGACCCTCAACAGTCCCTCAACCGACCCTCAACCGTCCCTTAACCGTCCCTCAACCGACCCTCAACAGTCCCTCAACCGACCCTCAACCGTCCCTCAACCGTCCCTCAACCATCCCTTAAAGCCCAACCTCATCCTCAACATCAAAATCAACTTCAACCTAAACCTCAACCTCAAGCTCAACCTCAAGCTCAACCTCAAGCTCAACCTCAAGCTCAACCTCAACATCACCCTCAACTGCAACCGTCCCTCAACCGTCCCTCAACCGTCCCTCAACCGTCCCTCAACCGTCCCTCAACCGTCCCTCAACTGTCCCTCAACCGTCCCTCAACCGTCCCTCAACCGTCCCTCAACCGTCCCTCAACCGTCCCTCAACCGTCCCTCAACCGTCCCTCAACCGTCCCTCAACCGTCCCTCAACCGTCCCTCAACCGTCCCACAACCGTCCCTCAACCGTCCCTCAACCGTCCCTCAACCGTCCCTCAACCGTCTCTCAACCGTCTCTCAACCGTCCCTCAACCGTCCCTCAACCGTCCCTCAACCGTCCCTCAACCCTCCTTCAACCATCCCTCAACCACACCTTCAAGCCCAACCTCATCCTCAACCTCAAAATCAACGTCAACCTGAACCTTAACCTCAAGCTCAACCTTAACATCAACCTCAACTGCAACCGTCCCTCAACCGTCTCTCATCCGTCCTCAACCGACCCTTAACCGTCACTCAACCCTCCCTCAACCGTTCCTTAAGCGTCCCTCAACCGTCCCTTAACCGTCCCTCAACCGTCCCTTAACCGTCCCTTAACCGTCCCTCAACCGTTCCTCAGTCGTCCCTCAACCGTCTCTCAACCGTCTCTCAACCGTCCCTCAACCGACCCTCAAGCGTCGCTTAACCGTCCCTCAACCGTTCCTCAATCGTCCCTCAACCGTCTCTCAACCGTCCCTCAACCGTCCCTCAACTGTCCCTTAACCGTCCCTCAACCGTCCCTCAACCGTCCCTCAACCGTCCCTCAACCGATCCTAAACCGTCCATCAACAGTCCCTCAACCGTCCCTCTACCATCCCTCAACCGTCGCTCAACCATCCCTCAACCGTCGCTCAACCGTCCCTTAACCATCCCTCAACCGTCGCTCAACCGTCCCTCAAACGACCCTCAACCGTCCCTCAACCGACCCTCAAACGTCCCTCAAACGTCCCTCAACCGTCCCTAAACCATCCCTTCAAGCCCAACCTCATCCTCAACATCAACATCAACGTCAACCTAAACCTCAACCTCAAGCTCAACCTCAACCTCAACATCAACCTCAACTGCAAACGTCCCTCAACCGTCTCTCATCCGTCCTCAACCGTCCATCAACCGTCACTCAACCTTCCCTCAACCGTTCCTCAGCTGTCTCTCAACCGTCGCTTAACCGTCCCTCAACCGTTCCTCAATCGTCCCTCAACCGTCCCTCAACCGTCCCTCAACCGTCCCTCAACCGTCCCTCAACCGTCCCTCAACCGTCCCTCAACCGTCCCTCAACCGTCCCTCAACCGTCCCTCAACCGTCCCTCAACCGTCCCTCAACTATCCCTCAACCGTCCCTCAACTATCCCTCAACCGTCCTTCAACCGTCCCTTAACCGTCCCTCAACCGTCCCTCAACGTCCCTCAACCGTCCCTCAACCGTCCCTCAACCGTCTCCCAACCGTCCTCAACCGTCCCTCAACCGTCACTCAACTGTCCCTCAACCGTCCCTTAACCGGCCCTCACACGTCCCTCAACCGGCCCTCAAACGTCCCTCAACCGACCCTCAACCGACCCTCAACCGACCCTCAACCGACCCGCAACCGACCCTCAACCGACCCTCAACCGACCCTCAACCGACCCTCAACCGACCCTCAACCGACCCTCAACCGTCCCTCAACCGTCCCTCAACCGTCCCTCAACCGTCCCTCAACCGTCACTCAACCTTTCCTCAACCGTCCCTCAACCATCCCTCAACCGTCCCTCAACCGTCGCTTAACCGTCCCTTAACTGTCCCTCAACCGTCCCTCAACTGTCCCTCAACCGTCCCTCAACTGTCCCTCAAACGTCCTTTAACCGACCCTCAACCGACCCTCAACCATCCCTCAACCGACCCTCAACCGACCCTCAACCGACCCTCAACCGACCCTCAACCGACCCTCAACCGACCCTCAACCGACCCTCAACCGACCCTCAACCGACCCTCAACCGACCCTCAACCGACCCTCAACCGACCCTCAACCGACCCTCAACCGACCCGCAACCGACCCTCAACCGACCCTCAACTGACCCTCAACCATCCCTCAACCGTCCCTCAACCGTCCCTCAACCGTCACTCAACCTTTCCTCAACCGTCCCTCAACCGTCCCTCAACCGGCACTCAACCGTCCCTCAACCGTCCCTCAACCGTCCCTCAACTGTCCCTCAACCGTCGCTTAACCGTCTCTTAACCGTCCCTCAACCGACCCTCAACCATCCCTCAACCGTCCCTCAACCGTCGCTTAACCGTCCCTCAACCGCCCCTCAACCGTACCTCAACCGTCCCTCAACCGTCCCTCAACCGTCCCTCAACCGTCCCTCAACTATCCCTCAACCGTCCCTCAACCGTCCCTCAACCGTCCGTCAACCGTCCCTCAACCGTCCCTCAACCGTCCCTCAACCGTCCCTCAACCGTCCCTCAACCGTCCCTCAACCGTCCCTCAACCGTCCCTCAACCGTCCCTCAACCGTCACTCAACCTTTCCTCAACCGTCCCTCAACCGTCCCTCAACCGGCACTCAACCGTCCCTCAACCGACCCTCAACCGTCCCTCAACTGTCCCTCAACCGTCCCTCAACTGTCCCTCAAGCGACATTCAACCGTCCCTCAAGCGTCCCTCAACTGTCCCTCAACCGTCGCTTAACCGTCCCTTAACCGTCCCTCAACCGACCCTCAACCATCCCTCAACCGTCCCTCAACCGTCCCTCAACCGACCCTCAACCATCCCTTCAAGCCCAACCTCATCCTCAACATCAAAATCAACGTCAACCTAAACCTCAACCTTAAGCTCAACCTCAACTGCAACCGTCCCTCAACCGACCCTCATCCCTTCAAGCCCAACCTCATCCTCAACATCAAAATCAACGTCAACCTAAACCTCAACCTCAAGCTCAACCTCAACGTCCCTCAACCGACCCTCAACCGACCCTCAACCGACCCTCAACCGTCCCTCAACCATCCCTCAACCGTCCCTCAACCGTCCCTTAACCGTCCCTCAACCGTCACTCAACCTTTCCTCAACCGTCCCTCAACCGTCCCTCAACCGTCCCTCAACCGGCACTCAACCGTCCCTCAACCGACCTCAACCGTCCCTCAACCGTCACTCAACCTTCCCTCAACCGTTCCTCAACCGTCCCTCAACCATCCCTTAACCGTCCCTCAACCGTCCCTCAACCGTCCCTCAACCGACCCTCAACCGTCCCTCAACCATCCCTCAACCGTCCCTCAACCATCCCTTCAAGCCCAACCTCATCCTCAACATCAACATCAACGTCAACCTAAACCTCAACCTCAAGCTCAACCTCAACATCAACCTCAACTGCAACCGTCCCTCAACCGTCTCTCATCCGTCCTCAACCGTCCATCAACTGTCCATCAACCGTCCATCAACCGTCCATCAACCGTCACTTAACTTTCGCTCCGCTGGGCATAGGTAGGGCTCCGCTGGCCGTAAGTAGGGCTCCGCTGGCCATAGCTAGGGCTCCGCTGGCCATAGCTAGGGCTCCGCTGGCCATAGCTAGGCCTCCGCTGGCCATAGCTAGGGCTCCGCTGGCCATAGCTAGGGCTCCGCTGGCCATAGCTAGGGCTCCGCTGGCCATAGCTAGGGCTCCGCTGGCCATAGCTAGGGCTCCGCTGGCCATAGCTAGGGCTCCGCTGGCCATAGCTAGGGCTCCGCTGGCAATAGCTAGGGCTCCGCTGGCCATAGCTAGGGCAGTAGGTAGCGTTTCGCTTGCAGTATGTAGGGCTCCGCTGGCAGTAGGTAGCGCTCTGCTGGTCGTAGTTAGAGCTTCGCTTGCAGTATGTAGGGCTCCGCTGGCAGTAGGTAGCGCTCCGCTGGCAGTAGGTAGCGCTCCGCTGGCCGTAGGTAGGGCTCCGCTGGCCGTAGGTAGGGCTCCGCTGGCCGTAGGTAGGGCTCCGCTGGCCGTAGGTAGGGCTCCGCTGGCAATATGTAGGGCTCCGCTGGCTGTGGGTAGGGCTCCGCTGGCTGTGGGTAAAGCTCCGCTGGGCATAGGTAGGGCTCCGTTGGGCATAGGTAGGGCTCCGTTGGCCATAGGAAGGGCTCCGCTAGCTGTGGGTAAAGCTCCGCTGGGCATAGGTAGGGCTGCGTTGGCCATAGGAAGGGCTCCGCTGACCGTAGGGCTTGGGGGACTGTGGAGGGTTCGGTTGAGGGAAAGTTGAGGGACGGTTGAAGGACGGTTGAGCGACAGTTGAGGGACGGTTGAGGGACGGTTGAGGGACGGTTGAGGGACGGTTGAGGGACGGTTGAGGGACGGTTGAGGGACGGTTGAAGGACGGTTAAGGGACGGTTGAGGGACAGTTGAGGGACGGTTGAGGGACGATTGAGGGACGATTGAGGGACGATTGAGGGACGATTGAGGGACGATTGAGGGACGAATGAGGGACGATTGAGGGACGATTGAGGGAGGGTTGATGGTCGGTTGAGGGTCGGATGAGGGTCGGTTGAGGGTCGGTTGAGGGTCGGTTGAGGGACGATTGAGGAACGGTTGAGGGACGGTTAAGGGACGGTTGAGGGACGGTTGAGGGACGGTTGAGGAACGGTTGAGGAACGGTTGAGGGAAGGTTGAGTGACGGTTGAGTTACGGTTGAGGGATGGTTGAGGGATGGTTGGGGGCGGTTGAGTGACGGTTGAGGGACGGTTGAGGACGGTTGAGGACGGTTGAGAGACGGTTGAGGGACGGTTGAAGGACGGTTGAGAGACGGTTGAGAGACGGTTGAGGAATGGTTGAGAGACGGTTGAGGGATTGTTGATGGACGGTTGAGGGTCGGTTGAGGGACGGTTGAGGGATGGTTGAGGGACGGTTGAAGGACGGTTGAGAGACGGTTGAGGGACGATTGAGGAACGGTTGAGGGACGGTTAAGGGACGGTTGAGGGACGGTTGAGGAACGGTTGAGGAACGGTTGAGGAACGGTTGAGGAACGGTTGAGGGACGTTTGAGAGCCGGTTTAGGGACAGTTGAGAGACGGTTGGGGGATGGTTGAGGGTCGGTTGAGGGACGGTTGAGAGATGGATGAGAGACGGTTGAGGGACTGATGATGGACGGTTGAGGGTTGGTTGAGGGACGGTTGAGGGAAGGTTGAGTGGCGGTTGAGGGACGGTTGAGGGACGGTTGAGGGATGGTTAAAGGACGGTTGAGGGGCGTTTGAGGGACGGTTTAGGGACAGTTGAGAGACGGTTGGGGGACGGTTGAGGGTCGGTTGAGGGACGGTTGAGGGATGGTTGAGAGACGGTTGAGGGACTGATGATGGACGGTTGAGGGTTGGTTGAGGGACGGTTGAGGGACGGTTGAAGGACGGCTGAGAGATGGTTGAGGGAAGGTTGAGGGACGGTTGAGGGACGGTTGAGGGTCGGTTGAGGGACGGTTAAGGGACGGTTAAGCGACGGTTCAGGGACGGTTGAGGGATGGTTGAGGGACGGTTGAGGGTCGGTTGAGGGACGTTTGAGTGCCGTTTGAGTGCCGTTTGAGGGACGGTTGAGGAACGGTTAAGGAACGGTTGAGGAACGGTTAAGGAACGGTTGAGGGAAGGTTGAGTGGCGGTTGAGGGACGGTTGAGGGACGGTTGAGGGATAGTTGAGGGACGGTTGAGGGACGTTTGAGGGCCGGTTTAGTGACAGTTGAGAGACGGTTGGGGGACGGTCGAGGGTCGGTTGAGGACGGTTGACGTTGAGGTTGATGTTGAGGTTGAGCTTGAGGTTGAGGTTTAGGTTGACGTTGATTTTGATGTTGAGGATCAGGTTGGGCTTGAAGGGTTGAGGGTCGGTTGAGGGACGGTTGCAGTTGAGGTTGATGTTGAGGTTGAGCTTGAGGTTGAGGTTGAGGTTGAGGTTTAGGTTGACGTTGATTTTGATGTTGAGGATGAGGTTGGGCTTGAAGGGATGGTTGAGGGTCGGTTGAGGAACGGTTGAGGGACGGTTGAGGAACGGTTGAGGAACGGTTGAGGGAAGGTTAAGCGACGGTTGAGGGACGGTTGAGGGATGGTTGAGGGTTGGGGGATGGTGGAGGGACGGTTTAGGGTCGGTTGAGGGACGGTTCAGGGACGGTTGAGGGATGGTTGAGGGACGGTTGAGGGACGGTTGAGGACGGTTTAGAGACGGTTGAGGGACTGTTGAGGGATAGTTGAGGGACGGTTGAGGGACTGTTGATGGACGGTTGAGGGTCGGTTGAGGGACGGTAGAGGGTCGGTTGAGGGACGGTTGAGGGACGGTTGAGGGACGGTTGAGGGACGGTTGATGGACGGTTGAGGGTCGGTTGAGGGACGGTAAAGAGTCGGTTGAGGGACGGTTGAGGAACGGTTGAGGGACGGTTAAGCGAAGGTTGAGGGACGGTTGAGGGATGGTTGAGGGTCGGTTGAGGGACGGTTGAGGGCCGGTTGAGGGATGTTTGAGGACGGATGAGAGACGGTTGAGGGACGGTTTCAGTTGAGGTTGAGCTTGAGGTTGAGGTTTAGGTTGACGTTGATGTTGATGTTGAGGATGAGGTTGGGCTTGAAGGGACGGTTGAGGGACGGTTGCAGTTGAGCTTGATGTTGAGGTTGAGCTTGAGGTTGAGGTTTAGGTTGACGTTGATTTTGATTTTGATGTTGAGGATGAGGTTGGGCTTGAAGGGATGGTTGAGGGTCGGTTGAGGGACGGTTGAGAGACGGTTGAGGAACGGTTGAGGGAAGGTTAAGCGACGGTTGAGGGAAGGTTGAGGGATGGTTGAGGGTTGGGGGATGGTTGAGGGACGGTTGAGGGTCGGTTGAGGGACGGTTGAATAACGGTTAAGGAACGGTTGAGGAAAGGTTGAGTGGCGGTTGAGGGACGGTTGAGGGATGGTTGAGGGACGGTTGAGGGACGTTTGAGGGCCGTTTCAGGGACAGTTGAGAGACGGTTGGGGGACGGTTGAGGGTCGGTTGAGGGACGTTTGACGTTGAGGTTGATGTTGAGGTTGAGCTTGAGGTTGAGGTTTAGGTTGACGTTGATTTTGATGTTGAGGATGAGGTTGGGCTTGAAGGGTTGAGGGTCGGTTGAGGGACGGTTGCAGTTGAGGTTGATGTTGAGGTTGAGCTTGAGGTTGAGGTTTAGGTTGACGTTGATTTTGATGTTGAGGATAAGGTTGGGCTTGAAGGGATGGGTGAGGGTCGGTTGAGGGACGGTTGAGGGGCGGTTGAGGAACGGTTGAGGGAAGGTTAAGCGACGGTTGAGGGACGGTTGAGGGATGGTTGAGGGTTGGGGGATGGTTGAGGGACGGTTGAGGGTCGGTTGAGGGACGGTTGAGGGACGGTTAAGGGACGGTTAAGGGACGGTTGAGGGACGGTTAAGGACGGTTGAGAGACGGTTGAGGGACGGTTGAGGGACGGTTGAGGGATAGTTGAGGGACGGTTGAGGGACTGTTGATGGACGATTGAGGGTCGGTTGAGGGACGGTTGAGGGTCGGTTGATGGACGGTTGAGGGTGGGTTGAGGGACGGTTGAGGGTCGGTTGAGGGACGGTTGAGGGACGGTTGAGCGACGGTTGAGGGATGGTTGAGGGACAGTTGAGGGACTGTTGAGGGACGGTTGAGGAACGGTTGAGGGACAGTTAAGCGACGGTTGAGGGACGGTTGAGGGACGGTTGAGGGACGGTTGAGGGATGGTTGAGGGTCGGTTGAGGGACGGTTGAGGGCCGGTTGAGGGACGGTTGGGGGATGGTTGAGGACGGATGAGAGACGGTTGAGGGATAGTTGAGGGACGGTTGAGGGACTGTTGATGGACGATTGAGGGTCGGTTGAGGGACGGTTGAGGGTCGGTTGAAGGACGGTTGAGGGTCAGTTGAGGGACGGTTGAGGGACTGTTGATGGACGATTGAGGGTCGCTTGAAGGACGGTTGAAGGACGGTTGAGGGTTGGTTGAGGGACGGTTGAGGGACGGTTGAGGGACGGTTGAGGGTCGGTTGAGGGACGGTTGAGGGTCGGTTGAAGGACGGTTGAGGGTCGGTTGAGGGACGGTTGAGGGTCGGTTGAGGGTCGGTTGAGGGACGGTTGAGCGACGGTTGAGCGACGGTTGAGGGATGGTTGAGGGACGGTTAAGGGACGGTTGATGGACGGTTGAGCGACGGTTGAGGAATGGTTGAGGGACGATTGAGGGTCGGTTGAGGGACGGTTGAGGGACGGTTGAGGGACGGTTGAGGGACGGTTGAGGGACGGTTGAGGGTCAGTTGAGGGACGGTTGAGGGACGGTTGAGGGAAGGTTGAGAGACGGTTGAGGGACGGTTACGGGACGATTGAGGGACGGTTGCGGGACGATTGAGGAACGGTTGAGGGACGGTTGAGGGACGGTTGTGGGACGGTTGTGGGACGGTTGAGGAAAGGTTGAGGGAAGGTTGAGTGACGGTTGAAGGACGGTTGAGGACGGATGAGAGACGGTTGTGGGATGGTTGCAGTTCAGGTTGATGTTGAGGTTGAGGTTTAGGTTGACGTTGATGTTGATGTTGAGGATGAGGTTGGGCTTGAAGGGATGGTTGAGGGACGGTTGAGAGACGCTTGAGGGTCGGTTGAGGGTCGCTTGAAGGACGGTTGAGCGACGGTTGAGGGACGGTTGAGCGACGGTTGAGGGATGGTTGAGGGACGGTTGAGGGACTGTTGATGGACGGTTGAGGGTCGGTTGAGGGACGTTTGAGGGACGGTTGAGGGACGGTTGAGGGAAGGTTGAGGGACGGTTGAGGGACGGTTGAGCGACGGTTGAGGGATGGTTGAGGGATGGTTGAGGGACTGTTGAGGGACGGTTGAGGAACGGTTGAGGGACAGTTAAGCGACGGTTGAGGGACGGTTGAGAGACGCTTGAGGGTCGGTTGAGGGTCGCTTGAGAGACGGTTGAGGGACGGTTGAGGGACGGTTGAGGGATAGTTGAGGGACGGTTGAGGGACTGTTGATGGACGATTGAGGGTCGGTTGAGGGACGGTTGAGGGTCGGTTGAAGGACGGTTGAGGGTGGGTTGAGGGACGGTTGAGGGTCGGTTGAGGGACGGTTGAGGGACGGTTGAGCGACGGTTGAGGGATGGTTGAGGGACGGTTGAGGGACTGTTGAGGAACGGTTGAGGGACAGTTAAGCGACGGTTGAGGGACGGTTGAGGGACGGTTGAGGGACGGTTGAGGGATGGTTGAGGGTCGGTTGAGGGACGGTTGAGGGCCGGTTGAGGGACGGTTGGGGGATGGTTGAGGACGGATGAGAGACGGTTGAGGGATAGTTGAGGGACGGTTGAGGGACTGTTGATGGACGATTGAGGGTCGGTTGAGGGACGGTTGAGGGTCGGTTGAAGGACGGTTGAGGGTCGGTTGAGGGACAATTGAGGGACTGTTGATGGACGATTGAGGGTCGGTTGAGGGACGGTTGAGGACGGATGAGAGACGGTTGTGGGATGGTTGCAGTTCAGGTTGATGTTGAGGTTGAGGTTTAGGTTGACGTTGATGTTGATGTTGAGGATGAGGTTGGGCTTGAAGGGATGGTTGAGGGACGGTTGAGAGACGCTTGAGGGTCGGTTGAGGGTCGCTTGAGGGACGGTTGAGGGACGGTTGAGCGACGGTTGAGGGATGGTTGAGGAACGGTTGAGGGACGGTTGAGGGACGGTTGAGGGACGTTTGAGCGACGGTTGAGCGACGGTTGAGGGACGCTTGAGCGACAGTTGAGGGATGGTTGAGGGACGGTTGAGGGACTGTTGATGGACGGTTCAGGGTCGGTTGAGGGACGGTTGCAGTTGAGGTTGATGTTGAGATTGAGCTTGAGGTTGAGGTTTAGGTTGACGTTGTTGTTGATGTTGAGGATGAGGTTGGGCTTGAAGGGATGAGGGTCGGTTGAGGGACCGTTGAGGAACGGTTGACGAAAGGTTGAGGGAAGATTGAGTGACGGTTGAGTTACGGTTGAGGGACGGTTGAGTTACGGTTGAGGGACGGTTGAGGGATGGTTGAGGGACGTTTGAGGGTCGGTTGAGGGACAGTTGAGAGACGGTTGAGGGACGGTTGAGGGTCGGTTGAGGGTCGGTTGAGGGTCGGTTGAGGGTCGGTTGAGGGTCGGTTGAGGGTCGGTTGAGGGTCGGTTGAGGGTCGGTTGAGGGACGGTTGCAGTTGAGGTTGATGTTGAGGTTGAGAGACGGTTGAGGTTTAGGTTGACGTTGATTTTGATGTTGAGGATGAGGTTGGGCTTGAAGGGATGGTTGAGCGGCGGTTGAGGGTCGGTTGAGTGAAGGTTGAGGAACGGTTAAGGGTCGATTGAGGGACTGTTGAGGGTCGGTTGAGGGAGGGTTAAGGGACGGTTGAGGAACGGTTGAGGGAAGGTTGAGGGACGCTTGAGGGACGGTTGAGGGTCGGTTGAGGGACGGTTGAGGGTCGGTTGAGGGACTGTTGAGGGTCGGTTGAGGGACGGTTAAGGGACGTTTGAGGGACGGTTGAGGGACGGTTGAGGGATGGTTGAGGGACGGTTGAGGGGCGGTTGAGGGACGGTTGAGTGCCGGTTGAGGGACGGTTGAGGGACGGTTGAGGGACGGTTGAGGGACGGTTGAGGGACGGTTGAGAGACGGTTGAGGGACGGTTGAGGGACGGTTGAGGGTCGGTTGAGGGACGGTTGCAGTTGAGGTTGATGTTGAGGTTGAGCTTGAGGTTGAGGTTTAGGTTGACGTTGATTTTGATGTTGAGGATGAGGTTGGGCTTGAAGGGATGGTTGAGGGACGGTTGAGGGACGGTCGAGGGACCGTTGAGGAACGGTTGAGGGATGGTTGAGGGTCGGTTGAGGGACGGTTGATGGTCGGTTGAAGGACGGTTGAGGGACGGTTGAGAGACTGTTGAGGAACGATTGAGGAACGGTTGAGCGACGGTTAAGGGACAGTTGGGGGACGGTTGAGGGACGGTTGAGGGACGGTTGAGGGACGGTTATTGAACGGTTGAGGGATGGTTGAGTGACGGTTGAGGGACGGTTGAGGACGGATGAGGGTCGGTTGAAGACGGATAAGGGTCGGTTGAGGGACGGTTGACGGACGGTTGAGGGTCGGTTGAGGGTCGGTTGAGGGACGGTTGAGGGACGGTTGAGGGACAGTTGAGGGACCGTTGAGGGACGGTTGAGGGACGGTTGATGGACGGTTGAGGGACCGTTGAGGAACGGTTGAGGGATGGTTGAGGGATGGTTGAGGGTCGGTTGAGGGACGGTTGATGGTCGGTTGAAGGACGGTTGAGGGACGGTTGAGAGACTGTTGAGGGTCGATTGAGGAACAGTTGAGGGACGGTTAAGGAACGCTTGAGGAACGGTTGAGGGACGGTTAAGGGTCGATTGAGGGACGTTTGAGGGCCAGTTTAGGGACAGTTGAGAGACGCTTGGGGGACGGTTGAGGGTCGGTTAAAGGACGTTTGAGGGATGGTTGCGAGACGGTTGAGGGACTGATGATGGACGGTTGAGGGTTGGTTGAGGGAAGGTTGAGGGACGGTTGAGGAACGGTTGAAGGACGGTTGAGAGACGGTTGAGGGAAGGTTGAGGACGGTTGAGAGACGGTTGAGGGACGGTTGAAGGACGGTTGAGAGACGGTTGAGGGAAGGTTGAGGGACTGTTGAGGGTCGGTTGAGGGACGGTTAAGGGACGGTTGAGGGACGGTTGAGGAACGGTTGAGGGAAGGTTGAGTGGCGGTTGAGGGACGGTTGAGGGATGGTTGAGGGACGGTTGAGGGACGGTTGAGGACGGTTGAGAGACGGTTGAGGGACGGTTGAGGGTCGGTTGAGGGACGTTTGAGGGATGGTTGCGAGACGGGTGAGGGACTGATGATGGACGGTTGAGGGTTGGTTGAGGGACGGTTGAGGGACGGTTAAGAGACGGTTGAGGGAAGGTTGAGTGACGGTTGAGGGACTGTTGAGGGACTGTTGAGGGACGGTTGTGGGTCGGTTGAGGGACGGTTGAGGGACGGTTGACGGTCGGTTGAGGGACTGTTGAGGGTCGGTTGAGGGACGGTTAAGGGACGGTTGAGGGACGGTTGAGGAACGGTTGAGGGAAGGTTGAGTGACGTTTGAGGGACGGTTGAGGAACGGTTGAGGGAAGGTTGAGTGACGGTTGAGGGACGGTTGAAGACGGTTGAGGACGGTTGAGAGATGGTTGAGGGACGGTTGAGGGACGGTTGAGGGACGGTTGAGGGATGGTTGAGGGATGGTTGAGAGACGGTTGAGGGTCGGTTGAGTGACCGTTAAGGGACGGTTAAGCGACGGTTGAGGAACGGTTGAGGGAAGGTTGAGTGACGTTTGACGGACGGTTGAGGAACGGTTGAGGGAAGGTTGAGTGACGGTTGAGGGACGGTTGAAGACGGTTGAGGACGGTTGAGAGACGGTTGAGGGACGGTTGAAGGACGGTTGAGAGACGGTTGAGGGAATGTTGAGGGACGGTTTGGGGGACGGTTGAGGGACTGTTGAGGAACGGTTGAGGGAAGGTTGAGTGACGGTTGAGGGACGGTTGAAGACGGTTGAGGACGGTTGAAAGACGGTTGAGGGACGGTTGAAGGACGGTTGAGAGACGGTTGAGGGAAGGTTGAGGGACGGTTGAGGGACGGTTGAGGGACGGTTGAGGGACCGTTAAGGGACGGTTAAGCGACGGTTGAGGGGCGGTTGAGGGATGGTTGAGTTACGGTTGAGGGGCGGTTGAGGGGCGGTTGAGGGACGGTTGAGTGCTGGTTGAGGGACGGTTGAGGGACGGTTGAGGGTCGGTTGAGGGACTGTTGAGGGTCGGTTGAGGGACGGTTAAGGGACGGTTGAGGGACGGTTGAGGAACGGTGAGGGAAGGTTGAGTGAAGTTTGAGGGACGGTTGAGGAACGGTTGAGGGAAGGTTGAGTGACGGTTGAGGGACGGTTGAAGACGGTTGAGGACGGTTGAGAAACGGTTGAGGGACGGTTGAGGGACGGTTGAGGAACGGTTAAGGAACGGTTGAGGGAAGGTTGAGTGTCGGTTAAGGGACGGTTGAGGGACGGTTGAGGGATGGTTGAGGGACGGTTGAGGGATGTTTGATGGCCGGTTTAGGCACAGTTGAGAGACGGTTGGGGGACGGTTGAGGGTCGGTTGAGGGTCGGTTGAGGGACGGTTGACGTTGAGGTTGATGTTGAGGTTGATGTTGAGGTTGAGCTTGAGGTTGAGGTTTAGGTTGACGTTGATTTTGATGTTGAGGATAAGGTTGGGCTTGAAGGGATGGTTGAGGGACGGTTGAGGGACGGTTGAGGGACGGTTGAGGGACGGTTGAGGGACGGTTGAGGGACGGTTGAGGGACGGTTGAGGATCGGTTGAGGGACTGTTGAGGGACTGTTGAGGGTCGGTTGAGGGACGGTTAAGGGACGGTTGAGGAACGGTTGAGGGAAGGTTGAGTGACGGTTGAGGAACTGTTGATGGACGGTTGAGGGTTGGTTGAGGGACGGTTGAGGGACGGTTGAGGGACTGTTGAAGGACGGTTGAGAGACGGTTGAGGGAAGGTTGAGTGGCGGTTGAGGGACGGTTGAGTGCCGGTTGAGGGACGGTTGAGGGACCGTTGAGGAACGGTTGAGGAACGGTTAAGGAACGGTTGAGGGAAGGTTGAGTGGCGGTTGAGGGACGGTTGAGGGACGGTTGAGGGATGGTTGAGGGATGGTTGAGGGACGGTTGAGGGACGTTTGAGTTCCGGTTTAGGGACAGTTGAGAGACGCTTGGGGGACGGTTGAGGGACGGTTGAGGGACGGTTGAGGAACGGTTGAGGAACGGTAAAGGAACGGTTGAGGGAAGGTTGAGTGGCGGTTGCGAGACGGTTGAGGGACTGATGATGGACGGTTGAGGGTTGGTTGAGGGACGGTTGAGGGACGGTTGAGGGACGGTTGAGGGATGGTTGAGGGACGGTTGAGGGACGGTTGAGAGACGGTTGAGCGACGGTTGAGGGATGGTTGAGGGACGGTTGAGGTACGGTTGAGGAACGGTTGAGGGACGGTTAAGCGACGGTTGAGGGACGGTTGAGGGATGGTTGAGGGACGGTTGAGGGCCGGTTGAGGGCCGGTTGAGGGATGGTTGAGGACGGATGAGAGACGTTTGAGGGACGGTTACAGTTGCGGTTGATGTTGAGGTTGAGGTTGAGGTTGAGGTTTAGGTTGACGTTGATGTTGATGTTGAGGATGAGGTTGTGCTTGAAGGGGCGGTTGAGGGACGGTTGGAGGACGGTTGAGGGACTGATGATGGACGGTTGAGGGTTGGTTGAGGGACGGTTGAGGGACGGTTGAGGGATGGTTGAGGGACGGTTGAGGGACGGTTGAGAGACGGTTGAGCGACGGTTGAGGGATGGTTGAGGGACGGTTGAGGTACGGTTGAGGAACGGTTGAGGGACGGTTAAGCGACGGTTGAGGGACGGTTGAGGGATGGTTGAGGAACGGTAAAGGAACGGTTGAGGGAAGGTTGAGTGGCGGTTGCGAGACGGTTGAGGGACTGATGATGGACGGTTGAGGGTTGGTTGAGGGACGGTTGAGGGACGGTTGAGGGATGGTTGAGGGACGGTTGAGGGACGGTTGAGAGACGGTTGAGCGACGGTTGAGGGATGGTTGAGGGACGGTTGAGGTACGGTTGAGGAACGGTTGAGGGACGGTTAAGCGACGGTTGAGGGACGGTTGAGGGATGGTTGAGGGACGGTTGAGGGCCGGTTGAGGGCCGGTTGAGGGATGGTTGAGGACGGATGAGAGACGTTTGAGGGACGGTTACAGTTGCGGTTGAGGTTGAGCTTGAGGTTGGGTTTTAGGTTGACGTTGATTTTGATTTTGATGTTGAGGATGAGGTTGGGCTTGAAGGGATGGTTGAGGGTCGGTTGAGGGACGGTTAAGGGACGGTTGAGGAACGGTTGAGGGAACGTTAAGCGACGGTTGAGGGACGGTTGAGGGATGGTTGAGGGTTGGGGTATGGTTGAGGGACGGTTGAGGGTCGGTTGAGGGACGGTTGAGGAACGGTTAAGGAACGGTTGAGGGAAGGTTGAGTGGCGGTTGAGGGACGGTTGAGGGACGGCTGAGGGATGGTTGAGGGACGGTTGAGGGACGGTTGAGGACGGTTGAGAGACGGTTGAGGGACGGTTGAGGGATAGTTGAGGGACGGTTGAGGGACTGTTGATGGACGGTTGAGGGTCGGTTGAGGGACGGTTGAGGGTCGGTTGAGGGCCGGTTGAGGGTCGGTTGAGGGACGGTTGAGGGACGGTTGAGGACGGTTGAGAGACGGTTGAGGGACGGTTGAGGGACGGTTGAGGGATAGTTGAGGGACGGTTGAGGGACTGTTGATGGACGGTTGAGGGTCGGTTGAGGGACGGTTGAGGGTCGGTTGAGGGCCGGTTGAGGGTCGGTTGAGGGTCGGTTGAGGGACGGTTGAGGGTCGGTTGAGGGACGGTTGAGGGACGGTTGAGCGACGGTTGAGGGATGGTTGAGGGACGATTGAGGGACTGTTGATGGACGGTTGAGGGTCGGTTGAGGGACGTTTGAGGGACGGTTGAGGGACGGTAGAGGGACGGTTGAGGGACGGTTGAGAGACGGTTGAGCGACGGTTGAGGGATGTTTGAGGGACGGTTGAGGGACGGTTGAGGAACGGTTGAGGGACGGTTAAGCGACGGTTGAGGGACGGTTGAGGTATGGTTGAGGGTCGGTTGAGGGACGGTTGAGGGCCGGTTGAGGGACGGTTGTGGGCCGGTTGAGGGACGGTTGAGGGATGGTTGAGGACGGATGAGAGACGGTTGAGGGACGGTTAGAGTTGGGCTTGATGTTGAGGTTGAGGTTGAGCTTGAGGTTGAGGTTTAGGTTGACGTTGATGTTGATGTTGAGGATGAGGCTGGGCTTGAAGATACGGTTACATGTAACAAAAACAACCGCTACAATTATTTTGTGTGATTTTGAAGACTGCTGTTTAATAAAAGCAAGAAAAACCGTGTAAATTTCACGTTTATTTAAAACGGCGAAATCTTTTATTCATGAACATTGGTGCATTCTAAGACTAGAAAAGTTGGATTAAGCCCATTTGTTGTTCAAACAACATTTTTAAAGAAATTAAAGCATCTTCAAGAAGTGTGCATATCGAACGGAAAATATACCGTGAGCGGCTTGACACCTAATTTTGTATCAGAACGGTCAAACCTTTTCGTAATCAAGAAGCTATTCCCAGGACACGACAGGTATCAAACGGAACGACGGCAGTAGGCAATCATCAGAGCTATTACTTCAGCGCAAAGCAGTTTTGTATTTTGTATTACTGTAGAGTTTTACGGCTTTTGTATTATGTAAATGTTAAAATTACCACAGAAACGAAAGAGATCAAAGGAACTCTCCCATACGCCACAGCATATGGGAGGCTGCCGATTTCAACCGGTTTTTACTGCTTCTTTCCAGGTTCTTTTTCGACGCTGAGCTCAACGCCGAGGATGACCAGAAACAACCGCAGAATAAAAAAGTGAGTACAGCACATTTTTTTCTCTCTGGTTGTTGTGTCTGCACATTATTTAAAGTCATCCAATCAATTTATGCACATTTTGGAGAATTGGAAATATTCCAAGCAAGAGAAATTAAAAATTAGTAAAGAGTTAATTAAATGCAAATAAAGAAAACATCGTTATTTTTTAAAACCAAACCAATGTCTATCTAAAGAGTTAATTAAATGCAAATAAAGAAAACTTCGTTATTTTTGAAAACCAAACCAATGTCTAGTGTATTAAGGAAATTAATCAACCGAAAATCTAAAAGTTATGTCTCCAGGGAAAAATGATTTATTAATATGAAATAAATTAGGAAAGTAAGGCAACTTGAATTCTCCCATCGACTAACATTCAGGGAGATCGAAGCCAAGAAAACGGAGTGTTCCGATCTCATGGTTGGGTAGGGCTACAGGCTATTCCATCAACCCTGGAGGTATCCCGGATCGAAATGTAAGTCTCCATTAGGAATCAGGTACTGTCTGTCCCGGTTTCTCGTCCTCTCCCATCTTAATACCTTTATCCATTTATCCTTCCCATTCCCTTTCCTATCATCATGCACAAAGAAAATTCTTTTGTATTGACGCGGTCAGCCGAGAATAGCAAAGATTGGGGAAGGCAAAGCCCCGCCCACCGACGAGCTCTAGCCGGATCGTGCATGTTACTACTCTCGACTGGAGGAAGCTTGCGAACGTTACAAAAGTGGCGCCCAACGAGGGGGCATAACTCGAAGTGTCCATGATAAATAATATTGCTCTTGGAAATAACTTAATAAAGCTTCATTCTGAACATTTCAGTTTCCCAAAATATTAATTTTTTCAACATTTTTCTTTTCATGGGATTTGTGTTCATGGTATAAGTTTATGGATTTAGGCTTGGTAGCTGTTACACCACAAATTGCCTACCTAAGCCAGAATACCTGTACACAACGGCGGCAGACTTATTCATTTAGTTGGCACGGAGACATTCGCGACAAAGGTTCTGTTTGGAAGACTTTGCTGAAGAGATATTCTTGGACAATGGAGATATTGGGACAATTAGTCATATCCTTTCATCCGGAATATGTCCTTAAGTTTACCTCAATGAGACGCGAATCCCAAATGTTTCCATGTGGAAAGTTTTGACTACATTGTACAGCTTGTAGCGCAAATTCATATTCGATTCGGGGTGTCTTTTAAAAAAGCGATTGGAAGTTTTCAAGTTGCCTAAATTTCATTAACAAGAAGAATTGATAAAAATATCACAAACTTGATAATTTCGTTGAAGTGAATAAATTTTTTTTTAATTTAATTATTCTATTGAAATTAAATTTAATAATTTCTATATATAGATCTTAGGTCCCTTAGTAATCATTTTGTTAGTTGGCGGTTAACACAAGTTAAACTTCGCTTGGTCGACAGTTGAAATTTGTGGAAAATCAGTGAATATTCAGTTCTGTTTTCTTTGGGTTACTTAGCTTTTTGTTTGTAAAGATAATGAAATGGTCTCTATTTTATTTAATTTTAATTTTATGCAATAATGGTGCTTAAGAAGTATGTGTATTTAAATTGTTAAATACGCTTTATTTCAAACTCTGATGAATCTACAAAAATGTATATTTTTTTGTGAGTAATAATCAAATATTAATTTTTATAAAATGAATACACATTTTTCTAAAATTAGGATTTGAGTTTTGCACACAGATTTTGTACAATTAAAACTGAATTTGTTTTGAAGGTTTGCTAAGTAAAGTTTAATTTAAAACTTTGTTGTTAGCTTTTTGAGTTTTGTCAAAGTAATGCTTGCCTAAATTTACATTTTACTAGAAATAAATATTTTATTTTATGTTAGTAATCGGCTCATGCTTTTTGCCAAAGTAAAAAGAAACTTTAATCTATTTGCTATATGAAACCAAGGTATAAATTTAAGAGTTTATATAGATGTATTGTATATATAATATAATGAAATCTTTTGATGATCATTTTTCATTAGAAACTAATTTAAAATGATCTGCTTTGTGACGGTCTGCCATTAAAACCGTTAAAAACAAAAAAAAAGGACTCAAACATATGTCTTCTAATTTACACGATAAAATAGAAACGCATTATGCTGGTCTCCTGAGGTAGGGACGGGAAGTGTCTTGGGAAATGGTTGGAAAAGAAAAAAAAAAAGAATTGAGCACGGTAGGCTGCAGGAAAGAGAAAATTAAAGAAGAGGGGAGTCGAGTTTTGGCTGTGAAGAGATGAAGTCGCATTAGTGACAGAAATAAAGTGATTTGGATGAAACTGTTGCCGCATTAATTACAAGTAACAAAAACAACCGCTACAATTATTTTGTGTGATTTTGAAGACTGCTGTTTAATAAAAGCAAGAAAAACCATGTAAATTTCACGTTTATTTAAAACGGCGGAATCTTTTATTCATGAACATCGGTGCATTCTAAGACTAGAAAAGTTGGATTAAGCCCATTTATTGTTCAAACAACATTTTTAAAGAAATTAAAGCATCTTCAAGAAGTGTGCATATCGAACGGAAAATATACCGTGAGCGGCTTGACACCTAATTTTGTTTTAGAACCCGGAAGAATTTAAACGCTAGAAATATTTTGGATTCCCTAACGGTCAAACCTTTTCGTAATCAAGAAGCTATTCCAAGGACACGACAGGTATCAAACGGAACGACGGCAGTAGGCAATCATCAGAGCTATTACTTCAGCGCAAAGCAGTTTTGTGTTTTGTATTACTGTAGAGTTTTACAGCTTTTGTATTATGTAAATGTTAAAATTACCACAGAAACGAAAGAGATCAAAGGAACTCTCCCATACGCCACAGCATATGGGAGGCTGCCGATTTCAACCGATTTTTACTGCTTCTTTCCAGGTTCTTTTTCGACGCTGAGCTCAACGCCGAGGAAGACCAGAAACAACCGCAGAATAAAAAAGTGAGTACAGCACATTTTTTTCTCTCTCTTTGTTGTGTCTGCACATTATTTAAAGTCATCCAATCAATTTATGTACATTTTGGAGAATTGGAAATATTCCAAGCAAGAGAAATTAAGAATTAGTAAAGAGTTAATTAAATGCAAATAAAGAAAACATCGTTATTTTTGAAAACCAAACCAATGTCTATCTAAAAAGTTAATTAAATGAAAATAAAGAAAACATCGTTAGTTTTGAAAACCAAACCAATGTCTAGTGTATTAAGGAAATTAATCAACCGAAAATCTAAAAGTTATGTCTCCAGAGAAAAATGATTTATTAATATGAAATAAATTAGGAAAGTAAGGCAACTTGAATTCTCCCATCGACTAACATTCAGGGAGATCGAAGCCAAGAAAACGGAGTGTTCCGATCTCATAGTTGGGTAGGGCTACAGGCTATTCCATCAAGCCTGGAGGTATCCCGGATCGAAATGTAAGTCCCCATTAGGAATCAGGTACTGTCTGCCCCGGTTTCTCGTCCTCTCCCATCTTAATACCTTTATCCCTTTCCTATCATCATGCACAAAGAAAATTCTTTTGTATTGACGCGGTCAGCCGAGAGTAGTAAAGATTGGGGAAGGCAAAAACCCCGCCCACCGACGAGCTCTAGCCGGATCGTGCATGTTACTACTCTCGACTGGAGGAAGCTAGCGAACGTTACAAAAGTGGCGCCCAACGTGGGGGCATAACTCTAAGTGTTCAGGATAAATAATATTGCTCTTGGAAATAACTTAATAAAGCTTCATTCTGAACATTTCAGTTTCCCCAAAATATTAATTTTTTCAACATTTTTCTTTTCAATTCAATTCAATTCAATTTCAATTTATTCGTAATCAATAGTACAACAAGAACTAATTCTTTTATAGTACGCGCATAGTAATATAAGCTTGACTTAACATACAACTACAAACTAGTGTACAGCTTAGAAAATCTTACAGCTAAGAACAAAAAAAAAAAGAAAAATAGAAATGAAAAATGATAGAAAATAGTTTAATAAGAAGTAAAAAAGAGAATTAAAGAGTAGAGAAGAAGTCACGTGCTGCACGCTTGAACTGTGTCCCCGACATCAACTTGATATGATTTGGCAAGGCATTGAATAATCTAGCTGCATGAATAAAAAATAATCTGGTGGAGTTTAGGTGATTAAATCGAGGGATGATCAGTGTCCTGGCCCTGCTGGAAGTTCCAAATTGCAACTTTTCAAACAAATATTCCGGCATTTTTTTAGTAACAAGTTCATGCATAAAGATGCAGATTCTCGCGTCCAAATAGCTAAGAATATCACAGCCAAGCAAATCGTATCTAAACTGACCAAGATGATCAAACCTCCGAATTCTAAAGACATAGCGCGTAACATTGTTGAAAGCAAGTACTAATTTTAGCTTTGAACACGAGTCAAGCTTACAGTAAATCAGTGCAGGATAAGTGATAATAGGTAGAATTAGCTGAAACGCTAACTGGCGTCTAGTTTCCCTTGGCACATATCCAGAGGAAATCCGAAGATTTCTGAGTATTTGGTAAATTCTTTGCACAACTCTATTAATGTGATCGGTGCACGTCAGATTACTATTTATTACGAATCCAAGATTAGTTGCAACCGTAACCATAGTGAGATTAGTAGTGCCCAGAATCACAGCAGGAATATCCCCCTGGCAAATGTTACCACACGCTATTGGAAGTACTTGGCATTTATTTGGATTCAGTTGCAATCCATTATCAATCGCCCAAAGGTGCAAAGATCTTAGGTCAAAGTTTAGTTTGCATATTAAATCCTCCTTCAAATTTTGCTCACCTGACAAATATAGCTGGACATCATCAGCATATGCATGAATATGTGCATATTTACAAATCAAAAACACATCATTTAAGAATAAGGAGAACAGGAGTGGGCCTATTACCGATCCTTGAGGTACACCACTCTGCACCACTTTGTACTGAGAGTACCTGTATCCAATCTTAACTCTTTGCTTCCTGTTAGTCAAATAAGAATACAAAAGCTTAACAGAGTTGTGGGAGAAATTGTAGAAGCATTCAAGCTTCTGACAAAGTAACTGGTGGTTAACGGTATCAAACGCTTAAGAGAAGTCCAACAGACAGAGCAACGTAATCATACCACAATCATAGCATGGTCTTATGTCATCAAGAATTTTCATTACAGCGGTGGAACAACTGTGCCCTGCTCGAAAACCAGACTGGAGTGGAGAGAGCAAATTATTTCTCACAACATGAAGGGTAATTTGTTTAGCCATCAAAGCCTCACAAACCTTGGCAAGTGGTGACAAAATGCTAATAGGCCTAAAGTCAGCAACTTCGCATGCACCTAATTTTTTAGGTAGTGGCAATACCACTGCAGCTTTCCATAAGTCCGGAAATGTAGATGTTGTGAAGCAATGATTAATAATGTAAGTAATCGGACTAAGAACATATGGGAGAATAATTTTAAGAAATTTCAAATTGATACCATCATCACCAATGGCATTAGATTTTATTTTTAATAAGCTTCTACCAACCTCACTTTCAGAAACCGAAGAAAAATTGAAGTACTGACAATTAGAGATAGGTGGTCGCTGAACAAGCGACGTATTATTGACCACTGGTGAAGCGTGCGATAAAAAGAAATCATTCACTAAATTAGGGTCTAGATTGCAACTCGTCGGCCGCTTATTCCCGATACCAATTTCCCTTAAATTACTCCAAAGCTCCTTAGACTTCAAAGACACATTCAATTTTGATGAATAGTACCTAATTTTGGCCTGTTTTGTGACAAGGACAGAAGCATTCCTTGCACACCTGTAATTTTCCCAATTTCCTGCTGTTGGCATATTCTTCCAAATGCTACGCAGTCTATTTCTTCTGCGAATGAACCTTAGAACCCTCTCTGTGAACCACGGACAATTAAGATTTTGTATATAGATAGTTTTCTTAGGAACATTATTAGCACAAATCCAATTTATTTTACCTGTAAAAATCTCCAACTTGCTATTTAAAGATGACTGACGCCACATATCCTCCCAAGAGAGTGAACCCAGATCCCGTGACAACTTACAATGATCAATCATTTTAAAATCAAGATATGAAAAACTTCTGGACACTTGGGTGTCAATTAAAGAAATGCCAACGGTACTGAAAATCAAATCATGATCAGAGATGAAAGAGAATTGGTCAAACAGACGAATCAGAGATTCATCTGATACTATAAAATAGTCAAGAAGACTGGGACACTGATCAGGCATAAACCTCGTAGGAAATGTTTTATTCACAACATGGAGACCAACAGTAGAAACTTTCTCAATCAAAGAATTGGAAAACCTATCTCTGCACAAGAGATTTATATTAAAATCCCCGCACAATAAGTAGTAAACGAAATCAATTGATAGATCTTGTATTAACGAAAAGAACCTCTCCAAACTGTTCGTCCTATACGGGTTATAGACACATGAGACAAGAATTTTGGTCATATTGTCAGACAAACATATGTTTAAATATTCTATCCCTTCACCACATGATTTACCAACAACGCTCGCATTTAAATGGTCACGGCAGTAAATAGCAACTCCGCCTCCCGACTTTCCCACCCTATCGTTACGAAAAACTTTATAGTTATCAATCCGATACACCATGTCTGAAACATCCAAGCAGAACCAAGTTTCAGAGACGCAGATTACATCCACAGATGAATCAGCAAACACATATCTAACATAATCCAACTTGGAGGAGTTAAGACTTCGTGCATTGAAATGTACAATTTTAAGGCCAGTTTGCCTACGACACAATATATCCACCAGATATTTCTTACAATCAGAACTCATAACAACTGTATAACTGCATCAATGACACAATTCGTGCGCTGTAACAGCAATAGATAGAAATAACACGAGTAGTAATAGAAGAAACTAAGAATACAAGAAAAAGAGTTAATGAACAAAAGAAATTCGCAAAAACTAAAATGATAACAAATGAATTAACCACATTATACGCTTAAATAAATAATAAACTCCCGGGAATCATCAAAAAATATGTATGAGCAAGAGTAATATATTGTAAATTATAGGAAAACGCATTGGTTATAATAATAAAAATATTAAATGGCAAATAAAAAAACAAGAGTAAATCAAGAACTGGATACTCCAACTGCAATCTATAGTGCTCCGAGATCCTCG
Organism: Thecophora atra; assembly: GCA_937620795.1. Classification (NCBI taxonomy): domain Eukaryota; kingdom Metazoa; phylum Arthropoda; class Insecta; order Diptera; family Conopidae; genus Thecophora; species Thecophora atra. The sequence continues at coordinate 23,379,079 of OW569399.1, read as the reverse complement.
CCTCTCTTAATCTCCTGGAATTCACTATTTTCACTTGTCTTAACAAACAAATGGCCTTTCCGGACAGTAACAGCAATTAGTTTACGTTCCCGTTTGAGACGTATAGCAGATTGAAAAAGAACACGAGTTTCTTTCGTTAAACTCTCATTAACATAACAGGCACCAACTGCTTCCATGCCAAGATCACCCAAACAAAGATCTCTTCCACTGCTCTTTCGATAGACATTCGCCTGACGTAGAAAAATGTTTCTCTCATACGAGCTCATGAACTTTAAGATGATTACTGAAGGCCGAGCTGTAGTGCCGCTATTCTTATTTCGTTTCGCACGAAAGATGCTCTTAAGCACTGGCGCCTTACAACCAACAGACTCACACAGCTTCTGAAACATAAGAGTTAAGCTCTCCGTCTTACTCTCTGGCACCCCGAAGAGCACTGCATCAGCTGCCACTATATTTTGCTCAAGTAAACAGAGACGGCTATTTGCTTTGTCGACTTCACTTTTAAGAGAAACACTGTCATGTGCAGCTAACGTTTTTTCACATTCTGCAATTTTCACAGCCACACTGCTCAATTCCTTACTAACTGCATTAATTTTGGAAGTGCACCTTCCCTCAGATTTCCGCAATTCCTCACTAAATTCCTTTCGAAGAGATCCAATTTCTTTGGAAATATTTTTAATAAGCAACTCACTCAGCTTACTAAGACGATCGTCAAGCAGCTCAAGAGTTACTGATGTACTCATTTTGGAAGACTCTCCAGTACCAGCAAGTAACAAACTATCCACAGGTGCACACGTTCTCTTAATTTTTCCAGACTTGCTTCTCAATTCCATCCATGCAAAAAGAAAACACAACTGCAGTCACACTCAGTTATGCTCCAACAATAAAGAAATTAATATAATTTCGTTCAATTTAGCTCTCGCTCTTAAAAGTTTCGCTCAATTCAGCTCCCACACAGGCAGAAAAACTCTCTACAAAGTGGCCGAGTATAACGGAATACCAAATTAGTAAGCTCAGTTATAAATTTTTAGCTTATTTAATTTATAGATCTAAATGTAAAATTGATGAATGGTGTTTTGCACAACTGAGTCACTTTAAAATGAATAATTTTGAAACATTTAGCTTCCAAATAAAGCAAATTGCGTCACAATCTCACTATAAAAGTTATTCCCGAGGAGCCACACAAAAGCACGTCTACTCACTAACTATCATCGTTCCAACGCTTTTCATGGGATTTGTGTTCATGGTATAAGTTTATGGATTTAGGCTTGGTAGCTGTTACACCACAAATTGCCTACCAAAGCCAGAATACCTGTACACAACGGCGGCAGACTTATTCATTTAGTTGGCACGGAGACATTCGCGACAAAGGTTCTGTTTGGAAGACTTTGCTGAAGAGATATTCTTGGACAATGGAGATATTGGGACAATTAGTCATATCCTTTCATCCGGAATATGTCCTTAAGTTTACCTCAATGAGACGCGAATCCCAAATGTTTCCATGTGGAAAGTTTTAACTACATTGTACAGCTTGTAGCGCAAATTCATATTCGATTCGGGGTGTCTTTTAAAAAAGCGATTGGAAGTTTTCAAGTTGCCTAAATTTCATTAACAAGAAGAATTGATAAAAATATCACAAACTTGATAATTTCGTTGAAGTGAATAAATTTTTTTTAATTTAATTATTCTATTGAAATTAAATTTAATAATTTCTATATATAGATCTTAGGTCCCTTAGTAATCATTTTTTTAGTTGGCGGTTAACACAAGTTAAACTTCGCTTGGTCGACAGTTGAAATTTGTGGAAAATCAGTGAATATTCAGTTCTGTTTTCTTTGGGTTACTTAGCTTTTTGTTTGTAAAGATAATGAAATGGTCTCTATTTTATTTAATTTTAATTTTATGCAATAATGGTGCTTAAGAAGTATGTGTATTTAAATTGTTAAATACGCTTTATTTCAAACTCTGATGAATCTACAAAAATGTATATTTTTTTGTGAGTAATAATCAAATATTAATTTTTATAAAATGAATACACATTTTTCTAAAATTAGGATTTGAGTTTTGCACACAGATTTTGTACAATTAAAACTGAATTTGTTTTGAAGGTTTGCTAAGTAAAGTTTAATTTAAAACTTTGTTGTTAGCTTTTTGAGTTTTGTCAAAGTAATTTATTTATTTATTTTATTTATTTTTGAAGCAAATGCACAATAAGAGCAAAGCTCTTTTAACGTACAATAAGTATGCTTATATCAGACTCAACATTACATAATTAAAATAAAAATACAAATAAATTAAGATCAACTATACTATATATTAAATAAAGATATCAGAACAGATAAGAGCACAGAATGAAGGTGAAAAAGAAGAAGAAAGGCGTAGAGGTAAGCTGGTTAGTTAGGCAGAGGCGTAGTATTTTAGAATAGCATCCCTAAAATGTGTCATCCGCGAGATTCCTTTTAACGATTGCGGCAAGGAGTTCCACAATCTGATGGCATTCACAAAGAAGAATCTTGAAGAGTTCAGCGTGCTAAACCTAGGAATTATTAGCAGGCTCATTCGGCTGAACCGACCAAACCTCAATTTTTCGAACAAGTATGGTGGTACTTTTGTATGCAACAGCTTATGTAGAAAGATACAGTTTCTTGCGTTGAGATAACTTATTATATCACATCCGAGAATGCTTTTTCTAAATTGAGAAATATGATCAAACCTACGCAGACCGTAAACATACCTTGTAGCACAATGCTTGCCTAAATTTACATTTTACTAGAAATAAATATTTTATTTTATGTTAGTAATCGGCTCATGCTTTTTGCCAAAGTAAAAAGAAATTTTAATCTATTTGCTATATGAAACCAAGGTATAAATTTAAGAGTTTATATAGATGTATTGTATATATAATATAATGAAATCTTTTGATGATCATTTTTCATTAGAAACTAATTTAAAATGATCTGCTTTGTGACGGTCTGCCATTAAAACCGTTAAAAACAAAAAAAAAGGACTCAAACATATGTCTTCTAATTTACACGATAAAATAGAAACGCATTATGCTGGTCTCCTGAGGTAGGGAATTGAGCTTTTGACGGGAAGTGTCTTGGGAAATGGTTGGAAAAGAAAAAAAAAAAAGAATTGAGCACGGTAGGCTGCAGGAAAGAGAAAATTAAAGAAGAGGGGAGTCGAGTTTTGGCTGTGAAGAGATGAAGTCGCATTAGTGACAGAAATAAAGTGATTTGGATGAAACTGTTGCCGCATTAATTACAAGTAACAAAAACAACCGCTACAATTATTTTGTGTGATTTTGAAGACTGCTGTTTAATAAAAGCAAGAAAAACCGTGTAAATTTCACGTTTATTTAAAACGGCGGAATCTTTTATTCATGAACATTGGTGCATTCTAAGACTAGAAAAGTTGGATTAAGCCCATTTGTTGTTCAAACAACATTTTTAAAGAAATTAAAGCATCTTCAAGAAGTGTGCATATCGAACGGAAAATATACCGTGAGCGGCTTGACACCTAATTTTGTATCAGAACGGTCAAACCTTTTCGTAATCAAGAAGCTATTCCAAGGACACGACAGGTATCAAACGGAACGACGGCAGTAGGCAATCATCAGAGCTATTACTTCAGCGCAAAGCAGTTTTGTATTTTGTATTACTGTAGAGTTTTACGGCTTTTGTATTATGTAAATGTTAAAATTACCACAGAAACGAAAGAGATCAAAGGAACTCTCCCATACGCCACAGCATATGGGAGGCTGCCGATTTCAACCGGTTTTTACTGCTTCTTTCCAGGTTCTTTTTCGACGCTGAGCTCAACGCCGAGGATGACCAGAAACAACCGCAGAATAAAAAAGTGAGTACAGCACATTTTTTTCTCTCTGGTTGTTGTGTCTGCACATTATTTAAAGTCATCCAATCAATTTATGTACATTTTGGAGAATTGGAAATATTCCAAGCAAGAGAAATTAAAAATTAATAAAGAGTTAATTAAATGCAAATAAAGAAAACATCGTTATTTTTTAAAACCAAACCAATGTCTATCTAAAGAGTTAATTAAATGCAAATAAAGAAAACGTCGTTATTTTTGAAAACCAAACCAATGTCTAGTGTATTAAGGAAATTAATCAACCGAAAATCTAAAAGTTATGTCTCCAGGGAAAAATGATTTATTAATATGAAATAAATTAGGAAAGTAAGGCAACTTGAATTCTCCCATCGACTAACATTCAGGGAGATCGAAGCCAAGAAAACGGAGTGTTCCGATCTCATGGTTGGGTAGGGCTACAGGCTATTCCATCAACCCTGGAGGTATCCCGGATCGAAATGTAAGTCCCCATTAGGAATCAGGTACTGTCTGTCCCGGTTTCTCGTCCTCTCCCATCTTAATACCTTTATCCATTTATCCTTCCCATTCCCTTTCCTATCATCATGCACAAAGAAAATTCTTTTGTATTGACGCGGTCAGCCGAGAGTAGCAAAGATTGGGGAAGGCAAAGCCCCGCCCACCGACGAGCTCTAGCCGGATCGTGCATGTTACTACTCTCGACTGGAGGAAGCTTGCGAACGTTACAAAAGTGGCGCCCAACGAGGGGGCATAACTCGAAGTGTCCATGATAAATAATATTGCTCTTGGAAATAACTTAATAAAGCTTCATTCTGAACATTTCAGTTTCCCCAAAATATTAATTTTTTCAACATTTTTCTTTTCATGGGATTTGTGTTCATGGTATAAGTTTATGGATTTAGGCTTGGTAGCTGTTACACCACAAATTGCCTACCTAAGCCAGAATACCTGTACACAACGGCGGCAGACTTATTCATTTAGTTGGCACGGAGACATTCGCGACAAAGGTTCTGTTTGGAAGACTTTGCTGAAGAGATATTCTTGGACAATGGAGATATTGGGACAATTAGTCATATCCTTTCATCCGGAATATGTCCTTAAGTTTACCTCAATGAGACGCGAATCCCAAATGTTTCCATGTGGAAAGTTTTAACTACATTGTACAGCTTGTAGCGCAAATTCATATTCGATTCGGGGTGTCTTTTAAAAAAGCGATTGGAAGTTTTCAAGTTGCCTAAATTTCATTAACAAGAAGAATTGATAAAAATATCACAAACTTGATAATTTCGTTGAAGTGAATAAATTTTTTTTAATTTAATTATTCTATTGAAATTAAATTTAATAATTTCTATATATAGATCTTAGGTCCCTTAGTAATCATTTTGTTAGTTGGCGGTTAACACAAGTTAAACTTCGCTTGGTCGACAGTTGAAATTTGTGGAAAATCAGTGAATATTCAGTTCTGTTTTCTTTGGGTTACTTAGCTTTTTGTTTGTAAAGATAATGAAATGGTCTCTATTTTATTTAATTTTAATTTTATGCAATAATGGTGCTTAAGAAGTATGTGTATTTAAATTGTTAAATACGCTTTATTTCAAACTCTGATGAATCTACAAAAATGTATATTTTTTTGTGAGTAATAATCAAATATTAATTTTTATAAAATGAATACACATTTTTCTAAAATTAGGATTTGAGTTTTGCACACAGATTTTGTACAATTAAAACTGAATTTGTTTTGAAGGTTTGATAAGTAAAGTTTAATTTAAAACTTTGTTGTTAGCTTTTTGAGTTTTGTCAAAGTAATGCTTGCCTAAATTTACATTTTACTAGAAATAAATATTTTATTTTATGTTAGTAATCGGCTCATGCTTTTTGCCAAAGTAAAAAGAAACTTTAATCTATTTGCTATATGAAACCAAGGTATAAATTTAAGAGTTTATATAGATGTATTGTATATATAATATAATGAAATCTTTTGATGATCATTTTTCATTAGAAACTAATTTAAAATGATCTGCTTTGTGACGGTCTGCCATTAAAACCGTTAAAAACAAAAAAAAAAGGACTCAAACATATGTCTTCTAATTTACACGATAAAATAGAAACGCATTATGCTGGTCTCCTGAGGTAGGGAATTGAGCTTTTGACGGGAAGTGTCTTGGGAAATGGTTGGAAAAGAAAAAAAAAAAAAGAATTGAGCACGGTAGGCTGCAGGAAAGAGAAAATTAAAGAAGAGGGGAGTCGAGTTTTGGCTGTGAAGAGATGAAGTCGCATTAGTGACAGAAATAAAGTGATTTGGATGAAACTGTTGCCGCATTAATTACAAGTAACAAAAACAACCGCTACAATTATTTTGTGTGATTTTGAAGACTGCTGTTTAATAAAAGCAAGAAAAACCATGTAAATTTCACGTTTATTTAAAACGGCGGAATCTTTTATTCATGAACATCGGTGCATTCTAAGACTAGAAAAGTTGGATTAAGCCCATTTATTGTTCAAACAACATTTTTAAAGAAATTAAAGCATCTTCAAGAAGTGTGCATATCGAACGGAAAATATACCGTGAGCGGCTTGACACCTAATTTTGTTTTAGAACCCGGAAGAATTTAAACGCTAGAAATATTTTGGATTCCCTAACGGTCAAACCTTTTCGTAATCAAGAAGCTATTCCAAGGACACGACAGGTATCAAACGGAACGACGGCAGTAGGCAATCATCAGAGCTATTACTTCAGCGCAAAGCAGTTTTGTGTTTTGTATTACTGTAGAGTTTTACAGCTTTTGTATTATGTAAATGTTAAAATTACCACAGAAACGAAAGAGATCAAAGGAACTCTCCCATACGCCACAGCATATGGGAGGCTGCCGATTTCAACCGATTTTTACTGCTTCTTTCCAGGTTCTTTTTCGACGCTGAGCTCAACGCCGAGGAAGACCAGAAACAACCGCAGAATAAAAAAGTGAGTACAGCACATTTTTTTCTCTCTCTTTGTTGTGTCTGCACATTATTTAAAGTCATCCAATCAATTTATGTACATTTTGGAGAATTGGAAATATTCCAAGCAAGAGAAATTAAGAATTAGTAAAGAGGTAATTAAATGCAAATAAAGAAAACATCGTTATTTTTGAAAACCAAACCAATGTCTATCTAAAGAGTTAATTAAATGAAAATAAAGAAAACATCGTTAGTTTTGAAAACCAAACCAATGTCTAGTGTATTAAGGAAATTAATCAACCGAAAATCTAAAAGTTATGTCTCCAGAGAAAAATGATTTATTAATATGAAATAAATTAGGAAAGTAAGGCAACTTGAATTCTCTCATCGACTAACATTCAGGGAGATCGAAGCCAAGAAAACGGAGTGTTCCGATCTCATAGTTGGGTAGGGCTACAGGCTATTCCATCAAGCCTGGAGGTATCCCGGATCGAAATGTAAGTCCCCATTAGGAATCAGGTACTGTCTGCCCCGGTTTCTCGTCCTCTCCCATCTTAATACCTTTATCCCTTTCCTATCATCATGCACAAAGAAAATTCTTTTGTATTGACGCGGTCAGCCGAGAGTAGCAAAGATTGGGGAAGGCAAAAGCCCCGCCCACCGACGAGCTCTAGCCGGATCGTGCATGTTACTACTCTCGACTGGAGGAAGCTAGCGAACGTTACAAAAGTGGCGCCCAACGTGGGGGCATAACTCTAAGTGTTCAGGATAAATAATATTGCTCTTGGAAATAACTTAATAAAGCTTCATTCTGAACATTTCAGTTTCCCCAAAATATTAATTTTTTCAACATTTTTCTTTTCATGGGATTTGTGTTCATGGTATAAGTTTATGGATTTAGGCTTGGTAGCTGTTACACCACAAATTGCCTACCTAAGCCAGAATACCTGTACACAACGGCGGCAGACTTATTCATTTAGTTGGCACGGAGACATTCGCGACAAAGGTTCTGTTTGGAAGACTTTGCTGAAGAGATATTCTTGGACAATGGAGATATTGGGACAATTAGTCATATCCTTTCATCCGGAATATGTCCTTAAGTTTACCTCAATGAGACGCGAATCCCAAATGTTTCCATGTGGAAAGTTTTAACTACATTGTACAGCTTGTAGCGCAAATTCATATTCGATTCGGGGTGTCTTTTAAAAAAGCGATTGGAAGTTTTCAAGTTGCCTAAATTTCATTAACAAGAAGAATTGATAAAAATATCACAAACTTGATAATTTCGTTGAAGTGAATAAATTTTTTTTAATTTAATTATTCTATTGAAATTAAATTTAATAATTTCTATATATAGATCTTAGGTCCCTTAGTAATCATTTTGTTAGTTGGCGGTTAACACAAGTTAAACTTCGCTTGGTCGACAGTTGAAATTTGTGGAAAATCAGTGAATATTCAGTTCTGTTTTCTTTGGGTTACTTAGCTTTTTGTTTGTAAAGATAATGAAATGGTCTCTATTTTATTTAATTTTAATTTTATGCAATAATGGTGCTTAAGAAGTATGTGTATTTAAATTGTTAAATACGCTTTATTTCAAACTCTGATGAATCTACAAAAATGTATATTTTTTTGTGAGTAATAATCAAATATTAATTTTTATAAAATGAATACACATTTTTCTAAAATTAGGATTTGAGTTTTGCACACAGATTTTGTACAATTAAAACTGAATTTGTTTTAAAGGTTTGCTAAGTAAAGTTTAATTTAAAACTTTCTTGTTAGCTTTTTGAGTTTTGTCAAAGTAATGCTTGCCTAAATTTACATTTTACTAGAAATAAATATTTTATTTTATGTTAGTAATCGGCTCATGCTTTTTGCCAAAGTAAAAAGAAACTTTAATCTATTTGCTATATGAAACCAAGGTATAAATTTAAGAGTTTATATAGATGTATTGTATATATAATATAATGAAATCTTTTGATGATCATTTTTCATTAGAAACTAATTTAAAATGATCTGCTTTGTGACGGTCTGCCATTAAAACCGTTAAAAACAAAAAAAAAGGACTCAAACATATGTCTTCTAATTTACACGATAAAATAGAAACGCATTATGCTGGTCTCCTGAGGTAGGGAATTGAGCTTTTGACGGGAAGTGTCTTGGGAAATGATTGGAAAAGAAAAAAAAAAAAGAATTGAGCACGGTAGGCTGCAGGAAAGAGAAAATTAAAGAAGAGGGGAGTCGAGTTTTGGCTGTGAAGAGATGAAGTCGCATTAGTGACAGAAATAAAGTGATTTGGATGAAACTGTTGCCGCATTAATTACAAGTAACAAAAACAACCGCTACAATTATTTTGTGTGATTTTGAAGACTGCTGTTTAATAAAAGCAAGAAAAACCGTGTAAATTTCACGTTTATTTAAAACGGCGGAATCTTTTATTCATGAACATCGGTGCATTTTAAGACTAGAAAAGTTGGATTAAGCCCATTTATTGTTCAAACAACATTTTTAAAGAAATTAAAGCATCTTCAAGAAGTGTGCATATCGAACGGAAAATATACCGTGAGCGGCTTGACACCTAATTTTGTTTTAGAACCCGGAAGAATTTAAACGCTAGAAATATTTTGGATTCCCTAACGGTCAAACCGTTTCGTAATCAAGAAGCTATTCCAAGGACACGACAGGTATCAAACGGAACGACGGCAGTAGGCAATCATCAGAGCTATTACTTCAGCGCAAAGCAGTTTTGTGTTTTGTATTACTGTAGAGTTTTACAGCTTTTGTATTATGTAAATGTTAAAATTACCACAGAAACGAAAGAGATCAAAGGAACTCTCCCATACGCCACAGCATATGGGAGGCTGCCGATGTCAACCGATTTTTACTGCTTCTTTCCAGGTTCTTTTTCGACGCTAAGCTCAACGCCGAGGAAGACCAGAAACAACCGCAGAATAAAAAAGTGAGTACAGCACATTTTTTTCTCTCTCTTTGTTGTGTCTGCACATTATTTAAAGTCATCCAATCAATTTATGTACATTTTGGAGAATTGGAAATATTCCAAGCAAGAGAAATTAAGAATTAGTAAAGAGTTAATTAAATGCAAATAAAGAAAACATCGTTATTTTTGAAAACCAAACCAATGTCTATCTAAAGAGTTAATTAAATGAAAATAAAGAAAACATCGTTAGTTTTGAAAACCAAACCAATGTCTAGTGTATTAAGGAAATTAATCAACCGAAAATCTAAAAGTTATGTCTCCAGAGAAAAATGATTTATTAATATGAAATAAATTAGGAAAGTAAGGCAACTTGAATTCTCCCATCGACTAACATTCAGGGAGATCGAAGCCAAGAAAACGGAGTGTTCCGATCTCATAGTTGGGTAGGGCTACAGGCTATTCCATCAAGCTTGGAGGTATCCCGGATCGAAATGTAAGTCCCCATTAGGAATCAGGTACTGTCTGCCCCGGTTTCTCGTCCTCTCCCATCTTAATAACTTTATCCCTTTCCTATCATCATGCACAAAGAAAATTCTTTTGTATTGACGCGGTCAGCCGAGAGTAGCAAAGATTGGGGAAGGCAAAAACCCCGCCCACCGACGAGCTCTAGCCGGATCGTGCATGTTACTACTCTCGACTGGAGGAAGCTAGCGAACGTTACAAAAGTGGCGCCCAACGTGAAGGCATAACTCGAAGTGTCCAGGATAAATAATATTGCTCTTGGAAATAACTTAATAAAGCTTCATTCTGAACATTTCAGTTTCCCCAAAAAAAATTAATTTTTTCAACATTTTTCTTTTCATGGGATTTGTGTTCATGGTATAAGTTTATGGATTTAGGCTTGGTAGCTGTTACACCACAAATTGCCTACCTAAGCCAGAATACCTGTACACAACGGCGGCAGACTTATTCATTTAGTTGGCACGGAGACATTCGCGACAAAGGTTCTGTTTGGAAGACTTTGCTGAAGAGATATTCTTGGACAATGGAGATATTGGGACAATTAGTCATATCCTTTCATCGGGAATATGTCCTTAAGTTTACCTCAATGAGACGCGAATCCCAAATGTTTCCATGTGGAAAGTTTTAACTACATTGTACAGCTTGTAGCGCAAATTCATATTCGATTCGGGGTGTCTTTTAAAAAAGCGATTGGAAGTTTTCAAGTTGCCTAAATTTCATTAACAAGAAGAATTGATAAAAATATCACAAACTTGATAATTTCGTTGAAGTGAATAAACTTTTTTTAATTTAATTATTCTATTGAAATTAAATTTAATAATTTCTATATATAGATCTTAGGTCCCTTAGTAATCATTTTGTTAGTTGGCGGTTAACACAAGTTAAACTTCGCTTGGTCGACAGTTGAAATTTGTGGAAAATCAGTGAATATTCAGTTCTGTTTTCTTTGGGTTACTTAGCTTTTTGTTTGTAAAGATAATGAAATGGTCTCTATTTTATTTAATTTTAATTTTATGCAATAATGGTGCTTAAGAAGTATGTGTATTTAAATTGTTAAATACGCTTTATTTCAAACTCTGATGAATCTACAAAAATGTATATTTTTTTGTGAGTAATAATCAAATATTAATTTTTATAAAATGAATACACATTTTTCTAAAATTAGGATTTGAGTTTTGCACACAGATTTTGTACAATTAAAACTGAATTTGTTTTGAAGGTTTGCTAAGTAAAGTTTAATTTAAAACTTTGTTGTTAGCTTTTTGAGTTTTGTCAAAGTAATGCTTGCCTAAATTTACATTTTACTAGAAATAAATATTTTATTTTATGTTAGTAATCGGCTCATGCTTTTTGCCAAAGTAAAAAGAAACTTTAATCTATTTGCTATATGAAACCAAGGTATAAATTTAAGAGTTTATATAGATGTATTGTATATATAATATAATGAAATCTTTTGATGATCATTTTTCATTAGAAACTAATTTAAAATGATCTGCTTTGTGACGGTCTGCCATTAAAACCGTTAAAAACAAAAAAAAAGGACTCAAACATATGTCTTCTAATTTACACGATAAAATAGAAACGCATTATGCTGGTCTCCTGAGGTAGGGAATTGAGCTTTTGACGGGAAGTGTCTTGGGAAATGGTTGGAAAAGAAAAAAAAAAAAGAATTGAGCACGGTAGGCTGCAGGAAAGAGAAAATTAAAGAAGAGGCGAGTCGAGTTTTGGCTGTGAAGAGATGAAGTCGCATTAGTGACAGAAATAAAGTGATTTGGATGAAACTGTTGCCGCATTAATTACAAGTAACAAAAACAACCGCTACAATTATTTTGTGTGATTTTGAAGACTGCTGTTTAATAAAAGCAAGAAAAACCGTGTAAATTTCACGTTTATTTAAAACGGCGGAATCTTTTATTCATGAACATCGGTGCATTTTAAGACTAGAAAAGTTGGATTAAGCCCATTTATTGTTCAAACAACATTTTTAAAGAAATTAAAGCATCTTCAAGAAGTGTGCATATCGAACGGAAAATATACCGTGAGCGGCTTGACACCTAATTTTGTTTTAGAACCCGGAAGAATTTAAACGCTAGAAATATTTTGGATTCCCTAACGGTCAAACCGTTTCGTAATCAAGAAGCTATTCCAAGGACACGACAGGTATCAAACGGAACGACGGCAGTAGGCAATCATCAGAGCTATTACTTCAGCGCAAAGCAGTTTTGTGTTTTGTATTACTGTAGAGTTTTACAGCTTTTGTATTATGTAAATGTTAAAATTACCACAGAAACGAAAGAGATCAAAGGAACTCTCCCATACGCCACAGCATATGGGAGGCTGCCGATGTCAACCGATTTTTACTGCTTCTTTCCAGGTTCTTTTTCGACGCTAAGCTCAACGCCGAGGAAGACCAGAAACAACCGCAGAATAAAAAAGTGAGTACAGCACATTTTTTTCTCTCTCTTTGTTGTGTCTGCACATTATTTAAAGTCATCCAATCAATTTATGTACATTTTGGAGAATTGGAAATATTCCAAGCAAGAGAAATTAAGAATTAGTAAAGAGTTAATTAAATGCAAATAAAGAAAACATCGTTATTTTTGAAAACCAAACCAATGTCTATCTAAAGAGTTAATTAAATGAAAATAAAGAAAACATCGTTAGTTTTGAAAACCAAACCAATGTCTAGTGTATTAAGGAAATTAATCAACCGAAAATCTAAAAGTTATGTCTCCAGAGAAAAATGATTTATTAATATGAAATAAATTAGGAAAGTAAGGCAACTTGAATTCTCCCATCGACTAACATTCAGGGAGATCGAAGCCAAGAAAACGGAGTGTTCCGATCTCATAGTTGGGTAGGGCTACAGGCTATTCCATCAAGCTTGGAGGTATCCCGGATCGAAATGTAAGTCCCCATTAGGAATCAGGTACTGTCTGCCCCGGTTTCTCGTCCTCTCCCATCTTAATAACTTTATCCCTTTCCTATCATCATGCACAAAGAAAATTCTTTTGTATTGACGCGGTCAGCCGAGAGTAGCAAAGATTGGGGAAGGCAAAAACCCCGCCCACCGACGAGCTCTAGCCGGATCGTGCATGTTACTACTCTCGACTGGAGGAAGCTAGCGAACGTTACAAAAGTGGCGCCCAACGTGAAGGCATAACTCGAAGTGTCCAGGATAAATAATATTGCTCTTGGAAATAACTTAATAAAGCTTCATTCTGAACATTTCAGTTTCCCCAAAAAAAATTAATTTTTTCAACATTTTTCTTTTCATGGGATTTGTGTTCATGGTATAAGTTTATGGATTTAGGCTTGGTAGCTGTTACACCACAAATTGCCTACCTAAGCCAGAATACCTGTACACAACGGCGGCAGACTTATTCATTTAGTTGGCACGGAGACATTCGCGACAAAGGTTCTGTTTGGAAGACTTTGCTGAAGAGATATTCTTGGACAATGGAGATATTGGGACAATTAGTCATATCCTTTCATCGGGAATATGTCCTTAAGTTTACCTCAATGAGACGCGAATCCCAAATGTTTCCATGTGGAAAGTTTTAACTACATTGTACAGCTTGTAGCGCAAATTCATATTCGATTCGGGGTGTCTTTTAAAAAAGCGATTGGAAGTTTTCAAGTTGCCTAAATTTCATTAACAAGAAGAATTGATAAAAATATCACAAACTTGATAATTTCGTTGAAGTGAATAAACTTTTTTTAATTTAATTATTCTATTGAAATTAAATTTAATAATTTCTATATATAGATCTTAGGTCCCTTAGTAATCATTTTGTTAGTTGGCGGTTAACACAAGTTAAACTTCGCTTGGTCGACAGTTGAAATTTGTGGAAAATCAGTGAATATTCAGTTCTGTTTTCTTTGGGTTACTTAGCTTTTTGTTTGTAAAGATAATGAAATGGTCTCTATTTTATTTAATTTTAATTTTATGCAATAATGGTGCTTAAGAAGTATGTGTATTTAAATTGTTAAATACGCTTTATTTCAAACTCTGATGAATCTACAAAAATGTATATTTTTTTGTGAGTAATAATCAAATATTAATTTTTATAAAATGAATACACATTTTTCTAAAATTAGGATTTGAGTTTTGCACACAGATTTTGTACAATTAAAACTGAATTTGTTTTGAAGGTTTGCTAAGTAAAGTTTAATTTAAAACTTTGTTGTTAGCTTTTTGAGTTTTGTCAAAGTAATGCTTGCCTAAATTTACATTTTACTAGAAATAAATATTTTATTTTATGTTAGTAATCGGCTCATGCTTTTTGCCAAAGTAAAAAGAAACTTTAATCTATTTGCTATATGAAACCAAGGTATAAATTTAAGAGTTTATATAGATGTATTGTATATATAATATAATGAAATCTTTTGATGATCATTTTTCATTAGAAACTAATTTAAAATGATCTGCTTTGTGACGGTCTGCCATTAAAACCGTTAAAAACAAAAAAAAAGGACTCAAACATATGTCTTCTAATTTACACGATAAAATAGAAACGCATTATGCTGGTCTCCTGAGGTAGGGAATTGAGCTTTTGACGGGAAGTGTCTTGGGAAATGGTTGGAAAAGAAAAAAAAAAAAGAATTGAGCACGGTAGGCTGCAGGAAAGAGAAAATTAAAGAAGAGGGGAGTCGAGTTTTGGCTGTGAAGAGATGAAGTCGCATTAGTGACAGAAATAAAGTGATTTGGATGAAACTGTTGCCGCATTAATTACAAGTAACAAAAACAACCGCTACAATTATTTTGTGTGATTTTGAAGACTGCTGTTTAATAAAAGCAAGAAAAACCGTGTAAATTTCACGTTTATTTAAAACGGCGGAATCTTTTATTCATGAACATCGGTGCATTTTAAGACTAGAAAAGTTGGATTAAGCCCATTTATTGTTCAAACAACATTTTTAAAGAAATTAAAGCATCTTCAAGAAGTGTGCATATCGAACGGAAAATATACCGTGAGCGGCTTGACACCTAATTTTGTTTTAGAACCCGGAAGAATTTAAACGCTAGAAATATTTTGGATTCCCTAACGGTCAAACCTTTTCGTAATCAAGAAGCTATTCCAAGGACACGACAGGTATCAAACGGAACGACGGCAGTAGGCAATCATCAGAGCTATTACTTCAGCGCAAAGCAGTTTTGTGTTTTGTATTACTGTAGAGTTTTACAGCTTTTGTATTATGTAAATGTTAAAATTACCACAGAAACGAAAGAGATCAAAGGAACTCTCCCATACGCCACAGCATATGGGAGGCTGCCGATTTCAACCGATTTTTACTGCTTCTTTCCAGGTTCTTTTTCGACGCTGAGCTCAACGCCGAGGAAGACCAGAAACAACCGCAGAATAAAAAAGTGAGTACAGCACATTTTTTTCTCTCTCTTTGTTGTGTCTGCACATTATTTAAAGTCATCCAATCAATTTATGTACATTTTGGAGAATTGGAAATATTCCAAGCAAGAGAAATTAAGAATTAGTAAAGAGGTAATTAAATGCAAATAAAGAAAACATCGTTATTTTTGAAAACCAAACCAATGTCTATCTAAAGAGTTAATTAAATGAAAATAAAGAAAACATCGTTAGTTTTGAAAACCAAACCAATGTCTAGTGTATTAAGGAAATTAATCAACCGAAAATCTAAAAGTTATGTCTCCAGAGAAAAATGATTTATTAATATGAAATAAATTAGGAAAGTAAGGCAACTTGAATTCTCTCATCGACTAACATTCAGGGAGATCGAAGCCAAGAAAACGGAGTGTTCCGATCTCATAGTTGGGTAGGGCTACAGGCTATTCCATCAAGCCTGGAGGTATCCCGGATCGAAATGTAAGTCCCCATTAGGAATCAGGTACTGTCTGCCCCGGTTTCTCGTCCTCTCCCATCTTAATACCTTTATCCCTTTCCTATCATCATGCACAAAGAAAATTCTTTTGTATTGACGCGGTCAGCCGAGAGTAGCAAAGATTGGGGAAGGCAAAAGCCCCGCCCACCGACGAGCTCTAGCCGGATCGTGCATGTTACTACTCTCGACTGGAGGAAGCTAGCGAACGTTACAAAAGTGGCGCCCAACGTGGGGGCATAACTCTAAGTGTTCAGGATAAATAATATTGCTCTTGGAAATAACTTAATAAAGCTTCATTCTGAACATTTCAGTTTCCCCAAAATATTAATTTTTTCAACATTTTTCTTTTCATGGGATTTGTGTTCATGGTATAAGTTTATGGATTTAGGCTTGGTAGCTGTTACACCACAAATTGCCTACCTAAGCCAGAATACCTGTACACAACGGCGGCAGACTTATTCATTTAGTTGGCACGGAGACATTCGCGACAAAGGTTCTGTTTGGAAGACTTTGCTGAAGAGATATTCTTGGACAATGGAGATATTGGGACAATTAGTCATATCCTTTCATCCGGAATATGTCCTTAAGTTTACCTCAATGAGACGCGAATCCCAAATGTTTCCATGTGGAAAGTTTTAACTACATTGTACAGCTTGTAGCGCAAATTCATATTCGATTCGGGGTGTCTTTTAAAAAAGCGATTGGAAGTTTTCAAGTTGCCTAAATTTCATTAACAAGAAGAATTGATAAAAATATCACAAACTTGATAATTTCGTTGAAGTGAATAAATTTTTTTTAATTTAATTATTCTATTGAAATTAAATTTAATAATTTCTATATATAGATCTTAGGTCCCTTAGTAATCATTTTGTTAGTTGGCGGTTAACACAAGTTAAACTTCGCTTGGTCGACAGTTGAAATTTGTGGAAAATCAGTGAATATTCAGTTCTGTTTTCTTTGTGTTACTTAGCTTTTTGTTTGTAAAGATGATGAAATGGTCTCTATTTTATTTAATTTTAATTTTATGCAATAATGGTGCTTAAGAAGTATGTGTATTTAAATTGTTAAATACGCTTTATTTCAAACTCTGATGAATCTACAAAAATGTATATTTTTTGTGAGTAATAATCAAATATTAATTTTTATAAAATGAATACACATTTTTCTAAAATTAGGATTTGAGTTTTGCACACAGATTTTGTACAATTAAAACTGAATTTTTTTTGAAGGTTTGATAAGTAAAGTTTAATTTAAAATTTTGTTGTTAGCTTTTTGATTTTTGTCAAAGTAATGCTTGCCTAAATTTACATTTTACTAGAAATAAGTATTTTATTTTATGTTGTTAATCGGCTCATGCTTTTTGCCAAAGTAAAAAGAAACTTTAATCTATTTGCTATATGAAACCAAGGTATAAATTTAAGAGTTTATATAGATGTATTGTATATATAATATAATGAAATCTTTTGATGATCATTTTTCATTAGAAACTATTTAAAATGATCTGCTTTGTGACGGTCTGCCATTAAAACCGTTAAAAACAAAAAAAAAAGGACTCAAACATATGTCTTCTAATTTACACGATAAAATAGAAACGCATTATGCTGGTCTCCTGAGGTAGGGAATTGAGCTTTTGACGGGAAGTGTCTTGGGAAATGATTGGAAAAGAAAAAAAAAAAAAGAATTGAGCACGGTAGGCTGCAGGAAAGAGAAAATTAAAGAAGAGGGGAGTCGAGTTTTGGCTGTGAAGAGATGAAGTCGCATTAGTGACAGAAATAAAGTGATTTGGATGAAACTGTTGCCGCATTAATTACAAGTAACAAAAACAACCGCTACAATTATTTTGTGTGATTTTGAAGACTGCTGTTTAATAAAAGCAAGAAAAACCGTGTAAATTTCACGTTTATTTAAAACGGCGGAATCTTTTATTCATGAACATCGGTGCATTCTAAGACTAGAAAAGTTGGATTAAGCCCATTTATTGTTCAAACAACATTTTTAAAGAAATTAAAGCATCTTCAAGAAGTGTGCATATCGAACGGAAAATATACCGTGAGCGGCTTGACACCTAATTTTGTATCAGAACCCGGAAGAATTTAAAAGCTAGAAATATTTTGGATTCCCTAACGGTCAAACCTTTTCGTAATCAAGAAGCTATTCCAAGGACACGACAGGTATCAAACGGAACGACGGCAGTAGGCAATCATCAGAACTATTACTTCAGCGCAAAGCAGTTTTGTGTTTTGTATTACTGTAGAGTTTTACAGCTTTTGTATTATGTAAATGTTAAAATTACCACAGAAACGAAAGAGATCAAAGGAACTCTCCCATACGCCACAGCATATGGGAGGCTGCCGATTTCAACCGATTTTTACTGCTTCTTTCCAGGTTCTTTTTCGACGCTGAGCTCAACGCCGAGGAAGACCAGAAACAACCGCAGAATAAAAAAGTGAGTACAGCACATTTTTTTCTCTCTCGTTGTTGTGTCTGCACATTATTTAAAGTCATCCAATCAATTTATGTACAATTTGGAGAATTGGAAATATTCCAAGCAAGAGAAATTAAGAATTAGTAAAGAGTTAATTAAATGCAAATAAAGAAAACATCGTTATTTTTGAAAACCAAACCAATGTCTATCTAAAGAGTTAATTAAATGAAAATAAAGAAAACATCGTTATTTTTGAAAACCAAACCAATGTCTAGTGTATTAAGGAAATTAATCAACCGAAAATCTAAAAGTTATGTCTCCAGGGAAAAATGATTTATTAATATGAAATAAATTAGGAAAGTAAGGCAACTTGAATTCTCCCATCGACTAACATTCAGGGAGATCGAAGCCAAGAAAACGGAGTGTTCCGATCTCATAGTTGGGTAGGGCTACAGGCTATTCCATCAAGCCTGGAGGTATCCCGGATCGAAATGTAAGTCACCATTAGGAATCAGGTACTGTCTGCCCCGGTTTCTCGTCCTCTCCCATCTTAATACCTTTATCCCTTTCCTATCATCATGCACAAAGAAAATTCTTTTGTATTGACGCGGTCAGCCGAGAGTAGCAAAGATTGGGGAGGCAAAAACCCCGCCCACCGACGAGCTCTAGCCGGATCGTGCATGTTACTACTCTCGACTGGAGGAAGCTAGCGAACGTTACAAAAGTGGCGCCCAACGTGGGGGCATAACTCGAAGTGTTCAGGATAAATAATATTGCTCTTGGAAATAACTTAATAAAGCTTCATTCTGAACATTTCAGTTTCCCCAAAATATTAATTTTTTCAACATTTTTCTTTTCATGGGATTTGTGTTCATGGTATAAGTTTATGGATTTAGGCTTGGTAGCTGTTACACCACAAATTGCCTACCTAAGCCAGAATACCTGTACACAACGGCGGCAGACTTATTAATTTAGTTGGCACGGAGACATTCGCGACAAAGGTTCTGTTTCGAAGACTTTGCTGAAGAGATATTCTTGGACAATGGAGATATTGGGACAATTAGTCATATCCTTTCATCCGGAATATGTCCTTAAGTTTACCTCAATAAGACGCGAATCCCAAATGTTTCCATGTGGAAAGTTTTAACTACATTGTACAGCTTGTAGCGCAAATTCATATTCGATTCGGGGTGTCTTTTAAAAAAGCGATTGGAAGTTTTCAAGTTGCCTAAATTTCATTAACAAGAAGAATTGATAAAAATATCACAAACTTGATAATTTCGTTGAAGTGAATAAATTTTTTTTAATTTAATTATTCTATTGAAATTAAATTTAATAATTTCTATATATAGATCTTAGGTCCCTTAGTAATCATTTTGTTAGTTGGCGGTTAACACAAGTTAAACTTCGCTTGCTCGACAGTTGAAATTTGTGGAAAATCAGTGAATATTCAGTTCTGTTTTCTTTGTGTTACTTAGCTTTTTGTTTGTAAAGATAATGAAATGGTCTCTATTTTATTTAATTTTAATTTTATGCAATAATGGTGCTTAAGAAGTATGTGTATTTAAATTGTTAAATACGCTTTATTTCAAACTCTGATGAATCTACAAAAATGTATATTTTTTGTGAGTAATAATCAAATATTAATTTTTATAAAATGAATACACATTTTTCTAAAATTAGGATTTGAGTTTTGCACACAGATTTTGTACAATTAAAACTGAATTTTTTTTGAAGGTTTGATAAGTAAAGTTTAATTTAAAACTTTGTTGTTAGCTTTTTGAGTTTTGTCAAAGTAATGCTTGCCTAAATTTACATTTTACTAGAAATAAGTATTTTATTTTATGTTAGTAATCGGCTCATGCTTTTTGCCAAAGTAAAAAGAAACTTTAATCTATTTGCTATATGAAACCAAGGTATAAATTTAAGAGTTTATATAGATGTATTGTATATATAATATAATGAAATCTTTTGATGATAATTTTTCATTAGAAACTAATTTAAAATGATCTGCTTTGTGACGGTCTGCAATTAAAACCGTTAAAAACAAAAAAAAAAGGACTCAAACATATGTCTTCTAATTTACACGATAAAATAGAAACGCATTATGCTGGTCTCCTGAGGTAGGGAATTGAGCTTTTGACGGGAAGTGTCTTGGGAAATGATTGGAAAAGAAAAAAAAAAGGAATTGAGCACGGTAGGCTGCAGGAAAGCGAAAATTAAAGAAGAGGGGAGTCGAGTTTTGGCTGTGAAGAGATGAAGTCGCATTAGCGACAGAAATAAAGTGATTTGGATGAAACTGTTGCCGCATTAATTACAAGTAACAAAAACAACCGCTACAATTATTTTGTGTGATTTTGAAGACTGCTGTTTAATAAAAGCAAGAAAAACCGTGTAAATTTCACGTTTATTTAAAACGGCGGAATCTTTTATTCATGAACATTGGTGCATTCTAAGACTAGAAAAGTTGGATTAAGCCCATTTATTGTTCAAACAACATTTTTAAAGAAATTAAAGCATCTTCAAGAAGTGTGCATATCGAACGGAAAATATACCGTGAGCGGCTTGACACCTAATTTTGTATCAGAACCCGGAAGAATTTAAACGCTAGAAATATTTTGGATTCCCTAACGGTCAAACCTTTTCGTAATCAAGAAGCTATTCCAAGGACACGACAGGTATCAAACGGAACGACGGCAGTAGGCAATCATCAGAGCTATTACTTCAGCGCAAAGCAGTTTTGTGTTTTGTATTACTGTAGAGTTTTACAGCTTTTGTATTATGTAAATGTTAAAATTACCACAGAAACGAAAGAGATCAAAGGAACTCTCCCATACGCCACAGCATATGGGAGGCTGCCGATTTCAACCGATTTTTACTGCTTCTTTCCAGGTTCTTTTTCGACGCTGAGCTCAACGCCGAGGAAGACCAGAAACAACCGCAGAATAAAAAAGTGAGTACAGCACATTTTTTTCTCTCTCGTTGTTATGTCTGCACATTATTTAAAGTCATCCAATCAATTTATGTACATTTTGGAGAATTGGAAATATTCCAAGCAAGAGAAATTAAGAATTAGTAAAGAGTTAATTAAATGCAAATAAAGAAAACATCGTTATTTTTGAAAACCAAACCAATGTCTATCTAAAGAGTTAATTAAATGAAAATAAAGAAAACATCGTTATTTTTGAAAACCAAACCAATGTCTAGTGTATTAAGGAAATTAATCAACCGAAAATCTAAAAGTTATGTCTCCAGGGAAAAATAATTTATTAATATGAAATAAATTAGGAAAGTAAGGCAACTTGAATTCTCCCATCGACTAACATTCAGGGAGATCGAAGCCAAGAAAACGGAGTGTTCCGATCTCATAGTTGGGTAGGGCTACAGGCTATTCCATCAAGCCTGGAGGTATCCCGGATCGAAATGTAAGTCCCCATTAGGAATCAGGTACTGTCTGCCCCGGTTTCTCGTCCTCTCCCATCTTAATACCTTTATCCCTTTCCTATCATCATGCACAAAGAAAATTCTTTTGTATTGACGCGGTCAGCCGAGAGTAGCAAAGATTGGGGAAGGCAAAAACCCCGCCCACCGACGAGCTCTAGCCGGATCGTGCATGTTACTACTCTCGACTGGAGGAAGCTAGCGAACGTTACAAAAGTGGCGCCCAACGTGGTGGCATAACTCGAAGTGTCCAGGATAAATAATATTGCTCTTGGAAATAACTTAATAAAGCTTCATTCTGAACATTTCAGTTTCCCCAAAATATTAATTTTTTCAACATTTTTCTTTTCATGGGATTTGTGTTCATGGTATAAGTTTATGGATTTAGGCTTGGTAGCTGTTACACCACAAATTGCCTACCTAAGCCAGAATACCTGTACACAACGGCGGCAGACTTATTCATTTAGTTGGCACGGAGACATTCGCGACAAAGGTTCTGTTTGGAAGACTTTGCTGAAGAGATATTCTTGGACAATGGAGATATTGGGACAATTAGTCATATCCTTTCATCCGGAATATGTCCTTAAGTTTACCTCAATGAGACGCGAATCCCAAATGTTTCCATGTGGAAAGTTTTAACTACATTGTACAGCTTGTAGCGCAAATTCATATTCGATTCGGGGTGTCTTTTAAAAAAGCGATTGGAAGTTTTCAAGTTGCCTAAATTTCATTAACAAGAAGAATTGATAAAAATATCACAAACTTGATAATTTCGTTGAAGTAAATAAATTTTTTTTAATTTAATTATTCTATTGAAATTAAATTGAATAATTTCTATATATAGATCTTAGGTCCCTTAGTAATCATTTTGTTAGTTGGCGGTTAACACAAGTTAAACTTCGCTTGGTCGACAGTTGAAATTTGTGGAAAATCAGTGAATATTCAGTTCTGTTTTCTTTGTGTTACTTAGCTTTTTTTTTTAAAGATAATGAAATGGTCTCTATTTTATTTAATTTTAATTTTATGCAATAATGGTGCTTAAGAAGTATGTGTATTTAAATTGTTAAATACGCTTTATTTCAAACTCTGATGAATCTACAAAAATGTATATTTTTTGTGAGTAATAATCAAATATTAATTTTTATAAAATGAATACACATTTTTCTAAAATTAGGATTTGAGTTTTGCACACAGATTTTGTACAATTAAAACTGAATTTTTTTTGAAGGTTTGATAAGTAAAGTTTAATTTAAAATTTTGTTGTTAGCTTTTTGATTTTTGTCAAAGTAATGCTTGCCTAAATTTACATTTTACTAGAAATAAGTATTTTATTTTATGTTAGTAATCGGCTCATGCTTTTTGCCAAAGTAAAAAGAAACTTTAATCTATTTGCTATATGAAACCAAGGTATAAATTTAAGAGTTTATATAGATGTATTGTATATATAATATAATGAAATCTTTTGATGATCATTTTTCATTAGAAACTAATTTAAAATGATCTGCTTTGTGACGGTCTGCAATTAAAACCGTTAAAAACAAAAAAAAAAGTACTCAAACATATGTCTTCTAATTTACACGATAAAATAGAAACGCATTATGCTGGTCTCCTGAGGTAGGGAATTGAGCTTTTGACGGGAAGTGTCTTGGGAAATGATTGGAAAAGAAAAAAAAAAGAATTGAGCACGGTAGGCTGCAGGAAAGAGAAAATTAAAGAAGAGGGGAGTCGAGTTTTGGCTGTGAAGAGATGAAGTCGCATTAGCGACAGAAATAAAGTGATTTGGATGAAACTGTTGCCGCATTAATTACAAGTAGCAAAAACAACCGCTACAATTATTTTGTGTGATTTTGAAGACTGCTGTTTAATAAAAGCAAGAAAAACCGTGTAAATTTCACGTTTATTTTAAACGGCGGAATCTTTTATTCATGAACATTGGTGCATTCTAAGACTAGAAAAGTTGGATTAAGCCCATTTATTGTTCAAACAACATTTTTAAAGAAATTAAAGCATCTTCAAGAAGTGTGCATATCGAACGGAAAATATACCGTGAGCGGCTTGACACCTAATTTTGTATCAGAACCCGGAAGAATTTAAACGCTAGAAATATTTTGGATTCCCTAACGGTCAAACCTTTTCGTAATCAAGAAGCTATTCCAAGGACACGACAGGTATCAAACGGAACGACGGCAGTAGGCAATCATCAGAGCTATTACTTCAGCGCAAAGCAGTTTTGTGTTTTGTATTACTGTAGAGTTTTACAGCTTTTGTATTATGTAAATGTTAAAATTACCACAGAAACGAAAGAGATCAAAGGAACTCTCCCATACGCCACAACATATGGGAGGCTGCCGATTTCAACCGATTTTTAGTGCTTCTTTCCAGGTTCTTTTTCGACGCTGAGCTCAACGCCGAGGAAGACCAGAAACAACCGCAGAATAAAAAAGTGAGTACAGCACATTTTTTTCTCTCTCGTTGTTGTGTCTGCACATTATTTAAAGTCATCCAATCAATTTATGTACATTTTGGAGAATTGGAAATATTCCAAGCAAGAGAAATTAAGAATTAGTAAAGAGTTAATTAAATGCAAATAAAGAAAACATCGTTATTTTTGAAAACCAAACCAATGTCTACCTAAAGAGTTAATTAAATGAAAATAAAGAAAACATCGTTATTTTTGAAAACCAAACCAATGTCTAGTGTATTAAGGAAATTAATCAACCGAAAATCTAAAAGTTATGTCTCCAGGGAAAAATGATTTATTAATATGAAATAAATTAGGAAAGTAAGGCAACTTGAATTCTCCCATCGACTAACATTCAGGGAGATCGAAGCCAAGAAAACGGAGTGTTCCGATCTCATAGTTGGGTAGGGCTACAGGCTATTCCATCAAGCCTGGAGGTATCCCGGATCGAAATGTAAGTCCCCATTAGGAATCAGGTACTGTCTGCCCCGGTTTCTCGTCCTCTCCCATCTTAATACCTTTATCCCTTTCCTATCATCATGCACAAAGAAAATTCTTTTGTATTGACGCGGTCAGCCGAGAGTAGCAAAGATTGGGGAAGGCAAAAACCCCGCCCACCGACGAGCTCTAGCCGGATCGTGCATGTTACTACTCTCGACTGGAGGAAGCTAGCGAACGTTACAAAAGTGGCGCCCAACGTGGGGGCATAACTCGAAGTGTCCAGGATAAATAATATTGCTCTTGGAAATAACTTAATAAAGCTTCATTCTGAACATTTCAGTTTTCCCAAAATATTAATTTTTTCAACATTTTTCTTTTCATGGGATTTGTGTTCATGGTATAAGTTTATGGATTTAGGCTTGGTAGCTGTTACACCACAAATTGCCTACCTAAGCCAGAATACCTGTACACAACGGCGGCAGACTTATTCATTTAGTTGGCACGGAGACATTCGCGACAAAGGTTCTGTTTGGAAGACTTTGCTGAAGAGATATTCTTGGACAATGGAGATATTGGGACAATTAGTCATATCCTTTCATCCGGAATATGTCCTTAAGTTTACCTCAATGAGACGCGAATCCCAAATGTTTCCATGTGGAAAGTTTTAACTACATTGTACAGCTTGTAGCGCAAATTCATATTCGATTCGGGGTGTCTTTTAAAAAAGCGATTGGAAGTTTTCAAGTTGCCTAAATTTTATTAACAAGAATAATTGATAAAAATATCACAAACTTGATAATTTCGTTGAAGTGAATAAATTTTTTTTAATTTAATTATTCTATTGAAATTAAATTTAATAATTTCTATATATAGATCTTAGGTCCCTTAGTAATCATTTTGTTAGTTGGCGGTTAACACAAGTTAAACTTCGCTTGGTCGACAGTTGAAATTTGTGGAAAATCAGTGAATATTCAGTTCTGTTTTCTTTGTGTTACTTAGCTTTTTGTTTGTAAAGATAATGAAATGGTCTCTATTTTATTTAATTTTAATTTTATGCAATAATGGTGCTTAAGAAGTATGTGTATTTAAATTGTTAAATACGCTTTATTTCAAACTCTGATGAATCTACAAAAATGTATATTTTTTGTTAGTAATAATCAAATATTAATTTTTATAAAATGAATACACATTTTTCTAAAATTAGGATTTGAGTTTTGCACACAGATTTTGTACAATTAAAACTTAATTTTTTTTGAAGGTTTGATAAGTAAAGTTTAATTTAAAATTTTGTTGTTAGCTTTTTGATTTTTGTCAAAGTAATGCTTGCCTAAATTTACATTTTACTAGAAATAAGTATTTTATTTTATGTTAGCAATCGGCTCATGCTTTTTGCCAAAGTAAAAAGAAACTTTAATCTATTTGCTATATGAAACCAAGGTATAAATTTAAGAGTTTATATAGATGTATTGTATATATAATATAATGAAATCTTTTGATGATCATTTTTCATTAGAAACTAATTTAAAATGATCTGCTTTGTGACGGTCTGCAATTAAAACCGTTAAAAACAAAAAAAAAAGGACTCAAACATATGTCTTCTAATTTACACGATCAAATAGAAACGCATTATGCTGGTCTCCTGAGGTAGGGAATTGAGCTTTTGACGGGAAGTGTCTTGGGAAATGATTGGAAAAGAAAAAAAAAAAGAATTGAGCACGGTAGGCTGCAGGAAAGAGAAAATTAAAGAAGAGGGGAGTCGAGTTTTGGCTGTGAAGAGATGAAGTCGCATTAGTGACAGAAATAAAGTGATTTGGATGAAACTGTTGCCGCATTAATTACAAGTAACAAAAACAACCGCTACAATTATTTTGTGTGATTTTGAAGACTGCTGTTTAATAAAAGCAAGAAAAACCGTGTAAATTTCACGTTTATTTAAAACGGCGGAATCTTTTATTCATGAACATCGGTGCATTCTAAGACTAGAAAAGTTGGATTAAGCCCATTTATTGTTCAAACAACATTTTTAAAGAAATCAAAGCATCTTCAAGAAGTGTGCATATCGAATGGAAAATATACCGTGAGCGGCTAATTTTGTATCAGATTCCGGAAAAATTTAAACGCTAGAAATATTTTGGATTCCCTAACGGTCAAACCTTTTCGTAATCAAGAAGCTATTCCAAGGACACGACAGGTATCAAACGGAACGACGGCAGTAGGCAATCATCAGAGCTATTACTTCAGCGCACAGCAATTTTGTATTTGTATTTTTTTGTGTTTATTTTTTTACTGTACTGTAGAGTTTTACAGTCTTTAAATGTAAATGTTAAAATTACCACAGAAACGAAAGAGATCAAAGGAACTCTCCCATGGGGTTTTTTTCTCTCTCGTTGTTGTGTCTGCACATTATTTAAAGTCATCCAATCAATTTATGTACATTTTGGAGAATTGGAAATATTCCAAGAAAGAGAAATTAAGAATTAGTAAAGAGTTAATTAAATGCAAATAAAGAAAACATCGTTATTTTTGAAAACCAAACCAATGTCTAGTGTGTTCATTGAATTTCCTTGCGAGGAGGCGATTAATGGAAAACTTGTCTTGCTGGTAGATACGGGAGCGGACACGAGTTTAATAAAAACAAGGGGTCATAAAAAAAGGTATAATGGTTAATAATTCGAATACAAAAGTTTTAAACGGAGCTTTTGGAGGTTGCACTACCACAACAGGAACTGTCAATGTGACACATAATAATTGGCCAAGTCTTAGCTTAACGTTACACAGGGTGGCACTTGAGCAAAACTGGCCAGGCGATGGTATACTTGGCAGAGACAATTTGTGGAATAAGTCCATGATAGACTCAGTAAAGAAAAGGTTAGTAATGAGAAGCTCAAAAGGAGAAAGCATAAAATTACCCTTATTAAATATAGGAAATGAGGTAAGACATGTCGGCATTAATAAAGTAAAAGGTACTTCAACAAGTATAGCTGAGTTAAAGACGAAACTACGAGAAGTGATAGTTCCAGGAGTGTTGCTAGGAAAAACGTCGGTAGATATGAGAAATAATAAGGTTCAAGTTCCAATATCGAATTCAACGGAAGAAGATTTCATTCGCAGTGATAACTTGATGAGGGAATTCAGTGATTTTACTAAGTATGCACGAGAAAATGCACTACTTAAAAAGAATAGTTTAATGAAAAGTAAACATAGCTCAGTTAGGACTCATGTATCGGAGTCACAGATGTTCTTAAAAAATTCAGATCTCAACACATCATTAAAATTAGATGAAGAGATAAATCGAAAAGAACTATTTAAGGAGAATAAAAGGTTTCCAATTATATCGTCATGGGATGCTCCCATACTTTCAATATCAAAGAATTGGAAAAAGAAAAGAAAAAAAAAACATGAATAATAAAAATATATGAATAGGAAATTTTACAAACCATAGTAGTGATTTGTTTTTGGTTAATACCAAGGGTGTTGTTTTTATACCATACATATATAACTGTATAACGGTATATATACAGTATGTCAATATGCACATTTCCAGTTTCTTAGCTATCTATACATTGAAAATAGATAATCGTAAGAAGCTGTAAGTGCTGTTGCACAAAGGGAATGGATTTTATTAAATAAGATACACTTCCAATTTCTTAGGGATCTATACATTAGTTATAGACCGTCGTGTGAAAATGAAAGTGTTTACCTATGAACTTGCATTGACACAAACTCAATGTTTGTTTTTAGTTTCCAGGCAATATATTTATTAAAGCCAAAGTATGGAAAGTTTGATGAAGTTATAATTTGAAAGAATAACTAATGCAAATTGCATTTGCATTTACTTACTTGTGTTAAACAAATAAATGCACATGCAATGAAAACTTAAATTATTGAACAGCGAAAGCACAAAACACAGAAAAATTGTTTTTGCAATTATTTAATTAATAAATGCACAATCAATATAAGAAAAAGAAAAAAACAGAAATAATATATATACCCCGGTTAAGTAGATATAAGTTGTGATGGCCCAATGTCGAGTGCGAATTGCACCACACAAACTATCTTGTTAGAAATAGTATTTTAGTATTACAAAAGAATGAATTATAATATTAAACTTGAAGTATTTTCCTCGCGTAAGCTTAGGTTAAGTTTCCAGTGACCCTGTATTGAAACACATGGTATTGAATATGCATAAGATTAGAATGTGTATAAGAGTAGCGTATAAGAGTAAGTTAACTAATCAACTGAGGAGGGCGGAGCCAATAGTTGAAAAACCACTATCGAAATCATCACATGAGCATGAACGACATAGAACAAGAAACAAGAGAAATAGAGAACAGCAACACACGGGAAATGGAACATAAGCGGAGACTAGGCAAGAAGACGGATTGCGATCTTTCTCTTGGTGGTCGACCGGCGGACAGAACACAACGTTTCATTTGGCGAGCTCCTGATTAGACGGACATCAGACAAGGTAAACAGAATATATAGAGTGCAAGGCAGACATTTAATATACAGTGTAGAGATTAAACTCGCGATCATATCGATCATAACCCAATCGGTGATTTACTCGCAAGACTAAAAAACAGCGTAAATTTACGCCGCGTTATAACAATATATCGTTGACTGTACTGGTGACACGCGCGGCTCCCACGTGTCCCATTACAGTAGTCGGATGCGCGGCTCCCCCATCCGCTCAACAATATATTCACGTTAGATTTACTCGCAGGGTTAAGTACAGTTAAATTTACTTCGCGTCAATACAATATATCGTTGACTGTACTGGTGACACGCGCGGCTCCCACGTGTCCCATTACAGTAGTCGGATGCGCGGCTCCCCCATCCGCTCAACAATATATTCACGTTAGATTTACTCGCACGATTAAGTACAGTTTAAATTTACTCCGCGTCATTACAATATATCGTTGACTGTACTGGTGACACGCGCGGCGTTCCCTTGTCCCATTACAGTAGTCGGATGCGCGGCTCTCCCATCCGCTCAACAATATATTTCCGTTAGATTTACTCGCACGATCAAGCACAGTTTAAATTTACTCCGCGTCAGTACAATATATCGTTGACTGTACTGGTGACACGCGCGGCTCCCACGTGTCCCATTACAGTAGTCGGATGCGTGGCCCTCCCATCCGCTCAACAATATATTCACGTTGGACGGACATAACACGACGCTAGACTCAGAGACGAACGTGCCAACCACACCAAGCCAACGATACGGAACTCAGAGCGCGTGCGGATCCTCCTCCTCCTCCTCCTCAGCATCGTTAGTAGTCATACCATTAAGAAGGAAATTATATCATTGGATCAGAAGACAATAAAGGAATTGTATTTTAACAGAAGTCCACACAGTGTATAAATTTTCTGTGACGAACCTTGGACGTACGGCGAGCTAATCCGTGCGTAACTCCGGAAGAACCGGGTAACTTCGTTACAGTGGCGCCCGAGCAGGGACCCTGTTAAATACAATCACATTGTTAACAACTTTATTGCACAACGAGAGTATTCCCAAGAGAAGATGGTGGGAGTTTCATGGATCTATACGTTACGGAAAAGCGTATTAGTAGAATGCATGACAGAATTCGGTTTAAACAGTGAGGGCACTGTTGAAGAGCTCCGAAAGCGATTTGCCGCTTTCGCATCGGAAGAATCACGATCGGAAGAAGATCTGTCACGACTCAGCGAAATGGAGAAACTCCAACGACCGTACGTAAATCCCCAGGTTAATACCCCACTACTCGGGTCAGCGTCAGACGGTCAGAGAACGCTCGAAACAGCGGCGTCAACGTCAGACGCCCAGAGAACGTCCGAATCAGCGGCGTCAATATCAGCACCCCAGAAAACCCCCGTAGAACCACGACCAGATCCTACGCAAGGAGGTTACTTTTACTGGCAACCCACAGCCGGAACACCGCTTGGCATTAACGGCAGTTATATCGCCACATTAGACCGCATAAAGAAGTGGGGCGTCAACTACGATGGCACGCAGGACCCACTGATATTCGTGGAGAGAGTTGAAGAGTTGGCCGAGGTATATAATGTAGACGTCGACTGCATTCCTAAAGCAATGCCAGAAATGCTACAACGACGAGCGGCACAGTGGTTTCGGTGTAACAACAAAAGGTGGGCAACATGGAACCTATTTAAACGGGATTTTCTGCAGTTTTTTCTACCGCCCCGTTTCTTCGAGAGATTAGACGACGACATACGGCAGCGGCAACAGGGACCACGAGAGTCCTTCAAAGAGTACGTTGTGTCGTTACAAGGTTTGATGCGACACGCGAATCTAAGCAAGGGTGAACAATTGGACCGTATATACCGTAACAGCTACCATGAGCTACGGTTGTACGTCAAACGAAGCGAATTCAACCGACTAGAGGAACTGGTGAACCTCGCCGGTGATTGGGAGAATCTGAGGATGGACAAACAGAGCCATGCTCCGCATAGACCGCAGCGCACAGAGGAAGTTTCGGCTCGCGGAAACGGACGAAGCCACGAACTTCATCGTCAAGTTGTCGATGACAACACACACGTAAGAAATCCCCACGGGGCGTGCAGACGATGTGGACAAGGAGGTCACATCGCACGGGAGTGTCGAATGGAGGCACTAATATTTTGCTGGGAGTGTGGACTCAAAGGCGTCAGGACACGAGAATGTTGTCGCAAGCAGCCGGGAAACGGCAGACGGCCACATCCGGGTCGAGTGGATGTGTAAACGGCCGCAAGAACTCGATAGCACACGATGGGCTGCGAACGGAGGACCAACGGGTCGTAGTCACAGTGAGGGTGAATGGCAAGGAAATTGAAGCAACCCTAGACACAGGAGCTACTAGAAGCTTCATTAGCGCCCAAATGGCACAAACTTTTTGTAGCGCGCAGAGAATCAAGCAAAAGACGAAAATCTGTTTGGCGAATGGTAATCCCCAAGTGATAAGCGAAGGCCTCATAATGGAGGTGCAAATGGGCAAGAAAAGCTGCCCAATTTACAAAAGTTGCGTTGACTATCGGCAACTCAACGCACGCTCTGTACCCGACGCATATCCATTGCCGAGAATCCATCACATCCTGGATAGACTCCGAGATGCCAAGTATATAAGTTGCCTGGATCTCCGGAATGGCTATTGGCAGATACCGATGGAGGAGTCGAGCAAGCTGTACACAGCGTTCACCGTGCCTGGACGCGGGCTATACCAGTGGAAGGTGATGCCATTTGGCCTTCACTCGGCGCCTGCCACGTTCCAACGAGCACTGGACACAGTTATCGGTCCAGATATGGAACCCGTTGCGTTTGCCTATCTGGATGATATTGTAGTAACGGGAGAGACGTTAGAGGCACACATGAGTAACTTGAAAGAGGTCTTCAGGAGATTAAGAGATGCCAAGCTGAGGGTGAATGTGGACAAATGCGAGTTCTTCAGGAGCCGAGTAAAATACTTGGGACACGTTATTAGCGAGGAAGGGATTCACACCGACCCCGACACGATTGCTGCTATCAGGGAGCTGCAGCCACCACACGACGTTCGTGGACTGCGAAGATTTCTGGGAATAGCGTCCTGGTATCGCAGATTCGTTCCAGATTTTGCCAAGGTGACTAACCCCTTGACCGCACTGCTGAAGAAAGGCAAGCATTTCCGATGGAAGCAGGAGCAACAAAGCGCATTTGAGGACTTGAAACGACGGCTCACGGAAGCCCCAGTCCTGGCTTGCCCCGATTTTGAGCAACGATTTACGCTACAGACCGATGCTAGCGATCTAGGTTTGGGTGCCGTATTAACCCAAGTCCTGGAAGGTCACGAGCGAGTAATAGCCTACGCAAGCCGTCATTTAAACGGCGCCGAGAAAAATTACACTACCACGGAGAAGGAGTGTCTCGCGGTAGTTTGGGCCGTACGTAAGATGAGGCAATATCTCGAGGGCTACCAGTTCACCATTGTCACGGACCACTTAGCTCTAAAATGGCTAAACTCCATAGAAAGCCCTTCGGGTAGGATTGCCAGATGGGCGTTAGAGTTACAACAACACAGCTACGATATCCAATACCGGAGAGGTAAGCAGAACGTAGTGGCAGACGCACTGTCGCGACAACCCGCTGGAGAAGTGTGCGCTCGGACTAAAATCAATTCCCGAAGCACATGGTGGGAGCGCAAAATCAAGGAAGTTCAGGAGCAACCAGAAGAGTTCCCTGACTATCGAATCGAGAATGGCAACCTATATCGGAATTGTATCGACCTAGATCAGAGCCAGTGGAAACTGTGCGTGCCAGAACGTATGCGTACGGAGGTTATCCAAGAAAACCATGACGCGCCAACGGCTGGACATCTAGGAATACGTAAAACGGCCGCGCGTCTCACACAGAGATACTATTGGCCAGGGATGTATCGCCAAATCAGCAAGTACGTCCGCCAATGTAAGACTTGCCAGTGTTACAAATCATCGCAACAGAAACCCGCCGGTGAGATGTTGACTCACCATGCCGAGGAACCTTGGAGCACCGTGACAGCCGACTTCATAGGTCCGCTACCCAGATCGACCCACGGCAACACGGCACTGTTAGTTTTCACCGACAAGTTCTCCAAGTGGGTTGAATTGGTCCCGTGTCGTGCAGCAACACAGGAGGTACTCATCAGGGCGTTTCGGGAACGCATCCTCGCCCGGTTCGGCGTACCGAAGTTCTTCATATCGGACAACGGTGTGCAGTTCACTAGTAAAGCATTTCAGCGGTTCGCACAGGAGCTTCGAATGCAACATCGCTACACAGCACCCTACACACCGCAAGAGAACCCGACGGAGCGGACGAACCGAACAATCAAAACGATGCTATCGCAATACGCTGGGTCCAAGCAAACGAAGTGGGACGACCTGCTACCCGAGCTTAGCTTAGCATTCAACAGTAGCCGATCAGAGTCGACAGGGTATAGCCCCGCATTCTTGGTTCAAGGGAGAGAACCACGTTTGCCGAACGCACTATTTGATCGCGGAATCGCGGGCACTGGACATGCGACAAACACACCAGCGGAACATGCAGAGCGCATTCAAAAGGCCTTTTCAATAGCAAGAGAGAATATGCGCCAAGCCGCTCACAGACAGGCCAAACACTACAACTTGCGAAGGCGGAAATGGGCACCACAACTGGGCCAACAGGTCTTACTTAAGCAGCACCCGCTGTCCAAAGCCGTGGATAAGTTTGCAGCAAAACTGGCGCCGCGGTATAATGGACCATTTGAAGTGGTTGAATTTGTCTCGCCAGTGATAGTGAAAATCCGCCGATCGGGTGACAAACATCCACGCACAGCGCATATTGCAGAGCTAAAGACGTATCACCCCAGCGATAGCGACCGAGACCACACAGCAAACAGCCCCACTAGATTCTCGCCAAACGGCCGAGTAGCTTGCCAAGTAATTTCAAGGAATGCGCGTAACCGCAGCGTGCAACATAGGAACAGACGAGCAACAGCCGCAAAAGCAACGAATCGCAACAGCGATAATCAAACGAATCACTCCACTAACGACCCCGTCTTAGCAGCGAAACACAACAGTCAAGCAACAGCAGCAAGATCAACAAACGGCAACCACAACAGTCACATGAATCGTTCCATGGACAACAGCGCGCGAGCATCAAAACACAACAGTCGAACAACAGCCGCAAAATCAACAAAACTACAACCACAACAGTCACACGAATCGTTCCATGAACAGCAGCGTGCGAGCATCGAAACTCAACGATCATAATAACAGCATGCACACAGATCAAACATCAGAAAGCAGAGAAATAACAGACACGCAAATAATCATCCTACGAGCAAAACAACTAAGAACTAACAGCTTGCAGTCGCAAACACAGCAAGAATAGTAAAATAATAAGAACAACAAACGCGAAAGAACAGAAGAAAAAAAAACAACACAGCCTAAAATCAACATGCGTAAAAGAAAACAAACACACACCGGTTAATAGTAACAATCACGAAGCACACGGAGTCGCAGTAACGGTACATGTCAAACGGGAATGACAACATCAACGATGCCAAGGCAGAGAAAATATTAACGATATTCGAAGATGAGAAATTTGGTGCACAACGAAGTAAATGTAAATTTGAGATCACGAAGAGAAGAAGGGGTACACATGCAATCACAAAAGAAGCAAACTGCGAAACACGCTGAAGTGCGTGGTGACATTTCAGTGAGGTCAGTCGACAGTGAACAGCAAATAGAATACGATGCAGAACGACCAAGCGTTTAACGAGAGTGCGAGACGGTTCCGTGAAAATATGGACAGAGCCAGGCAGGAACAACCCAGAACGCGTCGGTTGAGTGAACAGTGGGAGGAAGTAGTAGAGAACCCAGGTGAGCGCTGGCCACGAGTACGGTTGCGGCGCATAATAGTCGAGCCAGACCCCACAATTTCCGATGAGTTGAGCGACGATGGACTCATCGAAATTAGTTCGGTGGAATCAAGCGAGGATCCTAACGCTCCAGACCCAAGCCCAGAGCTTTGGACGAGGCGAGACCACCGAGACGATGCGGAGGGCCCCGATGGCCCCAGTACAAGCAGCAATGTTGAGCCGCCAGGCATGCCAAATAATCGAGAAGGCGAGGCACACGAAGAAGAGGCGGACGAAGAAGACGACATCACCGAGGAAGGCGACGATCTTAGCGAAGGTGAGCAGCGCGTGTTTTATAACACAAGTGCGGAGGCGGAGTTGGTGACTGGAGCAGGGTTCACACAACAAGTGGTAACACTCCGGCTAGTGAAAACGGTGCTGGACCCCGCAGTCTGGACGGACGAGACGCTGGCAACTGACGGTTGGCCGCAAATAATACCAAGGCCGTTGACGCAGTACTCCAACCACACGGCCGAAATAGCGGATCGATCCGGACTGGCAACCATCGGCCGCCCTTCCACACCTGAAGTACACACGAGTCGCGTAGAACGCATTGGCGTGATGGCAACTGAATCGAAGCCGCCCACACCCCCTGAACCAGCACGCACAGACGAAGCGGAATCGGAGGAAGACATCGGCCAATGGTTAGAGGATTTTCTGGGAGGGGCCCTGGAAACGGAGCAGGCGACCATTAGACAGGATTTCTACGAAACCGCCGCTGGCGGTGAGGAAGCCGCAGCTGACACCGAATTGGCTCGCGCGATAGAGCAGGAGATTGCTGC
Organism: Thecophora atra; assembly: GCA_937620795.1. NCBI lineage: Eukaryota > Metazoa > Arthropoda > Insecta > Diptera > Conopidae > Thecophora > Thecophora atra. The sequence goes on along the minus strand of OW569399.1, from coordinate 23,343,036 downwards.
GTTACACGCTCATCATGGTCCGGGGCGCCGCCACAGAGTCATACGTGAGATTAACGACAGGAGATACCGGATCCAGGTTGAGAAAAACGGGACCGCGAAGTGGAGCATCCTTCCGTCCCCGAAGTAGGAGGAGACTGTGATGGCCCAATGTCGAGTCGAATTGCACCACACAAACTATCTTGTTAGAAATAGTATTTTAGTATTACAAAAGAATGAATTATAATATTAAACTTGAAGTATTTTCCTCGCGTAAGCTTAGGTTAAGTTTCCAGTGACCCTGTATTGAAACACATGGTATTGAATATGCATAAGATTAGAATGTGTATAAGAGTAGCGTATAAGAGTAAGTTAACTAATCAACTGAGGAGGGCGGAGCCAATAGTTGAAAAACCACTATCGAAATCATCACATGAGCATGAACGACATAGAACAAGAAACAAGAGAAATAGAGAACAGCAACACACGGGAAATGGAACATAAGCGGAGACTAGGCAAGAAGACGGATTGCGATCTTTCTCTTGGTGGTCGACCGGCGGACAGAACACAACGTTTCATTTGGCGAGCTCCTGATTAGACGGACATCAGACAAGGTAAACAGAATATATAGAGTGCAAGGCAGACATTTAATATACAGTGTAGAGATTAAACTCGCGATCATATCGATCATAACCCAATCGGTGATTTACTCGCAAGACTAAAAAACAGCGTAAATTTACGCCGCGTTATAACAATATATCGTTGACTGTACTGGTGACACGCGCGGCTCCCACGTGTCCCATTACAGTAGTCGGATGCGCAGCTCCCCCATCCGCTCAACAATATATTCACGTTAGATTTACTCGCAGGGTTAAGTACAGTTAAATTTACTTCGCGTCAATACAATATATCGTTGACTGTACTGGTGACACGCGCGGCTCCCACGTGTCCCATTACAGTAGTCGGATGCGCGGCTCCCCCATCCGCTCAACAATATATTCACGTTAGATTTACTCGCACGATTAAGTACAGTTTAAATTTACTCCGCGTCATTACAATATATCGTTGACTGTACTGGTGACACGCGCGGCGTTCCCTTGTCCCATTACAGTAGTCGGATGCGCGGCTATCCCATCCGCTCAACAATATATTTCCGTTAGATTTACTCGCACGATCAAGCACAGTTTAAATTTACTCCGCGTCAGTACAATATATCGTTGACTGTACTGGTGACACGCGCGGCTCCCACGTGTCCCATTACAGTAGTCGGATGCGTGGCCCTCCCATCCGCTCAACAATATATTCACGTTGGACGGACATAACACGACGCTAGACTCAGAGACGAACGTGCCAACCACACCAAGCCAACGATACGGAACTCAGAGCGCGTGCGGATCCTCCTCCTCCTCCTCCTCAGCATCGTTAGTAGTCATACCATTAAGAAGGAAATTATATCATTGGATCAGAAGACAATAAAGGAATTGTATTTTAACAGAAGTCCACACAGTGTATAAATTTTCTGTGACGAACCTTGGACGTACGGCGAGCTAATCCGTGCGTAACTCCGGAAGAACCGGGTAACTTCGTTACAAAGTTCAAAAATGATATAAGAATATTTATATAAATTTGGAAATTATATTCATAGAAAGATTATACATTAAATTACAATTATACGAATACATAGATATTTAATTATAGTACATGACAAGTAGATAGAGACATAGATATACATACAGATAAGAAAGAACATACATAATTGAAACCTAATTACCGACTAGATACATAATTAGCTAGCAAGACCTAATAAATACACTTAAGGAAAGTAATAAGCAAATACATAACTAAAAACTTTGTTAAATTGTTAACATTTGTTAAAGTATAAGCGAAACATTATATAACACACTCTCGCATGCATACAGCTGTTAAGAACGTAAAATAAAAATGTAAATGCAATAATTTTTAGAAAAGAATCGATGTAATAACAAAATTATACACAATTGTACACGTACGAAATCTCAATTAGAGAAGGAAACCTAAGAATCGTTGAAAATGTAAAAATTGAAGAATTAAATGTAAAATTGAAGCAAAACTGTAAATTTGACCAGCAACTCGGCAGTACATACGCTGAAACGAAGACTTCCATGTCCAGTTGGTAACACGGGTGCAGAGGCCAACAAGCACAACAAACGAATAGTTACAACACCAATTAAGCAATTACTTCAAAGGGGGGAAGGGTAGCTGTATCAACAGCAAGAATGCAGCTACAGCGCAGCAATTCAGCTACAGCGAAACCTACAGATCAAATATACGATAGAAGCAATCATTGGGATCATAAATTGACGATGTAAGATGAAGTTCATCAGGACCGAATGTTGTCAGCAATCACGAAAAAGCAGTTTCGACAAGCTAATAAACATAGCGACAACTTGGGACAAAAGGGTTCGGCGGTTTACTATCGTGGGAACACCTGGTCCAATCAATAAAAATCGATAAATGGTCAACGTTTACAAGAAACAGGCGGAGTTCGGCGATTTACTATCGTGGGAACACCTGGTCCAATCAACAGAAATCGATGAATGGTCAATTTTGACAAGAAACAGACGGTGTTTGGCGATTTTTTGTCGTGGAAACACTTGTTTCGTAACAACAATAAAGCGCGTGTTTCGCGAGAGGTCACTCCAGGAAGCGATGCCAGCTGCATTCACAGAAATTCCCACATCGCAGCTACCCTGCAACCAGCAGCAGAACGTACAAAGATTCTACTACCCACAGGCAATCCGAGCGATGATCAACATCATCAATCAAAACCCTCCCGATTCAGGTAATCGGCCGACAAATCAGGAAGCACCCAATAAGGCAATATCTGGTCCATCTCCAAGGACAACGAAAGCAGCAGCCGCATACAACGTTACAATAAGAATGAAATATACACAACTGTTAAAACTTTTAAACTTTCCAAAGTAAAATCTAAAATTTTGTTCACAAAATTAGAAACAGAAACAGATCAAATTAAAGAACAATGTAGACAACAGCGAATTGGTAAAAACAACAACAATGTAATAATATAATTATCGCAGTAATATTCAATGAAATGTAAAACTTTACATTATTAAGTAAACAGCTAAAACTTTATAACAATATTAACATAATGTTCTGGAGACTAAGAATCATTAAACTAAGCTCTCCCATTTAATATACATACATATGTACATACATGAAAAATTTACCATCGCTTCACGATAATAAATTTTTCTTCCCGTAGGGGTGAGGGATGTTGTGTGTCGCAATCACAATGACTAAGTTCCAATTTAACGGAACAATAATATTCAAGGCCAATTTAAACATAATTAGTTCAAGGCCACGATCGACTCAAATAACAGAATAGTCGAAGCAAGCCAAGAACCGTTAAAATGCAAGCGCAGCACTTTTGCTTCGCTTAATTCGGTCAACGGCCGTTGTTAAAAACAAATGAAACGAATGACTTATTATGTTAACTTCGAATTATTGAATAATGTAAGCAATTCGAGGTTAAACAAGTAAGAATACTATTAGGCAGAAGTTTTGAGCTTTAAGCTTTTATTAAAAAGAACAATAAAAAGAAACGAAACTAAAGAAAATTGCAAAGCGGAACACAAGAGTTCTACTTCGAAAAGTAGAACATGTGATTGCGAAATTAATATCAATAAAATATTAATTTCGCGAATTAAGTAGTTTTGAGATTGCGACATCCAAATAACTGACCCACTTCAGCGCCGTCCAGAGACGACGCCGAAGTTAATGTGTAATAGTAAGATTGATTTTTAAGTCAGAAGTTAAGAGATTTTTAAAGTGACCGGTGCTCGGTCTAAATAATAAAAAATAGATCAAATCAGAATTCAAGTGTTGTTTTTGTGTACGCGGACTTCCCTGCAAAGGCCATTTCACAACCCGAGTAACACAACATTTTTGGCGCAGCCGGTTTTTTTTTCGAGCCAAGGATCGCTTGAAGGACCACAAAGGAAACAGGAATACAAGTAAAAGGGCATAGCACTTACGGTACGTAGAGTGAATATAAATAACATAAAAAAAAAATTGCAAGTGCCTATTGCAATTCCTCGCGAGGCTTGATTTGGAGCCAAGTAAAGGAGTGCCAGCGTCAAGCAAGGCAGCCTTGTCTGTCCAATGGCGTTCCACGCCGGACAAAATCTTTGCTGAGGTCGACCCTTTCGCTCGGGAAGTTTTTCCTCTCGGGAAAAAGTCCATTTTGACTGTAGGACACAGCTTTTTAATGTTGAGTGATCCTTTCGACATGGAAAGATACACAACATTTTTTGAATTTAGAAATTATTCAATGCTTGTGAGTAAAAAGTGAAAATTTAAAAGTGATTGAATTTAAAATCGAGTTAATTTAATGCTTTAGAATGAAAATTAGAAAACACTTAAAATTGGTTACAGAATACAAAGCGAACGGTCAATTAAAATTGGAGCTTTAGCAATTAATTCATTTTGAATAAGAAAATATGAGTGAGTAAATCGTTTGCGAGAAAAATAAAATAAATAAAAATCCAATGCAAGAAAACTTGAACTTGGAATTGAAATTTTACAAAGTGCAACTTAAGCATATTCAACGCTTTGAAGCAACTTATAAGGAAAAAACTAATAAGAAGAAAAAAAAACTACTCGTTTAATGGCACGAGGCACTTCAAGCAAGCGATGAAATTGGAGATCGTGTAAATCGTGTTAATTGGTCAGTGGAAAATAAAGTGTTTTAAATGCTGTTGGAGTAAAAAAAAAAAATCCGATTATTAACGAAGTTCTGTGATCAAATTATGAATTTAATGAACCGAGTTACTCGTATAGGTATATTATTGAAATAAATTTGTAAGAAATGTTAAAATTGAAAATAAAATTTAATGGAACAAAACAACTATGATTTTTTGGAACTAGAATATAGAAAATTGACAGAAGAAATAGATAGGTTTATAGAAAAAGCGTGGGAAAATTTGAGAAAAATAGTTGGTAGAAAAGAAACAGTTAATTTGATAAAAGAAAGTATTTCTGCAGTTAAAAATATATCGAAGATAGAGCAGGCAGATTTAATTATAGATGAGCTACTTCATGTTATTGAGCAAAAGTCTAGTGCAAAACAGGAAGAAATAGAATCGTGGAAAAAGGAATTTTCAGCATTAAAAAGTAGGTACGGGGGTTATTTAGTAACTAAGAATTTGCAGGACGAGCCCATTGTGGAACTGGTAGCCGAAAACGAAAGGCTGAAATCGTTAAATGAAACACAAGGATTCAACAGAAAAGACTCCACGCCGTTAAAAGAAGCAAACGAAAGAATACAACAGTTAAAAAACGAAAGCAGGTTGCTCAGGCGGAAACACGAAAGCGAAACTGAAAATACTGAAAAACTGAGAATAAAATAAAATATAATTTAATTCAGAATAAATTATAAATCAATTAAAAATTCTTTAAACGACATTTTTCCGTTTAATCGAAAATCTTATCGTTAGATAAAGAAGAAAACAAGAAAATTACACAAAGAGGAATTCAGTCTTATCTGCAAATGATAAGATATGTCAAATGGATTTGTTCGACAAATCATAGATTCATAGAGACTGTATAGAGACTAATACAACTGCATATAGACACTGTAGAGAATAACATATATTTTATTACCTGGCTTTCATTTGCTTTTTACTGTCCTATCCAAAAATATTTCAATATTTTCCAAACTGTTCCAAAAAATTACCTAGAACGGTTGAGCAGAACATTGATTTTATCTCACCTCGAAACGAAATCGGGAAAAGAAACAAAATGGGTATAGAAGAAATAGCGAAGGTTGTTAACAGATTAGTGCCGTTATTTTCGGGAGCCCCATCAATAGAACTGCGTAACGAGGTATATAAGTTTATTGAAGGATGCGATCTGGCCCACAGAAACATCAAAGAGACAGAGATCCAAGACTTCATAGCATGCATAAAACAGCGCCTGCATGGAAATGCATACAGCCTTCTGCGTTCAAAAAAGTTTGCGAGCATAGAAGAGTTAAATAATGCAATAAAAAGACATTATTTACAACATAAGTCTTTAGATATGGTTTTGGCAGAAATGCAAACTATGAGACAACTGCCGACCGAGGATATCCGTCAGTTCGCGGAAAAACTGATGTCATTAAAGTGTCAAGCAGAGGACATTATGACTGCGGTCTACCAAGGTAAGTCGGATATAGCATTAAGACCAGAAGTGTATAGGGCAGTAATGAGGACACTCAAGCTGGGGTTACAGGACAGTGCGCTGCGGCTTTATTTGGTAGGTATAGAGAAGTCAACATTTGAAGACTTGGTGGAACAAGCATTGGATGTTGCGGATGACATACGGCAAGCAGATACGATCCGAAGTAGGCACTTCGTCGGGGTGGTCGAAAACCCGTTTAGTGATTATTCCAACCAGACGCAGCAATTCCTTAGTCCGCGTTATAGAAAGGACGAAGTTTCAGCAGAAGTCAAGGCCAATGGAATAAGCCGGTGCAAAACAGCAATGGGCAATCAATAAAGAAAATTACTTGTAGTTTCTGTAACAAAAAAGGACACACAAGAGAAGATTGTCTTACAAGGAAAAACACGCCGTATTGTCAGGAATGTTGTAAGTATGGCCATGAGACAAATTTAGAGTGTAAAAACTTGTCTCCAACGAAAGAAAATCCTTTTAGAAGAGAAGGCCATCAACAAAAAGGACAACAAGGATATTGGTTAAATAATAGCAGTAGCAAGTGGGAAAACAACCGAATGTGGAATGAAGGCTGTTTTAAAAAAGGATTAAATCAACCTAAACCGACATCAAAAGGGCCGCATAAAGATAAAAAGAATACGGACAATGCATGCCATTGGTGCAATAGACCAGGACAATGGGTACGAGATTGTCAAGCCAAGAAGAACTGGGAATTGTTTCAGGGAAACTACCAAGGGCCCAAGCAAGGCCAGTAACCTGGGAACCCAGAAAAAATAGTAACTTTGGCCCAGACAGATTCGGGGAGATGGTTTATACGTCCATTGAGACAGTTATCCCATCTACGAGTCTGAATGAAATAAGTCAAATTAACACCCAACAGAAAATGAAAAAGAATCATAAGGAATTTCAAAGAATAAGTATAGTGGACAGTGAAAACTTACAATGTAATAATAAAGTAGAAGGTGTAACAAAAACAGACAAAACGGAGTCTAATGAAACTAAAATCATAGAATACGAAAACCCTTACGACACTGAGTGCAGTTACAACATTGAGCTGGAAAATAATGTGTTCAATGAGTTCCCTGTCGCAGAGGAAACCAATGAAAAACTTATCTTGCAGCTAAAGGACGAGACTGATATGGTCATGGATAAAATAATTAATGAGGAAAATTTAAAAGAAGAGAATAAGCTTAGAAAAGGGAATCAAAAAGAGTACGTTACGGTGAATTTAAAAAGAAAAGAGAAAAGCTTTTCGAACGAAACTGAAACCAATTGTAAGACCAATATTAATAAGTGCTGCTACGGAGATAACACAGCGGATGACGTGTTCATTGAATTTCCTTGCGAGGAGGCGATTAATGGAAAACTTGTCTTGCTGGTAGATACGGGAGCGGACACGTGTTTAATAAAAACAGTGGTCATAAAAAAAGGTATAATGGTTAATAATTCGAATACAAAAGTTTTAAACGGAGCTTTTGGGGGTTACACTACCACAACAGGAACTGTCAATGTGACACATAATAATTGGCCAAGTCTTAGCTTAACGTTACACAGGGTGGCACTTGAGCAAAACTGGCCAGGCGATGGATGGGATGCTCTAATACTTTCAATATCAAATAATTGGAAAAAGAAAAGAAAAAAAAACATGAATAATAAAAATATATGAATAGGAAATTTTACAAACCATAGTAGTGATTTGTTTTTGGTTAATACCAAGGGGGTTGTTTTTATACCATACATATATAACTGTATAACGGTATATATACAGTATGTCAATATGCACATTTCCAGTTTCTTAGCTATCTATACATTGAAAATAGATAATCGTAAGAAGCTGTAAGTGCTGTTGCACAAAGGGAATGGATTTTATTAAATAAGATACACTTCCAATTTCTTAGGGATCTATACATTAGTTATAGACCGTCGTGTGAAAATGAAAGTGTTTACCTATGAACTTGCATTGACACAAACTCAATGTTTGTTTTTAGTTTCCAGGCAATATATTTATTAAAGCCAAAGTATGGAAAGTTTGATGAAGTTATAATTTGAAAGAACAACTAATGCAAATTGCATTTGCATTTACTTACTTGTGTTAAACAAATAAATGCACATGCAATGAAAACTTAAATTATTGAACAGCGAAAGCACAAAACACAGAAAAATTGTTTTTGCAATTATTTAATTAATAAATGCACAATCAATATAAGAAAAAGAAAAGAACAGAAATAATATATATACCCCGGTTAAGTAGATATAAGTTCAAAAATGATATAAGAATATTTATATAAATTTGGAAATTATATTCATAGAAAGATTATACATTAAATTACAATTATACGAATACATAGATATTTAATTATAGTACATGACAAGTAGATAGAGACATAGATATACATACAGATAAGAAAGAACATACATAATTGAAACCTAATTACCGACTAGATACATAATTAGCTAGCAAGACCTAATAAATACACTTAAGGGAAGTAATAAGCAAATACATAACTAAAAACTTTGTTAAATTGTTAACATTTGTTAAAGTATAAGCGAAACATTATATAACACACTCTCGCATGCATACAGCTGTTAAGAACGTAAAATAAAAATGTAAATGCAATAATTTTTAGAAAAGAATCGATGTAATAAGAAAATTATACATAATTGTACACGTACGAAATCTCAATTAGAGAAGGAAACCTAAGAATCGTTGAAAATGTAAAAATTGAAGAATTAAATGTAAAATTGAAGCAAAACTGTAAATTTGACCAGCAACTCGGCAATACATACGCTGAAACGAAGACTTCCATGTCCAGTTGGTAACACGGGTGCAGAGGCCAACAAGCACAACAAACGAATAGTTACAACACCAATCAAGCAATTACTTCAAAGGGGGGAAGGGTAGCTGTATCAACAGCAAGAATGCAGCTACAGCGCAGCAATTCAGCTACAGCGAAACCTACAGATCAAATATACGATAGAAGCAATCATTGGGATCATAAATTGACGATGTAAGATGAAGTTCATCAGGACCGAATGTTGTCAGCAATCACGAAAAAGCAGTTTCGACAAGCTAATAAACATAGCGACAACTTGGGACAAAAGGGTTCGGCGGTTTACTATCGTGGGAACACCTGGTCCAATCAATAAAAATCGATAAATGGTCAACGTTTACAAGAAACAGGCGGAGTTCGGCGATTTACTATCGTGGGAACACCTGGTCCAATCAACAGAAATCGATGAATGGTCAATTTTGACAAGAAACAGACGGTGTTTGGCGATTTTTTGTCGTGGAAACACTTGTTTCGTAACAACAATAAAGCGCGTGTTTCGCGAGAGGTCACTCCAGGAAGCGATGCCAGCTGCATTCACAGAAATTCCCACATCGCAGCTACCCTGCAACCAGCAGCAGAACGTACAAAGATTCTACTACCCACAGGCAATCCGAGCGATGATCAACATCATCAATCAAGACCCTCCCGATGCAGGTAATCGGCCGACAAATCAGGAAGCACCCAATAAGGCAATATCTGGTCCATCTCCAAGGACAACGAAAGCAGCAGCCGCTTACAACGTTACAATAAGAATAAAATATACACAACTGTTAAAACTTTTAAACTTTCCAAAGTAAAATCTAAAATTTTGTTCACAAAATTAGAAACAGAAACAGATCAAATTAAAGAACAATGTAGACAACAGCGAATTGGTAAAAACAACAACAATGTAATAATATAATTATCGCAGTAATATTCAATGAAATGTAAAACTTTACATTATTAAGTAAACAGCTAAAACTTTATAACAATATTAACATAATGTTCTAGAGACTAAGCATCATTAAACTAAGCTCTCCCATTTAATATACATACATATGTACATACATGAAAAATTTACCATCGCTTCACGATAATAAATTTTTCTTCCCGTAGGGGTGAGGGATGTTGTGTGTCGCAATCACAATGACTAAGTTCCAATTTAACGGAACAATAATATTCAAGGCCAATTTAAACATAATTAGTTCAAGGCCACGATCGACTCAAATAACAGAATAGTCGAAGCAAGCCAAGAACCGTTAAAATGCAAGCGCAGCACTTTTGCTTCGCTTAATTCGGTCAACGGCCGTTGTTAAAAACAAATGAAACGAATGACTTATTATGTTAACTTCGAATTATTGAATAATATAAGCAATTCGAGGTTAAACAAGTAAGAATACTTTTAGGCAGAAGTTTTGAGCTTTAAGCTTTTATTAAAAAGAACAATAAAAAGAAACGAAACTAAAGAAAATTGCAAAGCGGAACACAAGAGTTCTACTTAGAAAAGTAGAACATCTGATTGCGAAATTAATATCAATAAAATATTAATTTCGCGAATTAAGTAGTTTTGAGATTGCGACATCCAAATAACTGACCCACTTCAGCGCCGTCCAGAGACGACGCCGAAGTTAATGTGTAATAGTAAGATTGATTTTTAAGTCAGAAGTTAAGAGATTTTTAAAGTGACCGGTGCTCGGTCTAAATAATAAAAAATAGATCAAATCAGAATTCAAGTGTTGTTTTTGTGTACGCGGACTTCCCTGCAAAGGCCATTTCACAACCCGAGTAACACAACATTTTTGGCGCAGCCGGTTTTTTTTTCGAGCCAAGGATAAGCGATCGAAGGACCACAAAGGAAACAGGAATACAAGTAAAAGGACATAGCACTTACGGTACGTAGAGTGAATATAAATAACATAAAAAAAAAAATTGCAAGTGCCTATTGCAATTCCTCGCGAGGCTTGATTTGGAGCCAAGTAAAGGAGTGCCAGCGTCAAGCAAGGCAGCCTTGTCTGTCCAATGGCGTTCCACGCCGGACAAAATCTTTGCTGAGCTCGACCCTTTCGCTCGGGAAGTTTTTCCTCTCGGGAAAAAGTCCATTTTGACTGTAGGACACAGCTTTTTAATGTTGAGTGATCCTTTCGACATGGAAAGATACACAACATTTTTGAATTTAGAAATTATTCAATGCTTGTGAGTAAAAAGTGAAAATTTAAAAGTGATTGAATTTAAAATCGAGTTAATTTAATGCTTTAGAATGAAAATTAGAAAACACTTAAAATTGGTTACAGAATACAAAGCGAACGGTCAATTAAAATTGGAGCTTTAGCAACTAATTCGTTTTGAATAAGAAAATATGAGTGAGTAAATCGTTTGCGAGAAAAATAAAATAAATAAAAATCCAATGCAAGAAAACTTGAACTTGGAATTGAAATTTTACAAAGTGCAACTTAAGCATATTCAACGCTTTGAAGCAACTTATAAGGAAAAAACTAATAAGAAGAAAAAAAAACTACTCGTTTAATGGCACGAGGCACTTCAAGCAAGCGATGAAATTGGAGATCGTGTAAATCGTGTTAATTGGTCAGTGGAAAATAAAGTGTTTTAAATGCTGTTGGAGTAAAAAAAAAAAAATCCGATTATTAACGAAGTTCTGTGATCAAATTATGAATTTAATGAACCGAGTTACTCGTATAGGTATATTATTGAAATAAATTTGTAAGAAATGTTAAAATTGAAAATAAAATTTAATGGAACAAAACAACTATGAGTTTTTGGAACTAGAATATAGAAAATTGACAGAAGAAATAGATAGGTTTATAGAAAAAGCGTGGGAAAATTTGAGAAAAATAGTTGGTAGAAAAGAAACAGTTAATTTGATAAAACAAAGTATTTCTGCAGTTAAAAATATATCGAAGATAGAGCAGGCAGATTTAATTATAGATGAGCTACTTCATGTTATTGAGCAAAAGTCTAGTGCAAAACAGGAAGAAATAGAATCGTGGAAAAAGGAATTTTCAGCATTAAAAAGTAGGTACGAGGGTTATTTAGTAACTAAGAATTTGCAGGACGAGCCCATTGTGGAACTGGTAGCCGAAAACGAAAGGCTGAAATCGTTAAATGAAACACAAGGATCATCATACCAACTTACTCCAGATAGATTCAACAGAAAAGACTCCACGCCGTTAAAAGAAGCAAACGAAAGAATACAACAGTTAATAAACGAAAACAGGTTGCTCAGGCGGAAACACGAAAGCGAAACTGCGTTAAGTTCCAAAAAATTACCTAGAACGGTTGAGCAGAACATTGATTTTATCTCACCTCGAAACGAAATCGGGAAAAGAAACAAAATGGGTATAGAAGAAATAGCGAAGGTTGTTAACAGATTAGTGCCGTTATTTTCGGGAGCCCCATCAATAGAACTGCGTAACGAGGTATATAAGTTTATTGAAGGATGCGATCTGGCCCACAGAAACATCAAAGAGACAGAGATCCAAGACTTCATAGCATGCATAAAACAGCGCCTGCATGGAAATGCATACAGCCTTCTGCGTTCAAAAAAGTTTGCGAGCATAGAAGAGTTAAATAATGCAATAAAAAGACATTATTTACAACATAAGTCTTTAGATATGGTTTTGGCAGAAATGCAAACTATGAGACAACTGCCGACCGAGGATATCCGTCAGTTCGCGGAAAAACTGATGTCATTAAAGTGTCAAGCAGAGAACATTATGACTGCGGTCTACCAAGGTAAGTCGGATATAGCATTAAGAACAGAAGTGTATAGGGCAGTAATGAGGACACTCAAGCTGGGCTTACAGGACAGTGCGCTGCGGCTTTATTTGGTAGGTATAGAGAAGTCAACATTTGAAGACTTGGTGGAACAGGCATTGGTTGTTGCGGATGACATACAGCAAGCAGAGACGATCCGAAGTAGGCACTTCGTCGGTTTGGTCGAAAACCCGTTTAGTGATTATTCCAACCAGACACAGCAATTCCTTAGTCCGCGTTATAGAAAGGACGAAGTTTCAGCAGAAGTCAAAGGCCAATGGAATAAGCCGGTACAAAACAGCAATGGGCAATCAATACAGAAAATTACTTGTAGTTTCTGTAACAAAAAAGGACACACAAGAGAAGATTGTCTTACAAGGAAAAACACGCCGTATTGTCAGGAATGTTGTAAGTATGGCCATGAGACAAATTTAGAGTGTAAAAACTTGTCTCCAACGAAAGAAAATCCTTTTAGAAGAGAAGGCCATCAACAAAAAGGACAACAAGGATATTGGTTAAATAATAGCAGTAGCAAGTGGGAAAACAACCGAATGTGGAATGAAGGCGGTTTTAAAAAAGGATTAAATCAACCTAAACCGACATCAAAAGGGCCGCATAAATATAAAAAGAATACGGACAATGCATGCCATTGGTGCAATAGACCAGGACACTGGGTACGAGATTGCCAAGCCAAGAAGAACTGGGAATTGTTTCAGGGAAACTACCAAGGGCCCAGGCAAGGCGTCCATTGAGACAGTTATCCCATCTACGAGTCTGAATGAAATAAGTCAATTTAACACCCAACAGAAAATGAAAAAGAATCATAAGGAATTTCAAAGAATAAGTATAGTGGACAGTGAAAACTTACAATCTAATAATAAAGTAGAAGGTGTAACAAAAACAGACAAAACGGAGTCTAATGAAACTAAAATCATAGAATACGAAAACCCTTACGACACTGAGTGCAGTTACAGCATTGAGCTGGAAAATAATGTGTTCAATGAGTTCCCTGTCGCAGAGGAAACCAATGAAAAACTTATCTTGCAGCTAAAGGACGAGACTGATATGGTCATGGGAAAAATAATTAATGAGGAAAATTTAAAAGAAGAGAATAAGCTTAAAAAAGGGAATCAAAAAGAGTACGTTACGGTGAATTTAAAAAGAAAAGAGAAAAGCTTTTCGAACGAAACTGAAACCAATTGTAAGACCAATATTAATAAGTGCTGCTACGGAGATAACACAGCGGATGACGTGTTCATTGAATTTCCTTGCGAGGAGGCGATTAATGGAAAACTTGTCTTGCTGGTAGATACGGGAGCGGACACGTGTTTAATAAAAACAGGGGTCATAAAAAAAGGTATAATGGTTAATAATTCGAATACAAAAGTTTTAAACGGAGCTTTTGGGGGTTGCACTACCACAACAGGAACTGTCAATGTGACACATAATAATTGGCCAAGTCTTAGCTTAACGTTACACAGGGTGGCACTTGAGCAAAACTGGCCAGGCGATGGTATACTTGGCAGAGACAATTTGTGGAATAAGTCCATGATAGACTAATATCGAATTCAACGGAAGAAGATTTCATTCGCAGTGATAACTTCAAGAGGGAATTCAGTAGAATTTAGTAGACCCCGTCAAGACCCCGGCAAGACCCCGGCAAGACCCTATTGAGACCCCATCAATACCCTATCAAGAACCAATCAACACCCTTTCAAGACCCTATCAAGACGCCGTCAAAACCCCGTCAAGACCCCGTCAAGATCCTATCAAGATACCATAAGACCACGTCAGGACCCCATAAAGACCCCGTCAAGACCCTATCAAGACCAAGTCAACATCCTGTCAAGACCTCATCAAGACAACGTCAAGACCCGGCCAAGACTCTATCAAGACCCCATCAACACCCTATCAACGCCCTATCAAGACCCCGTCAAGACCTCGTCACGACCCTACGAAGACCCCCCATCAAAACCCCGTCAAGACCCTTAGAACACACCGTCAAAAGCCCGTCAATACCCTGTCAAGACCCCATTAAGACCAAGTCCAGACCCTGTCAAGACCCCGTCAAGACCCTGCCAACACCTCATCAAGAACCCGTCAACACCCCATCAATACCCCGTCAAGACACCATCAAGACCCCGTCCAGACCCTGTCAAGACCCTGCCAAGACCTCATCAAGAACCCGTCAAGACCCCGTCAAGACTCCGTCAAGACCCTGTAAAGACCCCATCAAGGCCCCGTAAAGACCATGTCAAGGCCATATCAAGACCCCGTGAATACCCCGTCAAAAACCCATCAAAACCCCGCCAAGACCCCATCAAGACCCCGTCAAGAGCATATCAAGACCCGGTGAAGACCCTATCAAGACCCCTTAAGACCCAGTCAACACCCGAGAAAATGCACTACTTAAAAAGAATAGTTGAATGAAAAGTAAACATAGCTCAGTTAGGACTCATGTATCGGAGTCACAGATGTTCTTAAAAAATTCAGATCTCAACACATCATTAAAATTAGATGAAGAGATAAATCGAAAAGAACTATTTAAGGAGAATAAAAGGTTTCCAATTATATCGTCATGGGATGCTCCCATACTTTCAATATCAAAGAATTGGAAAAAGAAAAGAAAAAAAAAACATGAATAATAAAAATATATGAATAGGAAATTTTACAAACCATAGTAGTGATTTGTTTTTGGTTAATACCAAGGGGGTTGTTTTTATACCATACATATATAACTGTATAACGGTATATATACAGTATGTCAATATGCACATTTCCAGTTTCTTAGCTATCTATACATTGAAAATAGATAATCGTAAGAAGCTGTAAGTGCTGTTGCACAAAGGGAATGGATTTTATTAAATAAGATACACTTCCAATTTCTTAGGGATCTATACATTAGTTATAGACCGTCGTGTGAAAATGAAAGTGTTTGCCTATGAACTTGCATTGACACAAACTCAATGTTTGTTTTTAGTTTCCAGGCAATATATTTATTAAAGCTAAAGTATGGAAAGTTTGATGAAGTTATAATTTGAAAGAACAACTAATGCAAATTGCATTTGCATTTACTTACTTGTGTTAAACAAATAAATGCACATGCAATGAAAACTTAAATTATTGAACAGCGAAAGCACAAAACACAGAAAAATTGTTTTTGCAATTATTTAATTAATAAATGCACAATCAATATAAGAAAAAGAAAAGAACAGAAAAAATATATATATACCCCGGTTAAGTAGATATAAGTTCAAAAATGATATAAGAATATTTATATAAATTTGGAAATTATATTCATAGAAAGATTATACATTAAATTACAATTATACGAATACATAGATATTTAATTATAGTACATGACAAGTAGATAGAGACATAGATATACATACAGATAAGAAAGATACATAATTAGCTAGCAAGACCTAATAAATACACTTAAGGGAAGTAATAAGCAAATACATAACTAAAAACTTTGTTAAATTGTTAACATTTGTTAAAGTATAAGCGAAACATTATATAACACACTCTCGCATGCATACAGCTGTTAAGAACGTAAAATAAAAATGTAAATGCAATAATTTTTAGAAAAGAATCGATGTAATAACAAAATTATACATAATTGTACACGTACAAAATCTCAATTAGAGAAGGAAACCTAAGAATCGTTGAAAATGTAAAAATTGAAGAATTAAATGTAAAATTGAAGCAAAACTGTAAATTTGACCAGCAACTCGGCAATACATACGCTGAAACGAAGACTTCCATGTCCAGTTGGTAACACGGGTGCAGAGGCCAACAAGCACAACAAACGAATAGTTACAACAACACCAATCAAGCAATTACTTCAAAGGGGGGAAGGGTAGCTGTATCAACAGCAAGAATGCAGCTACAGCGCAGCAATTCAGCTACAGCGAAACCTACAGATCAAATATACGATAGAAGCAATCATTGGGATCATAAATTGACGATGTAAGATGAAGTTCATCAGGACCGAATGTTGTCAGCAATCACGAAAAAGCAGTTTCGACAAGCTAATAAACATAGCGACAACTTGGGACAAAAGGGTTCGGCGGTTTACTATCGTGGGAACACCTGGTCCAATCAATAAAAATCGATAAATGGTCAACGTTTACAAGAAACAGGCGGAGTTCGGCGATTTACTATCGTGGGAACACCTGGTCCAATCAACAGAAATCGATGAATGGTCAATTTTGACAAGAAACAGACGGTGTTTGGCGATTTTTTGTCGTGGAAACACTTGTTTCGTAACAACAATAAAGCGCGTGTTTCGCGAGAGGTCACTCTAGGAAGCGATGCCAGCTGCATTCACAGAAATTCCCACATCGCAGCTACCCTGCAACCAGCAGCAGAACGTACAAAGATTCTACTACCCACAGGCAATCCGAGCGATGATCAACATCATCAATCAAGACCCTCCCGATGCAGGTAATCGGCCGACAAATCAGGAAGCACCCAATAAGGCAATATCTGGTCCATCTCCAAGGACAACGAAAGCAGCAGCCGCGTACAACGTTACAATAAGAATAAAATATACACAACTGTTAAAACTTTTAAACTTTCCAAAGTAAAATCTAAAATTTTGTTCACAAAATTAGAAACAGAAACAGATCAAATTAAAGAACAATGTAGACAACAGCGAATTGGTAAAAACAACAACAATGTAATAATATAATTATCGCAGTAATATTCAATGAAATGTAAAACTTTACATTATTAAGTAAACAGCTAAAACTTTATAACAATATTAACATAATGTTCTAGAGACTAAGCATCATTAAACTAAGCTCTCCCATTTAATATACATACATATGTACATACATGAAAAATTTACCATCGCTTCACGATAATAAATTTTTCTTCCCGTAGGGGTGAGGGATGTTGTGTGTCGCAATCACAATGACTAAGTTCCAATTTAACGGAACAATAATATTCAAGGCCAATTTAAACATAATTAGTTCAAGGCCACGATCGACTCAAATAACAGAATAGTCGAAGCAAGCCAAGAACCGTTAAAATGCAAGCGCAGCACTTTTGCTTCGCTTAATTCGGTCAACGGCCGTTGTTAAAAACAAATGAAACGAATGACTTATTATGTTAACTTCGAATTATTGAATAATGTAAGCAATTCGAGGTTAAACAAGTAAGAATACTTTTAGGCAGAAGTTTTGAGCTTTAAGCTTTTATTAAAAAGAACAATAAAAAGAAACGAAACTAAAGAAAATTGCAAAGCGGAACACAAGAGTTCTACTTAGAAAAGTAGAACATGTGATTGCGAAATTAATATCAATAAAATATTAATTTCGCGAATTAAGTAGTTTTGAGATTGCGACATCCAAATAACTGACCCACTTCAGCGCCGTCCAGAGACGACGCCGAAGTTAATGTGTAATAGTAAGATTGATTTTTAAGTCAGAAGTTAAGAGATTTTTAAAGTGACCGGTGCTCGGTCTAAATAATAAAAAATAGATCAAATCAGAATTCAAGTGTTGTTTTTGTGTACGCGGACTTCCCTGCAAAGGCCATTTCACAACCCGAGTAACACAACATTTTTGGCGCAGCCGGTTTTTTTTTCGAGCCAAGGATCGCTTGAAGGACCACAAAGGAAACAGGAATACAAGTAAAAGGGCATAGCACTTACGGTACGTAGAGTGAATATAAATAACATAAAAAAAAAAATTGCAAGTGCCTATTGCAATTCCTCGCGAGGCTTGATTTGGAGCCAAGTAAAGGAGAGCCAGCGTCAAGCAAGGCAGCCTTGTCTGTCCAATGGCGTTCCACGCCGGACAAAATTTTTGCTGAGGTCGACCCTTTCGCTCGGGAAGTTTTTCCTCTCGGGAAAAAGTCCATTTTGACTGTAGGACACAGCTTTTTAATGTTGAGTGATCCTTTCGACATGGAAAGATACACAACATTTTTTGAATTTAGAAATTATTCAATGCTTGTGAGTAAAAAGTGAAAATTTAAAAGTGATTGAATTTAAAATCGAGTTAATTTAATGCTTTAGAATGAAAATTAGAAAACACTTAAAATTGGTTACAGAATACAAAGCGAACGGTCAATTAAAATTGGAGCTTTAGCAATTAATTCGTTTTGAATAAGAAAATATGAGTGAGTAAATCGTTTGCGAGCAAAATAAAATAAATAAAAATCCAATGCAAGAAAACTTGAACTTGGAATTGAAATTTTAGAAAGTGCAACTTAAGCATATTCAACGCTTTGAAGCAACTTATAAGGAAAAAACTAATAAGAAGAAAAAAAAACTACTCGTTTAATGGCACGAGGCACTTCAAGCAAGCGATGAAATTGGAGATCGTGTAAATCGTGTTAATTGGTCAGTGGAAAATAAAGTGTTTTAAATGCTGTTGGAGTAAAAAAAAAAAAATCCGATTATTAACGAAGTTCTGTGATCAAATTATGAATTCAATGAACCGAGTTACTCGTATAGGTATATTATTGAAATAAATTTGTAAGAAATGTTAAAATTGAAAATAAAATTTAATGGAACAAAACAACTATGAGTTTTTGGAACTAGAATATAGAAAATTGACAGAAGAAATAGATAGGTTTATAGAAAAAGCGTGGGAAAATTTGAGAAAAATAGTTAGTAGAAAAGAAACAGTTAATTTGATAAAAGAAAGTATTTCTGCAGTTAAAAATATATCGAAGATAGAGCAGGCAGATTTAATTATAGATGAGCTACTTCATGTTATTGAGCAAAAGTCTAGTGCAAAACAGGAAGAAATAGAATCGTGGAAAAAGGAATTTTCAGCATTAAAAAGTAGGTACGAGGGTTATTTAGTAACTAAGAATTTGCAGGACGATCTCATTGCGCAACTGGAAGCCGAAAACGAAAGGCTGAAATCGTTCAATGAAACACAAGGATCATCATACCAACTTACTCCAGATAGATTCAACAGAAAAGACTCTACGCCGTTAAAAGAAGCAAACGAAAGAATACAACAGTTAAAAAACGAAAACAGGTTGCTCAGGCGGAAACACGAAAGCGAAACTGCGTTAAGTTCCAAAAAATTACCTAGAACGGTTGAGCAGAACATTGATTTTATCTCACCTCGAAACGAAATCGGGAAAAGAAACAAAATGGGAATAGAAGAAATAGCGAAGGTTGTTAACAGATTAGTGCCGTTATTTTCGGGAGCTCCATTAATAGAACTGCGTAACGAGGTATATAAGTTTATTGAAGGATGCGATCTGGCCCACAGTAACATCAAAGAGACAGAGATCCAAGACTTCATAGCATGCATAAAACAGCGCCTGCATGGAAATGCATACAGCCTTCTGCGTTCAAAAAAGTTTGCGAGCATAGAAGAGTTAAATAATGCAATAAAAAGACATTATTTACAACATAAGTCTTTAGATATGGTTTTGGCAGAAATGCAAACTATGAGACAACTGCCGACCGAGGATATCCGTCAGTTCGCGGAAAAACTGATGTCATTAAAGTGTCAAGCAAAGGACATTATGACTGCGGTCTACCAAGGTAAGTCGGATATAGCATTAAGAACAGAAGTGAATAGGGCAGTAATGAGGACACTCAAGCTGGGCTTACAGGACAGTGCGCTGCGGCTTTATTTGGTAGGTATAGAGAAGTCAACATTTGAAGACTTGGTGGAACAAGCATTGGATGTTGCGGATGACATACGGCAAGCAGAGACCATCCGAAGTAGGCACTTCGTCGGGGTGGTCGAAAACCCGTTTAGTGATTATTCCAACCAGACACAGGAATTCCTTAGTCCGCGTTATAGAAAGGACGAAGTTTCAGCAGAAGTCAAGGCCAATGGAATAAGCCGGTGCCTAACAGCAATGGGCAATCAATACAGAAAATTACTTGTAGTTTCTGTAACAAAAAAGGACACACAAGAGAAGATTGTCTTACAAGGAAAAACACGCCGTATTGTCAGGAATGTTGTAAGTATGGCCATGAGACAAATTTAGAGTGTAAAAACTTGTCTCCAACGAAAGAAAATCCTTTTAGAAGAGAAGGCCATCAACAAAAAGGACAACAAGGATATTGGTTAAATAACAGCAGTAGCAAGTGGGAAAACAACCGAATGTGGAATGAAGGCGGTTTTAAAAAAGGATTAAATCAACCTAAACCGACATCAAAAGGGCCGCATAAAGATAAAAAGAATACGGACAATGCATGCCATTGGTGCAATAGACCAGGACACTGGGTACGAGTTTGCCAAGCCAAGAAGAACTGGGAATTGTTTCAGGGAAACTACCAAGGGCCCAGGCAAGGCCAGTAACCTGGGAACCCAGAAAAAATAGTAACTTTGGGCCAGACAGATTCGGGGAGATGGTTTATACGTCCATTGAGACAGTTATCCCATCTACGAGTCTGAATGAAATAAGTCAAATTAACACCCAACAGAAAATGAAAAAGAATCATAAGGAATTTCAAAGAATAAGTATAGTGGACAGTGAAAACTTACAATGTAATAATAAAGTAGAAGGTGTAACAAAAACAGACAAAACGGAGTCTAATGAAACTAAAATCATAGAATACGAAAACCCTTACGACACTGAGTGCAGTTACAGCACTGAGCTGAAAATAATGTGTTCAATGAGTTCCATGTCGCAGAGGAAACCAATGAAAAACTTATCTTGCAGCTAAAGGACGAGACTGATATGGTCATGGATAAAATAATTAATGAGGAAAATTTAAAAGAAGAGAATAAGCTTAGAAAAGGGAATCAAAAAGAGTACGTTACGGTGAATTTAAAAAGAAAAGAGAAAAGCTTTTCGAACGAAACTGAAACCAATTGTAAGACCAATATTAATAAGTGCTGCTACGGAGATAACACAGCGGATGACGTGTTCATTGAATTTCCTTGCGAGGAGGCGATTAATGGAAAACTTGTCTTGCTGGTAGATACGGGAGCGGATACGTGTTTAATAAAAACAGGGGTCATAAAAAAAGGTATAATGGTTAATAATTCGAATACAAAAGTTTTAAACGGAGCTTTTGGGGTTGCACTACCACAACAGGAACTGTCAATGTGACACATAATAATTGGCCAAGTCTTAGCTTAACGTTACACAGGGTGGCACTTGAGCAAAACTGGCCAGGCGATGGTATACTTGGCAAAAACAATTTGTGGAATAAGTCCATGATAGACTCAATAAAGAAAAGGTTAGTAATGAGAAGCTCAAAAGGAGAAAGCATAAAATTACCCTCATTAAATATAGGAAATGAGGTAAAACATGTCGGCATTAATAAAGTAAAAGGTACTTCAACAAGTATAGCTGAGTTAAAGACGAAACTACGAGAAGTGATAGTTCCAGGAGTGTTGCTAGGAAAAACGTCGGTAGATATGAGAAATAATAAGGTTCAAGTTCCAATATCGAATTCAACGGAAGAAGATTTCATTCGCAGTGATAACTTGATGAGGGAATTCAGTGATTTTACTAAGTATGCACGAGAAAATGCACTACTTAAAAAGAATAGTTTAATGAAAAGTAAACATAGCTCAGTTAGGACTCATGTATCGGAGTCACAGATGTTCTTAAAAAATTCAGATCTCAACACATCATTAAAATTAGATGAAGAGATAAATCGAAAAGAACTATTTAAGGAGAATAAAAGGTTTCCAATTATATCGTCATGGGATGCTCCCATACTTTCAATATCAAAGAATTGGAAAAAGAAAAGAAAAAAAAAACATGAATAATAAAAATATATGAATAGGAAATTTTACAAACCATAGCAGTGATTTGTTTTTGGTTAATACCAAGGGGGTTGTTTTTATACCATACATATATAACTGTATAACGGTATATATACAGTATGTCAATATGCACATTTCCAGTTTCTTAGCTATCTATACATTGAAAATAGATAATCGTAAGAAGCTGTAAGTGCTGTTGCACAAAGGGAATGGATTTTATTAAATAAGATACACTTCCAATTTCTTAGGGATCTATACATTAGTTATAGACTAGAGTTGCGTAGTTCATGAACGACCTAGTTCAATTGAACTATTAAGTTGACTGAACTATGAGACGCAGTTCACAAATCACAGCTCCCGTCGTTCACTCGGTCAGTTAGTTCAATTTTTCCTTCTACAATCCAACACTTAGTTCAAATGTTCGATGCAACTCGTTCACTCGGTCAGTTAGTTCAATTTTTCCTTCTACAATCCAACACTTAGTTCAAATGTTCGATTCAACATCGTTCACTCGGTCAGTTAGTTCAATTTTTCCTTCTACAATCCAACACTTAGTTCAAATGTTCGATTCAACGTCGTTCACTCGGTCAGTTAGTTCAATTTTTCCTTCTACAATCCAACACTTAGTTCAAATGTTCGATTCAACATCGTTCACTCGGTCAGTTAGTTCAATTTTTCCTTCTACAATCCAACATCTCGTTCACTTAGTTCAAATGTTCGATTCAACATCGTTCACTCGGTCAGTTAGTTCAATTTTTCCTTCTACAATCCAAAATTTAATGCAGAACTTTTCATTCGTTTCTTTAGCTTAGTAGCCAGTGTTGTCGCTTGAACATTTTGATGAATACATGGAAAGGGACACATTTAATTTAGAACCTATAATGAAATTTAAATTTTTTTTAGCAAATGTTTTCAAGCATGCATAACATGCGATTTATTCGTGTTCGCTGATTTGAATTAGAGATCTGATCCGACATAAGAAAACATTGAAATATTTTTTTAAAACGAAATTATGTAGCTTAAGGACCAATTTTTTAGACATATTTTTTACTGGTCGCAGCAATAGTTTTGCCGACCACTTTGATTCAGTTATTTAGTTCGATAGATTTAATTTAGTGCCTTTCTTATTGATTTTCAATACAATTCTGTGACGTGTTTGCTTGTTAAATTTATAATCAACTGTTTTGAGAATTTTTCAGAATTGCTCAACATAGTTTTAATAAAGATTGAATGACGACGTCCGAAATTGTCGAGAAAGATATAATTTTTTTTTTTTTTGCTTTCCTTTCATAATGTTATTTGAAATGCTAATAAGCATGATATATGTAGGTATTTCATATATCTATGTATTACCACAATTATAATCATTAGTATACAAGTATTAAATATGAATATAGCTAACTTTGTACTGAGAAATACAATACATAAATATTGTGAATATATGTTAACTGTTTTTATTTAATAAAGGAAAAAGACTAGCAAAAAATGTACTTGACACATTTTTAAACGTTTTTCAAACGCTTAGATATTTTAATTTTAATATATCTTAAGATATTCACAAATGGAATTTAATTTAAATTAGTTTTTGTATAAATAAGTTTTAAATAAGGATTGCGTTTTAAATAATGACGGAGACACTAATAAGTTTAAAAATTTTTGATTTTTTGGAAGATATTATTTTAACTTTATTTTCCGAAAAATAACAAATTTTCATCCATTAAAGTAATAAAGTAAAGTAAATAAAGCAAAAAAAAAACAAAAATTAACAAAATTGTATTTGTATATTTGTAAACATAAATAATACATATCATATTCAAAAACAACAAACGCAACAACTGAAGAACTTGCTGAAGAAATACACACGTCAATCGACAAATCACAAAAAAGCGACAAATCACAAAACAAGCGACATACCACCTCTTTCTTCAGCAAGCAGTTGTGCACTGAATGTGGTTGTTCTTTAAACGTTGGAACGAACCACTGAACTAAATATTCGTTTGGGACCAAAATGTTCGATTCAGATCCAAATGTTAATTTGAAGTGCTGAGCATATGCCGATATAACAATTGAACTAACTGACCGAGTGAACTAACTGAACGAACTAGTTCATTGCAGCTGATTGAACTAAAATGATCGATCACTTTAGTGAACTACAAAGCACAAGCCTACTTAGATATTTTAATTTTAATATATCTTAAGATATTCACAAATGGAATTTAATTTAAATTAGTTTTTGTATAAATAAGTTTTAAATAAGGATTGCGTTTTAAATAATGACGGAGACACTAATAAGTTTAAAAATTTTTGATTTTTTGGAAGATATTATTTTAACTTTATTTTCCGAAAAATAACAAATTTTCATCCATTAAAGTAATAAAGTAAAGTAAATAAAGCAAAAAAAAAACAACAATTAACAAAATTGTATTTGTATATTTGTAAACATAAATAATACATATCATATTCAAAAACAACAAACGCAACAACTGAAGAACTTGCTGAAGAAATACACACGTCAATCGACAAATCACAAAAAAGCGACAAATCACAAAACAAGCGACATACCACCTCTTTCTTCAGCAAGCAGTTGTGCACTGAATGTGGTTGTTCTTTAAACGTTGGAACGAACCACTGAACTAAATATTCGTTTAGGACCAAAATGTTCGATTCAGATCCAAATGTTAATTTGAAGTGCTGAGCATATGCCGATATAACAATTGAACTAACTGACCGAGTGAACTAACTGAACGAACTAGTTCATTGCAGCTGATTGAACTAAAATGATCGATCACTTTAGTGAACTACAAAGCACAAGCCTACACTGAATGTGGTTGTTCTTTAAACGTTGGAACGAACCACTGAACTAAATGTTCGTTTGGGACCAAAATGTTCGATTCAGATCCAAATGTTTGTTTGAAGTGCTGAGCATATGCTGATATAACAATTGAACTAACTGACCGAGTGAACTAACTGAACGAACTAGTTCATTGCAGCTGATTGAACTAAAATGATCGATCACTTTAGTGAACTACAAAGCACAAGCCTATTATAGACCGTCGTGTGAAAATGAAAGTGTTTACCTATGAACTTGCATTGACACAAACTCAATGTTTGTTTTTAGTTTCCAGGCAATATATTTATTAAAGCCAAAGTATGGAAAGTTTGATGAAGTTATAATTTGAAAGAACAACTAATGCAAATTGCATTTGCATTTACTTACTTGTGTTAAACAAATAAATGCACATGCAATGAAAACTTAAATTATTGAACAGCGAAAGCACAAAACACAGAAAAATTGTTTTTGCAATTATTTAATTAATAAATGCACAATCAATATAAGAAAAAGAAAAGAACAGAAAAAATATATATATACCCCGGTTAAGTAGATATAAGTTCAAAAATGATATAAGAATATTTATATAAATTTGGAAATTATATTCATAGAAAGATTATACATTAAATTACAATTATACGAATACATAGATATTTAATTATAGTACATGACAAGTAGATAGAGACATAGATATACATACAGATAAGAAAGAACATACATAATTGAAACCTAATTACCGACTAGATACATAATTAGCTAGCAAGACCTAATAAATACACTTAAGGGAAGTAATAAGCAAATACATAACTAAAAACTTTGTTAAATTGTTAACATTTGTTAAAGTATAAGCGAAACATTATATAACACACTCTCGCATGCATACAGCTGTTAAGAACGTAAAATAAAAATGTAAATGCAATAATTTTTAGAAAAGAATCGATGTAATAACAAAATTATACATAATTGTACACGTACAAAATCTCAATTAGAGAAGGAAACCTAAGAATCGTTGAAAATGTAAAAATTGAAGAATTAAATGTAAAATTGAAGCAAAACTGTAAATTTGACCAGCAACTCGGCAATACATACGCTGAAACGAAGACTTCCATGTCCAGTTGGTAACACGGGTGCAGAGGCCAACAAGCACAACAAACGAATAGTTACAACAACACCAATCAAGCAATTACTTCAAAGGGGGGAAGGGTAGCTGTATCAACAGCAAGAATGCAGCTAAAGCGCAGCAATTCAGCTACAGCGAAACCTACAGATCAAATATACGATAGAAGCAATCATTGGGATCATAAATTGACGATGTAAGATGAAGTTCATCAGGACCGAATGTTGTCAGCAATCACGAAAAAGCAGTTTCGACAAGCTAATAAACATAGCGACAACTTGGGACAAAAGGGTTCGGCGGTTTACTATCGTGGGAACACCTGGTCCAATCAATAAAAATCGATAAATGGTCAACGTTTACAAGAAACAGGCGGAGTTCGGCGATTTACTATCGTGGGAACACCTGGTCCAATCAACAGAAATCGATGAATGGTCAATTTTGACAAGAAACAGACGGTGTTTGGCGATTTTTTGTCGTGGAAACACTTGTTTCGTAACAACAATAAAGCGCGTGTTTCGCGAGAGGTCACTCCAGGAAGCGATGCCAGCTGCATTCACAGAAATTCCCACATCGCAGCTACCCTGCAACCAGCAGCAGAACGTACAAAGATTCTACTACCCATAGGCAATCCGAGCGATGATCAACATCATCAATCAAGACCCTCCCGATGCAGGTAATCGGCCGACAAATCAGGAAGCACCCAATAAGGCAATATCTGGTCCATCTCCAAGGACAACGAAAGCAGCAGCCGCATACAACGTTACAATAAGAATAAAATATACACAACTGTTAAAACTTTTAAACTTTCCAAAGTAAAATCTAAAATTTTGTTCACAAAATTAGAAACAGAAACAGATCAAATTAAAGAACAATGTAGACAACAGCGAATTGGTAAAACCAACAACAATGTAATAATATAATTATCGCAGTAATATTCAATGAAATGTAAAACTTTACATTATTAAGTAAACAGCTAAAACTTTATAACAATATTAACATAATGTTCTAGAGACTAAGAATCATTAAACTAAGCTCTCCCATTTAATATACATACATATGTACATACATGAAAAATTTACCATCGCTTCACGATAATAAATTTTTCTTCCCGTAGGGGTGAGGGATGTTGTGTGTCGCAATCACAATGACTAAGTTCCAATTTAACGGAACAATAATATTCAAGGCCAATTTAAACATAATTAGTTCAAGGCCACGATCGACTCAAATAACAGAATAGTCGAAGCAAGCCAAGAACCGTTAAAATGCAAGCGCAGCACTTTTGCTTCGCTTAATTCGGTCAACGGCCGTTGTTAAAAACAAATGAAACGAATGACTTATTATGTTAACTTCGAATTATTGAATAATGTAAGCAATTCGAGGTTAAACAAGTAAGAATACTTTTAGGCAGAAGTTTTGAGCTTTAAGCTTTTATTAAAAAGAACAATAAAAAGAAACGAAACTAAAGAAAATTGCAAAGCGGAACACAAGAGTTCTACTTAGAAAAGTAGAACATGTGATTGCGAAATTAATATCAATAAAATATTAATTTCGCGAATTAAGAAGTTTTGAGATTGCGACATCCAAATAACTGACCCACTTCAGCGCCGTCCAGAGACGACGCCGAAGTTAATGTGTAATAGTAAGATTGATTTTTAAGTCAGAAGTTAAGAGATTTTTAAAGTGACCGGTGCTCGGTCTAAATAATAAAAAATAGATCAAATCAGAATTCAAGTGTTGTTTTTGTGTACGCGGACTTCCCTGCAAAGGCCATTTCACAACCCGAGTAACACAACATTTTTGGCGCAGCCGGTTTTTTTTTCGAGCCAAGGATCGCTTGAAGGACCACAAAGGAAACAGGAATACAAGTAAAAGGGCATAGCACTTACGGTACGTAGAGTGAATATAAATAACATAAAAAAAAAAATTGCAAGTGCCTATTGCAATTCCTCGCGAGGCTTGATTTGGAGCCAAGTAAAGGAGAGCCAGCGTCAAGCAAGGCAGCCTTGTCTGTCCAATGGCGTTCCACGCCGGACAAAATTTTTGCTGAGGTCGACCCTTTCGCTCGGGAAGTTTTTCCTCTCGGGAAAAAGTCCATTTTGACTGTAGGACACAGCTTTTTAATGTTGAGTGATCCTTTCGACATGGAAAGATACACAAATTTTTTGAATTTAGAAATTATTCAATGCTTGTGAGTAAAAAGCGAAAATTTAAAAGTGATTGAATTTAAAATCGAGTTAATTTAATGCTTTAGAATGAAAATTAGAAAACACTTAAAATTGGTTACAGAATACAAAGCGAACGGTCAATTAAAATTGGAGCTTTAGCAATTAATTCGTTTTGAATAAGAAAATATGAGTGAGTAAATCGTTTGCGAGAAAAATAAAATAAATAAAAATCCAATGCAAGAAAACTTGAACTTGGAATTGAAATTTTACAAAGTGCAACTTAAGCATATTCAACGCTTTGAAGCAACTTATAAGGAAAAAACTAATAAGAAGAAAAAAAAACTACTCGTTTAATGGCACGAGGCACTTCCAGCAAGCGATGAAATTGGAGATCGTGTAAATCGTGTTAATTGGTCAGTGGAAAATAAAGTGTTTTAAATGCTGTTGGAGTAAAAAAAAAAAAAATCCGTTTATTAACGAAGTTCTGTGATCAAATTATGAATTTAATGAACCGAGTTACTCGTATAGGTATATTATTGAAATAAATTTGTAAGAAATGTTAAAATTGAAAATAAAATTTAATGGAACAAAACAACTATGAGTTTTTGGAACTAGAATATAGAAAATTGATAGAAGAAATAGATAGGTTTATAGAAAAAGCGTGGGAAAATTTGAGAAAAATAGTTGGTAGAAAAGAAACAGTTAATTTGATAAAAGAAAGTATTTCTGCAGTTAAAAATATATCGAAGATAGAGCAGGCAGATTTAATTATAGATGAGCTACTTCATGTTATTGAGCAAAAGTCTAGTGCAAAACAGGAAGAAATAGAATCGTGGAAAAAGGAATTTTCAGCATTAAAAAGTAGGTACGAGGGTTATTTAGTAACTAAGAATTTGCAGGACGATCTCATTGCGCAACTGGAAGCCGAATACGAAAGGCTGAAATCGTTAAATGAAACACAAGGATCATCATACCAACTTACTCCAGATAGATTCAACAGAAAAGACTCCACGCCGTTAAAAGAAGCAAACGAAAGAATACAACAGTTAAAAAACGAAAACAGGTTGCTCAGGCGGAAACACGAAAGCGAAACTGAAAATACTGAAAAACTGAGAATAAAATAAAATATAATTTAATTCAGAATAAATTATAAATCAATTAAAAATTCTTTAAACGACATTTTTCCGTTTAATCGAAAATCTTATCGTTAGATAAAGAAGAAAACAAGAAAATTACACAAAGAGGAATTCAGTCTTATCTGCAAATGATAAGATATGTCAAATGGATTTGTTCGACAAATCATAGATTCATAGAGACTGTATAGAGACTAATACAACTGCATATAGACACTGTAGAGAATAACATATATTTTATTACCTGGCTTTCATTTGCTTTTTACTGTCCTATCCAAAAATATTTCAATATTTTCCAAACTGTTCCAAAAAATTACCTAGAACGGTTGAGCAGAACATTGATTTTATCTCACCTCGAAACGAAATCGGGAAAAGAAACAAAATGGGTATAGAAGAAATAGCGAAGGTTGTTAACAGATTAGTGCCGTTATTTTCGGGAGCCCCATCAATAGAACTGCGTAACGAGGTATATAAGTTTATTGAAGGATGCGATCTGGCCCACAGAAACATCAAAGAGACAGAGATCCAAGACTTCATAGCATGCATAAAACAGCGCCTGCATGGAAATGCATACAGCCTTCTGCGTTCAAAAAAGTTTGCGAGCATAGAAGAGTTAAATAATGCAATAAAAAGACATTATTTACAACATAAGTCTTTAGATATGGTTTTGGCAGAAATGCAAGCTATGAGACAACTGCCGACCGAGGATATCCGTCAGTTCGCGGAAAAACTGATGTCATTAAAGTGTCAAGCAGAGGACATTATGACTGCGGTCTACCAAGGTAAGTCGGATATAGCATTAAGAACAGAAGTGTATAGGGCAGTAATGAGGACACTCAAGCTGGGCTTACAGGACAGTGCGCTGCGGCTTTATTTGGTAGGTATAGAGAAGTCAACATTTGAAGACTTGGTGGAACAAGCATTGGATGTTGCGGATGACATACGGCAAGCAGAGACGATCCGAAGTAGGCACTTCGTCGGGGTGGTCGAAAACCCGTTTAGTGATTATTCCAACCAGACACAGCAATTCCTTAGTCCGCGTTATAGAAAGGACGAAGTTTCAGCAGAAGTCAAAGGCCAATGGAATAAGCCGGTGCAAAACAGCAATGGGCAATCAATACAGAAAATTACTTGTAGTTTCTGTAACAAAAAAGGACACACAAGAGAAGATTGTCTTACAAGGAAAAACACGCCGTATTGTCAGGAATGTTGTAAGTATGGCCATGAGACAAATTTAGAGTGTAAAAACTTGTCTCCAACGAAAGAAAATCCTTTTAGAAGAGAAGGCCATCAACAAAAAGGACAACAAGGATATTGGTTAAATAATAGCAGTAGCAAGTGGGAAAACAACTGAATGTGGAATGAAGGCGGTTTCAAAAAAGGATTAAATCATCCTAAACCGACATCAAAAGGGCCGCATAAAGATAAAAAGAATACGGACAATGCATGCCATTGGTGCAATAGACCAGGACACTGGGTACGAGTTTGCCAAGCCAAGAAGAACTGGGAATTGTTTCAGGGAAACTACCAAGGGCCCAGGCAAGGCCAGTAACCTGGGAACCCAGAAAAAATAGTAACTTTGGGCCAGACAGATTCGGGGAGATGGTTTATACGTCCATTGAGACAGTTATCCCATCTACGAGTCTGAATGAAATAAGTCAAATTAACACCCAACAGAAAATGAAAAAGAATCATAAGGAATTTCAAAGAATAAGTATAGTGGACAGTGAAAACTTACAATCTAATAATAAAGTAGAAGGTGTAACAAAAACAGACAAAACGGAGTCTAATGAAACTAAAATCATAGAATACGAAAACCCTTACGACACTGAGTGCAGTTACAGCATTGAGCTGGAAAATAATGTGTTCAATGAGTTCCCTGTCGCAGAGGAAACCAATGAAAAACTTATCTTGCAGCTAAAGGACGAGACTGATATGGTCATGGATAAAATAATTAATGAGGAAAATTTAAAGGAAGAGAATAAGCTTAAAAAAGGAAATCAAAAAGAATACGTTACGGTGAATTTAAAAAGAAAAGAGAAAAGCTTTTCGAACGAAACTGAAACCAATTGTAAGACCATTATTAATAAGTACTGCTACGGAGATAACACAGCGGATGACGTGTTCATTGAATTTCCTTGCGAGGAGGCGATTAATGGAAGACTTGTCTTGCTGGTAGATACGGGAGCGGACACGTGTTTAATAAAAACAGGGGTCATAAAAAAAGGTATAATGGTTAATAATTCGAATACAAAAGTTTTAAACGGAGCTTTTGGGGGTTGCACTACCACAACAGGAACTGTCAATGTGACACATAATAATTGGCCAAGTCTTAGCTTAACGTTACACAGGGTGGCACTTGAGCAAAACTGGCCAGGCGATGGTATACTTGGCAGAGACAATTTGTGGAATAAGTCCATGATAGACTCAATAAAGAAAAGGTTAGTAATGAGAAGCTCAAAAGGAGAAAGCATAAAATTACCCTTATTAAATATAGGAAATGAGGTAAAACATTAATAAAGTAAAAGGTACTTCAACAAGTATAGCTGAGTTAAAGACGAAATTACGAGAAGTGATAGTTCCAGGAGTGTTGCTAGGAAAAACGTCGGTAGATATGAGAAATAATAAGGTTCAAGTTCCAATATCGAATTCAACGGAAGAAGATTTCATTCGCAGTGATAACTTCATGAGGGAATTCAGTGATTTTACTAAGTATGCACGAGAAAATGCACTACTTAAAAAGAATAGTTTAATGAAAAGTAAACATAGCTCAGTTAGGACTCATGTATCGGAGTCACAGATGTTCTTAAAAAATTCAGATCTCAACACATCATTAAAATTAGATGAAGAGATAAATCGAAAAGAACTATTTAAGGAGAATAAAAGGTTTCCAATTATATCGTCATGGGATGCTCCCATACTTTCAATATCAAAGAATTGGAAAAAGAAAAGAAAAAATATCTGATGTGGCCAACACATGACTTCCTTGTATGACGGCAATTGTATGGTTTTATTTCAAGAGCGCTTGATATATTTTATTTATATTTTAAAATTGAAGTTTTAAAAATTTTAAATATTTTTACTTCCATAATGAAAAAAATTTCATAGGCTTCTCTTAATTTAAATAATTTAAATAGTAGTAAGTAAAAACAAGGAAGTACAAATTAGTTTCCACACAGCTTTAACTATCAATCGTAGTAATTTTGATTTCCCTGTTTAGTTCTGTAAGGGTACAACCAATTTTTGTAAAAGATATAGCAGCATAACATTAATTTATCATTATCATTTATGTAATTCGGATAATGCATGCTTCGTGTTCCTTTGGCGAAGAGTCCTTTTGGTGCGAACCATCATTAAAATTGGAGCTACAAAATTGTGTCTTATGTAAGGCGCAATAGTATATACTTTCTAGGAGTGTTTGTTTTTGAGTAATGTATGAAATTTGAAAAAAAGTATATGAGAAGTGTCCTTTTCGCGCAACCGATTGCATCCAAAAAGGGAGGTGCACAACTAGGTCTTATAAGAGTCTCAAATACCAAATTTCAAGTTTCTACGATTCTCCGTTTTTAAGTTATTGAGGATACGTACATACGTACAGACGTACAGACGTACAGACGTACATACGTACATACGTACATACGTACACACGTCACGATCAAACTAGTCAAAATGGACTCCGCGATGGTCAAAATGTGTGTTACCATCAAAATCTCAATATCGAAATTTTTCATGATTACAATACTTTCTTGTATTTACTACGTATACAAGGAAGTAAAAAACATGAATAATAAAAATATATGAATAGGAAATTTTACAAACCATAGTAGTGATTTGTTTTTGGTTAATACCAAGGGGGTTGTTTTTATACCATACATATATAACTGTATAACGGTATATATACAGTATGTCAATATGCACATTTCCAGTTTCTTAGCTATCTATACATTGAAAATAGATAATCGTAAGAAGCTGTAAGTGCTGTTGCACAAAGGGAATGGATTTTATTAAATAAGATACACTTCCAATTTCTTAGGGATCTATACATTAGTTATAGACCGTCGTGTGAAAATGAAAGTGTTTACCTATGAACTTGCATTGACACAAACTCAATGTTTGTTTTTAGTTTCCAGGCAATATATTTATTAAAGCCAAAGTATGGAAAGTTTGATGAAGTTATAATTTGAAAGAACAACTAATGCAAATTGCATTTGCATTTACTTACTTGTGTTAAACAAATAAATGCACATGCAATGAAAACTTAAATTATTGAACAGCGAAAGCACAAAACACAGAAAAATTGTTTTTGCAATTATTTAATTAATAAATGCACAATCAATATAAGAAAAAGAAAAGAACAGAAATAATATATATACCCCGGTTAAGTAGATATAAGTTCAAAAATGATATAAGAATATTTATATAAATTTGGAAATTATATTCATAGAAAGATTATACATTAAATTACAATTATACGAATACATAGATATTTAATTATAGTACATGACAAGTAGATAGAGACATAGATATACATACAGATAAGAAAGAACATACATAATTGAAACCTAATTACCGACTAGATACATAATTAGCTAGCAAGACTTAATAAATACACTTAAGGGAAGTAATAAGCAAATACATAACTAAAAACTTTGTTAAATTGTTAACATTTGTTAAAGTATAAGCGAAACATTATATAACACACTCTCGCATGCATACAGCTGTTAAGAACGTAAAATAAAAATGTAAATGCAATAATTTTTAGAAAAGAATCGATGTAATAACAAAATTATACATAATTGTACACGTACGAAATCTCAATTAGAGAAGGAAACCTAAGAATCGTTGAAAATGTAAAAATTGAAGAATTAAATGTAAAATTGAAGCAAAACTATAAATTTGACCAGCAACTCGGCAGTACATACGCTGAAACGAAGACTTCCATGTCCAGTTGGTAACACGGGTGCAGAGGCCAACAAGCACAACAAACGAATAGTTACAACAACACCAATCAAGCAATTACTTCAAAGGGGGGAAGGGTAGCTGTATCAACAGCAAGAATGCAGCTAAAGCGCAGCAATTCAGCTACAGCGAAACCTACAGATCAAATATACGATAGAAGCAATCATTGGGATCATAAATTGACGATGTAAGATGAAGTTCATCAGGACCGAATGTTGTCAGCAATCACGAAAAAGCAGTTTCGACAAGCTAATAAACATAGCGACAACTTGGGACAAAAGGGTTCGGCGGTTTACTATCGTGGGAACACCTGGTCCAATCAATAAAAATCGATAAATGGTCAACGTTTACAAGAAACAGGCGGAGTTCGGCGATTTACTATCGTGGGAACACCTGGTCCAATCAACAGAAATCGATGAATGGTCAATTTTGACAAGAAACAGACGGTGTTTGGCGATTTTTTGTCGTGGAAACACTTGTTTCGTAACAACAATAAAGCGCGTGTTTCGCGAGAGGTCACTCCAGGAAGCGATGCCAGCTGCATTCACAGAAATTCCCACATCGCAGCTACCCTGCAACCAGCAGCAGAACGTACAAAGATTCTACTACCCACAGGCAATCCGAGCGATGATCAACATCATCAATCAAGACCCTCCCGATGCAGGTAATCGGCCGACAAATCAGGAAGCACCCAATAAGGCAATATCTGGTCCATCTCCAAGGACAACGAAAGCAGCAGCCGCATACAACGTTACAATAAGAATAAAATATACACAACTGTTAAAACTTTTAAACTTTCCAAAGTAAAATCTAAAATTTTGTTCACAAAATTAGAAACAGAAACAGATCAAATTAAAGAACAATGTAGACAACAGCGAATTGGTAAAACCAACAACAATGTAATAATATAATTATCGCAGTAATATTCAATGAAATGTAAAACTTTACATTATTAAGTAAACAGCTAAAACTTTATAACAATATTAACATAATGTTCTAGAGACTAAGAATCATTAAACTAAGCTCTCCCATTTAATATACATACATATGTACATACATGAAAAATTTACCATCGCTTCACGATAATAAATTTTTCTTCCCGTAGGGGTGAGGGATGTTGTGTGTCGCAATCACAATGACTAAGTTCCAATTTAACGGAACAATAATATTCAAGGCCAATTTAAACATAATTAGTTCAAGGCCACGATCGACTCAAATAACAGAATAGTCGAAGCAAGCCAAGAACCGTTAAAATGCAAGCGCAGCACTTTTGCTTCGCTTAATTCGGTCAACGGCCGTTGTTAAAAACAAATGAAACGAATGACTTATTATGTTAACTTCGAATTATTGAATAATGTAAGCAATTCGAGGTTAAACAAGTAAGAATACTTTTAGGCAGAAGTTTTGAGCTTTAAGCTTTTATTAAAAAGAACAATAAAAAGAAACGAAACTAAAGAAAATTGCAAAGCGGAACACAAGAGTTCTACTTAGAAAAGTAGAACATGTGATTGCGAAATTAATATCAATAAAATATTAATTTCGCGAATTAAGAAGTTTTGAGATTGCGACATCCAAATAACTGACCCACTTCAGCGCCGTCCAGAGACGACGCCGAAGTTAATGTGTAATAGTAAGATTGATTTTTAAGTCAGAAGTTAAGAGATTTTTAAAGTGACCGGTGCTCGGTCTAAATAATAAAAAATAGATCAAATCAGAATTCAAGTGTTGTTTTTGTGTACGCGGACTTCCCTGCAAAGGCCATTTCACAACCCGAGTAACACAACATTTTTGGCGCAGCCGGTTTTTTTTTCGAGCCAAGGATCGCTTGAAGGACCACAAAGGAAACAGGAATACAAGTAAAAGGGCATAGCACTTACGGTACGTAGAGTGAATATAAATAACATAAAAAAAAAAATTGCAAGTGCCTATTGCAATTCCTCGCGAGGCTTGATTTGGAGCCAAGTAAAGGAGAGCCAGCGTCAAGCAAGGCAGCCTTGTCTGTCCAATGGCGTTCCACGCCGGACAAAATTTTTGCTGAGGTCGACCCTTTCGCTCGGGAAGTTTTTCCTCTCGGGAAAAAGTCCATTTTGACTGTAGGACACAGCTTTTTAATGTTGAGTGATCCTTTCGACATGGAAAGATACACAAATTTTTTGAATTTAGAAATTATTCAATGCTTGTGAGTAAAAAGCGAAAATTTAAAAGTGATTGAATTTAAAATCGAGTTAATTTAATGCTTTAGAATGAAAATTAGAAAACACTTAAAATTGGTTACAGAATACAAAGCGAACGGTCAATTAAAATTGGAGCTTTAGCAATTAATTCGTTTTGAATAAGAAAATATGAGTGAGTAAATCGTTTGCGAGAAAAATAAAATAAATAAAAATCCAATGCAAGAAAACTTGAACTTGGAATTGAAATTTTACAAAGTGCAACTTAAGCATATTCAACGCTTTGAAGCAACTTATAAGGAAAAAACTAATAAGAAGAAAAAAAAAACTACTCGTTTAATGGCACGAGGCACTTCCAGCAAGCGATGAAATTGGAGATCGTGTAAATCGTGTTAATTGGTCAGTGGAAAATAAAGTGTTTTAAATGCTGTTGGAGTAAAAAAAAAAAAAAATCCGATTATTAACGAAGTTCTGTGATCAAATTATGAATTTAATGAACCGAGTTACTCGTATAGGTATATTATTGAAATAAATTTGTAAGAAATGTTAAAATTGAAAATAAAATTTAATGGAACAAAACAACTATGAGTTTTTGGAACTAGAATATAGAAAATTGATAGAAGAAATAGATAGGTTTATAGAAAAAGCGTGGGAAAATTTGAGAAAAATAGTTGGTAGAAAAGAAACAGTTAATTTGATAAAAGAAAGTATTTCTGCAGTTAAAAATATATCGAAGATAGAGCAGGCAGATTTAATTATAGATGAGCTACTTCATGTTATTGAGCAAAAGTCTAGTGCAAAACAGGAAGAAATAGAATCGTGGAAAAAGGAATTTTCAGCATTAAAAAGTAGGTACGAGGGTTATTTAGTAACTAAGAATTTGCGGGACGATCTCATTGCGCAACTGGAAGCCGAAAACGAAAGGCTGAAATCGTTAAATGAAACACAAGGATCATCATACCAACTTACTCCAGATAGATTCAACAGAAAAGACTCCACGCCGTTAAAAGAAGCAAACGAAAGAATACAACAGTTAAAAAACGAAAACAGGTTGCTCAGGCGGAAACACGAAAGTGAAACTGAAAATACTGAAAAACTGAGAATAAAATAAAATATAATTTAATTCAGAATAAATTATAAATCAATTAAAAATTCTTTAAACGACATTTTTCCGTTTAATCGAAAATCTTATCGTTAGATAAAGAAGAAAACAAGAAAATTACACAAAGAGGAATTCAGTCTTATCTGCAAATGATAAGATATGTCAAATGGATTTGTTCGACAAATCATAGATTCATAGAGACTGTATAGAGACTAATACAACTGCATATAGACACTGTAGAGAATAACATATATTTTATTACCTGGCTTTCATTTGCTTTTTACTGTCCTATCCAAAAATATTTCAATATTTTCCAAACTGTTCCAAAAAATTACCTAGAACGGTTGAGCAGAACATTGATTTTATCTCACCTCGAAACGAAATCGGGAAAAGAAACAAAATGGGTATAGAAGAAATAGCGAAGGTTGTTAACAGATTAGTGCCGTTATTTTCGGGAGCCCCATCAATAGAACTGCGTAACGAGGTATATAAGTTTATTGAAGGATGCGATCTGGCCCACAGAAACATCAAAGAGACAGAGATCCAAGACTTCATAGCATGCATAAAACAGCGCCTGCATGGAAATGCATACAGCCTTCTGCGTTCAAAAAAGTTTGCGAGCATAGAAGAGTTAAATAATGCAATAAAAAGACATTATTTACAACATAAGTCTTTAGATATGGTTTTGGCAGAAATGCAAGCTATGAGACAACTGCCGACCGAGGATATCCGTCAGTTCGCGGAAAAACTGATGTCATTAAAGTGTCAAGCAGAGGACATTATGACTGCGGTCTACCAAGGTAAGTCGGATATAGCATTAAGAACAGAAGTGTATAGGGCAGTAATGAGGACACTCAAGCTGGGCTTACAGGACAGTGCGCTGCGGCTTTATTTGGTAGGTATAGAGAAGTCAACATTTGAAGACTTGGTGGAACAAGCATTGGATGTTGCGGATGACATACGGCAAGCAGAGACGATCCGAAGTAGGCACTTCGTCGGGGTGGTCGAAAACCCGTTTAGTGATTATTCCAACCAGACACAGGAATTCCTTAGTCCGCGTTATAGAAAGGACGAAGTTTCAGCAGAAGTCAAGGCCAATGGAATAAGCCGGTGCCTAACAGCAATGGGCAATCAATACAGAAAATTACTTGTAGTTTCTGTAACAAAAAAGGACACACAAGAGAAGATTGTCTTACAAGGAAAAACACGCCGTATTGTCAGGAATGTTGTAAGTATGGCCATGAGACAAATTTAGAGTGTAAAAACTTGTCTCCAACGAAAGAAAATCCTTTTAGAAGAGAAGGCCATCAACAAAAAGGACAACAAGGATTTTGGTTAAATAATAGCAGTAGCAAGTGGGAAAACAACTGAATGTGGAATGAAGGCGGTTTCAAAAAAGGATTAAATCAACCTAAACCGACATCAAAAGGGCCGCATAAAGATAAAAAGAATACGGACAATGCATGCCATTGGTGCAATAGACCAGGACACTGGGTACGAGTTTGCCAAGCCAAGAAGAACAGGGAATTGTTTCAGGGAAACTACCAAGGGCCCAGGCAAGGCCAGTAACCTGGGAACCCAGAAAAAATAGTAACTTTGGGCTA
Source organism: Thecophora atra (assembly GCA_937620795.1). Classification (NCBI taxonomy): domain Eukaryota; kingdom Metazoa; phylum Arthropoda; class Insecta; order Diptera; family Conopidae; genus Thecophora; species Thecophora atra. The sequence goes on along the minus strand of OW569399.1, from coordinate 23,303,472 downwards.
GACAGATTCGGCGAGATAGTTTATACGTCCATTGAGACAGTTATCCCATCTACGAGTCTGAATGAAATAAGTCAAATTAACACCCAACAGAAAATGAAAAAGAATCATAAGGAATTTCAAAGAATAAGTATAGTGGACAGTGAAAACTTACAATGTAATAATAAAGTAGAAGGTGTAACAAAAACAGACAAAACGGAGTCTAATGAAACTAAAATCATAGAATACGAAAACCCTTACGACACTGAGTGCAGTTACAGCATTGAGCTGGAAAATAATGTGTTCAATGATTTCCCTGTCGCAGAGGAAACCAATGAAAAATTTATCTTGCAGCTAAAGGACGAGACTGATATGGTCATGGATGAAATAATTAATGAGGAAAATTTAAAAGAAGAGAATAAGCTTAAAAAAGGAAATCAAAAAGAGTACGTTACGGTGAATTTAAAAAGAAAAGAGAAAAGCTTTTCGAACGAAACTGAAACCAATTGTAAGACCAATATTAATAAGTACTGCTACGGAGATAACACAGCGGATGACGTGTTCATTGAATTTCCTTGCGAGGAGGCGATTAATGGAAGACTTGTCTTGCTGGTAGATACGGGAGCGGACACGTGTTTAATAAAAACAGGGGTCATAAAAAAAGGTATAATGGTTAATAATTCGAATACAAAATTTTTAAACGGAGCTTTTGGGGGTTGCACTACCACAACAGGAACTGTCAATGTGACACATAATAATTGGCCAAGTCTTAGCTTAACGTTACACAGGGTGGCACTTGAGCAAAACTGGCCAGGCGATGGTAGACTTGGCAGAGACAATTTATGGAATAAGTCCATGATAGACTCAATAAAGAAAAGGTTAGTAATGAGAAGCTCAAAAGGAGAAAGCATAAAATTAAACTTATTAAATATAGGAAATGAGGTAAGACATGTCGGCATTAATAAAGTAAAAGGTACTTCAACAAGTATAGCTGAGTTAAAGACGAAACTACGAGAAGTGATAGTTCCAGGAGTGTTGCTAGGAAAAACGTCGGTAGATATGAGAAATAATAAGGTTCAAGTTCCAATATCGAATTCAACGGAAGAAGATTTCATTCGCAGTGATAACTTCATGAGGGAATTCAGTAGAATTTAGTAGACCCCGTCAAGACCCCGGCAAGACCCCGGCAAGACCCCGGCAAGACCCTATTGAGACCCCATCAATACCCTATCAAGAACCAATCAACACCCTGTCAAGACCCTATCAAGACGCCGTCAAGACCCCGTCAAGACCCCGTCAAGACCCTATCAAGATACCATAAGACCACGTCAGGACCCCATAAAGACCCCGTCAAGACCCTATCAAGACCAAGTCAACATCCTGTCAAGACCTCATCAAGACAACGTCAAGACCCGGCCAAGACCCTATCAAGACCCCATCAACACCCTATCAACGGCCTATCAAGACCCCGTCAAGACCTCGTCACGACCCTACGAAGACCCCCATCAAAACCCCGTCAAGACCCTTAGAACACGCCGTCAAAAGCCCGTTAAGACCCTGTCAAGACCCCATTAAGACCAAGTCCAGACCCTGTCAAGACCCCGTCAAGACCCTGCCAACACCTCATCAAGAACCCGTCAACACCCCGTCAAGACCCCATCAAGACCCCGTCCAGACCCTGTCAAGACCCCGTCAAGACCCTGCCAAGACCTCATCAAGAACCCGTCAAGACCCCGTCAAGACTCCGTCAAGACCCTGTAAAGACCCCATCAAGGCCCCGTAAAGACCATGTCAAGGCCATATCAAGACCCCGTGAATACCCCGTCAAAACCCCATCAAAACCCCGCCAAGACCCCATCAAGACCCCGTCAAGAGCATATCAAGACCCGGTGAAGACCCTATCAAGACCCCTTAAGACCCAGTCAACACCCCATAAAGATCCCAACAAGACCCCATCTAGACGCCGTCAAGATCCCATCAAAACCCCTTCAAGACACTGCCAAGACCCCATCAAAACCCCGTTAAGACCCCATCAAGACAACGTCAAGACCCCTTCAAGACCCTGCAAAGACCCCATAAAGACCCCGTCAAGACAACGTGAAGACTCCATCTAGACTCCGTCAAGAACCCGTCAAGACCCCTTCAAGACACTGTCAAGATCCCATAAGACACCGTCAAGACCACATAAAGACCCCGTCAAGACCCTTTAAAGACCATATAAGACCCCGTCAAGACCCTACCAAGACCACGTCAAGACCCTATCAAGACCCCATCAACCCCTGTCAACACTAAGTCGAAACCATATCAAGACCCCGTGAAGATCCTGCCAAGACCAACACTAAGTCGAAACCATATCAAGACCCCGTGAAGATACTGCCAAGACCCCGTCAAGACACGATCAAGACCCAGTCAAGACCCCGTCCATACCCCGTCAAGACCCTGTCAAGACCCCATCAAGGCCCTGTGAAGAACCTGTCAAGACCCCGTCAAGAATCCGTAAAGACCTCATCAAGATCCCATCAACACCCCATCAAGGCCTTCTCAAGAACCCGTCAACACCCCGTCAAAAACTCGTCAAGACACCATTAAGACCCCATCCAGAGCCCATTAAGTGGCTGTCAAGACACCGCCAAGACCTCATCTAAACCCCGTCAAGATCTAGTCAATACCCTCTCAAGGCCCATTCAAGACTCCATCAAGACCCCGGCAAGACCCTATCAAGACCCTATCAAGACCCCATCAAGAACCCGTCAAGACCCTATCAAAACCTCCTCAAGACGCCGTCAATACCACAACAAGACACCGTCAAGACACCGCCAAGAGCCCATCAAAACCTGGTCAAGATCTCGTTAATACCCTGTCAAGGCCCATTCAAGACTGCATCAAGAACCTGTCAAGACTATATCAAGACCCCATCAATACCCCGTCAAGAACCCCATCAAAATCTCCTCAAGACCTCGTCAATACCCTATCAAGACCCCATCAAGACCCCATCAAAACCCCGTCAAGACCTAGTTAATACCCTTTCAAGGCCCATTCAAGACTCCATGAAGACCCCGTCTAGACCCTGTCAAGTCCTCGTCAAGACCCTGTCAAGTCCCCGTCAAGACAACATCAAGACCCCATCAAAAACCCGTCAAGAACCCGTCAAGACCCTATTAAGACCCCGTCAAGACCCCGTCAAGAGCCCGTCAAGACTCGATCAACACCCCGTGAAGACCATATCGAGACCCTATCAAGAACCCGTCAAGACAACATCAAGACACCATCAAAAACCCGTCAAGAACTCGTCAAGACCCCATCAAGACCACGTCAAGACACCGCCAAGACCAAATCAAAACCCAGTCAAGATCTAGTCAATACCATCTCAAGGCCCAATCAAGACCCCATCAAGGCTCCATCAAGACGCCGTCCAAACACCGGCAAGACCCTATCAAGACCCTATCAAGATCCCATCAAGACCCCGTCAAGACCCTATCCAGACCCCGTCAAGACCCCGTCAAGACCCCATCAAGACCCCATCAAGACTCCGTCGAGACCCCGTCAAGACACCATCAAAACCTCCTCAAGACGCCGTCAGGACCCCGTCAAGACCCTATCAAGATCCTATCAAGACCCTGTCAAGACCCCATCAAGACCACTTCCAAGACCCCGGCAAGACCCTATCCAGACCCCATCAAGACTCGATCAACACCCCGTCAGGACCCTATCGAGACCCTATCAAGACCCCGTCAAGACCCCATCAAGACCACGTTAAGACACCGCCAAGACCAAATCAAAACCCAGTCAAGATTTAGTCAATACCATCTCAAGGCTCAATCAAGACCCCATTAAGGCTCCATCAAGACACCGTCAAAACCCCGGGAAGACCCTATCAAGACCCCATCAAGACCCTGTCAAGACCCTATCCAGACCCCATCAAGACCCCGTCAAGACCCCATCAAGACCTCATCAAGACCAAATCAAGACCCCGTCAAGACACCGCCAAGATCCTATGAAGACCCCATCGAGACCCCGTCAAAAGCCTGTCAAGACCCAATCAAGAGCCCGTCAAGAGCCTGTCAAGACTCCGTCAAAACCCCTTAAAGACCCCGTCAAGACAACATCAAGACCTCATCAAAAATCCGTCAAGACCCCAGCAAGACCCCGCCAAGGTCCTAAGAAGACCCCGACAATAATCTGTCAAGACCAAATCAAGACCCCGTGTAGAGTCTGTCAAGACACCATTAAGACCCTTTGAAGACCCTGTCAAGACACCACTAATACCCCGTCCAAACCTCGTTAAACAATGTCAAGACCCAAACAAGTCCCCGTAAAGACCCCATCAAGACATCGTCAAAACACTGTGAAGACCCTATCAAGACTCCATTAAGATCCCGTCAAGACCCCATCAAGTGCCTGTCGAGACCCCGTCAAGAACAAATCAAGACAACGTCAAGACACCGCCAAGACCCCATCAAAACCCCGCCAAGACCTAGTCAATACCCTGTCAACACCTCGTCAGGACCCCATGAAGACCCCGTCAAGACTCCGTCAATACCCTGTCAAGACCGTGTCAAGACATCGTCAAGGCCCACTCGAGACTCAATCGAGACCCCGTCAATACCCTATCGAAACCCTATCAAGACCCCATCAAGACCCCGTCAAGACCCTATCAAAACCTCCTCAAGACCCCGTCAATACCCCATCAAGACCCCGTCAAGACACCGCCAAGAGCCCATCAAAACCTGGTCAAGATCTCGTTAATACCCTGTCAAAACCCATTCAAGACTGCATCAAGACCCTGTCAAGATTATATGAAGACCCCATCAAGACCCCGTCAATACCATACCGTTACTACATCAAGACCCCGTCAAGACCCCCATTAAAATCTCCTCAAGACCTCGTCAATACCCTATCAAGACCCCATCAATACCCCATCGAAACCCCGTCAAGACCTAGTCAATACCATTTCAAGGCCCAATCAAGACTCCATGAAGACCCCGTCAAGACCCTGTTAAGTCCCCGTCAAGACTCTGTCAAGTCCCCGTCAAGACAACATCAAGACCCCATCAAAAACCCGTCAAGAACCCGTCAAGACCCCATCAAGACACCGTCAAGATCCTATGACGACCCCCATCAAGACCCCGTCAATAACCTGTCAAGACCGCATAAAGACCTCGTCAAAAGTCTGTCAAGACGCCTTCAAGACCCTGTAAAGACCCCATGAAGACCCCGTCAACACCCTCAAAAGCCTGTCAAGACTCCATCAGATCCACTTCGAAGACCCCAGCAAGACCCTATCAAGACCCCATCAAGACCCTATCACGACCACATCAAGACCCTGTCAAGACCCCGTCAAGACCACGTCAATACCCCGTCAAGAGCCCGTCAAGACTCGATCAATACCCCGTCAAGACCCTATCGAGACCCTATCAAGACCCCGTCAAGACAACATCAAGACACCATCAAAAACCCGTCAAGAACCCGCCAAGAACCCGTCAAGACCCCATCAAGACCACGTTGAGACACCGCCAAGACCAAATCAAAACCCAGTCAAGATCTAGTCAATACCATCTCAAGGCCCAATCAAGACGCCGTCAAAACCCCGGCAAGACCCCATCAAGACCCCATCAAGACCTTGTCAAGACCCTGTCCAGACCCCATCAAGACCTCGTCAAGACCCCATCAAGACCCCGTCAAGACACCGCCAAGACCCCATCAAAACCTCCTCAAGACGCCGTCAGGACCCCGTCAAGACCCTATCAAGACCCTATCAAGACCCTGGCAAGACCCCATCAAGACCACTTCGAAGACCCCGGCAAGACCCTATCAAGACTTTATCAAGAACCTATCACGACCACATCAAGACCCCGTCAAGACCCTATGAAGACCCCCATCAAGACCCCGTCAAGGCCCTATCAAGACCCCGTCAAGACCCCGTCAAGACCCCCTCAAGACCCCGTGAAGAGCCCGTCATGACTCGATCAAGAGTCTGTCAAGACACCATCAAGACCCTGTGAAGAGCCCGTCATGACTCGATCAAGAGTCTGTCAAGAAACCATCAAGACCCTGTGAAGACCATATCAAGACCCCATCAAGACCCGTCAAAACCTCGTCAAACCCCATCAAGACCCCGTCAATAACCTGTCAAGACCGCATCAAGACCCCGTCAAGAGTCTGTCAAAACCGTGTAAAGACCCCATGAAGACCCCGTCAACACGCTCAAAAGCCTGTCAAGACCCCATCAAGAGCTCGTCAAGAGCCTGTCAAGACTCCGTCAAAACCCCTTCAAGACCCTATTAAGATTCCGTCAAGACAACATCAAGACCCCATCAAAAATCCGTCAAGAACCCGTCGAGACCCCATCAAGACCCCGTCAAGGTCCTATGAAGACCCCATCAAGACCCCGTCAAAACCCCGTCAAGAGCCCGTCAAGACTCGATCAACACCCCGTGAAGACTATATCGAGACCCTATCAAGAACCCGTCAAGACAACATCAAGACACCATCAAAAACTCGTCAAGAACTCGTCAAGAACCCATCAAGACCCCGTCAAGACCCTACCATTAGCCCATCAAGACCCTACCATTAGCCCATCAAGACCCCGTCAAGACCCCCATCAAAATCTCCTCAAGACCTTGTCAATACCCCATTAAGACCCCATCAAGAACCCAAAAATTTTTAATATAATGAAAATATTGATTATTTGACAACGGTTTTTGAAAAATTCATCAAATTGGTTATGAATTTATTTAATAATTTAGTGTGCTAACACAATTTACTATAAATAACCAACATTTGTCTGTATCGGCATAACACATTATTTTTGTAGCTTGAATTCGGTATTTTTGACTATTTCTAATATAATAAAAATATGGTTTATTTGACTGCATTTCTACTATAATGATGAATATTGTATATGAATTCTTTTAATAATACTGCGTGATACACACTTTACCTTAAATTATCAACAATTGTGTGTTTCGGTATAACATGCATTGTTTTCGTGGCGAAAATTCGGCATTTTTCACTGAATGTATCGGCAATTATAATGAAAGTTGTGACACCCAAAATATGTGGCCAATTTTGGGGCACACATAATTTTTCCTAATAAATATATATATTTTCCTATTATAATATTTAAGTTTCTTTATATAAAATTAATTTAATTATTTGCTTATATGACGGTAAATCATGAATTTATTGATGTACCGAATAATTTTCCTTATTTGCCCTACGTGGCGACGGCATAAGAAGTGTATAAAAGAAATATGTAATTTAAATGTATGAGGGGAGAGAGGGACGATCATCACAAATATCCACCGTCGGGAGGGAAAGGAACAGGAAAACACCACGAAAACGAGTTTGTGTATGAAGAAATACACAACGCAAACAAGTTTGGAACCACAACGCTACAAAGCAACAGAACAGTTTCAGAACACAAAAACATAGAAGCGAACGATGAAAAAGGGGTCGACAGACGATCGCTTCATTATTCTTCGAAGTGGTCTTGATGGGGTCTTCGAAGTGAAGCGAAGCTCTTGACGGGGTCTTGACGGGGTCTTCATAGGATCTTGACGGTGTCTTGATAGGGCCTTGACGGGTTTTTGATGGGGTCTTGATGTTGTCTTTACGGGGAATTGACAGGGTCTTGACGAGGACTTGACATGGTCTTGACGGGGTCTTCATGGAGTCTTGAATGGGCCTTGAAAGGGTATTAACTAGGTCTTGACGGGGTTTTGATGGGGCCTTGATGGGGTCTTGATAGGGTATTGACGAGGTCTTGAGGAGATTTTGATAGGGTCTTGACGGGGTCTTGATGGGGTCATCGTAGGGTCTTGATGGAGTCATTGTAGGGTCTTGACGGGGTCTTGATGGGGTCTTGATAGGGTTTCGATAGGGTCTTGACGGGGTCTTGATGGAGTCTCGAATAGGCCTTGACGCTGTCTTGATACGATCTTGACAGGGTATGGACGGAGTCTTGATGGGGTCTTCATGGGGTCTTGACGGTGTCTTGACAGGGTATTGACTAGGTCTTGGCGGGGTTTTGATGGGGTCTTGGCGGTGTCTTGGCGGGTTCCTGATGGGGTCTTGATAGGGTCTTGCCAGGGTCTTGATGGAGTCTTGAATGGGCCTTGACAGGGTATTGACTAGATCTTGACGGGGTTTAGATGAGGTCTTGGCGGTGTCTTGACAGCCACTTAATGGGCTCTGGATGGGGTCTTAATGGTGTCTTGACGAGTTTTTGACGGGGTGTTGACGGGTTCTTGAGAAGGCCTTGATGGGGTGTTGATGGGGTCTTGATGAGGTCTTGACGGATTCTTGACGGGGTCTTCACAGGTTCTTCACAGGGCCTTGATGGGGTCTTGACAGGGTCTTGACGGGGTATGGACGGGGTCTTGACTGGGTCTTGATCGTGTCTTGAAGGGGTCTTGGCAGGATCTTCACGGGGCCTTGATATGGTTTCGACTTAGTGTTGACAGGGGTTGATGGGGTCTTGACAGGGTCTTGACGTGGTCTTGGCAGGATCTTCACGGGGTCTTGATATTGTTTCGACTTAGTGTTGGCGAGGGGTTGATGGGGTCTTGACAGGGTCTTGACGTGGTCTTGGTAGGGTCTTGACGGGTTCTTATATGGTCTTTAAAGGGTCTTGACGGGGTCTTTATGTGGTCTTGACGGTGTCTTATGGGATCTTGACAGTGTCTTGAAGGGGTCTTGACGGGTTCTTGACGGAGTCTAGATGGGGTCTTCACGTTGTCTTGACGGGGTCTTTATGGGGTCTTTGCAGGGTCTTGAAGGGGTCTTGACGTTGTCTTGATGGGGTCTTAACGGGGTTTTGATGGGGTCTTGGCAGTGTCTTGAAGGGGTTTTGATGGGATCTTGAGGGTGTCTAGATGGGGTCTTATTGGGGTCTTTATGGGGTGTTGACTGGGTCTTAAGGGGGTCTTGATAGGGTCTTCACGGGGTCTTGATATGCTCTTGATGGGGACTTGATGGGGTCTTGACGGGGTTTTGATGGGGTCTTGACGGGGTTTTGATGGGGTCTTGACGGGGTATTCACGGGGTCTTGATATGGCCTTGACATGGTCTTTACGGGGCCTTGATGGGGGTCTTTACAGGGTCTTGACGGAGTCTTGACGGGGTCTTGACGGGTTCTTGATGAGCTCTTGGCAAGGTCTTGACGGGGTCTTGACAGGGTCTGGACGGGGTCTTGATGGGGTCTTGACGGGGTATTGATGAGGTGTTGACGGGTTCTTGATGAGGTGTTGGCAGGGTCTTGACAGGGTCTGGACTTGGTCTTAATGGGGTCTTGACGGGCTTTTGACGGCGTGTTCTAAGGTTCTTGACGGGGTTTTGATGGGGATCTTCGTAGGGTCGTGACGAGGTCTTGACGGGGTCTTGATAGGGCGTTGATAGGGTGTTGATGGGGTCTTAATAGGGTCTTGCCGGGGTCTTGCCGGGGTCTTGACGGGGTCTTGACGGGGTCTTGCCGGGGTCTTGACGGGGTCTTGATGAGGTCTTGACAGGATTCTTACTAGGTCTTGACGGCGTTTGATGGGGTCTTAACGGGGTGTTAATGAGGTCTTGAGAGGATATTGACTAGGTCTTGGCGGTGTGTTGAAGGGGTCGTGATAAGGTCTTGACGGGGTTTTGATGGGGTCTTGGCTGTGTTGACGGGGATTTGATGGTGTCTTGATGGGGTCTTGATTGGTTCTTGATTGGGTCTTGATAGGGTCTTGCCTGGGTCCTGACGGGTTCTTGATGGGGTCTTGATGGCGTCCAGACAGGGTGTTGATGGGGTCTTGATAGGGTCTTGACGGGTCTTGATGGCGTCTTTATGGGGTCGTGGCGAGATTTTGACGGGGTCTTGACGGGTTCTTGAGAAGGCCTTGATAGGGTTTTGACGGGGTCTTGACGGATTTTTGATGGGGTCTTGATGTTGTCTTGACGGAGTCTTAATAGGCTCTTGAAGGGATTTGACGGAGTCTCAAAAGAATTTTCTTTGTGCATGGTGATAGGAAAGGGATAAAGGTATTAAGATGGGAGAGGACGAGAAACCGGGGCAGACAGTACCTGATTCCTAATGGGGACTTACATTTCGATCCGGGATACCTCCAGGCTTGATGGAATAGCCTGTAGCCCTTCCCAACCATGAGATCGGAACACTCCGTTTTCTTGGCTTCGATCTCCCTGAATGTTAGTCGATGGGAGAATTCAAGTTGCCTTACTTTCCTAATTTATTTCATATTAATAAATCATTTTCCCCTGGAGACATAACTTTTAGATTTTCGCTTGATTAATTTCCTTAATACACTAGACATTGGTTTGGTTTTCAAAAATAACGATGTTTTCTTTATTTGCATTTAATTAACTCTTTAGATAGACATTGGTTTGGTTTTAAAAAATAACGATGTTTTCTTTATTTGCATTTAATTAACTCTTTACTAATTCTTAATTTCTCTTGCTTGGAATATTTCCAATTCTCCAAAATGTACATAAATTGATTGGATGACTTTAAATAATGTGCAGACACAACAACGAGAGAGAAAAAAATGTGCTGTACTCACTTTTTTATTCTGCGGTTGTTTCTGGTCTTCCTCGGCGTTGAGCTCAGCGTCGAAAAAGAACCTGGAAAGAAGCAGTAAAAACCGGTTGAAATCGGCAGCCTCCCATATGCTGTGGCATATGGGAGAGTTCCTTTGATCTCTTTCGTTTCTGTGGTAATTTTAACATTTACATAATACAAAAGCTGTAGAACTCTACAGTAATTATAAACACAAAAAAATACAAATACAAAACTCCTGTGCGCTGAAGTAATAGCTCTGATGATTGCCTACTGCCGTCGTTCCGTTTGATACCTGTCGTGTCCTTGGAATAGCTTCTTGATTACGAAAAAGTTTGACCGTTAGGGAATCCAAAATATTTCTAGCGTTTAAATTCTTCCGGGTTCTGATACAAAATTAGCTGTCAAGCCGCTCACGGTATATTTTCCGTTCGATATGCACACTTCTTGAAGATGCTTTAATTTCTTTAAAAATGTTGTTTGAACAATAAATGGGCTTAATCCAACTTTTCTAGTCTTAGAATGCACCAATGTTCATGAATAAAAGATTCCGCCGTTTTAAATAAACGTGAAATTTATACGGTTTTTCTTGCTTTTATTAAACAGCAGTCTTCAAAATCACACAAAATAATTGTAGCGGTTGTTTTTGTTACTTGTAATTAATGCGGCAACAGTTTCATCCAAATCACTTTATTTCTGTCGCTAATGCGACTTCATCTCTTCACAGCCAAAACTCGACTCCCCTCTTCTTTAATTTTCTCTTTCCTGCAGCCTACCGTGCTCAATTGTTTTTTTTTTGTCTTTTCCAATCATTTCCCAAGACACTTCCCGTCAAAAGCTCAATTCCCTACCTCAGGAGACCAGCATAATGCGTTTCTATTTGATCGTGTAAATTAGAAGACATATGTTTGAGTCCTTTTTTTTTTTTGTTTTTAACGGTTTTAATGGCAGACCGTCACAAAGCAGATCATTTTAAATTAGTTTCTAATGAAAAAGGATCTGGAAAACGGTTAAGATTTTTGTAAATCTTTGGCGTGAAAGATTCCGATTGTTTTTCCCTGAACTGCTAGTTCATAACAATTGTTACCGACTTTTCGCATTATTTTAGCTTTTAGAAATTTTGGTGCAAGCTTAGCATTATAAGATTTGGCTTTGTTACTTTGCGAAAAGTTCCTGTGATAAACATATTCTCCCACAGCATAGTTCACATTTCGTGTTCTCAAATTATAAACTTTCTTATTCCTTTCGTATGTTGGGTTATATTTTCTCTAACTTTCTTCCGGACCATTTGCAATTTATCATTAGGGCTTACTACATTTTCACCTTCTTCAGACGACCTTAATCTTCTCAACAGGTCGTAAGTATTGCCGTGAGTAACCATCTGTTGTCCGAACAGCACAAAGTATGGTGAGTAATCTATAGAACTATGATATGATGATCTGAGCGCAACTGCAATTTCCTACAATTACATCGTAACAGAAACCATTCGTAATAACAAAGTATAAATGACAATCATATAAAAATAAATAATAAAGATCAATTTTTGTTTTTTGAGATTTTCAAATTGATTGATGAACCAGAACATGAACTCAAATTTTACAAGTAATCGTATACTTTTTTTACAAATTTACAAAATTAGTGCCAAGAAATATATTTATATGTTTTAACAAAAGAAAGTTATTTTATTTGATGTTTTGCAGCCCGCAATTTATTTGCAAACATTATTTGCATTTGTATTTCAACGTTTAAAATATCAAATTCAATAGTAACTTCTATTTATTCATTCAACCCTAAAATTCAAAATATTCTACAGTGAAAGGAAGTCAAAAAATTTGAAAGCATCCAATATATTTAAGGCTTTCGTTAAGCGATCGAGATTGAGTCGCTTTTGTTCGAGTTAATTATTAATTCAAAACATTCATTTCTTCATGTAATTTATCTCTTAAAATAATTTATAAACATCAACTGTGAATAAAATTGGCTACGTCATATTTATATAAATATTTGGTATAAAATCAATTCGTGGATTTTTTTTATCATTACTACGAATATATTAGGAACTAAACAAAAATTAACAAAACTACACAAAAATCAAAAGATTTCATTATATTATATATACAATACATCTATATTAACTCTTAAATTTATACCTTGGTTTCATATAGCAAATAGATTAAAGTTTCTTTTTACTTTGGCAAAAAGCATGAGCCAATTACTAACATAAAATAAAATATTTATTTCTAGTAAAATGTAAATTTAGGCAAGCATTACTTTGACAAAAATCAAAAAGCTAACAACAAAATTTTAAATTAAACTTTACTTAGCAAACCTTCAAAAAAAATTCAGTTTTAATTGTACAAAATCTGTGTGCAAAACTCAAATCCTAATTTTAGAAAAATGTGTATTCATTTTATAAAAATTAATATTTGATTATTACTCACAAAAAAATATACATTTTTGTAGATTCATCAGAGTTTGAAATAAAGCGTATTTAACAATTTAAATACACATACTTCTTAAGCACCATTATTGCATAAAATTAAAATTAAATAAAATAGAGACCATTTCATTATCTTTACAAACAAAAAGCTAAGTAACCCAAAGAAAACAGAACTGAATATTCACTGATTTTCCACAAATTTCAACTGTCGACCAAGCGAAGTTTAACTTGTGTTAACCGCCAACTAACAAAATGATTACTAAGGGACCTAAGATCTATATATAGAAATTATTAAATTTAATTTCAATAGAATAATTAAATTAAAAAAAAATTTATTCACTTCAACGAAATTATCAAGTTTGTGATATTTTTATCAATTCTTCTTGTTAATGAAATTTAGGCAACTTGAAAACTTCCAATCGCTTTTTTAAAAGACACCCCGAATCGAATATGAATTTGCGCTACAAGCTGTACAATGTAGTCAAAACTTTCCACATGGAAACATTTGGGATTCGCGTCTCATTGAGGTAAACTTAAGGACATATTCCGGATGAAAGGATATGACTAATTGTCCCAATATCTCCATTGTCCAAGAATATCTCTTCAGCAAAGTCTTCCAAACAGAACCTTTGTCGCGAATGTCTCCGTGCCAACTAAATGAATAAGTCTGCCGCCGTTGTGTACAGGTATTCTGGCTTAGGTAGGCAATTTGTGGTGTAACAGCTACCAAGCCTAAATCCATAAACTTATACCATGAACACAAATCCCATGAAAAGAAAAATGTTGAAAAAATTAATATTTTGGGAAACTGAAATGTTCAGAATGAAGCTTTATTAAGTTATTTCCAAGAGCAATATTATTTATCATGGACACTTCGAGTTATGCCCCCTCGTTGGGCGCCACTTTTGTAACGTTCGCAAGCTTCCTCCAGTCGAGAGTAGTAACATGCACGATCCGGCTAGAGCTCGTCGGTGGGCGGGGCTTTGCCTTCCCCAATCTTTGCTATTCTCGGCTGACCGCGTCAATACAAAAGAATTTTCTTTGTGCATGATGATAGGAAAGGGATAAAGGTATTAAGATGGGAGAGGACGAGAAACCGGGGCAGACAGTACCTGATTCCTAATGGGGACTTACATTTCGATCCGGGATACCTCCAGGCTTGATGGAATAGCCTGTAGCCCTACCCAACTATGAGATCGGAACACTCCGTTTTCTTGGCTTCGATCTCCCTGAATGTTAGTCGATGGGAGAATTCAAGTTGCCTTACTTTCCTAATTTATTTCATATTAATAAATTATTTTTCCCTGGAGACATAACTTTTAGATTTTCGGTTGATTAATTTCCTTAATACACTAGACATTGGTTTGGTTTTCAAAAATAACGATGTTTTCTTTATTTTCATTTAATTAACTCTTTAGATAGACATTGGTTTGGTTTTCAAAAATAACGATGTTTTCTTTATTTGCATTTAATTAACTCTTTACTAATTCTTAATTTCTCTTGCTTGGAATATTTCCAATTCACCAAAATGTACATAAATTGATTGGATGACTTTAAATAATGTGCAGACATAACAACGAGAGAGAAAAAAATGTGCTGTACTCACTTTTTTATTCTGCGGTTGTTTCTGGTCTTCCTCGGCGTTGAGCTTAGCGTCGAAAAAGAACCTGGAAAGAAGCAGTAAAAATCGGTTGAAATCGGCAGCCTCCCATATGCTGTGGCGTATGGGAGAGTTCCTTTGATCTCTTTCGTTTCTGTGGTAATTTTAACATTTACATAATACAAAAGCTGTAAAACTCTACAGTAATACAAAACACAAAACTGCTTTGCGCTGAAGTAATAGCTCTGATGATTGCCTACTGCCGTCGTTCCGTTTGATACCTGTCGTGTCCTTGGAATAGCTTCTTGATTACGAAAAGGTTTGACCGTTAGGGAATCCAAAATATTTCTAGCGTTTAAATTCTTCCGGGTTCTGATACAAAATTAGGTGTCAAGCCGCTCACGGTATATTTTCCGTTCGATATGCACACTTCTTGAAGATGCTTTAATTTCTTTAAAAATGTTGTTTGAACAATAAATGGGCTTAATCCAACTTTTCTAGTCTTAGAATGCACCAATGTTCATGAATAAAAGATTCCGCCGTTTTAAATAAACGTGAAATTTACACGGTTTTTCTTGCTTTTATTAAACAGCAGTCTTCAAAATCACACAAAATAATTGTAGCGGTTGTTTTTGTTACTTGTAATTAATGCGGCAACAGTTTCATCCAAATCACTTTATTTCTGTCGCTAATGCGACTTCATCTCTTCACAGCCAAAACTCGACTCCCCTCTTCTTTAATTTTCGCTTTCCTGCAGCCTACCGTGCTCAATTCCTTTTTTTTTTCTTTTCCAATCATTTCCCAAGACACTTCCCGTCAAAAGCTCAATTCCCTACCTCAGGAGACCAGCATAATGCGTTTCTATTTTATCGTGTAAATTAGAAGACATATGTTTGAGTCCTTTTTTTTTTGTTTTTAACGGTTTTAATTGCAGACCGTCACAAAGCAGATCATTTTAAATTAGTTTCTAATGAAAAATTATCATCAAAAGATTTCATTATATTATATATACAATACATCTATATAAACTCTTAAATTTATACCTTGGTTTCATATAGCAAATAGATTAAAGTTTCTTTTTACTTTGGCAAAAAGCATGAGCCGATTACTAACATAAAATAAAATACTTATTTCTAGTAAAATGTAAATTTAGGCAAGCATTACTTTGACAAAACTCAAAAAGCTAACAACAAAGTTTTAAATTAAACTTTACTTAGCAAACCTTCAAAAAAAATTCAGTTTTAATTGTACAAAATCTGTGTGCAAAACTCAAATCCTAATTTTAGAAAAATGTGTATTCATTTTATAAAAATTAATATTTGATTATTACTCACAAAAAAATATACATTTTTGTAGATTCATCAGAGTTTGAAATAAAGCGTATTTAACAATTTAAATACACATACTTCTTAAGCACCATTATTGCATAAAATTAAAATTAAATAAAATGGAGACCATTTCATTATCTTTACAAACAAAAAGCTAAGTAACACAAAGAAAACAGAACTGAATATTCACTGATTTTCCACAAATTTCAACTGTCGACCAAGCGAAGTTTAACTTGTGTTAACCGCCAACTAACAAAATGATTACTAAGGGACCTAAGAGTCTATATATAGAAATTATTAAATTTAATTTCAATAGAATAATTAAATTAAAAAAAATTTATTCACTTCAACGAAATTATCAAGTTTGTGATATTTTTATCAATTATTCTTGTTAATGAAATTTAGGTAACTTGAAAACTTCCAATCGCTTTTTTAAAAGATACCCCGCATCGAATATGAATTTGCGCTACAAGCTGTACAATATAGTTAAAACTTTCCACATGGAAACATTTGGGATTCGCGTCTCATTGAGGTCAACTTAAGGACATATTCTGGATAAAAGGATATGACTAATTGTCCCAATATCTCCATTGTCCAAGAATATCTCTTCAGCAAAGTCTTCCAAATAGAACCTTTGTCGCGAATGTCTCCGTGCCAACTAAATGAATAAGTCTGCCGCCGTTGTGTACAGGTATTCTGGCTTAGGTAGGCAATTTGTGGTGTAACAGCTACCAAGCCTAAATCCATAAACTTATACCATGAACACAAATCCCACGAAAAGAAAAATGTTGAAAAAATTAATATTTTGGGGAAACTGAAATGTTCAGAATGAAGCTATCCTGGACACTTCGAGTTATGCCCCCACGTTGGGCGCCACTTTTGTAACGTTCGCTAGCTTCCTCCAGTCGAGAGTAGTAACATGCATGATCCGGCTAGAGCTCGTCGGTGGGCGGGGTTTTTGCCTTCCCCAATCTTTGCTACTCTCGGCTGACCGCGTCAATACAAAAGAATTTTCTTTGTGCATGATGATAGGAAAGGGAATGGGAAGGATAAATGGATAAAGGTATTAAGATGGGAGAGGACGAGAAACCGGGGCAGACAGTACCTGATTCCTAATGGGGACTTACATTTCGATCCGGGATACCTCCAGGCTTGATGGAATAGCCTGTAGCCCTACCCAACCATGAGATCGGAACACTCCGTTTTCTTGGCTTCGATCTCCCTGAATGTTAGTCGATGGGAGAATTCAAGTTGCCTTACTTTCCTAATTTATTTCATATTAATAAATCATTTTTCCCTGGAGACATAACTTTTAGATTTTCGGTTGATAAATTTCCTTAATACACTAGACATTGGTTTGGTTTTCAAAAATAACGATGTTTTCTTTATTTGCATTTAATTAATTCTTTAGATAGACATTGGTTTGGTTTTCAAAAATAACGATGTTTTCTTTATTTGCATTTAATTAACTCTTTACTAATTCTTAATTTCTCTTGCTTGAAATATTTCCAATTCACCAAAATGTACATAAATTGATTGGATGACTTTAAATAATGTGCAGACACAACAACGAGAGAGAAAAAAATGTGCTGTACTCACTTTTTTATTCTGCGGTTGTTTCTGGTCTTCCTCGGCGTTGAGCTCAGCGTCGAAAAAGAACCTGGAAAGAAACAGTAAAAACCGGTTGAAATCGGCAGCCTCCCATATGCTGTGGCGTATGGGAGAGTTCCTTTGATATCTTTCGTTTCTGTGGTAATTTTAACATTTACATAATACAAAAGCTGTAAAACTCTACAGTAATACAAAATACAAAACTGCTTTGCGCTGAAGTAATAGCTCTGATGATTGCCTACTGCCGTCGTTCCGTTTGATACCTGTCGTGTCCTTGGAATAGCTTCTTGATTACGAAAAGGTTTGACCGTTAGGGAATCCAAAATATTTCTAGCGTTTAAATTCTTCCGGGTTCTGATACAAAATTAGGTGTCAAGCCGCTCACGGTATATTTTCCGTTCGATATGCACACTTCTTGAAGATGCTTTAATTTCTTTAAAAATGTAGTTTGAACAATAAATGGGCTTAATCCAACTTTTCTAGTCTTAGAATGCACCAATGTTCATGAATAAAAGATTCCGCCGTTTTAAATAAACGTGAAATTTACACGGTTTTTCTTGCTTTTATTAAACAGCAGTCTTCAAAATCACACAAAATAATTGTAGTGGTTGTTTTTGTTACTTGTAATTAATGCGGCAACAGTTTCATCCAAATCTTGAGGGTTGGGGGATGGTTGAGGGACGGTTGAGGGACTGTTGATGGAGGGTTCAGGGTCGGTTGAGGGACGGTTGCAGTTGAGGTTGATGTTGAGGTTGAGCTTGAGGTTGACGTTTAGGTTGACGTTGTCGTTGATGTTGAGGATGAGGTTGGGCTTGAAGGGATGAGGGTCGGTTGAGAGACGGTTGAGGGACGTTTGAGGGTCGGTTGAGGGACGGTTGAGGGTCGGTTGAGGGACGGTTGAGGGACGGTTGAGCGACGGTTGAGCGACGGTTGAGGGATGGTTGAGGGACGGTTGAGGGACGGTTGAGGGACGGTTGAGAGACGGTTGAGAGACGGTTGAGGGACGATTGAGGAACGGTTGAGGGACGGTTAAGCGACGGTTGTGGGACGGTTGAGGAAAGGTTGAGGGAAGGTTGAGGGACGGTTGATGGACGGTTGAGGACGGATGAGAGACAGTTGAGGGACGGTTGCAGTTGAGTTTGATGTTGAGGTTGAGCTTGAGGTTGAGGTTTAGGTTGACGTTGATGTTGATGTTGAGGATGAGGTTGCGCTTGAAGGGATGGTTGAGGGACGGTTGAGGGACGGTTGAGGGACGTTTGAGGGACGGTTGAGGTTCTCAACCGTCACTCAACCATCCCTTCCTATGGCCAACGGAGCCCTACCTATGCCCAGCGGAGCCTTACCCACAGCCAGCGGAGGCCTACCTACAGCCAGCGGAGCCCTACCCACAGCCAGCGGAGCCCTACCCACAGCCAGCGGAGCCCTACCCACAGCCAGCGGAGCCCTACATATTCCCAGCGGATCTCTACCTACGGCCAGAGGAGCGCTACCTACTGCCAGCGGAGCCCTACATGCTGCAAGCGAAGCTCTAACTACGGCCAGCGGAGCCCTACCTACGGCCAGCGGAGCGCTACCTACTGCCAGCGGAACCCTACATATTGCAAGCGAAGCTCTAACTACGGCCAGCGAGCCCTACATAGGACCAGCGGAGCCCTACATAGGGCCAGCAGAGCCCTACATAGGGCCAGCAGAGCCCTACATAGGGCCAGCAGAGCCCTACATAGGGCCAGCAGAGCCCTACATAGGGCCAGCAGAGCCCTACATAGGGCCAGCAGAGCCCTACATAGGGCCAGCAGAGCCCTACATAGGGCCAGCAGAGCCCTACATAGGGCCAGCAGAGCCCTACATAGGGCCAGCAGAGCCCTACATAGGGCCAGCAGAGCCCTACATAGGGCCAGCAGAGCCCTACATAGGGCCAGCGGAGCCTTACCTACGGCCAGCGGAGCGCTACCTACTGCCATCGGAGCCCTACATATTGCAAGCGAAGCTCTAACTGTGACGGTCTGCCATTAAAACCGTTAAAAAGAAAACAAAAAAGGACTCAAACATATGTCTTCTAATTTACACGATAAAATAGAAACGCATTATGCTGGTCTCCTGAGGTAGGGAATTGAGCTTTTGACGGGAAGTGTCTTGGGAAATGATTGGAAAAGAAAAAAAAAGAATTGAGCATGGTAGGCTGCAGGAAAGAGAAAATTAAAGAAGAGGGGAGTCGAGTTTTGGCTGTGAAGAGATGAAGTCGCATTAGCGACTTGACAACCGTACCTCAAACGTCCTTCAGCCGTCGCTTAACCTTCCCTCAACCGTTCCTCAACCGTCCCTCAACCGTCCCTCAACCGTCCCTCAACCGTCCCTCAACCGTCCCTCAACCGTCCCTCAACCGTCCCTCAACCGACCCTCAACCATCCCTTCAAGCCCAACCTCATCCTCAACATCAAAATCAACGTCAACCTAAACCTCAACCTCAAGCTCAACCTCAACATTAACCTCAACGTCAACCGTCCCTCAACCGACCCTCAACCGTGCCTCAACCGTCCCTCAACCGCCACTCAACCTTCCCTCAACCGTCCCTCAACCGACCCTCAACCGTTCCTCAACATCCCCCAACCCTCAACCATCCCTCAACCGTCGCTTAACCTTCCCTCAACCGTTCCTCAACGGTCCCTCAACCGTCCCTCAACCGACCCTCAACCATACCTTCAAGCTCAACCTCATCCTCAACATCAAAATCAACGTCAACCTAAACCTCAACCTCAAGCTCAACCTCAACATCAACCTCAACTGCAACCGTCCCTCAACCGTCCCTCAAATGTCCCTCAACCGTCCCCCAACCCTCAACCGTCCCTCAAACGTCCTTCAGCCGTCGCTTAACCTTCCCTCAACCGTTCCTCAACCGTCCCTCAACCGTCCCTCAACCGTCCCTCAACCGTCCCTCAACCGTCCCTCAACCGTCCCTCAACCGACCCTCAACCATCCCTTCAAGCCCAACCTCATCCTCAACATCAAAATCAACGTCAACCTAAACCTCAACCTCAAGCTCAACCTCAACATTAACCTCAACGTCAACCGTCCCTCAACCGACCCTCAACCGTGCCTCAACCGTCCCTCAACCGCCACTCAACCTTCCCTCAACCCTTCAAGCCCAACCTCATCCTCAACATCAACGACAACGTCAACCTAAACCTCAACCTCAAGCTCAACCTCAACATCAACCTCAACTGCAACCGTCCCTCAACCGACCCTGAACCCTCCATCAACAGTCCCTCAACCGTCCCTCAACCATCCCCAACCCTCAACCGTCCCTCAAACGTCCTTCAGCCGTCGCTTAACCTTCCCTCAACCGTTCCTCAACCGTCCCTCAACCGTCCCTCAACCGTCCCTCAACCGTCCCTCAACCGTCCCTCAACCGTCCCTCAACCGTCCCTCAACCGACCCTCAACCATCCCTTCAAGCCCAACCTCATCCTCATCCTCAACATCAAAATCAACGTCAACCTAAACCTCAACCTCAAGCTCAACCTCAACATTAACCTCAACGTCAACCGTCCCTCAACCGACCCTCAACCGTGCCTCAACCGTCCCTCAACCGCCACTCAACCTTCCCTCAACCGTTCCTTAACCGTTCCTCAACCGTCCCTCAACCGACCCTCAACCGTTCCTCAACATCCCCCAACCCTCAACCATCCCTCAACCGTCGCTTAACCTTCCCTCAACCGTTCCTCAACGGTCCCTCAACCGTCCCTCAACCGACCCTCAACCATACCTTCAAGCTCAACCTCATCCTCAACATCAAAATCAACGTCAACCTAAACCTCAACCTCAAGCTCAACCTCAACATCAACCTCAACTGCAACCGTCCCTCAACCGTCCCTCAAATGTCCCTCAACCGTCCCTCAAATGTCCCTCAACCGTCCCTTCAAGCCCAACCTCATCCTCAACATCAACATCAACGTCAACCTAAACCTCAACCTCAAGCTCAACCTCAACTGTAACCGTCCCTCAACCGTCTCTCAACCGTCCTCAACCATCCCTCAACCATACCTCAACCGTCCCTCAACCGGCTCTCAACCGTCCCTCAACCGACCCTCAACCATCCCTCAACCGTCGCGTAGCCGTCCCTCAACCGTTCACGGGGTCTTGCAACCGTCATAACCTTATAAAGAAACCGTGAAGGCCCCGTGAATACCCCATAAAGACCCCGTCAAAACCCCATAAAGAACCCCTCAAGATCCCGTCAAAATCCCGTCAAGACCCCATCAAGACCCCTTTAACACACTGCCAAGACCCCATCAAAACCCCCTCCAAGACACCGTCAACACCCCATTAAGACCCCATCAAGACCCCGTTATGACCCTATGAAGACCCCATTAAGACCCCACCAAATCCCCGCCGAGACCCTAAGAATATGCCGTCAAAAGCCCGTCAAGACCCTGTCAATATCCCATCAAGACCCCGTCAAAATCCCGTCAAGACCCTGTCAGGACCCCATCAAGACGCCGTCAAGACCCTGTCAAGACTCCGTCAAGACCCTGCCAAGACCTCATCCAGAACTCGTCAACACCCCATCAAGACCCCGTCAAGACCCCATAAGACCCCGTCAAGACCCCATAAAGACCCCGTCAAGACCCTATCAAGACCCCATAAGACCCCGTCAAGACCCCGTCAAGACCCCATAAAGACCCCGTCAAGACCCTATCAAGACCCCATAAGACTCCGTCAAGACCCCATCAACACCCTGTCTGGACCCTATCAAGACCTCATCAAAACCCCAACAAGACCCCGTCAGGACCCAGGCAAGACGCTGTCAAGACCCCATCAAAGCCTTGTCAAGACCCTGTCAAGACGAAATCAAAACCCCGTCAAGACCTAGTCAATACCCCATCATGACACCGTCAGTACCCTGATTAGACCCTACCAAGACCCTGTCAAGACCTCATCAAGGCCCTATCAACACCCCATCAACACCCCTTCAAGACCCCGTCATAACCCTATCAAGACGTCATAAGACCCCGTCAAGACCCCATAAAGACCCCGTCAAAACCCTAGAAAGAACCCCTCAAGATCCCGTCAAGACCTCTTTAAAACAATGCCAAGACCCCATAAAAACCCTGTGAAGACACCATCAAGACCCCATCAAGACCCCCTCCAAGACCCCGTCAACACCCCGTGAACACCCCATTAAGACCCCATCAAGACCCCGTCACGACTCCATTAAGACCCCACCAAATCCCCGCCGAGACCCTAAGAATATGCCGTCAAAAGCCCGTCAAGACCCTGTCAATATCCCATCAAGACCCCGTCAAAATCCCGTCAAGACCCTGTCAAGACCCCATCAAGACCCCGTCAAAACCCTGTCAAGACTCCGTGAAGACCCTGCCAAGACCTCATCCAGAACCCGTCAAGACCCCATCAAGACCCCGTCAAGACCCCGTCAAGACCCCGTCAAGACCCCCTCAAGACCCTGTCAAGACCCCATCATGACCCCGTCAAGACCCTGTCAACACATTAAGACCCCATCAAGACCCCGTCACGACCCTATGAAGACCAAATCAAGACCCCACCAAATCCCCGCCAAGACCCTAAGAATATGCCGTCAAAAGCCCGTCAAGACCCCATCAAGACCCCCTCAAGACCCTGTCAAGACCCCGTCAAGACCCTGCCAAGACCTCATCAATAACCCGTCAACACCCCATCAAGACCCCGTCAAGACCCTATAAGACCACGTCAAGGCCCCATAAAGACCCCGTCAAGACCCTATCAAGACCCCATAAGACCCCATTAACACCCTGTGTCGACCCTATCAAGACCTCGTCAAAACCCCAACAACACCCCGTCAGGACCCAGGCAAGACCCTGTCAAGACCCCATCAAGGCCCTGTCAACACCCCATCAACACTTCTTCAAGACCACGTCAAGACCTAATATAGACCCCGTCATAACCTTATAAAGACCTCATAAGACCCCGTGAAGACCCCATAAAGACCCCGTCAAAACCCCATAAAGAACCCCTCAAGATCCCGTCAAAATCCCGTCAAGACCCCATCAAGACCCCATCAAGACCCCATCAAGACCCCATCAAGACCCTATCAAGACCCCATCAAGAACCCATCAAGACCCCATCAAGACCCCATCAAGACCCCATCAAGAGCCCATAAAGACCCCATAAAGACTCCATAAAGACCCCGTCAAGGCCCTATCAAGACCCCATAAGACCCCGTCAACACCCTATCAAGACCCTATCAAGACCCCGTCAAGACCCCCATAAGACCCTATCAAGACCCCATAAGACCCCGTCAAGACCCCATGAAGACCCCGTCAATACCCTATCCAAACCCAGTCAAGAACCCGGCAAGACCCTATCAAGACCCCATCAAGACCCTATTAAGACCCTATGAACACCCTTTCTGGACCCTATCAAGACCTCATCAAGACCCCAACAAGACCCCGTCAGGACCCAAGCAAGACCCTGTCAAGACCCCATCAAAGCCTTGTCAAGACCCAGTCAAGACGAAATCAAAACCCCGTGAAGACCCTGTCAACACCCCATCAAAACCCCGTCAACACCCTGTCTGGACACCCCATCATGACACCGTCAGTACCCTGGTTAGACCCCACCAAGACCTTGTCAAAACCTCATCAAGGCCCTGTGAACACCCCATGAAAACCCCCCAAGACCCCATCAAAACCCCGTCAAGACACCGCCAAGACCTCTTCAAAACCCTGTCAATTCCTAGTCAATACGCCATCATAACCACGTCAGTAACCTGGTTAGAATCCACCAATACCTTGTCAAGACCTCATCGAGGCCCTGTCAACACACCATGAACACTTCTTCAAGACCACGTCAAGATCTAATATAGACCCCGTCATAACCTTATAAAGACCTCATAAGACCCCGTGAAGACCACGTGAAGACCCCATAAAGACCCCGTCAAAACCCCATAAAGAACCCCTCAAGATCCCGTCAAAATCCAGTCAAGACCCCATTAAGACCCCACCAAATCCCCGCCGAGACCCTGAGAACATGCCGTCAAAATCCCGTCAAGACCCTGTCAAGACCCCATCAAAACCCCGTCAAGACCCTGTCAAGACTCCGTCAAGACCCTGCCAAGACCTCATCCAGCACCCGTCAACACCCCATCAAGATCCCGTCAAGACCCCATAAGACCCCATTAACACCCTGTCTCGACCCTATCAAGATACCATAAGACCACATCAGGACCCCATAAAGACCCCGTCAAGACCCTATCAAGACCAAGTCAACATCCTGTCAAGACCTCATCAAGACAACGTCAAGACCCGGCCAAGACCCTATCAAGACCCCATCAACACCCTATCAACGCCCTATCAAGACCCCGTCAAGACCTCGTCACGACCCTACGAAGACCCCCCATCAAAACCCCGTCAAGACCCTTAGAACACGCCGTCAAAAGACCGTCAAGACCCTGTGAAGACCCCATTAAGACCAAGTCCAGACCCTGTCAAGACCCCGTCAAGACCCTGCCAACACCTCATCAAGAACCCGTCAACACCCCATCAATACCCCGTCAAGACCCCATCAAGACCCCGTCCAGACCCTGTCAAGACCCCGTCAAGACCCTGCCAAGACCTCATCAAGAACCCGTCAAGACCCCGTCAAGACTCCGTCAAGACCCTGTAAAGACCCCATCAAGGCCCCGTAAAGACCATGTCAAGGCCATATCAAGACCCCGTGAATACCCCGTCAAAACCCCATCAAAACCCCGCCAAGACCCCATCAAGACCCCGTCAAGAACATATCAAGACCCGGTGAAGACCCTATCAAGACCCCTTAAGACCCAGTCAACACCCCATAAAGACCCCAACAAGACCCCATCTAGACGCCGTCAAGATCCCATCAAAACCCCTTCAAGACACTGCCAAGACCCCATCAAAACCCCGTTAAGACCCCATCAAGACAACGTCAAGACCCCTTCAAGACCCTGCAAAGACCCCATAAAGATCCCGTCAAGACAACGTGAAGACTCCATCTAGACTCCGTCAAGAACCCGTCAAGACCCCTTCAAGACACTGTCAAGATCCCATAAGACACCGTCAAGACCACATAAAGACCCCGTCAAGACCCTTTAAAGACCATATAAGACCCCGTCAAGACCCTACCAAGACCACGTCAAGACCCTGTCAAGACCCCATCAACCCCTGTCAACACTAAGTCGAAACCATATCAAGACCACGTGAAGATCCTGCCAAGACCCCATCAACCCCTGTCAACACTAAGTCGAAACCATAGCAAGACCCCGTGAAGATACTGCCAAGACCCCGTCAAGACACGATCAAGACCCAGTCAAGACCCCGTCCATACCCCGTCAAGACCCTGTCAAGACCCCATCAAGGCCCTGTGAAGAACCTGTCAAGACCCCGTCAAGAATCCGTCAAGACCTCATCAAGATCCCATCAACACCCCATCAAGGCCTTCTCAAGAACCCGTCAACACCCCGTCAAAAACTCGTCAAGACACCATTAAGACCCCATCCAGAGCCCATTAAGTGGCTGTCAAGACACCGCCAAGACCTCATCTAAACCCCGTCAAGATCTAGTCAATACCCTGTCAAGGCCCATTCAAGACTCCATCAAGACCCCGGCAAGACCCTATCAAGACCCTATCAAGACCCCATCAAGACCCTATCTCTTAAGCCTAAGCCTCTTAAAGGGCTTAGGCACACAAGTCAATAAGACTTCTATATCGGTCGCTGATGGTCTTACGCACAACGGATGCAGCGAATGTCGATTGTAGGTTATTTGAGGCAACTTATTGAAGGGCTTACGCACACAAGTTAATAAGTTTTCTATGTCGGTCGCTGGTGGGCGTACGCACAACAGACGCAGCGGAGTTTGGTCGTTGGTTGATGACAGTGACTTCTTGAAGGGCTTACGCACCCAAATCAATAAGTCTGTCGTTCGCTGATGGGCTTACGCACAACGGATGCAGCGAAGTTCTGTTCTTGGTTGTTTGAAGCAACTTCTTGAAGGGCTTAGGCACGCAAGTCAATAAGACTTCTATGTCGGTCGCTGACGGTCTTACGCACAACGGATGCAGCGAATGTCGATTGTAGGTTATTTGCGGCAACTTATTGAAGGGCTTACGCACACAAGTTAATAAGTTTTCTATGTCGGTCGCTCTTGGGCGTACGCACAACAGACGCAGCGGAGTTTGGTCGTTGGTTGATGACAGTGACTTCTTGAAGGGCTTACGCACCCAAATCAATAAGTCTGTCGTTCGCTGATGGGCTTACGCACAACGGATGCAGCGAAGTTCTGTTCCTGGTTGTTTGAAACAACTTCTTGAAGGCCTTAGGCACGCAAGTCAATAAGACTTCTATGTCGGTCGCTGATGGTCTTACGCACAACGGATGCAGCGAATGTCGATTGTAGGTTATTTGCGGCAACTTATTGAAGGGCTTACGCACACAAGTTAATAAGTTTTCTATGTCGGTCGCTGCTGGGCGTACGCACAACAGACGCAGCGGAGTTCGGTCGTTGGTTGATGACAGTGACTTCTTGAAGGGCTTACGCACCCAAATCAATAAGTCTGTCGTTCGCTGATGGGCTTACGCACAACGGATGCAGCGAAGTTCTGTTCTTGGTTGTTTGAAGCAACTTCTTGAAGGGCTTAGGCACGCAAGTCAATAAGACTTCTATGTCGGTCGCTGATGGTCTCACGCACAACGGATGCAGCGAATGTCGATTGTAGGTTATTTGCGGCAACTTATTGAAGGGCTTACGCACACAAGTTAATAAGTTTTCTATGTCGGTCGCTGCTGGGCGTACGCACAACAGACGCAGCGGAGTTTGGTCGTTGGTTGATGACAGTGACTTCTTGAAGGGCTTACGCACCCAAATCAATAAGTCTGTCGTTCGCTGATGGGCTTACGCACAACGGATGCAGCGAAGTTCTGTTCTTGGTTGTTTGAAGCAACTTCTTGAAGGGCTTAGGCACGCAAGTCAATAAGACTTCTATGTCGGTCGCTGATGGTCTTACGCACAACGGATGCAGCGAATGTCGATTGTAGGTTATTTGCGGCAACTTATTGAAGGGCTTACGCACACAAGTTAATAAGTTTTCTATGTCGGTCGCTGCTGGGCGTACGCATAACAGACGCAGCGGAGTTTGGTCGTTGGTTGATGACTGTGACTTCTTGAAGGGCTTACGCACCCAAATCAATAAGTCTGTCGTTCGCTGATGGGCTTACGCACAACGGATGCAGCGAAGTTCTGTTCTTGGTTGTTTGAAGCAACTTCTTGAAGGGCTTAGGCACACAAGTCAATAAGACTTCTATGACGGTCGCTGATAGTCTTACGCACAACGGATGCAGCGAATGTCGATTGTAGGTTATTTGCGGCAACTTATTGAAGGGCGTACGCACACAAGATAATAAGTTTTCTATGTCGGTCGCTGGTGGGCGTACGCACAACAGACGCAGCGAAGTTCTTTTCTTGGTTGTTTGAAGCAACTTATTGAAGGGCTTACGCACGTAAGTCTTCTATGTCGGTCGCTGCTGGGCGTACGCACAACAGACGCAGCGGAGTTTGGTCGTTGGTTGATGACAGTGACTTCTTGAAGGGCTTACGCACCCAAATCAATAAGTCTGTCGTTCGCTGATGGGCTTACGCACAACGGATGCAGCGAAGTTCTGTTCTTGGTTGTTTGAAACAACTTCTTGAAGGCCTTAGGCACGCAAGTCAATAAGACTTCTATGTCGGTCGCTGATGGTCTTACGCACAACGGATGCAGCGAATGTCGATTGTAGGTTATTTGCGGCAACTTATTGAAGGGCTTACGCACACAAGTTAATAAGTTTTCTATGTCGGTCGCTGCTGGGCGTACGCACAACAGACGCAGCGGAGTTCGGTCGTTGGTTGATGACAGTGACTTCTTGAAGGGCTTACGCACCCAAATCAATAAGTCTGTCGTTCGCTGATGGGCTTACGCACAACGGATGCAGCGAAGTTCTGTTCTTGGTTGTTTGAAGCAACTTCTTGAAGGGCTTAGGCACGCAAGTCAATAAGACTTCTATGTCGGTCGCTGATGGTCTTACGCACAACGGATGCAGCGAATGTCGATTGTAGGTTATTTGGGGCAACTTATTGAAGGGCTTACGCACACAAGTTAATAAGTTTTCTATGTCGGTCGCTACTGGGCGTACGCACAACAGACGCAGCGGAGTTTGGTCGTTGGTTGATGACAGTGACTTCTTGAAGGGCTTACGCACCCAAATCAATAAGTCTGTCGTTCGCTGATGGGCTTACGCACAACGGATGCAGCGAAGTTCTGTTCTTGGTTGTTTGAAACAACTTCTTGAAGGCCTTAGGCACGCAAGTCAATAAGACTTCTATGTCGGTCGCTGATGGTCTTACGCACAACGGATGCAGCGAATGTCGATAGTAGGTTATTTGCGGCAACTTATTGAAGGGCTTACGCACACAAGTTAATAAGTTTTCTATGTCGGTCGCTGCTGGGCGTACGCACAACAGACGCAGCGGAGTTTGGTCGTTGGTTGATGACAGTGACTTCTTGAAGGGCTTACGCACCCAAATCAATAAGTCTGTCGTTCGCTGATGGGCTTACGCACAACGGATGCAGCGAAGTTCTGTTCTTGGTTGTTTGAAGCAACTTCTTGAAGGGCTTAGGCACGCAAGTCAATAAGACTTCTATGACGGTCGCTGATAGTCTTACGCACAACGGATGCAGCGAATGTCGATTGTAGGTTATTTGCGGCAACTTATTGAAGGGCTTACGCACACAAGTTAATAAGTTTTCTATGTCGGTCGCTGCTGGGCGTACGCACAACAGACGTAGCGGAGTTTGGTCGTTGGTTGATGACAGTGACTTCTTGAAGGGCTTACTCACCCAAATCAATAAGTCTGTCGTTCGCTGATGGGCTTACGCACAACGGATGCAGCGAAGTTCTGTTCTTGGTTGTTTGAAGCAACTTATTGAAGGGCTTACGCACGTAAGTCAATAAGTCTTCTATGTCGGTCGCTGATGGGCTTACGCACAACGGATGCAGCAAAGTTCTGTTTATGGTTGTTTGAAGCAACTTATTGAAGGGCTTACGCACGCAAGTCACTAAGTCTTCTATGTCGGTCGCTGATGGGCTTACGCACAACGGATGCAGCGGATGACGATTGAAGGTTATTCAAAGCAACTTATTGATGGGCTTACGCACACAAATCAATAAGTTTGTCGTTCGATGATGGGCTTACGCACAACGGATGCAGCGAATGTCGATTGTAGGTTATTCGAAGCACCTTATTGAAGGGCTTACGGACACAAGTCAATAAGTCTTCTATATGTACTGTAAATGTTCACTGTCACTGTCTTCTATGAGAGTTCACCGTTCCCTGTTCACTGTCAAATATTCACTGCTAGATATTTACTGTTAACTGTTCACTGTTAAAATGTACTAAGGTTCTCTGCTTGGCTGGAATTTACTACCGTATTTGACGAAGTCTTGACTCAAACTGAACTGCCTTCTGACTGACTTCCTGCTACTTCATTGCTCACTCTTTTATATCTTTTTCCCTTGCTGCCTTTGTCCACTTTCCGCTATGATCTCCCGTTGTCTCTTTTTGCTCGAAAACAAGTTCCCATTCTCCGCCATGTTCGATCATTTAGTTCGTCAACAGATTTATGTTGTTCCTAGTTTCCGTGCTTTCGTGTGACCTCGCTTGGTTGACGAACTCTAATGATCCGTTGGCTTTTGTTCGCATCGGCCTTCTTAAGTTCTTCGCCTTTTCTTTCACGTCTTGTTTCTTCTGCTTCGACCTTGTTAAGTGTCACTTAACTTTGCGCTCACCGTTGCTTAGTGACATATATATATGTGTATTATAGTATTAATATCGATATGGATGGTAAGTATGATTAACATTGGGCGATCTGCGGTAATTTCTTATGGTCCAGAAATTATCGTCACAGTTTACTTTGAATATATGTATGTAGTAAGAACATAAGCAAGAAAAGTATCCGAACGAGTTTACCCTAATTCGATCGACGACAGTCGGTTTTACTGAAGTAATTAAATTACAACAACGACGACTCTTCATACTCTGTTGAAAGTATTTATAAAAACATAAAATCACCATTTAATTCTGTGCTTCTAGTTAGAGTTAAAATCAACGAATAAAAATGCTATAAATTTCGATGAAAAAGAACATTCACCCCGAACACATTTGAAGCAAGCTGAGATTTGACATTGGAAACCACTGAAATGGATCAATAAAACATGAACATGAATGGCTCAGTGAAAATTGTGAAGACAATAATAAGATAACATCAATAATTGTAATATTTCAAATCCAGCGCAACTTTTGCGCGAGTGAAAACAATAACAAGTACCATACCTCTGATTGTCGCGCAGGACAAGGGGAAAAAAGAAGAAACAAAAACGAAAAAGCATTAGTGTTCATTAGTTTAAGTTTGATCGAAAAGCGGCTTGTGTCTGTACCACAGACCTAACTTGTTAAAGCTTTTCTAACGAAACTAAATATAACACGAATTAAAACTTTTGATCGAAAGCAGTTAGTGTCTGTGCTATGCAATTGTTATACATTGCATTTCTCTTTTCGAACATGGCTGGTGTGAAGGAAACAACATCAGCAAATGTAATGAGTGCAAGCAGAAGTGTAAAGCAGATTAGAGATGGCTGCGACCGCAACCATTCAGGAATAATTGACCCATTCCAAAAGAGCGCGAGATTAGCGCGATCGCCATTAAAAACAAGTGATGTGTTAGTAACGCCTAGGGAATCAAATTCTTCGCCGCCATGCTTAGGACTCAGCAAGAATGGTGTTGCTGTGCGTTTTAAGAAAATGCGCTCGGAAGATTACCGAGCTGCTGGAAATGATCGGCGGAGGGAGACGATCGATACACCGACCAATGAGGGAGCTGATTGAGAATATATCAAAAACTTTATGGAGGCGCTGAATGTAAGATAAGAAACTGTGATCGAATGAAGGATAGTTTGTATATCATAGTATGCTAGTTCAGTCGACAGCAAAGAAGAAGAGGATGCAGGAAAGTTTAAGCGGCGTTGAAGCTGTGCAGGTATCCGCCACTTCAGAGAAAGGTACTGAAATGGGCGGCTAGTGAATGCAGGTAGTCAGGGGAAAGAAGCCCAGGAAAATGGAAAGAGCTGCAAAGAGACCGAGACGAGATACTATCTTCATTGTGAAAGGGTGAGCTATCATATGCAGAAATCCTGCGTAAAATGAAGGCAGACGCGAATATAGACTCAGAAAGGAGAGTTGCTCCTCCAACTAAGCAAGAGTGGCGAAAAAGCGAAAAAAATTCGAGCTGCAATTGGCGCACGCTTAGGTGAGGATGCGAGTGTTCGGGGCCTATCAGAGAGAGTTGTGCTTGACATTAAAGATATACATGAATGAAAATTCAGATGTTTTTAATGAAATCGCCGCGCAATTCATTTAAAAAAATTTCGTCCAAGATGACGCCCTTAGTCTGCGGCGGGGATATAGAGACACACACATCCGTGGCTGCCGTGAGAATGACAATTGCCAGTGCAAACATACTTATGAATGCTGGCAAAAAAAGGATTGGCTGGGTCAGGTGCCGCATACGCGAGCAAGCAACGCCGACCAAATGCTACAGGTGCCTTGAATTTGGACATATCTCCTAGGCATTGTAAAAACCAAGTAGCTAACGGCGCAATTCTGTGTTTAAATTGCGGAGGGAAAGGACACCTTGTCAAAGCATGCAGTTGTGGTGGACCTATCGTCCTGGTGGTTCATCTAAACAGACATTTTTTTTAAATTTATCTTTATCCCTACGTGTGTTGTGTATACCTTTTGTATTAGCTTAGCGGTTAGGCTCCGCAGATTAGTTAGGCAAGCTGATGTTGCCGAATTAAAGGAGAATGGAAGCGAAGGCGATCGTGTGTCGCCAAATTACTCGCTCGTAAATGACACAATGTAATTGTAGGCTTACTAATTCATTCTGATCTTTTATTAAAACTTCTACAATTTTATATACTAAAATTTCTTATCCTAACTTCGAAAAATATCCTATGTTCGACACTTTTGATTGGTTAACTTTTCATTGGTGATCGCCAAAATAGTTGACGATCGCATGTGTCGCAATCCAATTCTTATTCTTATTTCTTTACTCTTTTCTTTTCACCTTTTTGCCACGGCCTTGCATTTGTCTTGTGCTTTGAGTTAAAGTGCGTTGCTTGCACATTTATTGCAGCGCTACAACAAACACACGTTGTGTTGCGGCAGCACAACAAACACAGCGAGCGGTCGTCGCACTCGATGGTTCAAATTACGTTCTCGAGTGGATGACCCAAAGACTGTTTACGGAAGAGAATTGCTTAAAATAATTGTTATTATTATTTTCTTGTGCAGAGGTGGGCATAACCATTGTCTGTTTATGGCACGCACTACACCTCCACCCTTTCAGGAAAAATTTTTCTTTCTGCAAGAATGAAAATTTTTTTTTTTTTTGTTGTTAGGATATCTTTCGAGTAGCTTAATACTTAGTTTTCTACAAATAGTGATGTATTTAATAATATATTTTTATAGTTATTAGTTTTACTTACAAATATTTCTTTAGGTTGTTGTTATGTATATTGCTTATCTTGTTTCCAATCTTAATCTTACTGTTTACATTGTCTGTTGCAATAATTTTATATGGGCCATCGTACTGGTTACAAAATTTCTTTTGATTTCCCTTTCTTAAAAATACTTTATCTCCTATTTTTAGATTTATTTTATTAATATTCTTGTCATAATTTACTTTTCTCAGTTCTTTTGATTTTTCTAATAATTCTTTGGCCTTACTGAATGCGTGTTGTAATTTCGTTCTTAGTTCTATTATATAGTCGTTTGTGTTGTTTATGCGTTCAGTTGGTAATGTTTCATTTGGAAGGGTTGCTAAACGTCCGTGTACTAATTCAAATGGTGTGTAGCCTGTCTCAGTATGTGGTGTGGTGTTATAGAAAAATGCGTAGTACGGTATCCATGTGTCCCAGTCTACATTGTCTGTAAACGATCTCATATACTCATTTAATACTCTGTGGTTTCTTTCTACAGTTCCTAGTGTTTGATGGTGATATAGTGTTGAAGTTTTGTGTTTTATGTTTAGAATTTTGCATATGTTGCCGAAGAGTTCGCTGGTGAATTCTGTACCTTTGTCAGTTTTAATAGTTTTGAATGTACCGTGTTTTAATATTATTTTTTCTACTAAAGTTTGTGCAATTTCTGTCGTTTCTTTGGTAGGCATTGGGTGTGCTTCTATATATTTCGTGAGTTCGCATTGTGCTGTCAGTATGTATTTTTGTCCGTTGGCGGCGTGTATTGGTCCTACTGTGTCAATTGTGATTGTTTCGAATGGTCTACTGGGTGTGTCAGTTATCATTAGGTTGTCTTTTGTGTGTCTTGTTATTTTATTTTTACTGCAATCTATGCATTTACTTATGAAGTTTTTTATCATTTTATGCATATTTTTCCACACATATTTTTGTTTTAATTTAGCCATTGTTCCTTTACGCCATTATGACCTCCTTGTGGGGATGTATGATATTCTTTTATAATTCTGATTGTTTATGCGCCTCTTTGATTGATATTGGTGCTTTATATATTAAAATTTTTATTGGCTTGTAGTTTTTAGTGTCAATCATTATTTTCATTTTTCTGTTAAACATTTTTATTATTTCTTCCTTTTCTAAGCATTTAAATATGATGTCGTTTTCTTGAATAGCTAATTTATCGATATTATGTTTATTCAATAAGAAAATTAGTTTCTCCCAAACTGACTCTAAAGTCTGCTTGTTGGGATTTTCGCTAATTTCTGCTAATGCACCGTTTTTGTTTATTTGTATATGTGTATTTTCATTATAATTGCAATGCGTACGACTTACGAGCTCAAATCTTAATGTTTTCATTTTACGAACATCAGATAGAGAGATACAATTCCACATATAGAGTTGATCAGGCTCTTGTGCAATAGCATCTTCATTCTGTGTCTCTTCGTTAACTCTTTTATTTTTTAAAGTAGTGCTTCTAGTGATGACGTTTATTGTTGGTACCATGGTTTTTAAAATATTAGAATCTAATTTAATTCTAGATAGCGCGTCCGCATTTGTGTTTAATCTGCCTTGTTTAAATATAATGTTAAAATCATAATCCATTAAATCTACTCTAATTCTAGTCATCCTACTTGATGGGTTCTTATTACTAAAAAGTGATACTAATGGTCTGTGGTCCGTTACTACTGTGAATGTTGTTCCATATAAGTATGGCCTAAAATGATTTATTCCCCAGTGAATGGCAAGAAGTTCTTTTTCTATAACCGGTTTATTAATCTCATGTTTGTTCAGAGATCGGCTTGCGTAAGATATCGGTAAGTCTTTCCCTATTTCTCCTTGTGAGAGGACAGCGCCTAAGGCGTAATCGGAGGCGTCTGTTGTTAGTATGAATTCTTTGTCCATGTCGGGGTATTGTAGTATAGGTGGTTCTGTTATAGATGTCTGTAATTTATCGAATGCGTCTTGGCATTCTTTTGTCCATTCGAATTTTTGAGTCTTCTTTAAGAGATTGTTGAGTGGTTTTGCTATTTTCGCAAAATCTTTTATAAATCTTCTGTAATAGTTACAGAATGCTACGAAACGTCTTGTTTCGTCCGCGTTTTCGGTAGGGGGTAAGTTTTAACAGTTTTACATTTCTCAGGGTCTGCAGTTATGCCGTTTGAGGTAATTAAATGTCCTAGATATACGACTTCCGATTTTAGGAATTGGCATTTGGAGGGATTTAATTTTAGATTGTACTTGTCCAGTCGTTCAAATATTCTGCAAAGATTCTGATTGTGATGCTGTAAGGAGCAGCCGAAAACTATTATGTCATCTACGTATAAGAAAGCGTTAGAGTCGAGTCCAGTCAATGCTAATGTTAACATTCGTTGAAAACTGTTGGATGAAATTTTTAATCCGAACGGGAGTCGTTTAAATTGATATTGTCCGTCATTTGTACAAAAAGCCGTTAAAGGTCTAGACTGTTTTTCCAATTCTATCTGGTGGAACGAGCTTTTCATGTCCAATGTTGTAAAGTACTTTGCTCTTCCTATTATGTCTAAAACGTCGTCTAGCCTAGTCAATGGAAATTTGTCGCTGGCCACATTTTTGTTCAGTTGTCGAAAATCTACCACTAGTAGCCATTTCTTTGTGTCATCGGTACTTTTCTTGGGGACTATAAGGAGTGGTGAGTTATACGGGCTTACTGATGGTTCTATTATATCGCTATTTTGTAATTTTTCTACTTCTGATTTTATTATTTCCTTTTGAGTAAGTTGCAGACAATAGTTTTTTATGTACCCTGGGTTGTTGTCAACAGTGTGTATGTTTTGTTTATAGAAATTATTCACCGTCAACTTGTCATTGTCTAAATGGAAAATATGTTGGTATTGTTTGCATATCCCTAGCACTGCATCTTTTGCTTTCGGGTCTGGAATGTCTATATTTAGCATGTCCTTTACATTTTCCCATCGTTTAGTGTCGGTTTTACATTGATTTGTTAGGATGTGATAATTTTTAAGTGGTTTTATTTCAAGTGCGGGTAGTTTTATGGAAATTTTTCTTTCTGAAGTGTTTAGTATTCGTATGTGTTTAACGCCTTTTGATGGTATTATTGAATTTGCTATGTATACGCAATCTGATATTTTTTTGTTGCATACAAGACTGTCTTCTGTTATACCTATGTGTATGGGGTGTACGATTTCGGTTCTGGGTGGTATGCTTATTATATTTATTTTAGTTCTAATGTCAAACACGTTGTCCTCGTCGTTGTGAGTTATGGTCAACGTTAAGGTTTCATAGTCTATCTTACATACATATTTGTGCAAGAAATCTCTGCCGAGAATTCCATCCGCTAGTATTAGGAAATCATTGTCAACTGTCTGGAAATCGTGATCAATAAGACCACTAGGTAGACTTAACTTAATTTTAGTAATTCCTAAAGTATCAATGTTTTGATTTGCAATGCCTGTTATTGTACAGTAATTAATTCTGTCTATGAATTCATTAGATAATATATTATGTTTCAGTATTGATATATCTGCACCGGTGTCTATTAAAAATTTTATAATCTTATCTTTGTACTTAATATTTATGTGATTGCTGTCATGATTTTTGTTATGTACGTTAAGAATTTGTTTAGTTACCCCTGGTCTACCTAAACCATATGTTCTCTCAAGGTAGCCGGGTTTATCCTTCTATTGTGGTTATTGTAGTTGTTTCTACAATTTTGATGTCTAAAATTATTATTATTTCTAAAGTTGTTATTGTTATGCCTATTGTTTCTGTTATTATTGTTGTAGTTATTATTCATGTTTTAATTTTTATTTATTTGATTATTGCTTTGGTTGTAATTGTCTCTATAGTTATAACGTTTGTTATTGAAATTGGTGTATCTGTAACTGTTTTGGGTCCTGAAATGTGAGTATGTTTGTCCATAGTTTTGTTTATGTCTGTATGTTAAGATTCTGTCGCTATTCGTTTCTCCTGTCTCTCCTGCAATGCTCACGGCCTCACTAAATGTTTTAACTCTACTCGCGTTTATGGTTTGTTTTATTGTTTGATTACTTAAGCCATTTTTAAATGTATTGAAAGCAATTGTGTCGTTTGACTTCAGTATAATTTGACC
Organism: Thecophora atra; assembly: GCA_937620795.1. Taxonomy (NCBI): domain Eukaryota; kingdom Metazoa; phylum Arthropoda; class Insecta; order Diptera; family Conopidae; genus Thecophora; species Thecophora atra. The sequence goes on along the minus strand of OW569399.1, from coordinate 23,266,284 downwards.
ATGGGACTCGCCTATTTCTGAAATTTGTATGGTATTTAGTTCAGAAATTAGTGAAGTTATTTCGTCAGTGTAAGCTGTTATAGTCCTAGCGCCTTGAAAATTGACTTTAGCTTGTCGATTAATTGTGTTGTGTTCTCAATTTTTCCACCTAAACTAATTTTGTTTTTTACTTCAATAGGAATGCGCGTATCTATTATAAAATTGCAAAAGGTAAAGTTATGGTCCTGTGGTACTGTTGTTGAAATAAGTTCTACTAGTCCTATGAATTTTGGGAATTCATTCCGTTGACCGGAGAATTCTGGTACTACTTTTATATATGTTAGGATGTCAAAGGTCGTCATTGTGAGGAATTGTTTTATTTTGTCAGTATATTGTTTAAAATTGTTGATAAGTTGATAATGTTCTGTTTTCTTAGTCGTTTGTAATTCTGTTGTAAACGCTGTTTTTAAGTTGTCTAGGTATGATGTTAATGTATCTTTGTATTTTTTTGTGTATCTCCTATTGGGGCTTTTTTAAAGTTTGAAAGTATTCGTTTGAGTTCATTAAAAATTTGTTCCATTAAAAGTTTCTTGTTGTGTTTTAGTGATAATTTATTTAAGCATTTTGTAGTTGTGCAGTGCTAATATGTTTTTTTGTGTAATTCTTATAATATTGTTGTATTTTATATAATGTAAAAATTCCTACGACTATAATTATAGTTATTAATAGGTAGTCGCCTCTACTCGTAATATAATTTATGAGAACGTTGTTCTCTATGTAGTTTTCATTTGTAATTTTTGAATTTGCTTTGCCCATTTTGTTAAATATTTTCAATTCTTCTTTTGTTGGAAGATATATAATTGTTTCACTAATCTATTTGCTTTCTTTATTAATTTCGTATGTTTTCTGTCTATATGCGTTTCTATTTCTTGATTATTTGTTAATTGCTTTTCACATACAAAACAATAGGTGTACATGATGTCCTTACTATATTTTATTTGTTTTTAATGCTTTTATCTGTCTTTTTATATTGTGCATGTTTTTCTTGTTAGTTTCTAAATTTAGGTCTTTATAAAGAAGCGCGAGAGTTTTTCTCTTTTTAAATGCTTTTCCACCGCGTTTCCTCTGCTTCTGTTGATTTAGAGGTTGTTCTGTAGATTGTGGATGTTTCCTACTAGTTTGTCGGCGCCTATACTCCTCTAACGATATCGGCTTTGGTCCTTGGTTTTTGTTGGTCGGAATATAATTTGGCGCTGTATCTGGTATTGGTCCTGGGTTGTACTCTTCGTTGGCTAAGTTTTCCCATTTGCCAAATATTGCATTGATCTCCGCTTCAGATGGAGCCGTTATTTCTATGTAGTCGTCTTCAGCTTCGAATGGGCAGGATCGCCATGTGGTGGACCTATCGGATAGGGATTGCCTGATCTCGACGATGAGGAGTTATCACTACCAAATGGAATTGGTACGTTGATGCACAGCATGGCCATCAGTCATCTCGGAAGATGAAGTAGACAATTGTTTACTATTTTCTATGGTTAACATAAATGGATGTATAATAATAATAGCATTTATACAATAAACAATAAGCAAAAACTCACCTGGCAGCAAATTTCACTACACGTCAACTACGTGCTCTCACTATAATGAAAAAAACTGGACTTGTCTACACAATCAATACATGGGCGCAGGAAGATGGAAATAAGGAAGCATATAAACGAAATAGAACGATCTCACGACGACCGAGAAATACATAAGGACGAAAAGAACATGAAGACAAAGAGTGAAAACGCGGGTGGTGTCGCATAAAATAAATCGATCATGGCTATCACTCTAAGTGCAAATTTCAAAGTGATTACGCGAAGAAAAGAAAACGATGGATTTTGCGACAATCGAAATAAGCGACTCGGAAGACGAGCGGAACTGGGAGATCGACGACGACTTGTACGGCCCAAGCCAACGAGAAGCTGCACCCCAAGACGGCGATATCGACGACTTCGAAGATGAGGACATGGAGGACCTGGTTAACCAAAACGCCGGGGAGATGTTCGAGCCAGCGTACGCACAGCCGAAGGATCAGGACGAAGATATCGGCGACACCTACAACGAGTGGCCACGTGAACTAAGAGAACTCATCACGTTTGAGGATGTTGCGCAGCTGCAGGACAGAATACTCACCGTCACGCAGTTCATGTTCGTGCAGACGAGGTACGTGCAACCGCTGGAAGAGGATGAGAAGGAACGACTGAACGCGTATAAAACGTTGCTGGAGCAGAGGCAACAACAGGTAATGGCGGAACAAGTGTTACAGGAACAACACGAGGCAAAAATGAAGCGATTGGAGGCGCGACGAGGTGAGTTAGCACAGGAACAAGCTAAGCAGAGGGAAGCGTTAGAGTCAATAGAAGAAACGCTGGCAGCAATAAGGCAGCGCAACGAGCAGTTGACGCTTCAGGTGACGAGCGTGGTGGCAGAGCTGGAAGCTGTGGAGGATGAGGTGCGAAGTGAAGAGAAGAAGTTGCAGGATGATGAGGAGACGATTCGGAAGGGGAAGGAAGAAATCGAGCGGTTAGAAGAAGAACTCCAGAAGAAGTGCCAACAAATGGAGGTGCAGAGAGCGGAGCTCAGGAAACTGCAAGCGATGAATGAAGAGCAACAACGGACAAGCAGAGAGCAGCGAGAACGCCAGGGAGAGCTACAGAACAAGCGACAGAAACTAGGTGAAAAGAGCGCAGTGGCAGAAGAAGCGATGGGACGAGAGACGTGCTATCTACGCGGACGTAGAGAATGGCAACAGGAGAGATCAAAGAAACTACAGAAAGCAGCTAAAGTGATACCCCGAGAAGTGGAAGCAGGGGGGCAGTGCGATGGAATGTGGGACGAGATGATGGAGGAGGTGCTGCAAACCCACATACCCGGGCAAGCGAGGAGCTTGGTCAGGGAGAAAGACGGTCGACGGTGCCGCATAAGGGTACGCCGAAATGGAACCGCGCTGCTCTACGAGATGACCAAGAAATAAAACATCCGAGGGTTGCCTGTAACCATTAAATAAGATAAGAAATTGTACAGTAAATGAAAAATAATAAAAAGAACTGAATAGAAAACCAATTAACCGCTTAGTATGAAATTTAAGGAAGAAGAAGGGAGAGAATAAATATATTAACTTCATGAACACGCATAAGACATGAATTCACAAACAATTACAAAAGAAGAAAACCTTGAACTTCAAAGAAGTTCTTGACCGATGTACACGGTTAGATTAGAGAGAGATTGAAAAACTAAAAGAAATATATACAAAGAAATAACGAAAACATAACGACTCCGTGACACATACAAGATAAGTGTACACAAGAAACACAGAGAGAAAGAGAAGCACCTTGAACTTCAAACAAGTTCTTGACCTATATACATCAATGAAATAAGAAGAAACCACAAAACCAAGAAACATATTGTAGTGTATCCACTGACCGCACTCCGCTCCTGTACACAACAGCATACTGTAACATTCAATAAATGCAGAGCATGCACTTTGCATGCACTGACCCACTAACTCGCTGATGACCGCGACTCAGCGTCACACGTTGTAACACGAACCTTGAAACGCCCAATTTCGAATCGCGTCAATGATTGGGTATCGGTTCAATAAATTTTATAAACAAATAGAAATATTGAGTGCGAATAAGAATGTGAAGCATAAAGAAATAATTATGCATAGAATTAAGTATAAGAAAGAATAGTTTATCCATATATATTAATATTGCCTGTATATTTACACTCGTAGAGAAATGGAATCACTTAGGGTATAAAAACCCGAGCGATCCAAAATAAAGTTAAGAATTAATCTAGCCAGAAACTATTCAAGGCTTTTCATTTTAATTCTACGCCAGCAACTCAGCAAGGCGTCTTGGGTCACAGGACGTGCCAACTTAATTGCAGGCACTCCTTCTCGTCCAGCGGCGTTTACGCCAGGACACAAATTAGGGCGACCTGTTCTATTTGGGAAGTATCTTTTTTTAAAGAGTTACTCACGTAACATAACATGGCGATCCTGCATACCGCACCAGAGATCCTGCTACTTTAAATCACCAGAGATCCTGCAACTTTAAGTCTTTCCTGAAGTCCTCTAATAATATCCTGCGTTTTGAATCACTGTTCCTGCCAAATTTATATTTTGCTCTTGCTCGACGGTTCTGTAAGACGGTATCAATGTCGGATGAATATATACCTGAAGGAATCAAAAACACTGAAGCACGAGTTTATATTCCTACCAACATTACAGACCAAGGACCACGAAGAATTAGCCTTAGTGAATACAGATCACGATTACAGGATAAAAAAGACGCAGAAAGGTGCAAAATTCGAACAACAAAAAATATAAAAAAACAAAGAGGAGGAAAATTAGTAAAAGATAGAAAATTACTACAACACCTAAAGAACATTGTAACTGATGAAACCAATCCACCCCAATGGGATACAGCTAACGAGATCTGGCGACAGATAGATACAATAGAACAGCGGCTGAAAAATCGCGGAATCAATGGGAAGTCTACTAGCAACGTCAGGAGCAGCAATTAGTTCGTCAAAAATGGGAAACGTTTTACAAAAAGAAGAACAAATAAACGTAAGCTACAACAACAACAATTCGTTGTCAACAACGTACAACGTCCAACAAGTAACCGGAATAACAATTATAGCTCTAATAGTTGCACTATATGTATTAAACAAAATACATTCATATTTTAAAACTTTTGTAAATAAACGTATTCAATTAAGAACTATTTCGGATGTTTAAAAATAAATAAAAATATATATTTAAATAAAAATAAACATGCAGTAACATATATATGCTAACCTATGATTAATGGAAGACTTAGATAAGATAATAGAAACGGTACAAAAAATAATATCAAACGCTAAAAAAACAAGTAGTAGACCATACAAGCCGGAAACAATTACATTAAAACTAAAAGAATTAGAAGAATATAAAGCACAGGTACGATTTTGCATAGGCATAGTAGATGTAAACGATAGTACGATTGCTAAAAGAATCGAAGAATTTGAAAAAGAATATTGTATAGCAAGACGACTTTTAATGTCACAATCGACAACAGACTCAGATTCAGACTCTGCACATTCACAGATTGAGATTACAATTGACAACAAAAACAATACACAAGATACAAATATGGCAAACTTTAACATAGAAACCTCGATGAAAACCATCCCTATCTTTGGTGGAAATTATAAAGAATTAGATTCATTTTTAAAAGTTGTAGAAATAATAAACAAAACTTTGTCAACAACTGCAAAGCAAGACTTAATAGAATTCGTTTATCACATTAAATTGAGCCAAAATGTAAGAACAGCTTTAAATTCGGTACAAACCCCTACAACATTAGATGAATTAAAAGTCGCGCTTCAACTTCGTTACAAAACAAACAAATCAATTCCGCAGTTACATACAGATCTAGCAAATATGGTACAAAGAGGGAACATAACCAATTACAAAGACAAAATACTAACAACTATAGCCGAACTAAACAATCTACAAATAAAAGAATTGGGTACCGATCCAAACACATTACAAAAAACGACAATAACTAAAATCAACGATACGTACGCCCTAACAATCTTCAAGAACGGCATTAACGAAAATTACAAACAAACATTATTCGCATCACAGCCAAAAACATTTTCTGATGCAGTAAGCCTAGCACTAGAACTAGAACAAGCAGGCAATCAGAATCAATTCCAAATAAACTACGTACGTAACAGAAACGCAAACTACAGACCACAGATGTACAATCAAAGAAACAGTAACAAAAACAACAACCAAAGAAACGACACCAATTACAACAATCAAAGAAACAGCAATAATACCAACAATCAAAGATACAACATTAATCAAAGATATAACAATATCAACAGTAACCAAAGGTACAACAATAACGGTTATCGACACAACCAAAATCGGACAAATAACCAAGCAAATGTAACACGATATAACAACAATATAATAGAAATATAAATATTGTAACTGAATCGGGAAACGACATGGGCTCGGAACAAATGGTCGTTCCAGACAGCCAGAACTAAATATATACAAAATATCGGATAATAATACTAATTATATAACACTTAAATTTAAAAATGAAAATCTGAGATTTCTAATTGACACAGGCGCTGATATATCACTATGCAAAATAAGTTCAAAATTGAATGACAAAGAATACTACTCAGACGAAAAATGTGCATTGACTGGCATCACCATAGAAAAAATTTATTCACTAGGTATGATTAATTTGAATTTAAAATTTGGAGAAGAAAATATAAATCACAATTTCCAATTAGTTAGCAAAGAATTCCCAATAGAAACAGACGGAATAATAGGAAGAGATTTCTTACAGAGATTCTTGTGCAAAATAGATTACGAAACATACACAATTTCCATATATACAAACGACAACACAGTGACGCTACCAATGCAAACAAAAATATTTCAAATTAAAATCCCTCCGAAAACAGAAATTATACAACCACTTAAATTAAATTTTAAAGAAGAAAAACTGATTTTAAACAAAGAAATCGAACCAGGCATATTTCTTAGCAATTCGTTAGCACCCAAAACTGGTCTCACACATATAAAAATTTTAAATACAACAAATACTGAAGCAATTATAAAAAATATTGAAATAGAAACCGAACCGCTTAAAAACTACGAAATACTTACTAACACCAAAACACACGACGTGGACCGCTTCGAACATATTATAAACAAACTTCACATAGATTGTTCAGATGAAAAAGCAAAAGCGTTGTTACTAGAAATTTTAAATAAATATCAAAATATTTTCCATTTGGAAAATGATCAATTAACAACAAATAATTTTTATACACAAGAAATTGCACTATCGGACAAAACACCGGTATACATTAAAAACTATAGACTTCCACATTCTCATATTGAAGTGATAAACAACCAAGTGAATAAAATGCTAGAAGACGACATAATAGAACATTCCACAAGTCCTTACAATGCTCCACTTCTATTAGTTCCAAAAAAAAATATATCTGACAAGAAGAAATGGAGAGTAATAGTAGATTATCGCAAGTTAAATGATAAAGTAGTTAATAATAAATTCCCACTCACACGTCTCGAAGACATTCTCGATAAACTTGGAAGAGCAAAATGGTTTTCAACTCTTGATATGACTAGCTCTTTTCATCAGATAAGTTTAGAAAAAAATTCACGACCTCTAACCGCTTTCTCCACAACAAATGGACATTTCCAATTCAAGAGACTACCTTTTGGACTAAAAATTTCTTCAAATAGTTTCCAACGAATGCTCACCATAGCACTATCAGGTTTAGAGTCGGAAGCTTTTTTATACGTAGGTGATATAATTGTATTCGGATGCAACCTTACTCACCACATTGAAAATTTAATTCGTGTATTAGATAGACTAGACAGATACAATTTAAAATTAAATGCAGACAAATGTTGTTTTTTACGTCCAGAAGTAGTATACCTAGGTCATCTAATAACAAAAGATGGAGTAAAAACAAATCCAGCAAAATTCCAAACAATTAAAGACTATCCCATTCCCAAAAATTCAGACGATGTTAGAAGATTTATAGCATTTTGCAACTATTACAGAAGATTTATACCAAACTTCGCGGACATAGCTAAAGATTTAAACAGACTTCTACAAAAGAACACTAAATTCGAGTGGAATGAACAAAGTCAACATGCATTTGAACAATTGAAAACAAAGCTATTGACACCACCAGTTTTACAATATCCAGATTTTGGAAAACCTTTCATTTGAACAACAGACGCTTCAAACTACGCACTAGGCGCAGTTTTATCACAAGGCGAAATAGGCAACGATTTACCTATTATTACGATTTCGTACGCCAACAAAGCCTTACAAAAACATGACTTAAACAAACCGGTAATAGAGAAAGAGCTTTTAGCAATCCATTGGAGTATAAACTTTTTCAGACCATATTTATTCGGACGTAAATTTACAGTGATAACAGACCATCGACCTTTAATATCTCTTTTCACACACAAAAATCCATCATCGAAAATGACTAGGATAAGACTAGATTTGTGCGATTACGATTTTGAAATTATGTATAAAAAAGGAAAATTAAATACGTATGCAGACGCACTGTCAAGAATACAGGTTAACTCAGACATATTAAAAGAAATGATACCAAGTGAAATCGATGAAGCAGTTAAGAAAACACTAATTGTTACAAGGGGCATAAGCAAACAACATAATAACAAGGGGCAATGTACATCACATGAGAAGCCTGATCAACTTCGAATATGGGATTGTACATCAATTACTGACGTCAGATATATGAAAAAATTAAAATTTAATGTCGACAAACATATGAAGAATTGTAAAATTATTATAGAAAATAATAACGTGCACGTAGGATATAGCGATAAAGCAGCGAAACTACATTCGATACTGCAGAAGCTAGCATCCAGAATGAAGAAGGAAAATATTGAATACCTAGCGCTAGAGAATAATGATGAAATATTTAAAGTATATGAAAAAGAAGACTTTAAAAAGACGTACGCAAAAATAATGATAAATAACAAGAGTCCCCAACTTAAAATATTAATATATGCAACCCCAAAACAAATAAGTGATGACTTAATAAAATATAAATTGATTGATGAATTCCATAGTAATGAACACTTAGGTATTCGTAAAACGATTATAAAACTTAAACAAAGATATATATGGAAAAATATGAGTAAAATGGTAAAGAAATTTATAACAAATTGTGATTTATGCGCAAGAAATAAAATAACTAAACATACAATAGAAAGACAAACTATAACAGATACTCCAAACACAAGTTTTCAAGTAATATCTATAGACACAGTAGGCCCTTTTAAGGTATCAAACGGTTACAGATACATTTTAACAATGCAATGCGATTTAACTAAATATATAATAGCATATCCAATAACAACAAAAGATGCTCTAACCATAGCCAAAACAATTGTAGAACAATTAATCTTAAAATTCGGACATTTCCAAATTTTAAAATCAGACAAAGGTACAGAATTTACTAATGAACTACTAAAAACATATGCGATTTGCTTAAAATAAAACAAATATTTTCAACTCCGTACCATCATCAAACATTAGGTTCAGTTGAACGAAATCATAGAGTGTTAAATGAATTTTTATTAAATTTTGCTAATAATTATGAATGGGATATTTGGTTACCATATTACATGTATACAACAACACAACTCCACACATAACAAATTATTCACCACATGAACTCATTTTTGGAAAACTAGCCCAATTACCGACTGACTCATTTATAAACACAAAAAACACTACGAATATTGAAGTATCTTTTTTTAAAGAGTTACTCACGTAACATAACAATATGCACAGAGATCAACGTGTGGAGGGGCCACACAAGAACAGAAGGCGAAAAATTAGTATTAGAAAAATTTATGTCATGAATATTTACAAAATTATATAAGGAATAAATTTATATATAGAGGAGATAAAAATGTATATATATATATATATATATATATATAAGAAATAGAAATGTATATATATAAGAAACAGAGATTTATATATATAAGAAATATAAAATGTTATAAGAAATAAATTTATACATATAGAAAATGTTATGATAAGAGTTGAACTATAGAACAGTACAGTTTAGAAAATAGAAATGTTAAACTAACAGTGTTGCAAAGTAAGCAAAGCTAAATTTAACTACATTGAAGAAATTAAATTAAATAATTAAATGTAAAATGCTAAAATATAAGAAAGTTTATAGAAAGAAAGTCCAAGTGATGCAAGGATGCACTCTCCGAGGTAAGGAGGGAGTGTGACGAAAATTTTTAGGAGCATTAAAAATTAACGCACAGCCAACCAAACAAACGAACGTTGACCTGCGGTTCAAGTCAAGGACAAGAGACGGCGCGAGTTACCGTTTTGCGCTTCGCTAATTAGAAGACAAGAAGATTAACGCACAAAAGAAACGGCGGCAGAACGCGTGATCGAGGGCATCGGCCGAGCAAGGTCAACCAGCAAAGCAGAACATCGAAAACGGGAACTTGTTTTCGAGCAATGCTTTTGAACATAGAAAACGGGAACTTGTTTTCGAGCAAAGCGTTCGAACATAGCGGAGAAAACGGGAACTTGTTTACGAACTAATAAACAACGAGACGACGCTGCGGACATCACAAGCATGAGCAGAAGAATATAAAAGGGAGAAGAAACAAGCAACAGGGATTCAGTTGGACAAAAGCATTCGTGCAGTGAGTTTGCGAAAATAGTGCAAAGTGAAGTGAAATCGAAAGTGCCTCAGGAAGAACAATACCGAAAGGTAAGAACTAAGCAAAGAAAACGACCAGAATCCAAAGATCCTTTGTGAGCAGTTGAGTGGTTGCGTACGCCCGTCAGCTTATATCCCTCTGAGTGATAGCGAAGGCTCACTCAAACGACGGAAGACTATTCGAATTGTAGATGAATGGTTGCGTAAGCCCGCCATCTCACAAATTCACCCTACTGTGTGATTGCGTAAGATCACCAGTCTACCAAAAGATGCAAGACCATTTGAATTATGGATGCACGGTTGCGTAAGCCCGGCATCACACAAACTCTCCCGCTGCGTGGATGCGTAAGCCTACCAGAGTGCAAACGACGAACGAATCCAATCACAGGAACGTGTCTACTGCCCTTTGAGGAAGCAGAATCGCCTAGAAACAACACGACGCAGACAAACATAGCTCCGAAGGAAAACACAAAATCAGACACTGCATAGAGTAGAGATAAGTTTATTACGTAAGCCTTATAAATATATATAACATAGTACACATTAGATCAATAAAGAGTAAAGGAAAAGAAGAACCTTGTGTACTTTACTGTCTCAGGTCTTGTATTCGAACCCTGGCAACCGCTGAGGATATCTCGGCAAAGTAAAGTTCGTTACAAAGTTTTAGACAATGGAATAATTCGCAATAGGGAACGTTACACTTCAGAAAATAGCAAACTCGCAGGCAGCTATCTGGTCTGCGTACGTAATGGAGTATCAACGAATTTAACAGAATATACCTTTATTTTGCGGCAATCCGAGTACCAAAAATTAATTAATGCCCTGACATCTGGTGAAGGTTTGTGGCTTGATGACTCCCACATGAATTATTTTCTAGACATATTTGTGGAGGAAGCAGAGGCTGCTACTGTTATGTTTTTCGACGCTGGAGTTTCTGATAAGTTTATAAGAGACTTGCACATAAAATCAGACTTGGAAAAAGAAGGACTATGTTTCCCAACGTAGTTGGAGATACCTGATCACGTAGAATCTCTAGTAATCCCTATTAATATTAACTATCATTGGTGCTTGGGAACAATTGATATTAAACAGCGACAAATAAAATTTTTCGACCCTTTAGGTACAAATGGATTAACGATTTTTAAATAAAAAATAAAGGATTTTTAGAATTTGTACGCATCTACAATCGAGTAGCAATTCAAAAACAGTGGACTGTCCATCTTCCAACTGATGGATGGAAATTCAAAAACAATTTATACAAAATAAGGCAAACTGATGGTTGAAGCTGCGGATATTACGTGCTACTAGCAGCAGAGCATTTTTTGAAGAAGACAAAAATGCCAAGTTATTTCTCCCCAATAAAATACAGACAAAAGCTTTCAAAAAAATCTCTATTAAAATCAAACGGAGCAGATTTTTGCCTGTATTGCTGTAGTCAATATAACTGTTTAGGAGGCTGTATAGACTGGGTTCTTTGCGATAACTGTAGCTATCAGGTACATCAAACTTGTGCTCGATCATGGCATAAACTCCCGCTAACCTACATATTTCAAGAAAATGAGCTTTACTGTCTCGTTGGTTCGAAAGAAAAGGTTGAAACAAAATTAGGAGCGCAAAGAGAATAAAATTAGCGAAAAATGAGCCACTTAAAATCAAGTGAGAATAACCGGTACGATCCAAATCATATCATATCAACTAAACCTTCTTCTTCCAGCTTGGTTTAATCGAGCCACATGTTCAACTCCAGAAAAAAATTGCTGCGCGGCGCCACTTAGAATCAAGTGAGTATAATCGGTACAATGCAATCATTGAGTGAGTTTTTATAATAGACATTAATTTTATAGTGGTCTTTAATTTACAGATCGATATAATTAAATAGTGTCTGTCCAACTTTAACAATTTGAATGCCATGCAAGCAAGATAAGTTATTTTTACATAATCTTTTTTAATTTACTGTTTGCTAAAATACTAGATCACTTACTACACTATTATTGTATAGTGTATATCATTAACAGTATATGTAATATATGTGAGAATTGAAATAATGCACGGGTGCCATAGGCCTACTGGGGAACCAAAAAAATTGGTAACGCACCAAATGCATACCTCTTAGGTGGTGTGGAAATGCATCTGGAAGTATAAGCATAACTATGTATATTTTTTTTAAATGAAAAAATAAAAGCTGTCCTGAACTAAAAGTTCGATCGAGATCCACATGCTCGTTTGAAAGTCATATTTATGTTCAACTTAATGCTTAATATCAACATTATACAAAAATAGGGCAGAAACTGACTAATTAAATTACAATTACCGATCTCTGTCATTAAGTAAAAAGCACAATCCTAGAAGTATACTTCGTATTTGCTTTTCAGTTCTATGTACAATACCATATACAACGTTAATAATGCAACAGTACAGTTGTTATATGTGGGCTCCAACACCGGATGAAATTTCTCAAATCGCAACATACCGATTGAAATGCCGATTACTACATATTGAAGGGGGCGTGTCAGAGTACACCCTGTATAAATTTGGTGGAATGGTGTTTTCTTGTTTTCTCATAAATAACGCAACAGTGCAGTTGTTATATGTGGGCTCTAACACCCGATGGATTATTTGTCTCAAATACCACCGATCGAAACAATTTGTGCCTCAAAATGATTATAAAATTAATTTTTTTATATTCGATTCTATATAAATTTAATTTTTTAATTCTTCTTGAAAATCATAGAACTAACAAAAACATGCGAAACTCGCTACTACAATACCAGTTGCATATTCAATCTAAAATTAAACATAGGTTCGTGCGTCCGCTATGTTTTTGTTCTTCTGTTATCATTCTATGTTAAACTTGAGGTTTTAATATTTTCGTCACTGTTCACCTCAATTTAATCTCTGTTAAGACTATGCTAACAGACTGTTATTTAACAGCCTCTGTTAAATAAAAAAAAAGGTTCTTCGCCGCGGTATTAACTTCACACAAGTGGGAACTTCACTTTTATGTCATGTTTCTTGTTATCAATATTTATGTTCAATTTTTGCACCAATTTATTAATCGGCTTTGTAAGTGGTTTAAAAGTGTTTTCTAATTGATTCTCTAGATTAATTTCACGAGTTTTATATTTCTAAATTTTTCTTTTAGCACTCGCATAGTTTTAACCACATCTCTTAATATTTTTTTTATCCATTTTGGCAATATATCAAAACAGCTTTCAGATCAGCTACAAACAGCTATCAGATCAGGTAAAACAGCTATCAGATCAGGAAAACCAGCTATCGGAACAGGTAAAACAGCTAACAGGTATATTAATGTTAACAGTTGAAAGTCAGGTGACATAATTACAAAATTGGCATTATCACGTAGCAAATGCTTGGAAATTCTCGTATATGTTTGACATAAGTAAAAGCAATCAATAAATTTGTGTCTCCCCATGCAAAAGTACTTTCGAATGTTGTTTTGCTTCTCACAAGCTACATCATCAAATATCATTAATGAGTTTGGTTTTGCTTTATCCGGCTTGAGAACTTTTTCATTGTCGGAAAATGTAAAGAATCCCATATTTTGAATGGGGGTTCATTAAACGCTTTAGATATTTATATTTCGGTTGGTATAGTGATTTTGAGTACAAGTATATGTTTGCGAACTTTAACTCATTGAGTTTTCTATTAAACTTAGCATTACATTAGTCTTTCAATAGTTCGAAGATCCTACAATAACACATCTAATTGTATAAGTTAGAACGGAACTGCGTCTGGATTTTGCCACATTATTTGTAGCAAGATCCAAATTTTGCACTTTTATTAATTTGTCTTGTTCAACAAAGCGCATATCACCTTATGATATAAATACAAAACATTCAAGCGCTTTTATTCATTTTTATTTAGTATTTGATTGTAAAAGGATTTCTATAATTAGAATTTATGAGAAAGGTTCCAGCCTTTATGAACCAGTCATTGGAAGAGGGTTATTAAATAAAGCTATTAGTTCTATAACATTTGAACTTGATCTACCAAGTTATCAAATTTGTGGTTCGGGAACTAAAAGACCGCTTAGCTAGAGGTGATAAAGGAATTAATAAATTGGACGCTGCATGTAAAGACCACGATATTGCTTATTCTCAAAGTCAAGACTTTAATAAAAGACACGAAGCAAATAAAATATTAGCTGAAAAGTGTTTTCAAAGATCAATATCTAAGGACACTAAATTGGGTGAACGAATAAACGCATTCTTAGTTGCGAACGCAATGAAAGCTAAAGTCAAAGTCGGTATGAGAAACAAGCTAAGCACAACCCTTAAGAAAATAAAGCAGAAGAAAATAAGAGGCACCTGTGCAAAGAAAATTTTCACTAAAACCATTAAAAGTGCATTAAAAATTATTAAACAACCAACTAACAACAACAAATTATTAAACCTAAAGATATTCCAAATGCTATTAAAATGGCAAAAGGTCCATTGTTGAAAGTACACTTGTTATACCTATTCCTAAAGTAGGAGTACCCATTTGGTATAAAAATATTTTTACTGCTCTTGGAGCCGTATAAAGTATATAAATGAAGTACAAAGAATAAAGTATATAGAAAACATAATACAATATATTTTTCAACTGTAGCATTTCATTTAGTCGCTGAAAATCTCTGGAGCTAAGCGGTCAGAAATTAATTTTAGTAAAAGTTAGGTTTTGTTATTTGGTAACAACATCAAAATCTACAAAAACATTAACTAATTGACTTTAGCAATTTGATATCCCAACAGCAGCTCTGGTAATGATTTCCATGAAGAGATTGAAATGTTTCATAATGTTGAAAGTGACATAATTTTGTGTAGACTGTTACAATTTCCTCAAAATGTTCCTCAAGTGTTGTATCTTTTTGAGTTATTAAAAACTCATGAACTTGGCCCATAACACGTAATAAATCTGCATTTACACTCAACGTTATCGGAAATGAAAACAAATGACACACGCTTGAAGCAAGCTGAGATTTGACATTGAAAACCATTGAAATAGACCAATAAAACATGAATGTCACCGATCACACATTTCCCAACACATGCCACCTTGCATTGAAGCAAAAGCGAAACACAACATTAGAAATAAAAAACAAGAATTTAACCATATTCCAATTTACCGTTTCTAAATGGCTAATGCCATTTTCTATCACTGCTAAGAGTGCACGTATAGATAGAGATCTCTTCATGTTTCTATTATTATGACTTTATATTTAAACTTTGGGATGCTGAATAAGTTCAAAAATAGAAAAGCCTGAAATTGATAAATTTTTCAGCATACAGATTTGTTTAGATTAATAACTTTTAGACTTTTAGAATTTCCTCAAGTATTGTATGTTTTTGTGTTATTAAAACTCATGAGAAATTCACAAATGTTTAAGTTATCTATTGTCATTTGTCAACTATCTATAGTAAAGCATTTTAAATCCGTGCGAAAAGGAGCACTCAACCCTATATTCAATGAACTCATATGACACGCATTTGCAGCAAGCGTGGATTTAACCTTCAAAACCACTAAAAGAATAAATTACAACAACAACATAACCAATTAAACAGTCACCGAAATTTTATTACACTCACTGGATCGAAATCAGCCGAAATGTGTTTACACTAAATCTGTGGACCAACGGTCACGTTCGCTAAAGTCTAATGTTACAATAACAACAACAACATATGCTTTCACAAAAATTCACCATCTTCACCCCTTCCCTCCCCGCTCACATGATTCCCTTCCCTATACTTCCCTAACATCAGCTGCCTGGCCGTCCGTCGGCGGCAAAGCTGAGCTCCAGACGCTCCACAGCGACTACGCAGTCGCTATGTTGAATAAAAAGGTATATATACACACTACTCCCGTTAAATGAAAGAGTTATGAAACAAACCAGAGTATATGCAGCCCTCTACGACGTTTAAAAAATAAATTAACAAATTTTCAAAATTTACATTACTACAATAATGCGGCCAGCCAAAAGTTTATGTTAGCAGAAAGATCGTCTCGAAGCACTAGATGTCAACAGCATTGGAAAGAGAAACATTATCGACATCGGCAAACATCATCAAATTGAAACCTGACAGATATGATGTTACCTAACATAATATAATTACATATTCTGCGAAAATATAAATAAACCTAGCTAAGTAATAATTAAGCTACACCATCATGAATATAAATTAATGTAAAAGAAAAATTTTATAATGTGATATTAAATTTAAGAAATTTAAGTTATATAATTTAATAGTTAATAATTTTAGTACTTTAATTTAATATTAAATTTAATAACCCAATATTAAATTTTTTTTACTAGAAGGGTAGAGGGATGTTGTAGGTCGGAATTGTGAAAGTTATCCAAACCAAACAAAACTTACCGTCATATTAATTTGGCCCATTGTTAATAATGTTTAACGTAATTAACCACAAATACTTTTTGGCGCAGTGTGAAATATTTGGTTAGCGATGGTCGTTCCACCAATTTCAAGACAATGAACGCTCGACTGAACGAGGCCATCATTATTAGTTTGATAAGCATTAATTTTAAAGTTTGCGCCGAATGAACGCGGAATTATTACGCAAGACAGCATCGTCACAATTTTGACCGATAAAGAGGAAATGCTATAAATAGGACAAGTTTAGATTTAAGAAACCGATTTTTATTGGGCTTTAATTTAACAAAAAAAACCAAATTATAATTGTCGGTTTCTTCATTTTTATATAACTAATACAAGTAAGAAGTATTCTATAAATTTTCTTTGAAATGGGAATTCTAATATCGAAAAACAAAGATGTTAAATAACTAATGATTTAAGAAACCTAAAACAGTAAGAAAGATACACGTGTTCTTCTGGAATCTCCTTTGGCCCTTCGACCCATTCCGTATTGTCACATACTTCCTTCTGTGACATTTGCGGTGCCTTTGGGTTCTCCTACAGCAGTGGCGCCACTATCTTCATTAAGCTGAGAACCACATATCGACCTCCCAGGAAGTTCGTTGAAATTAAGTTTGTACTATAAAATATTAAAACAAGGAAGCAATAAGAGCAATAAATACTTTGTCATTCAATATAGTAAATTGTATATAAAAATATTTAAAACAGTACGGCTAAAATACAGTAGTCATAGTAATTTTCAAACACGCCTAATGTTCTAGTTTTATAATACCACGTTACTGTTAAAATAAATTTTATACCAATACTACCTTGTAGTCGAAGGGAAAAAAAAGCATAGGTTCTCTGGTTTATAATTCAGATTAATTTTATAGAAAATAAAACTTTGTTCTTCGCTTTCCTGCTTCATACAATAAATGCAGAATAAAAACGCATATTTTGGTGAGAATACCTATATAAATCAACGTCGGAAATTATGTATATATTGAAGGAATTGAAATTATTTACTTTTATGTTTATTTAATATACTGAATTAAAAGCTTATATTAAAAACAAACTCTCGTTAGTAAGTTGCATTATAAGAGACCTTTGATAGCCGCTTTAAGTTGAATATAAGAGTTAAGGCACGCAATAGATAGCTGAAATTAAGGGCACCATTCCGTAACATTAACGAACATAAAGTTTTCTCTTTTGTTTTGGTTGCTTTCGTTGTTGTTCGTAGTATTTGATGCCAGCGTCGAGAAATTCTAAAGTTGGGAAACCTACCCACAGACAGGAGAACCTAAAGGCAGAAACACAGACTCTTGTTAAGGGAGAAGCGATGGGCCCAGGGGCACATTGCTTCGCAATCAACAGATTGACCTTGGTCTTATGAACCACAGTGCACCAATCGTTTTAGTGCAAAAGTAGTCGGTTAGGTGGCACCTCTGCACAGATTATCACCAATTGAATTGAATTGAAATTTTATTGAGCCATTACAAACAACAATATGAGTACAATTAATTCAATTAACAAATTCAGAAAAACAAGACTGCAATGTAATATCTAGAAAACATTAATGTATTAATTTTGAATGACAAGTTAAGATTAAAATTTATAATAACACCAGCTACCCGGCAGACTTCGTACTGCCTCAATCGAAATCGATAAATAAAAGCCCTAAAATTTAATAAAAAATAATCTTAAAACAAACAAAACGAATGCGTATTTAAAAAATAAGCATTTTTTTAATGAATCATGAAGTTTTATTATTATTTTCGACACATCATGTTGCTTAATTAAAAAATAAAGTTTTCCTGAAATACTGACTATTTATAAGGTTTAAACTTGATATTGCCAGACGCACACTGTTCTGATACAGTATGTTAATCAATTTAAAGCACAGGGAAACTCCAAGTAGATTTCGCAAACTTCTGACGACTGTCCTTGCGATTTATTTATGGTCATCGCAAAGGCCAGACGTACTGGGAATTGTAAGCGTTTAAAATCGAATGGTAGATCCGTTGGAATCATCGGTATCCGCGCGATCAAGACATCCCCTCCTTTGTATTTTCCTTTTATGATTGTTCCCTCAATGACGTTATTCAGCAGCTTTTTCACAGCCAGTCTTGTTCCATTGCACAGTCAAGGTTGATTAATGTTACTTAGCATGATGACAACTGACCCTACTTTTAATGCAAACTATGAGGTGGTAATCCAGACAATTCTAGTGAATTTAAAAACTCCGTGGGATAGTTAACTACGTCATCCTGGTTCATAACGGTGTCAACTGATTTGAAGGACACCAACTGCCTGGAAGAAAATTCAGAATAATCGTATTGAGATCCTCGACATCTTTATTTTTCGCCGCCGATATCACTCGTTCACCCAGCCAATTATGGTTATTGAACATTTGCCCTATATCTGGGAAAACACCCTGAATAAGCTTTGAGTCTGTGATGTGACAGAAATTTGTGGGTAATGTGATGAATCCGCTCGAGGTGTCCACTGTAACTTTATTATTTCCAATGTCTAACAACTGCTTTGCAAACACATTTGCAGTTTCATCTTGTTGCAAAAATGCTCGCATATGGAATCCTAAGTCAAGTCGTGATCTCCTTGTCATCGTAAATTGTAAATATCCAGAGAAAACTTCCTGCTACACCAATTTAATATGAATAATTAAAATTTATTTGCAATATCAGTCATATGAAATGTCAGTCAGAATATAAATTATCAGTCTTATCATGTTACATAGCATTTTATTAAGCATAGCAAAAGTTACACAGTGTAAATGGGAAAAAGAAAAACGCTGTCTTTAGGGTTTTCCCGGCAATTATTCGAATTTTTTTCTCCGTTTAAACCTTCCCTGGACCTCCACGAACATTTCAAGATCAACATAAGATAAATCCGTTCAACCGTTTTAGCCAGACTAACGCACAGAAATTGGTTTTTATATATGTAAAGAACGTATACTTTCTTTAAGTTAAATTTGCCGCGCCTCTCATGCTCCGCGCGACGTTTATATTAATCACTGATAGATGGAGTAACGATTATTAATCACTGATAGATGGAGTAACGATTAGCAGAAGAGAAATATAGAGGGATATATTACGCAATAGAGCACACGTGAAATATCTAAAGATTAAGTTTATTGTTAATAAAGTTAGTGGTGTAGGCAGAGAAGTGGTAATAGTAAATCTTAATTGTCGTTTCTTTGTGTACAGGTAAAGTTGTAAATAGTGTAAATAATGTTAAATATGAATAAAGACAAAATTTACTTTGTTTACAGAGAAACATATTGTGGCGAAAATACAACGCCATCTATACGTCGGCTATATACGTATTTTGTTTTGGTTACTTTCGTTGTTTTTCGTAGCATTTGACGCCAGCGTCGAGAAATTCTAAAGAAACTGCGTCGGCAGAACCCCTGGCTGATGATAGACGAACGATAATAAATTTGTTGGTAAATTTATGTGTTTTCCAGGCATAATTTGCTGTTTTGTTGTACAGAAAAGGTACTATTTCTGGCGTGAACAAAAAAAGGTGTCGTGTAGCGCAAACAGGAAATAATCGACGAACAGAGATTTTAGGAAATGCCTTTCTCGGCAGAGTTTTTCAAACTCGTGATTTGATTGTTCTACCAAAGTCACGAATAGATGCTGTATTGAAAGAATTTCACAATGGACCAAGCGGCGGCCATCTCGGTGTTACAAAAACTGTGGAGAAGATTAAACAACGATTTTATTGGGTGAACTGTCAAGAAGCGGTAGCGGAATGGATAAAAAACTGCACGCAGTGCATGGCTGCTAAGGGACATAAACTTCGAAGCAGAGGGAAGTTGCAGCAGTACAACGCTGGAGCGCCATTTGAGCGAGTTGCAATGGATGTAGCTGGCCCATTTCCGACTAGTGACTCTGGAAATAAGTACGTGTTGGTCATTATGGACTGTTTCAGCAAATGTCCAGAAGTCTACCCTATACCAAATCAGGAGGCTAAAACTGTAGCTGAGGTATTTTTTCAGAACTGGGTCACGCGATTCGGCATACCAATCGAGTTGCACTCCGATCAAGCACGAAATTTTGAGTCTTCAATATTTCATGAAATGTGCCGATTGGTGGGTATCAAGAAGTCTCGAACGATGGCATGGTGGAAAGGTTCAACCGCACATTAGAAGAGCATCTGCGGAAAGTCGTGGGCAAATGTCAGCAATTGGGACAAGCACATTCAAAAGTTCTTATTGGCTTACCGATCAGCAGTCCATGACACTACTGGTCACTCACCTGCGCAAGAAGTTTTTGGCTCAGACTTGAGACTTCCGACGGATCTAAAATTTAGCAAAAGGAGACATCTTACCGAAACCGAAGACAACTACTGGCACATGTTACAATCTGAAATGAACGAAATACACGAAATGGTGAGGCGGCGTACACAGCTAATGAGTAACAAACTGAAGGATCGCTATGATCGGGGTATGAATACAGACGGATTCAAAGAGGGCGACTTAGTATGTAGAAGGGCATGTCTCCAAAGCTGCAAACATCGTGGGAGGGTCCGTACAAAGTAGTTAAGCGACTGAATGATGTTGTGTATCGCATGCAATCACACACACAAAGGCGAGGTAAAATTAAAGTTGTCCATTTAGAGAGGCTTGCGCCGTATGGATCAAGGAATTTGGTGTCTGATCGGGACGATCAGACTGAAGTGGAGGGCAGTGTGGCGAAAATACAGCGCCATCTATACGTCATAAAATAATGTGATATACAGCGCCATCTACACGCCGATATGTGCAATATTTACGAGTGTTACAGTGTTACCAAATCACAGTCCACATTCTTCTGGAATACAACGACATCTATCGAGCGCTAGCGAAAGATCTAGAAGTTACTTGATATTTCCACAACGCACCATACACAATAGAATTGAAACAAACAATTTATGGAAAAGGAAGTTTCTCGACAATCTAGTAAGATCTGGAGTAGTCTGACGATAACGTAGCGGTAATTATCGAACAGTATAAATAGACACGAACCATAGCAGCGAACACAGTTTGATTTTGGAAAGCAACAAAGTGACATCGTTGAAGCAACAGTTTGAGAAGTGTTGAATAAGAATAAAATAGTTGAATAGCTTCAAATAAGAATTCGTGTATAAGTGTGTATAGCGATAGTAAAAAATTAATTATTTTAAACTAACGACTTATTATTACTTCGAATTTACGATTATTCACAATCCAGTGATCGAACCTGAAGAGAGTTCAAGCGGTAATTTATGAAATTACGTAACAATATTTTTGTTTACTGCATTGTTCTGAATAATTGTCTTATAAAACGACAATTTTTGTTCACAATGTCGAGAAAACTGCAATTCGCATTTAAGTGTGTAGCATCACCGACCGACAAAAACACAAGTGTGGTTGCCATAACCTCAATTATAACAGAGGATAATAAGAAGTATATGTTGCCAGAAGCTGAAAAGTTTGTAAGTAACCATAGCGAATTGACAAAAACAGAGATCTATCAAAGAGTGAAAAAAAGGATCAATCAAAGAGGAAATGGACAATATTTACTTCGATCAAGATGGTAATATAATATTTAATGATTTGTATCTGGAACATAAAATGGAAGCAAGTATAGTAGAACCTACACAGAAGAATGGAAATCAACTAAATTTCAAAAACATAGCAGAAAAATTTATGGTTGAGAAATTTGTATGTAAACACTCAAATGCAGAACAATGGTTGGAGACATTGGAGAAAGAATGTAGCAGATTCGAAATCCGTGAAGATAACACGAAGATTGAGATACTGAGATTATTCCTGGACAAGGCATGTTTAGACTGGCACTCAGCAACACTAACGACGTTGACAGTGGAGGCTGGATGGTCTGAATGGAAAAAGAAATTCTTGGAGTCATTTGCGGACAAAGGATGGAGCACAGAGATATATGCTATACTCTATAGGTATAAAGAAGGTCCACTAATGGAATATACTATGAGAAAAGAAAAGCTATTGTTAGATATGGACCAGGACATTGGTACAAAGACTCTGGTGATGCTTATAGCAGCAGGATTACCCGAATTTGTTAGATACAAAATAGAGAGGGAAAATTGTGAAATTGAAATTACGGAATACTACACGAAATTAAAAAATGTGAAAATCTAGTGAATAAGAATAGTTTTATTAAAAAGAAAGAGGAAAGACAAGACAATAAGAAGAAATTGGAAGAGAAAAAGCCATGTAAAAACTGTGAAGAATTGAACAAAGGCATTAGATATCATCCAGAAAACTCATGCTGGTTTAAAAAGAAAAATGAAAACGAAACCAGTGGTAGAAGCGGATCTGAATACAGAACAAATAACGAATGATCACACCATTGATTAAGGTAAAAATACTATTAGAAGAAAAGTTAGAAGTAAACGGAACATATGATCCAGGTTTCCAAGTCTTTCTAATAAATTCAAAATTAGTCAAAATAAAAAACAAGACAGAAGATATAAATAAAATATTTCTAAAAACAGCCAATGGTGTGGGACAAACAAAAGGTTTAGTAATCATTAAAGTAAAAATCTTTGAGAAAGAGGAATACATTGACGTATTCATTGTAGAAAGAAACGATTTTGCACATTTTCTAATTGGCTTAAACATGATAAAGAAATTCAAACTAACCCAGGATGAAAATTTAAAAATATCTCAAAAGTAAGAACCACAAATAGGAAAAAAGAATATAAATACATCGAATAAGAATGAAGAAATAAAAGAAGTTAAAGTTAATTTTAACAAACATGTGAATGAAGAAGAATTTAGAATAGATCACTTGGACGGTATAAAAAAATTGAAGATAAAAAAACTAATAGAAAAAAATAACATC
Organism: Thecophora atra; assembly: GCA_937620795.1. NCBI lineage: Eukaryota > Metazoa > Arthropoda > Insecta > Diptera > Conopidae > Thecophora > Thecophora atra. The sequence continues at coordinate 23,242,733 of OW569399.1, read as the reverse complement.
ATATTGCGAATAGGATTGCTTAATTTATCAGCTTGCTGGTGCGGAGAAATGCTGCGCTGATCTGGTGAAATATTCCTCTGTTGAATATCTTGTTGCTGCGGTGAGTTACTTCTTTGTATGGAAGCACCGCCGGTTTGAACAATTGGTTGTTCGTTTTGTGTGTTTAATGAACTGCTTCAAGAGGAAAGCGGTCCCTGCTCGGGCGCCATTTGTAACGACAAGTTTTTCTTTCCCAGCCGGGAATAGCTCACTCGTCCCAGGGTTCGTAGCAAGTGGATCTCACAACCACTTGCGAACAATATTTCAAGCTGTGGTTTCGAATTTCGTTCAATTGGTGTTTCAACCAATCTAGCACTGACTCAGAGAGTTCAGCTCGGACGCAATTCCCGATATCGTTTTTATTTAATTTCCTTAACAATTTTTATAATACTTAGAATACCTTATAATTTATAAAGAGCCTCTGTTGCGGTCAAGAGCCAACTAAGGGTCGTATGAAGAGCCAACTATGGGTCGTATAAAGAGCCGCTTTTGCGGTCAAGAGCCAACTAAGGGTCGTATAAAGTGCCGCTTTTGCGGTCAAGAGCCAACTAAGGGTCGTTTTAAAGAGCCAACTATGTGTCGTATAAAGTGCCGCTTTTGCGGTCAAGAGCCAACTAAGGGTCGTATAAAGAGCCGCTTTTTCAGTCAAGAGCCAACTAAGGCTCGTTTTAAAGAGCCAACTATGGGTCGTATAAAGAGTCGCTTTTGCGGTCAAGAGCCAACTAAGGGTCATATAAAGAGCCGCTTTTGCGGTCAAGAGCCAAATAAGGGTCGTTTTAAAGAGCCAACTATGTGTCGTATAAAGAGCCGCTTTTGCGGTCAAGAGCCAACTAAGGGTCGTATAAAGAGCCGCTTTTGCGGTCAAAAGCCAACTAAGGGTCGTTTTAAAGAGCCAACTATGGGTCGTACAAAGAGCCGCTTTTGCGGTCAAGAGCCAACTAAGGGTCGTATACAGAGCCGCTTTTGCGGTCAAGACCCAACTAAGGGTCGTATGAAGAGCCAACTATGGGTCGTATAAAGAGCCGCTTTTGCGGTCAAGAGCCAACTAAGGGTCGTGTTTCTTAAAAATACTTAAAAAATAAAACAGCCACAAATGTGGTCGATATATATTTAAAAAGGTTTTCTAGGGCCACTAGAATACCTATCAAAAAAGCGAACCTTGTCAGCGTCACTGCTATACGTGTATATCAGTGCTTGTGTCGATCAAAAGCTGATCTAAAATGTTCGGATGAGCCCGTTAAAAGCGACACTCGAAATAAATCATGTGCGAATCATACGATATTTCCAATGGAATCGCCCGTGAAATAAAGACAAATTCTATTTGTTTAGCATCATCATGTCCATCGGTTGCCTTTCCATGTTTCCCTGTATTGCTGTGTTGTTGTTGTCTTTCCATGTTTCTTTATACGGAATCAGGTTTCGTTGATGTTGTTGGTTATTGCTAGTTTCTATTCATTCGTATTTATGTTTAAATGTCGGTATGTACATGCTTGCTTAATTTTGTCTGCTCTTGTTTGATTGATTATTTTTATTACGCGTGTTGCTTTCGTATGCTTTTCGTTGCTCTTCGTATGTGCATCTACTTGTCTAATCTAAAACTATTTCTATTCAAATAGTATTGTAACCAATTGTGATCGTTACACGCTTCAATTTTCAGAAACAGAAGTTTTTTGTTTTTATTCGCTTCGAAACCAGTTTCTCCTAAATTTACACTCGAAAGAATTATGGTTTCAAAAACAAAGCTATTCGCTTTTAAAATATGAAAAATTCTTGAAGCTGCAAATTGCAGCAGTATGGCCAGCAATAGGCAGTAAGTGCGATACTGCAATGCAAGGCAATGGCAATGCACGTTGCTGCAATGGAAGGCAAGGCAATTGAAAAGCAATTTGCAGCTCTCTAATAGATATTATATACTCTGAGTGAAACTGTGTTTTGAATTCATTGGAATCTTGAAACGCAAAACGTTTTCAACGGAACTCTTCGTCTCGAAACAAAAAACGGACAAAATACATTAGTTTGTTTAGAGTTCGGTGTTAAATAAGAGTCGATCGAAAGAACGAATACCCGAAAAGATTCTGAACTGTACGCGTGGATGTTAATTTTGGTTGCCAAAGTGAACATAACTCGGTAAAACAATTTACCTAACTCATTATGTAAACGATGTAAACTCTTCAGCATTTAAACGAGAAATGAACCATCGTGTTAAGGAAAAGTTACAAATATGTGAATCACACTAAAGTAAAGTGTGAGTTACAAGAATGTTTATTCAACAACATTTTACACTTCAATGTGAATTCATCGTTGTTTTATTCACATGTAAAGTTTAAAACCAGAACCGCTTGGATAAATGGCAAAAGATATGAAAATTCAACGAAAGATTGACTATGATTGCGAAGACAACAATTAATCAACGCATATTAAGAAGTGTAGTGCGTGCCATAAACAGAAAATGGTTATGCCCACCTCTGCACAAGAATATAATAATAACAATTACTTTAAGCAATTCTCTTCCGTAAACAGTCTTTGGGTCATCCACTCGAGAACGTAATTTGAACCATCGAGTGCGACGACCGCTCGCTGTGTTTGTTGTGCTGCCGCAACACAACGTGTGTTTCTTGTAGCGCTGCAATAAATGTGCAAGCAACGCACTTTAACTCAAAGCACAAGACAAGTGCAAGGCCGTGGCAAAAAGGTGAAAAGAAAAGAGTAAAGAAATAAGAATAAGAATTGGATTGCGACACATGCGATCGTCAACTATTTTGGCGATCACCAATGAAAAGTTAACCAATCAAAAGTGTCGAACATAGGATATTTTTCGAAGTTAGGATAAGAAATTTTAGTATATAAGATTGTAGAAGTTTTAATAAAGATCAGAATGAATTAGTAAGCCTACAATTACATTGTGTCATTTACGAGCGAGTAATTTGGCGACACACGATCGCCTTCGCTTTCATTCTCCTTTAATTCGGCAACATCAGCTTGCCTAACTAATCTGCGGAGCCTAACCGCTAACCTAACAAAAAGGTATACACAACACACGTAGGGATAAAGATAAATTTAAAAAAAATGTCTGTTTAGATGAACCACCAGGACGATAGGTCCACCACATGGCGATCCTGCCCATTCGAAGCTGAAGACGACTACATAGAAATAACGGCTCCATCTGAAGCGGAGATCAATGCAATATTTGGCAAATGGGAAAACTTAGCCAACGAAGAGTACAACCCAGGACCAATACCAGATACAGCGCCAAATTATATTCCGACCAACAAAAACCAAGGACCAAAGCCGATATCGTTAGAGGAGTATAGGCGCCGACAAACTAGTAGGAAACATCCACAATCTACAGAACAACCTCTAAATCAACAGAAGCAGAGGAAACGCGGTGGAAAAGCATTTAAAAAGAGAAAAACTCTCGCGCTTCTTTATAAAGACCTAAATTTAGAAACTAACAAGAAAAACATGCACAATATAAAAAGACAGATAAAAGCATTAAAAACAAATAAAATATAGTAAGGACATCATGTACACCTATTGTTTTGTATGTGAAAAGCAATTAACAAATAATCAAGAAATAGAAACGCATATAGACAGAAAACATACGAAATTAATAAAGAAAGCAAATAGATTAGTGAAACAATTATATATCTTCCAACAAAAGAAGAATTGAAAATATTTAACAAAATGGGCAAAGCAAATTCAAAAATTACAAATGAAAACTACACAGAGAACAACGTTCTCATAAATTATATTACGAGTAGAGGCGACTACCTATTAATAGCTATAATTATAGTCGTAGGAATTTTTACATTATATAAAATACAACAATATTATAAGAATTACACAAAAAAACATATTAGCACTGCACAACTACAAAATGCTTAAATAAATTATCACTAAAACACAACAAGAAACTTTTAATGGAACAAATTTTTAATGAACTCAAACGAATACTTTCAAACTTTAAAAAAGCCCCAATAGGAGATACACAAAAAAATACAAAGATACATTAACATCATACCTAGACAACTTAAAAACAGCGTTTACAACAGAATTACAAACGACTAAGAAAACAGAACATTATCAACTTATCAACAATTTTAAACAATATACTGACAAAATAAAACAATTCCTCACAATGACGACCTTTGACATCCTAACATATATAAAAGTAGTACCAGAATTCTCCGGTCAACGGAATGAATTCCCAAAATTCATAGGACTAGTAGAACTTATTTCAACAACAGTACCACAGGACCATAACTTTACCTTTTGCAATTTTATAATAGATACGCGCATTCCTATTGAAGTAAAAAACAAAATTAGTTTAGGTGGAAAAATTGAGAACACAACACAATTAATCGACAAGCTAAAGTCAATTTTCAAGGCGCTAGGACTATAACAGCTTACACTGACGAAATAACTTCACTAATTTCTGAACTAAATACCATACAAATTTCAGAAATAGGCGAGTCCCATGGTCAAATTATACTGAAGTCAAACGACACAATTGCTTTCAATACATTTAAAAATGGCTTAAGTAATCAAACAATAAAACAAACCATAAAGGCGAGTAGAGTTAAAACATTTAGTGAGGCCGTGAGCATTGCAGGAGAGACAGGAGAATCGAATAGCGACAGAATCTTAACATACAGACATAAACAAAACTATGGACAAACATACTCACATTTCAGGACCCAAAACAGTTACAAATACAACAATTTCAATAACAAACGTTATAACTATAGAGACAATTACAACCAAAGCAATAATCAACTAAATAAAAATCAAAACATGAATAATAACTACAACAATAATAACAGAAACAATAGGCATAACAATAACAACTTTAGAAATAATAATAACCACAATAGAAGGATAAACTACATAAACCAAGACTCAAAAAACGAATAAAACCCGGCTACCTTGAGAGAACATATGGTTTAGGTAGACCAGGGGTAACTAAACAAATTCTTAACATACATAACAAAAATCATGACAGCAATCACATAAATATTAAGTACAAAGATAAGATTATAAAATTTTTAATAGACACCGGTGCAGATATATCAATACTGAAACATAATATATTATCTAATGAATTCATAGACAGAATTAATTACTGTACAATAACAGGCATTGCAAATCAAAACATTGATACTTTAGGAATTACTAAAATTGAGTTAAGTCTACCTAGTGGTCTTATTGAACACGATTTCCAGACAGTTGACAATGATTTCCTAATACTAGCGGATGGAATTCTCGGCAGAGATTTCTTGCACAAATATATATGTAAGATAGACTATGAAACCTTAACGTTGACCATAACTCACAACGACGAGGACAACGTGTTTGACATTAGAACTAAAATAAATATAATAAGCATACCACCCAGAACCGAAATCGTACACCCCATACACATAAGTATAACAGAAGACAGTCTTGTATGCAACAAAAAAATATCAGATTGCGTATACATAGCAAATTCAATAATACCATCAAAAGGCGTTAAACACATACGAATACTAAACACTTCAGAAAGAAAAATTTCCATAAAACTACCCGCACTTGAAATAAAACCACTTAAAAATTATCACATCCTAACAAATCAATGTAAAACCGACAATAAACGATTGAAAAATGTAAAGGACATGCTAAATATAGACATTCCAGACCCGAAAGCAAAAGATGCAGTGCTAGGGATATGCAAACAATACCAACATATTTTCCATTTAGACAATGACAAGTTGACGGTGAATAATTTCTATAAAGAAAACATAAACACTATTGACAACAACCCAGTGTACATTAAAAACTATCGTCTGCCACTTACTCAAAAGGAAATAATAAAATCAGAAGTAGAAAAATTACAAAATAGCGATATAATAGAACCATCAGTAAGCCCGTATAACTCACCACTTCTTATAGTCCCCAAGAAAAGTACCGATGATACAAAGAAATGGCGACTAGTGGTATATTTTCGACAACTGAACAAAAATGTGGCCAGCGACAAATTTCCATTGACTAGGCTAGACGACGTTTTAGACATAATAGGAAGAGCAAAGTACTTTACAACATTGGACATGAAAAGCTCGTTCCACCAGATAGAATTGGAAAAACAGTCTAGACCTTTAACGGCTTTTTGTACAAATGACGGACAATATCAATTTAAACGACTCCCGTTCGGATTAAAAATTTCATCCAACAGTTTTCAACGAATGTTAACATTAGCATTGACTGGACTCGACTCTAACGCTTTCTTATACGTAGATGACATAATAGTTTTCGGCTGCTCCTTACAGCATCACAATCAGAATCTTTGCAGAATATTTGAACGACTGGACAAGTACAATCTAAAATTAAATCCCTCCAAATGCCAATTCCTAAAATCGGAAGTCGTATATCTAGGACATTTAATTACCTCAAACGGCATAACTGCAGACCCTGAGAAATGTAAAACTGTTAAAACTTACCCCCTACCGAAAACGCGGACGAAACAAGACGTTTCGTAGCATTCTGTAACTATTACAGAAGATTTATAAAAGATTTTGCGAAAATAGCAAAACCACTCAACAATCTCTTAAAGAAGACTCAAAAATTCGAATGGACAAAAGAATGCCAAGACGCATTCGATAAATTACAGACATCTATAACAGAACCACCTATACTACAATACCCCGACATGGACAAAGAATTCATACTAACAACAGACGCCTCCGATTACGCCTTAGGCGCTGTCCTCTCACAAGGAGAAATAGGGAAAGACCTACCGATATCTTACGCAAGCCGATCTCTGAACAAACATGAGATTAATAAACCGGTTATAGAAAAAGAACTTCTTGCCATTCACTGGGGAATAAATCATTTTAGGCCATACTTATATGGAACAACATTCACAGTAGTAACGGACCACAGACCATTAGTATCACTTTTTAGTAATAAGAACCCATCAAGTAGGATGACTAGAATTAGAGTAGATTTAATTGATTATGATTTTAACATTATATTTAAACAAGGCAGATTAAACACAAATGCGGACGCGCTATCTAGAATTAAATTAGATTCAAATATTTTAAAAACCATGGTACCAACAATAAACGTCATCACTAGAAGCACTACTTTAAAAAATAAAAGAGTTAACGAAGAGACACAGAATGAAGATGCTATTGCACAAGAGCCTGATCAACTCTATATGTGGAATTGTATCTCTCTATCTGATGTTCGTAAAATGAAAACATTAAGATTTGAGCTCGTAAGTCGTACGCATTGCAATTATAATGAAAATACACATATACAAATAAACAAAAACGGTGCATTAGCAGAAATTAGCGAAAATCCCAACAAGCAGACTTTAGAGTCAGTTTGGGAGAAACTAATTTTCTTATTGAATAAACATAATATCGATAAATTAGCTATTCAAGAAAACGACATCATATTTAAATGCTTAGAAAAGGAAGAAATAATAAAAATGTTTAACAGAAAAATGAAAATAATGATTGACACTAAAAACTACAAGTCAATAAAAATTTTAATATATAAAGCACCAATATCAATCAAAGACGCGCATAAACAATCAGAATTAATAAAAGAATATTATACATCCCCACAAGGAGATCATAATGGCGTAAAAAGAACAATGGCTAAATTAAAACAAAAATATGTGTGGAAAAATATGCATAAAATGATAAAAAACTTCATAAGTAAATGCATAGATTGCAATAAAAATAAAATAACAAGACACACAAAAGACAACCTAATGATAACTGACACACCCAGTAGACCATTCGAAACAATCACAATTGACACAGTAGGACCAATACACGCCGCCAACGGACAAAAATACATACTGACAGCACAATGCGAACTCACAATATATATAGAAGCACACCCAATGCCTACCAAAGAAACGACAGAAATTGCAAAAACTTTAGTAGAAAAAATAATATTAAAACACGACACATTCAAAACTATTAAAACTGACAAAGGTACAGAATTCACCAGCGAACTCTTCGGCAACATATGCAAAATTCTAAACATAAAACACAAAACTTCAACACCATATCACCATCAAACACTAGGAACTGTAGAAAGAAACCACAGAGTATTAAATGAGTATATGAGATCGTTTACAGACAATGTAGACTGGGACACATGGATACCGTACTACGCATTTTCCTATAACACCACACCACATACTGAGACAGGCTACACACCCTTTGAATTAGTACACGGACGTTTAGCAACCCTTCCAAATGAAACATTACCAACTGAACGCATAAACAACACAAACGACTATATAATAGAACTAAGAACGAAATTACAACACGCATTCAGTAAGGCCAAAGAATTATTAGAAAAATCAAAAGAACTGAGAAAAGTAAATTATGACAAGAATATTAATAAAATAAATCTAAAAATAGGAGATAAAGTATTTTTAAGAAAGGGAAATCAAAAGAAATTTTGTAACCAGTACGATGGCCCATATAAAATTATTGCAACAGACAATGTAAATAGTAAGATTAAGATTGGAAACAAGATAAGAAATATACATAACAACAACCTAAAGAAATATTTGTAAGTAAAACTAATAACTATAAAAATATATTATTAAATACATCACTATTTGTAGAACACTAAATATTAAGCTACTCGAAAGATATCCTAACAACAAAAAAAAAATTTTTCATTCTTGCAGAAAGAAAAATTTTTCCTGAAAGGGTGGAGTTGTAGTGCGTGCCATAAACAGAAAATGGTTATGCCCACCTCTGCACAAGAAAATAATAATAACAATTATTTTAAGCAATTCTCATCCGTAAACAGTCTTTGGGTCATCCACTCGAGAACGTAATTTGAACCATCGAGTGCGACGACCGCTCGCTGTGTTTGTTGTGCTGCCGCAACACAACGTGTGTTTGTTGTAGCGCTGCAATAAATGTGCAAGCAACGCACTTTAACTCAAAGCACAAGACAAGTGCAAGGCCGTGGCAAAAAGGTGAAAAGAAAAGAGTAAAGAAATAAGAATAAGAATTGGATTGCGACACATGCGATCGTCAACTATTTTGGCGATCACCAATGAAAAGTTAACCAATCAAAAGTGTCGAACATAGGATATTTTTCGAAGTTAGGATAAGAAATTTTAGTATATAAGATTGTAGAAGTTTTAATAAAGATCAGAATGAATTAGTAAGCCTACAATTACATTGTGTCATTTACGAGCGAGTAATTTGGCGACACACGATCGCCTTCGCTTTCATTCTCCTTTAATTCGGCAACATCAGCTTGCCTAACACTAATCTGCGGAGCCTAACCGCTAAGCTAATAAAAACGTATACACAACACACGTAGGGATAAAGATAAATTTAAAAAAAATGTCTGTTTATCTAAACTTTAGATGAACCACCAGGACGATAGGTCCACCACAGAAGTATGCATTTCTATATCTTGCAATACCTTTTAAAATCACAAAATTTAACAAAATTGTTCATGCCATTGAACTCACAATCAACTTTAAAAACTGTTGGTAAAAACAAGAAAAAAAAAGAAAAAACAAATACCAAAAAAAATCGTACTTGTGTGTGAAGAAAACAAACTTTAAACATAACAACTGGTTATCGAATTTTATTGAAAGTATTTTGTTTTGTGTTATTATTTGTGAATACTCTTTCACTTTATTTGGTATATATGTATATATGTATATAAAGTATATCAAGTAACGTTGACGTATATCAGAGGTTCCCAAACTTTTTACTATCCTAGACCCCTTGTCATGTTTTTCAATTTTAGATAGACCCCCTGCTACTGCATTTTGAAATATTTCAATTTGTAACATTAGTTACGTACCTGTAGTCTGAAAAAGTAAAAAAAACAACACATTTATTAATTATATTTAAATCAAAATATAGTAACTGTTACATGAAAAAAAACTAAGCAAGAAATAAATTCATTTAAAGGGGGGATGCACTTGATGGTTTAATAAAAAATTATCAACATTTGGCATTAATTTAGTTAGGTTTAATCTCAAATCTCCTCGGTTAATAATATCCAGTTTGTTTTTTTTTTGTGATGAGATTTATAACTGCGCTGAAACCCCTTTCTACTAGGTATGAAGATGGAAAAGCAATTAAAAACTTTCTTGCAGTATTAACATCCGTTTCTTCAATGTCATCAAATGGATTGATGAGCCATTGCGGTATTACCAGCGTCAAAATATCCTCAAATCTAGCTTCAAAATCTGAATAGACGGCATTCAAATGTTGGACATATATTGAAACATCATCTTCCTGGCAGATTACCAGTGACAAATTAGAGACCTGGGAAAATTCGTACCGTCCAATATTTTGCTTCATCAGTTTAATTCTGGCAAGAAACGCTGAAATGATCGACTTGATTTTTATCAAATTTAAACTGTCACCTTGCAACGACAAGTTCATCATATTAAATTTAGCAAACAAATCTGTTAAATAAGCAATGTCTGTTTTTCTCTTTAATAAATTTTCTTTCAAATTTTCATCTTTACTACCGAGAAACTCTAAAACAGTTTCAAATAGTGTAAGAAATCTTGTCAGGCATAAACCTTTCGACAGACAGCGTACATTAGTGTAAAGAAGTAATTGGTGGAAGTCCTCGCCATTTTCTTCACACAACTGCGCAAATAACCGCGTATTCAACGCATTGTTCCTGATTCGCTTTACTGCATCAATGACAAATTGAAGAGATTCTTGCAAACTTTCATTCAAATTTTTAGCAATCAAATGTTGTCTATCGATGACACAGTGTATGGCTAATACTCCGGGGACATTATGTTTTAAAAAACTTATAAAACCACGATAACGCCCAGCCATGCCAGATGCTCCATCTGTAGCTACCGATATAATATTTGATATAGGAATACCTTTTTCCAAGAAATAATCCTCCAAAACATGAAATATCGATTCGCCTTTAGTATCGGTTGTCAAAGTTCTCGTAAATAGCAATGGTAAAGTTTACTCGTCCAGCTGTATAGAAAAATGGGTCGTTTGCAAATAATTACACAAGAAGCTTTCGACATCATAACTTATTTCATCAATACGCCTTTGCACTGTGTTGTTGCTTAAATAAATTTTTTTTAATGACATCAGATGCAGGTTTGTGTATAACAGATTTTAAAACCTTTTCAACGGCTGGCAAAATTAACTGTTCTCCAATCGTATGCGGTTTTCCGCATTTTGCTATAAGCAACGAGATATTGTAAGACGTTCGCAAACCATCATCGTTTCTTTGTGACGTCGAAGCGAACATTTTGTCCAGCATTGGTCTCTTCTGAAGTTTCTCTTTAAGTGTAGGAAAATATTTCAAATCTTTATCAGTTTTATCAGGGTGACATCTTTTCAGACGTTTTTCCAGCTTAAATGGCTTTATAGCGTCATTGCTAAAAACTTTGTTGCATGAAAGGCACGAAGGCATTTGTTTGTCCGACAATGATGGGACGAAGCCAAACTTTAAGTTTTCAACATTGTACTGTCTACATTTATTTTTTAATTCGGTCATGTTTAGTGTCGGTTATCGGTGGACAAAATTAACCTATTTAAATATTTAGCTATAGCAATGCAATAATAAAAAATTTTAATTTATAATACAGATTGGTTTAAAAATTTAGGAGAACATGTGTAATTGGGCTTGCTTTGGATATTGAACTACTAACACCTCAAGTCTTTCCCATCTTTCCTAACAACGAGTATAAAACTACGAGTAATATCTTATAAAAGTATGGTAGTACTTACTTTTCTCCGAAATTTGCAATCAAAATGATGTCGACAAGAAATATTTCTCTCAAATTGGATGTTTGTTTCTCAAATTGGGGGTTTGTTTTGTTATGAATTGAGTAACTGAGCAATAGATTACATAGAAAGGAAACTCAGAATAAATCAACTGACTCTAAAATTGCCCACGAGTTGTTGCTATAAATTTCGTATGTGTACTCACCCGCTAAAAGGGTAAACAAAGCATGGTTTTGCCAAAGGATGACATTTTTCTTAATGTCAAAATGATATCAATTATAGTGTTTTATGAAATTTCTTGCCATTGACCCCCATTTTCATTTCATAGACCCCCAAATTTCCTTTTTCGCCCACGTAGACCCCTTGCAGTTCTTCATCGACCCCTGGGGGTCGATATAGACCACTTTGGGAATCACTGACGTATATAAAGTAAACTGTTTATTTTTACTAATGAATATGATAAAGGGTCGTTTTAAAGAGCCAACTATGGGTCGTATAAAGAGCCGCTTTTGCGGTCAAGAGCCAACTAAGGGTCGTATACAGAGCCGCTTTTGCGGTCAAGAGCCAACTAAGGGTCGTTTTAAAGAGCCAACTATATGTCGTATAAAGAGCCGCTTTTGCGGTCAAGAGCCAACTAAGGGTCGTATACAGAGCCGCTTTTGCGGTGAAGAGCCAACTAAGGGTCGTATGAAGAGCCGCTTTTGCGGTCAAGAGCCAACTAAGGGTCGTATAAAGAGCCGCTTTTGCGGTCAAGAGCCAACTAAGGGTCGTTTTAAAGAGCCAACTATGTGTCGTATGAAGAGCCGCTCTTGCGGTCAAGAGCCAACTAAGGGTCGTATAAAGAGCCGCTTTTGCGGTCAAGAGCCAACTAAGGGTCGTTTTAAAGAGCCAACTATGTGTCGTATAAAGAGCCGCTTTTGCGGTCAAGAGCCAACTAAGGGTCGTATAAAGAGCCGCTTTTGCGGTGAAGAGCCAACTAAGGGTCGTATGAAGAGCCGCTTTTGCGGTCAAGAGCCAACTAAGGGTCGTATAAAGAGCCAACTATATGTCGTATAAAGAGCCGCTTTTGCGGTCAAGAGCCAACTAAGGGTCGTATACAGAGCCGCTTTTGCGGTGAAGAGCCAACTAAGGGTCGTATGAAGAGCCGCTTTTGCGGTCAAGAGCCAACTAAGGGTCGTATAAAGAGCCGCTTTTGCGGTCAAGAGCCAACTAAGGGTAGTTTTAAAGAGCCAACTATGTGTCGTATAAAGAGCCGCTTTTGCGGTCAAGAGCCAACTAAGGGTCGTTTTAAAGAGCCAACTATATGTCGTATAAAGAGCCGCTTTTGCGGTCAAGAGCCAACTAAGGGTCGTATACAGAGCCGCTTTTGCGGTGAAGAGCCAACTAAGGGTCGTATGAAGAGCCGCTTTTGCGGTCAAGAGCCAACTAAGGGTCGTATAAAGAGCCGCTTTTGCGGTCAAGAGCCAACTAAGGGTCGTTTTAAAGAGCCAACTATGTGTCGTATAAAGAGCCGCTTTTGCGGTCAAGAGCCAACTAAGGGTCGTATAAAGAGCCGCTTTTTCGGTCAAGAGCCAACTAAGGCTCGTTTTAAAGAGCCAACTATGGGTCGTATAAAGAGCCGCTTGTGCGGTCAAGAGCCAACTAAGGGTCGTATACAGAGCCGCTTTTGCGGTCAAGAGCCAACTAAGGGTCGTTTTAAAGAGCCAACTATATGTCGTATAAAGAGCCGCTTTTGCGGTCAAGAGCCAACTAAGGGTCGTATACAGAGGCGCTTTTGCGGTGAAGAGCCAACTAAGGGTCGTATGAAGAGCCGCTTTTGCGGTCAAGAGCCAACTAAGGGTCGTATAAAGAGCCGCTTTTGCGGTCAAGAGCCAACTAAGGGTCGTTTTAAAGAGCCAACTATGTGTCGTATAAAGAGCCGCTTTTGCGGTCAAGAGCCAACTAAGGGTCGTATAAAGAGCCGCTTTTTCGGTCAAGAGCCAACTAAGGCTCGTTTTAAAGAGCCAACTATGGGTCGTATAAAGAGCCGCTTTTGCGGTCAAGAGCCAACTAAGGGTCGTATAAAGATCCGCTTTTGCGCTCAAGAGCCAACTAAGGGTCGTTTTAAAGAGAGAACTATGGGTCGTATAAAGAGCCGCTTTTGCGGTCAAGAGCCAACTAAGGGTCGTATACAGAGCTGCTTTTGCGGTCAAGAGCCAACTAAGGGTCGTATCAAGAGCCGCTTTTGCGGTCAAGAGCCAACTAAGGGTCGTATAAAGAGCCGCTTTTGCGGTCAAGAGCCAACTAAGGGTCGTTTTAAAGAGCCAACTATGTGTCGTATGAAGAGCCGCTTTTGCGGTCAAGAGCCAACTAAGGGTCGTATAAAGAGCCGCTTTTGCGGTCAAGAGCCAACTAAGGGTCGTTTTAAAGAGCCAACTATGTGTCGTATAAAGAGCCGCTTTTGCGGTCAAGAGCCAACTAAGGGTCGTATAAAGAGCCGCTTTTTCGGTCAAGAGCCAACTAAGGCTCGTTTTAAAGAGCCAACTATGGGTCGTATAAAGAGCCGCTTTTGCGGTCAAGAGCCAACTAAGGGTCGTATAAAGATCCGCTTTTGCGGTCAAGAGCCAACTAAGGGTCGTTTTAAAGAGCCAACTATGAGTCGTATAAAGAGCCGCTTTTGCAACTAAGGGTCGTGTTTCTTAAAAATACTTAAAAAATAAAAAAGCCACAAATGTGGTCGATATATAAACTAGTATTTTCATTAACTTTACTGTGAATTTGTTTGTTTAGAGGGGCGTGTGGTTGCATCATATGACAAGGTCCACTTAGGCTTCTGCGGAACATTGCGAATGCCCTTAAAACGTCCCGTGAGATTTAATTTCTGGTGCATAGGCCTCCTCACTTATGGCCTACCTGTCGTTGATAACGGGTAAAGGCTGTGTAAAAACGGCTTTAGAGCTTCTTATCATCGTTAGGAGAGCCTTGAGTGGTCGATCTGCAATTTTCGAAAGATCCGCAAAAAGATCCGTCGACTTGCTAAAGCTAGACAGCGGCAGGGCAGATGAGCCACGGTCTCCTCCTTGTCAGTGTCATCGCAGCATTTGCAATCCACTTTGGCACATGGTTTACATCTGGATACCATGTCGCCAATAGGAAAGTGCCCTGTGATGACTCCAACGGACAACCAAGCATACTCGACCAAAAAAACATTATATGGAAATTTTAGAACTTAAATTCATTTTAATTGTTTTTTTTTTTCAAGGACAAATCGAAACCAAGTTGTTAAGTTGGTAATATTAATGGAAGCGTATCCAGATATTGCCGCTGGATTCACTAGACGTCCCAAGGAGGAAGTTAGAAAATTTTGGAGCATAGTAGAGAAGGAGTTGAATGCCACTGGACCATCTGTTAAATCGCAATTTGAAAGGAAGAAGGTAAAATTATTATAATTTATATATACGTACAAGTAATTACTAGTGGAATCATCATACAAGTGTTGATTCATTAAACAATTGATTTTAATTTATTATTGTATTGTATTATATTAAATTGTAGATACAATTATTATATACTACGATGATTCAAGATTATGCAAATATATATAAAAATATAATTATTTTCAGGTTTGGGGCGACATAAAAGAGGACATTAGAATGACACTGGTGCTGGTGCACTCAAGGAACACAGCATGGCTAAATCTTAGGAGGGATGTGTTAATTCAAGGCGATTCGGCCCAGCTGTGTTTACACGCGGACCTGATGCTCCTCATGCTCCTGACGCTAGCGACGAAGAATTTATTGATACTGCCTTGTCGCAATTGGATATATATATTTGCGGTAATCCTGCAGAGCCGAGTGCAGCGATTAAACAGCAGTCACGTCCGAAAACTTTTCAGGAGCATCAATCAAAAAAGCTAAAAAGCAGTGCTTGAAAATAACTCTTATTCAAATGACCTTATTCAAAAAGTTAAACTTTTAACTTTTAAAAAAATAGTTAAAAGAGTTAACTTTTACTTTTAAAATAAATATTAAAAGTTAACTGTAAACTTATATTTTTAATGTTAAAAGTAAAATTTTTTCACAAACTTGAAGGTCACCGATAAAAGTTTAGTAGTGGTAATTGGGGGGTTCTGGGACAAAGAAAATCGAGGGAGCCGAGGGAGCCGTTTTTATGGTTTGTGTCTTAGCTATAAAAATGAGTAAGTATTGTTATAGTTGGCTTATGTCTGTGCTATATTTGCTTTTTTGTTATCGATAAAACTATCCATTTCGCATTATAGGTTTGTGGCTTTACTACAAAAAATTTATTTTCTTGTTATAGGTTGGTATAATTGCTAATGTTATTCCGATTTAGTGAATTTAATTTTTTTTGTAGCATTCTTTTGAGGGTATTACTTTTAAACAGTGGTTGGTATATTTAGTTTGGTTATTGTCGAGGGTATTTTTTAGATTTTTATAGACGTAGATTTATATTTCTTTTGTGCAATAATATCATTTAGGTGTATTTCATAGCTAGAATATCAATACACGTTAGGTGGCAGCACTCTTTTTGCTTCTTTTAGGAGACCCAAGTGGGAAAATTGTTAGTTGTTGAAGATAAAATTAAATTTAAAAAGCGTGTGTTTTGTTTTCTTTTTGAATTGTGTTACCAATTTATATAATTGTCTTTTATTTAGGGTAGCAAGCACTAGGTAAAGAGCTAAGCTATGAGTTTGTTGCAGATGGCGTAATCGTGGGTGTTTTCCTTTTTGACTGAGTACAGCATTTTCCAATTGTGTTGTAGTTCATGCAGTTTGTGTGTGTGTGTGTATTTTAACTGCGATCATCCCTTAAAATTGAAGTGCACTAAGTGCGGCAGCAAACGCAATTCACATGATCCGCGTCCTAAAATTATCGCTGATCAAGCCGTAAATTACAAAAGGAAAAATTGACATTTTATGGGTTTTTTCAAGAATTTGCCATTAGAAGAGAAATTAGGAAGAAGTGATGAGACTCTGAATTCACAGGATTCCTTGTGCAGGTGTACAAATAAACGTGATTCGTAATGGAATCATCCCATAAACCAATTATCCCTTATCTAACAAAGCCAATTAGAGGAAATTCGTTTGTTTGAATTTAATGACGTTTTGTAGGAATTTTTTCGAAAGGAGAGAAGAAGAAGAAGAAGAAGAAGAAGAAAACGAAGAAGAAGAAGACAATTTTATATAAAAAGTAACAATATTTCGGAAAAGTGCTCTGAATTTACGAGTAGCGTATCTGCAGGTGTGTATGAATTTAAACATGTTTCAACATGATTGACTAACGTACAAATGAAAAACGTTGAAAGTAGTACATATAAGACAGTTGTTGAGTAAAGATGCCTCAAATAAATATCTCAGAGTTTCTGTTCTGTGTTCAAGAGTTTCTAGTAAAATATAAAGAAACTTTGCTTGAAGAGCATTTCGTAGAGATTCTTAATTGCTACATCAAACTAAGCAATTATCAACATCAATTTTTAATAAAATCATCCTACGGACATCATTATTCAGCTTGTTCTTGGTCTTCCGATGAATGTTTGGATGGTCCTGATACATGTGCCTGCTATATGTTAGAACATATAATTTTAAGAATACAGAAATTGATGCTATTGTATTCTAGATTAAACAAAATTCAAGCCAATAAATACACGATTATTCTTTAAAAAATTATGTTTATTTATTTATTTACTATATAAGAACATTTAATTTAAAAAATACATTTCAGGTTGATCTACAGGAAAATCTACCATAACTTCCAACCAGAATCCATTTTTATCCTCCTTCATAAGTTTAATTAAGTAATAAGATCCGTTGCAGAACTCCTTTATAGTTTCATCACTTATATTATTGAATCTAGGCGGTAGGAAAATTAGGCTATTCTCGACTTCCATTAATATACGCTGTCCATACTTGGTGTTGGTTTTTCTAAAATGTCTTATTGCGTAGCTTTTATTAATTTCCATATCTTTTACGGACATCACGTCCGTTTTTCCTTTTATAATTGTTTTTGTTAAAATCTTCGACTGCACTTATTGAATAGAATGTTGCTGGTTGTTGATTCATTTTTAGACTTTTCTTAATGCTGTATAAATGCTTAAACACTGTTTGGTTGGTTGGTTGGTTGAAGAGACTTCTAATTGAAATTGAATTCGGACAAGAACTAAATGCTCATGATCGAAGAACTTCTTATTTATAACATTTATTTTGAGTAGAAATAGAAGATTTACTTTGAAAAGAATCAGAGAATATACAACGAGTAGCATATATTGTAATATATTTATATACATGTAGACATAAGGAAAGAGAGTAAGAAATACTCTTACATATTAATGTGCTATGGTAAACCAACTCATAAGTAAGAAAAACTCAATTTTGCTTTTTCTATGTAATGTTAACAGATTTTCTGATCAAACTTTATTGACTACTTTCATTTACATTGTAAAGAAATTCTAGACATAAATGACCACAATTAAAAGAATTATAGTTTTGATATTGAGTGTAATTATAGCATATATTTGAACCCATATACTTTAAAATTTCTTTTGGTGGCTGCAAATTTCCAAAGCTATCAAAGTATTCCTTTCTATTTCCATTTTTATAATAAGCTACCCAGTGAGTTCCCGGACCACTGCAAGTATCCAGATTAACAATTCCACATTCTTTTTGATGTATTCGCTTTGGTAGGCTATCCCTCATGAAAACACCTCTAAAATGTGATAATTTACTGGCATGTTTCATTAAATCGATATCAGTGAGTGCTCTTTTGGGTAGCTTCTTTAATCGTTTTTTGCCTGGGGGTTATAATATAAACCTAATCCTTTATTGTATGGCTTTAGATATAAACATTTTCCCATTATAATTGCTTCCATAGTTTTGTTATGGCGATTGGCTTCCTTCAACTGTTCTCTGCCATTTCTAGCATCATTAATAGCTTTGACGATAGCAGATCCACCAGATGCTAAGCCTCCGAGTGCTCCAAGTGCAGTCAAGACTGGTACCAGTGGTAGCAAAACTCCTCTTTTAGGTAATGGTATAACACGCGGTATCTCGATTGCCATTTTCTTTTTCCTGAAGGAATTGTTCAGTACTTTTCTTGCAATTTTAATAGCACCGGGAATATCTTCAGGTTTTTGCTGAGTTATCGTTTTCATTGCCTTTTTTACAGCATTAGTAAAAATTTTTTTCATACATTTCCTTTTAATGGTCTTCTTTATTTTCTTGACATTCAATACGTTTCCCATGCCACATTTAGTTTTAGCTTTCATAGCAGCCGCAACTAGAAAAGCGTTTCGCCTTTCTGAAAAGTCGTTGTCTGCCGATTTTGCGCTAATAATTTATCTGCAATATGCCTTTTATTAATATCTTTCACCTGAGAATAAGCAATGTCATGCTCTCTGCACGCGGCATCTAAGGAATTAATTCCTTTATCACCTCGTGCTAAGCGTTCTTTTAGTTTTGTTCCTGGTCCACAAAATTGATAACACGGTAAATGAAGTTCAATTGGCAGTGAGTCTATTAAAGTATTTATTAAACCTTTGCCAACTACATTTGACTTATGACTAAATCTCTTTTTATAGCATACAACCATTTTATATGTTATCAACTAAACTGTTTTAATTGAAATGAATATAAGTACGGAACATATTTGTTTATATATCAATTGCCAAAATGCATTTCGTTAAGCAAGACAAGGATATTGTTGTTAAAAATTTCGATTTTTCGTTAAATAAAACATCACAACTAAGACACAGTTCATTGTTACCGAATTCTATACGAGGGCTTATAGTTGGACCATCGAATTGCGGAAAGACTAGTGCAATGCTGAGTTTAATTGAGAGTCCGAATGGTCTAAGGTTTCGCAATATATGTATATTTGTATTCAAAGTCGTTATATCAACCAAAATATGAATACCTGAAACAGTTATTACATCCAATAAAAGGATTGGGTTTCTACACATTTTCTGAAAATGCCGATGTGTTAGCACCAGAAGAAGCTAAAGCCAACTCTATTTTTATATTCGATGATGTTGCATTCGAAAAACAAAATAGTATTCGAGCATACTTTTGTATGGGTCGACACAAAAATATTGATAGTTTTTACTTGTGCCAAACATATACAAGAATTCCCAAGCATTTGGTGCGCGATAATGCAAATTTTTTAATTATATTCAAACAAGATGAACTGAATATGAAGCATATCTATAGCGATCATGTGTGTACAGATATGTCATTTGAAAAGTTTTCCAAAATTTGCAAAGAGTGTTGGAAGGATAAATATGGATTTATGGTTGTAAGCAAGGACGATCCGATCGATGTTGGACGTTATAGAAAGGGATTTGATTTATACATTCAACTATAAAACTGCATGCATTTTACTATAATTTGTCAGTATCTTCCTGCATTCGATACGATTAAGCTGATAAAGTTAATCATCAACGTCAACCTGATCATCAACATCAACATCAACCTGATCATCAATATCAACCTGAACATCAACATCAACCTGAACATCAACATCAACCTGATCATCATCTGATCATCAACATCAACATCAACCTGATCATCAACATCAATATGAACATCAACATCAACCTGATCATCATCTGATCATCAACATCAACCTGATCATCATCTGATCATCAACATCAACATCAACTTCTTCATCATCTGATCATCAACATCAACCTGATCATCATCTGATCATCAACATCAACATAAACATGTTCATAAAAAAAAAAAAATTGGTAATAAAGTGGAAAATGGATGGAAAATTACTCAAAGAAATTGTAAAGACTAGAAATATATTGAAAAAAAAATTTAATAGTTAAAAATAATAAAAAAAATTGGTAATAAAGTGGAAAATGGATGGAAAATTACTCAAAGAAATTGTAAAGACTAGAAATATATTGAAGAAAAAATTTAATAGCTTAAAGTTGAATGAAGCCGATATTGAAAAAAGATTAGAAGAAACATTTAGCCCCATCACAAAACCTCTAAAAGAAATAGTTAAACAGACAAAGTTAAATGATAGCACTAATAACCAACCAAGTATAAGTGAAGGCCGAAAACATTTTCTAAAAACAAGTAAACCATTTAAATTAAAAAGTAAATTCCAATTCAAGGATGACACTGAAAACACTATGCATAGCAATGATGAAACTGAAGATAGTTTTTTCTCACAAATAAATGACAGTCAAAATGATAGTAAATCATCAATGCTCCCGAAAACACAGCTATCTAAATTATTAGGAGAGCGCAAAAAGTTAGTTACGTTGTATGGACCTCAAGGATTCAGATGGTACATGGAGGATTGGTAACAGTACTTTTCAATTAACTGATAACAAGATATCTATATCTAATCATAATTGGAGCTTAACACCAGGATTGTTTGAACTGTTATTTCACAAGGAACCTAAAAACTATAACAACACAGAGCTAGAAGCTTATAAACAAATTTTAAATAGTACAAATGCTCATAGACGTAAATACAAAGAAGACGGACCGTTTAACGGGACAAAAGCAGTCAAGTATAAAATAATAAAAAAGCTATTTAGAGAAAATAATTCAGCAACATTGTATAAAGGAAACGGTTTGAAAGTTAATAGACATAAAACAAATTATATATATTGGGATGATCCAAATGAGTTGGTTGAAAGGTTAAGACTTTTACTATCATCAGAATCTGCCGGTAACAACAATCATAATAATGAGGTAGTTTCCATACTGGAAGAACTTAGAGAAGCAGAAATAATTGTATAAATTGGGTTACAATAATAGTTATAGCATTAATTCCAATATGAGTGTTGACAAATTCGGTCCTTATTCTCATCAAGGTGAGAACCAAATCAAATATAGAAGAAATATTGTACGGATTTTAGGCTTCGGTTTGGACTATGATAAAAATTTAAACCTACACCAGAGGCGCTTGAAAAATATTGGAGCACCTAAGGACGAAAATGATGCTGCTACAAAAACTTTTGTTGTTGAAAGTATGAATCAGATCATTTCCAGAATTCGAGAAGAAAATACATTGATCTACACCAAAATACATGACGAGACTTCAGTGTTAAAGGAATATATTTCAGAAGAAATTAATAAAAATAACACAAAACTACGACGAGAAATTGAATTGTTGAGTATATACATAGATATAAATTTTAAGCAGATAAAGACTGAATTTAAAGAAGAGTACGATATACTGAGAGAAGAAATAAATAAAAACATCGACGTGGTAGTCTCTCGAAAACTACAGATCACAAATGACGATATTGATAGTAATGTTCAAGATTTTGTAAAATATACTAGTGAACAAATTGAGCGAATTGAAAGCTATATATTTCAAGAACTACAGAAAAGACCAAAATCCGTAGCTGATTTAGAAGAGAAAATTCTCAATGAAATGCAGTGTAACGATGCTTTTCCTCTCTCGCCTGGATATCACTCAGTCCCGTCCAAGGTCTCGTCCAGTTATTTATTAATTTGAACGCAATACACCGATTTCGATATTAACAACTTTATTTACTTAGATCTTGACAGAAATTACAATAGTTTGAAATATGCTTATAGTTACGTTTTAGCTAAGATAAGTTTTATATAACAAGTTTACAAGTGTTTGGCTGAAACAGAGTTTATGATTAAGAGTCTGAAACAGAGCTTATGATCGTTAGGCTGAAACAGAGTTTTTGATTAAGAGCCTGAAACAAAGTTTATGATCGTTAGGCTGAAACAGAGTTTATGATTAAGAGCCTGAAACAAAGTTTATGATCGTTAGGCTGAAACGGAGGTTGTGATTAAGAGCATGTCGATTATTTGGTTATCTTACAAATTTATGCTGAAAAGAGACTTTGATTAGCGTGTCCACTGTCGCGGAGTAAAAACCCAACAGACCGACAGGGCGTTAAATATAAATAGCCGCGGAGTAAAAACCCAACAGACCGGCTGTCCTACTGTCGCGGAGTAAAAACCCAACAGACCGACAGGGCGTTAAATGTAAATAGCCGCGGAGTAAAAACCCAACAGACCGGCTGTCCTACTGTCGCGGAGTAAAAACCCAACAGACCGACAGGGCGTTAAATGTAAATAGCCGCGGAGTAAAAACCCAACAGACCGGCTGTCCTACTGTCGCGGAGTAAAAACCCAACAGACCGACAGGGCGTTAAATGTAAATAGCCGCGGAGTAAAAACCCAACAGACCGGCTGTCCTACTGTCGCTGAGTAAAAACCCAACAGACCGACAGGGCGTTAAATGTAAATAGCCGCGGAGTAAAAACCCAACAGACCGGCTGTCCTACTGTCGCGGAGTAAAAACCCAACAGACCGACAGGGCGTTAAATGTAAATAGCCGCGGAGTAAAAACCCAACAGACCGGCTGTCCTACTGTCGCGTAGTAAAAACCCAACAGACCGACAGGGCGTTGTAACTATGCAGTTACGCTTGCAAGAAACGACGTTTCTTATGTTTTCTCACCTGATTTAAACCTCCACGGTGCTGTAACTGATGTTATAGATTTATGACGCGGCGGCGTAAATGCGGCGGCGTAAACTGAGACGATGACTGCGATGTCGGCTGAGACGTTGACTGCGACGTCGACTGAGACGTTGACTGCGACGTCGACTGATACGTTGACTGCGACGTCGACTGTGACGTCGACTGAGACGTCGACTGAGACGTCGACTGAGACGTTGACTGAGACGTTGACTGAGACGTTGACTGAGACGTTGACTGAGACGTTGACTGAGACGTTGACTGAGACGTCGACTGAGACGTTGACTACGACGTCGACTGAGACGTTGACTACGACGTCGGCTGAGGTCCTTGCGATGTTGACTACGAGTCCTTGCGGTGCCGACTTGAGGTCCTTGCGATGCTGACTGCGAGTCCTTGCGGTGCCGACTTGAGGTCCTTGCGATGCTGACTGCGAGTCCTTGCGATGCCGACTTGAGGTCCTTGCGATGCTGACTGCGAGTCCTTGCGGTGTAGTTTCGAAATTATTGTTCACTAGTGGGGTTTCTGAACGACTGGCCACGGGTGTGGTTCCTGAACGACTGTCCCGATGCACTGAGTGCACGCTCTTTTATACTTTGCTCCTCATTCTGTGAGGAGCTTTAAAGCTTTCTCCGAACTTTGGACTTGTTCGCTGGAAATGATGCGACATGTTCGTCGCTTCCAGTGTTTACGAGCTATTCAGCAAACTCGTTTGACTAGTTTTCTCTTTTTACTTTGCGAAAACGAGTTTGCTGTGCTTTGTCCTTGACTTTGATGTTCAGTGTATTTCTTCGTATGAACGTTAAATTTTATGATGTAAAATTTGTCGTTACAGCAGAAAAGAAAAGATTCTCACAGAGTTATTAAGATATGAGTAAAAAGCAAGCTTTAGTGGAAGAGCTTCACAGACAAGCACGTAAGAACTTTAAGCGAAGGCGTGTAATCACAAAAGGAATGATGACCTTTGGCAGGCAGATTTAGTGGAAATGGGTACTTATTCTACATATAATAATGGGTATCGTTATCTTCTTAGAATCATCGATACGTTTTCGAAATTTGCTTGGGCTGTCGCTGTAAAAAATAAAAACTCCTCTGATGTGAGCAAAGCTATGCAAAATATATTAAAAACTGTTCGAATACCAAAAAATTTACAAACTGATGATGGTAAAGAATTCTTCAACAAAAAATTTCAAAGTTTAATGAAACAATATCACATCAATCATTATTCAACCTATAGCATATTGAAAGCCTCAATTGTCGAACGTTTTAACAGAACGTTAAAAGGAATGATGTGGAAGGAATTCAGTTATAATGGTTCATATCGATGGATAGAAAATTTTCAGAATTTAGTAGATATATATAATGCGAAAAAGCATAGAACTATTAAAATGGCTCCACAGAATGTCGACGTATCCAATGAGTCTTCGCTATTAAAGACGACATATAATAACTTAAAAATTTTTAACAAACCCAAATTCTGTAAAGGCGACTTTGTAAGAATTAGCAAAAACAAACATGTCTTTGAGAAGGGCTATACACCGAATTGGACTACGGAAATATTCAGAATCAAAACTGTGCAAATCACCAATCCGACAAGATATATTTTAGAGGACTATCAAGGCAATCCAATTAAGGGTTGATTCTATGAAAGTGAATTATTAAAGACTAAACATCCAAATACATACCTCGTCGAAAAAGTTATTAAAACAAAGGGGAACAGGTGTTTGGTTAAATGGTTGGGATTTTCAAACGAACATAATTCCTAGATTAGCAACAAAGCCAACTGAAGAAAATATGCAAAATAATTAATGTAGTTTAACCTTAATTTTTTATTATGTATCTCGTATAAATAAACACCTTATAAACATTATTCAAGTCTTTTCATTTCATTATATTATTAGCCTTTGAGATGTCTATAACACTTACTCTGAGCGGTAACGAATCTATTCTTGTAGCAGATTATTTTCCACCAATAGATTTGAAGAGAAATTATGTGTGTGGCCTTGTGGATTTTCACACTTATAACTCTATACCCAATATAGATGTCGACAACAATTTATTTCACATAGGTAAACACATCATAGAAATTCCAGTTGGTGCTTATGAACTTGATGATATTGCCGATTATATTCATGAGGAATACAATAGATTAGAGCCAGCCGAAAACCTTAAAATATTTGCTAATCGTAACACACTTCAAGCAGTTGTAAAGTCAAGCAAAG
This sequence comes from Thecophora atra, assembly GCA_937620795.1. Classification (NCBI taxonomy): domain Eukaryota; kingdom Metazoa; phylum Arthropoda; class Insecta; order Diptera; family Conopidae; genus Thecophora; species Thecophora atra. The sequence goes on along the minus strand of OW569399.1, from coordinate 23,217,237 downwards.
ATATAATATATTTTAATAAAGACCGTTCCATTGGTTCATTGTTGGGCTTTAGTGCTATTGAATTAAAAGCAGGCACTCAACATTCGTCAGATTTGCCTTTGAATATAACAAACATTTCTGCAATACACCTAGAATGTAACATAGTGAATGGTTCATATATTAACAACGAACCTGCTCATACAATTCATATGTTTGCAGTGAATGTCAGTTCTGGTTATAAAATAGACGAAATTCCGAAGAATGTTATCTATTTACCAGTAAGCACCAAACAGATAAGTTCAGTAACAGTTAAGGTTGTCGATCAAAGTGGAAAATTAATAAATTTTTGTGGAGAAACAATTACTCTTCGACTTCATTTGAAACCTTTGGATTAATATGATTATTTACAATAAAAACACGGTAACACATGGAACTTCAATCATTCCTTAATTGGCAGTTAAACAATCAAGATTAAACAACGGCAGCAAGACAACGGTGTCAATTAAGAAAACAAGGACGTTATTAATCAACAACCAAAAATTTTTAAAATCCTTGGGACTTGTACTACAAAAAAAAAAAATAAGTTATGAGCGAGATACTAAACGTTTTACAAAAACCTGTTTATGATGAAAGTATTATTAAAAAAGACTATCACAGTTATTCGCCATATTTACAATCTTTTAAAAACAACGATGAAATTAGAATATCAATTCAAAACCAGTATCTTTATGTGTTGCCCACTGAGAGTTATATTTACATTGAAGGATTCGTGGCTTTAGAAAATGGAACACTGTCAAAAAATGGAATATTGAGGAACAATTTTATGGCATATCTGTTTGAAGAGATCCGCTATGAGCTGAATGGTATGGAAATTGATCGCACTCGACACTTGGGTGTCACATCTACTATGAAAAATTATGTGTCTCTGAGCATGAATGAGAGCAACATGTTAAAAAATGCTGGATGGTTTTTTGACGAAGATGTAAATGCGGAAAGCGGATATTTTAATTTCTGTATGCCGTTAAAAAATCTACTTGGCTTTGCTGAAGACTTTAATAAAATTCTGTTAAATTCTAAACATGAGCTAATCTTATCGCGCTCCAAGTCTGATGCAAATATTTTGTTCTCAAATAATCAAACTGGCGAGATTGTGAAATTACATATTACAAACATCACATGGAAAATTCCACTAGCTGATTTCACAAAATTAAAAATTTTCAAAACCATTCAGAGCGCGCAGCCTTTGACTATATCATTCCGCAGTTGGGATTGCCATTTTAATCCTTCGCTTACTCAAGGAACGAATCATTTATGGAACATAAAGTTAGCTGCACAAAATGAAAGGCCACGCTATATTTTGATTGCCTTCAGAAGAGAAAATGAATTCACACATTGTGATTTAACGGATATAAAAGTACATCTCAATTCCGAAACGTATCCATACGATGATCTTAGACTGAAATTTGATTCGGATCGCTATGCTATTTTATATGATATGTATGCAAAATTCCAACAAAGTTATTTTATGCGTGAACCACAACTTTTACTTCAACGTGAAGAATTTAAAGAAAAAGCACCAATAATTGTTTTGGATGTAACACATCAGAATGAATCAATAAAAAGTGGGCCTATTGATATTAGAATTGAGTTCAAAACAATGAAGAACATTCCAGCTGGTACATCTGCATACTGTGTACTGATACATGATAGAATCTTTGAATATATTCCAGTCAGCGGCGAAATAAAGAAAATAGTCTAAGTTGATTGCATCGCCTACAGTTGATATAAATAAAAAGCATGATTTGTATAATTATATTTACAATTCAATAAAAACTTTATTAAAAATATATATTACATGGTCATTTATTATTTGCTTTTGTTAATCTTAACTTATTTCACAAAATACAATTGGATAAGGACTGTTATTTGGATAGATTTCTTTCATTGTGTTGTTGGTGGTATTTAAAAATCCAAATTCTCAAAGAACTGTTCATTGTCACTTAGTTCCAAGTCCCTTATGACATCTATTTTGTAATGTCCCCAGGCATATGTGTGAAAGCGATCGGATTTTATAAAGCGCTTATCATCTAAATAACTTAGAGCTATCTTACGAATATGTTGCGTATATACTTGATGGAGCTTAGATCTAAATGTATACATGTCGCCATATATAATCTTATTATTAAATAGGCAGTCCCTATAATCGCTTAAAGTTAACTTATTTAATACGGTACCCTTGACGCCTTTAGCTTTTTTAACTTCTTCGCAGCCAACGACATCAATCGAATACATTTTTGATCGTAATCCTATGAACTCCTTCATAATTTTTCCCTTGTTTTCGTCTTTCATCATACCCAAGACTTTACTATTTTTTAGCGGCATATGGAAAGGATTTGTAGGTAAATATTCAGATGTGTCGAATTTCGAGTCGATATCGTCACGAATATCGTTATACAAATCGTCACATCTAATGGAGTATATAAAGGAATCCGTATCCATATAATTTAAACTGAGACTTGTTGTGAATTTTGGCTTCACGTAATTATAATGGAAATCATACATTTTCCACTTTGAAAGCTCTAACACAACAAATCCCAAATATATTGGCTTATTGTAGGTGGAGCGTGCTCTTCTCATTTGTATAGCTATCATATCGTCTGTGAAACGTGATATGCTATGAAAATTTGGTTTTGCTATAAGAGCTCGAGCTCCTAAACGTCTTCCTTTACTCTCCCATCCATCAACGATTTTCACATCTTTTCTTTTATCGACATTTTCCATAGTCTTTCCATACACCGCATTATTAAGTATTTTAAAAAAGTTTTTCTCAAAAGTGGTTTTAGCCAATGTTCTATGATGCGTATTTAAATCAATATACTGCTTTAACCAACAAGACTGCTTATACCTTAAGATTCTATGTATTTTACTTAGATGTAAGCCGTTCTTCAGGCATTGTTGTAGATTCTTATAATGTATTGTATAAGAAGTCTTGTTAGTCAGATCAGTAATAAGTTTTACATACTTAGAGTTGGGAGGTGTTTTATTTTCTGCACAGAACGGTAAATCGTTATGGATTTCATGAAGATATGTTGGATATTCTAGATCTACTTCAAAGATATAGCCGAAGGATGAGTTTTCATCAATTTTCCAGACATCAAAATAATCAACATCTTTGACCTATTCGAAACGTCCGTAAGGAAGGTATTGAGACATTGCCCAACCATACAAATTATTAGCATCCAGATACATTAAATATTCTGATGGCTTATTACAATCATAATCCACCATATATTTATTGTTCGCCTTTGCTTGTCTCTTAGAGCATTGGACAATGCCTCCCTTTATACTCCTCTGAATAAAAAGATACATGTCTACATCTGTAAACAGTTCCAGTTCTACTTGAGTAGTCTTGAGCATTGCATCCCAGGATATCTGTTAAAATAAGAACATCTGTTTTGAGATACAGAAGCATGTAGTCTTTAAGGTTTTTACATTGGAATGTTTGCCAAATTTTAAGAGCATGCTCATAATCCTCATGTGAACATGTCTTGTCTGTCAAATTTATCCAGAGAAGGAAGAGAGGTTTCGTTAAGTCGATCAGTCGAATTTACGTATTCGTAGGGAAATACACCTTTTCGGGTTAGAAGGGTGAACTCATATTCCTTTGGATACATTTTGCGAACTGTCTCAAAGTTGGATGTTGATAAGTTTTGAGCTAGATCATCTAAACTTGCGGCCATAAATCGAAATGAATCTAAAAACCGTAATTCTATTGTTTTCTTTTCGCTTACTTGGATATGTTTTGAAAGGGATACGTACAACTCCTTGTTCAGAGGTATAACATTTATTTTACCTTCAATGAGGTTAAGTTCTTTCATGAACAAGTGAGCGTCGTACCCGGAAAAATTATGAAAGAATATTGGGATGAAATTGGCAATTTGGTGTTGTAGATTGCAGCTATTGTGTGCTGGACCTCTATATTTGCCAGTAAGATGGCAATGGTCTGCTACTCTATCTGCACCTAGTTCTTTTCTACAAATGTGACAAGTTTTGCTTTCGAATTGATGTCTTGACTGCTCGGTTGTTAAGGGGGACATAGGTATATTTACACTTAAATGATTATTGTAAATATCTAAAATATCCCTAACTATGTATTCTACAAATTTTTTAGGGGCATTCTCCCGCGAATATATTACGAATTTGCTAAACCTATCATTAAAGCTACAATGTATATTATAGCTAAACGCTACCGGTATGTGTTTATTGACTAACTTATTGTTACCACTGTCATCTACACTACTGAGTATACACTCGAAATCAGCGTAGACAACGAATGGAACGTCTAATTTTCGCTCATAGTTTTTGAAAAATATACTACTGTGCTCCTCGTCCGGCATCACCGTCACAGTCTTTGTGCATATATGGCGATGCTGCATGATATCATCATTTCTGGAGTACTGCAAGCAACCATTGCAGAAATACGCTGAGCATTTGTTATGTGTAACTTGCGACCGTACAAGTCTATTAAAAAGAAACAATTAAAACACATCAATTATAAAATTTGGTAAAATAATACATTCTAATCAATTAAATAACTTTCATAATAAAATGTTGCAAAATATTAAGTATAAATTGGCAAGTAGTATTGTAAAATATTTATATCTTACCTTGAAATAGATTTAATCCATACATAATGCGAAAGTTCCAAGTCCTGGATAAGAAGCATGTTGACATGATGTCTTTTTTCCATTTTTGTGCTGTAGTATGGGCCAATTATAGCATTAACTTCTTCATTAAATCCAAATACATTGACGCTTATTTCTCTGTTGTTTTTTTCAAACTGCTCAATATCTTTCAAAGTTAGGGGAATGTTAAACACTCACAATTTAAAACAATTCCATTCGAAAGACTGATGATGTTATCCTCAATATTGGGAATGTTGTATATTTGCGTTCTTTCAGGATGAACTTCTTTCGGACACAGAGCAGCGATAGAGTCCATTTAAAGCAATATTCGTCGTTGTTTTGGACATTAATGCAGGCCTTCTTCTTCTCCAGGACCTTTGGTAGAGGCAAGTATGACGAACCTCTTATTGGCCGGTACTGATTTATATTTATTTCAATATGACAGATTTTCGCCAAGCTCCACCCACTATCTCTCTCCTGAAATTCGCTCATTTTTCTGCTAATTACCTCAAATTTTTCCCTTAGAAGTGCCACTATTTGTTGCTCCAGCTGAAGTATTTGCATTCTCGTTTGGAATGCTTTTAATTCCACGATCATATCATCATCTGAGGTAATTTTTATATACTCGCAAAAGAGCTCAATATTAAATTTCAACGACATGTGCTTATCTAAGCTACTTTTTAGCTCCTGCACTATGTCAATCTCAATTGTCAGAAAGAATTCTTCGGGTATTAGCAAACCTTCGTCTTTGTTTTCATACATAAAAGATTCAATCCTTTTATTGAAGGAAGACCTTATATATTTAATGTTGCTGTTAGCAGTAGGTACGTAGCAATTCTTTTTGTGTTTATTGGTTCTTATATGAAATGCCCAATTTTTTATTTCAACGCTGGTTTTGCATTCTTTGCACTAAGAATTGCTGCTTTGTATATTTTTCAGCGCAACTAAAGGCCCACCTTCTACTTTTGCATGCACTGCCTTTTTGTGTTCCACCAATTTATAATTTCTGCCGAATTCTTGTTGGCACTCGTCACATTTGAACAATTCGTTCATGTGCTTTGTTTTAATATGCCTCAATAAATTGCGCTTTGCAGTGAAGGTTGTCGAACACTTTTCACAGATGAAATTCATTTTGAAACTTTTATGTGGTTTTTAAAATGAGCAAAGCAAATGTTGTTTAAATGTATGTAGAAACTAAATTGAAAAACGAAACACAAAACAAAGGAATTTGAAACTATGCAAACTATGGACAAAACAAAAAAAAAGAAAAATAGAACAAAAAAGAAGAACTTAGATGTAATTATACTCACCGATTGAAATTTTCTGCTTCTATATTCTTTCACTATTTAGGTATTGTCTTCTTTCACAATTTTAAGTTGCTTCACTTTTACTATTTCACTTTATATTGATTATTTTTGTTGTTTTAATTTTCGCTGGTCGTGTGATGACTGAGTGATATCAGAAACTGAACTCTTGTCCGAAATTTTGTTACTTTTTATATAAAATTGTCTTCTTCTTCTTCGTTTTCTTCTTCTTCTTCTTCTTCTCTCCTTTCGAAAAAATTCCTACAAAACGTCATTAAATTCAAACAAACGAATTTCCTGTAATTGGCTTTGTTAGATAAGGGATAATTGGTTTATTGGATGATTCCATTGCGAATTGCTTGATCAGCGTGAATTGCGTTTGCTGCCACACTTAGTGCACTTCAATTTTAAGGGATGATCGCAGTTAAAATACACACACACACACAAACTGCATGAACTACAACACAATTGGAAAATACTGTACTCATTCAAAAAGGAAAACGCCCACGATCTTGCCGTAGGAATTCTTTAGCAGTTAAAATACACACAAACCAAAGTAGAAGACAATAAGCAAAAACTTGAACTCAGGCCAACAAGAAAAACATCCACGATAGGAATTCTTTAGCAGTTAAAATACATACAAGCAACTGCAACACAATTGGAAAATGCTGTACTCAGTCAAAAAGGAAAACACCCACGATTACGCCATCTGCAACAAACTCATAGCTTAGCTCTTTACCTAGTGCTTGCTACCCTAAATAAAAGACAATTATATAAATTGGTAACACAATTCAAAAAGAAAACAAAACACACGCTTTTTAAATTTAATTTTATCTTGAACAACTAACAATTTTCCCACTTGGGTCTCCTAAAACAAGCAAAAAGAGTGCTGCCACCTAACGTGTATTGATATTCTAGCTATGAAATACACCTAAATAATATTATTGCACAAAAGAAATATAAATCTACGTCTATAAAAATCTAAAAAATACCCTCGACAATAACCAAACTAAATATACCAACCACTGTTTAAAAGTAATACCCTCAAAAGAATGCTACAAAAAAAATTAAATTCACTAAATCGGAATAACATTAGCAATTATACCAACCTATAACAAGAAAATAAATTTTTTGTAGTAAAGCCACAAACCTATAATGCGAAATCGATAATTTTATCGATAACAAAAAAGCAAATATAGCACAGACATAAACCAACTATAACAATACTTACCCATTTTTATAGCTAAGACACAAACCATAAAAACGGCTCCCTCGGCTCCCTCGATTTCCTTTGTCCCAGAACACCCCAATTACCACTACTAAGTTTCTTTACAGACTTTTTCTTCGGACTTTTTTGAAATAAGAGTTATTTTGAAGAGTTTTTCGCTGAAGGCAAGCAAGCGCGCTTCAAATTCGGAAGCAAACGAATGAAAAATAATGCTTAACTATGTTTTTACAAATACGGACACCTGAAAGATTTTCTGTCAGAATGGTGAAAACCGCATTGAAATCGGAGCAACCGTTTACAAATAAACTAAGTTTTTATTAGTGCGACTAATCAAATTTATATGAAAATGATATTTTTCCTAAATAAATGTAACTAAATTGCAGAAAGTTTTATGATTTAGGTTCTTCATAAGCCATAAACGTAAACACCAACAACAACAACATAGTCACATTCATTCACAAGACAACAATGAGTTCTTTCAAAGCAAGACGCCGCTGTACCTGCTGATAAGGGCTACGGTCGTGATGCGTACGCACAGGCAGCGAACATGAATGATGATTTCAAAAAGATTTAATTAATATCACGCAATTATCTTTGCTACAAATTATTTTTTATTAAAAGATATTTATTAAATGCAACATTTGCATTTACGCAAACCTGTTGTGCTGCATTTGCATATGTCAATGAATATCTATCAATGTATTTTGCTCTAAACACGAAAGATCTGAAATTACTTATTAATTTATAGCTAATCCTATTCAAAACTGCTTCCTTCCATTTCTCACATGCAGTGAAAAATCTACCGATGAAAATTCTTCCATCTCTCAAATCTCGCTACGTATTCAAGAATCTTAATGCACTCGCCAGTACTCTGCGCGCTTGCTTTCCTATGAAAAAAGTCTTCATAGAAACTTAGTAGTGTGTATATGGGGTTTCTGGGCCAACGTAGCGACTGCGCAGTCGGTGTGGTGCGTGTGGTGCTAAACTTTGCCGCCTCCATAAGATTTATTAAGGTTTGTGTGTGTGTGGTTCTCTGCCGGTGTAGTGCTCAGCTCTGCCGCCGCCATAAGATTGTTAATGTTTGTGTGTTTGAGGCTGCTCTGCCGCCGCGTATACAGACGGACGGACGGACATACATATAGACAGTTGGACAGACAGACGGACGGATGGTTATACATACATACAGACGGACAGACGGACATACATGAGTTGGAGAAGGGAAGGGAAGGAGGGGGAATGTGTGTGACCGAAGTGATGGGTGGGCAGCAGTTTCAGATGGTCGTTGCGTAGTAACATGTTGTTGTTGTTATTTGTTGTAGCATGATGCTTTTGTGAACGTGAGCGTTGGTCCACAGAGTTAGTGTAAACAATTGTGGATTTTGGAAGTGGAGTGTCGCCGATCGAGTTGGTGAATTCATCGACCGAGTTCATGTGTTTTTAATAACACAAAAAGATACATTACTTGAGGAACATTTTGATGAAATTCCAAAAGTCTACTCAAAATTATGCCTTTTTCGACATCATGAAAAAGTGAAATCTCTTCATGGACATCATTATGAGAGCTGCTGTTGGTCTTCAGATAAATGCTTGGAGGGTCCGGACCGTTGTGCGTGTTACATGTTAGATTATCAAATTTCAAGAGTAAAGAAATTAATGCCGTTGTATTCAAAACTAATGGAATTAAAATAAAGAATCCTCAGTAAAATAAAAGGCTATAATTTCATTTATAACTAATTTTTATTTTGTTTTATTTTTTTTGATTTTTATATAGTATACATATACATATATTTTACATTTGATAATAAAATGGTTGTGACTGTGGGAAATCTACAAGTATCTCCAAACGAAAATCATCAGTTCCATCCTTCTGTATTTTCATTAAATAATAACAACCGTTGCTGAGCTCTTTAATGGTTTCGTCACTTATTTTATGGAAGCGTTGAGGCAAAAACACAACGTTGTCTTCTAGCTCCATTATAATTCTATCTCCATACTTTGTTGTAGTTCTGCGTACAGTTTTTATGGAGTAGCTTCTGTTGGCTTCTAGGTCTTTTATAGGCAGTACACCTTTCTGCGTGGCGTTTTTCTTATTAAAGTCCTCCACAGCAGTTAGAGAAAAAGTTGACGATGTTGTCTGCCTTTGGGTCATTTTACAGAGTTTTTGTTTTTCTTTTATTTATTTATTTAAATTTTATATAGTTTTAACAAAAAACAAAACCAACTTGACGTGACTGTTTAGCTCGAGAGTTTAACAACGACTAAATGAACTCGTACAGTCATATAACATATTATATTATATTTTCTATATACTTCGAGTCACCAAAATTCCTCTTAATACGAGAGAGTATAAAAGAGAGCGAGAAACTTAATGAGAGAGTAGAACTACAAATTTATTGTATATATTTTGCAACTTTATTAAATATTTACTTTAATGAACATTTTTGATTTACATTATACAAAAACTCCAAACACAAGTGGCCACAGTTATATGAATTATAATTTTGATGTTGAGTGTAGTTGTATTGGATTCCATTACCCATATATTAAATTATTTCATGGGGTAGCTGCAGGTTTCCAAAGCTGTCATAATATTCCTTAATATTTCTATTCTTATAATACGCTACCCAATGAGTGCCAGGACCGCTGGAAGTGTCTAGGTTAACAATTCCACATTCTTTTTCATGTATTCGCTTCGGTAGACTATCTCTCATGAAGACGCCTCTAAAATGTGGCAATTTATTAGCATGTTTCATCAAGTCGACGTCTGTAAGAGGTCTTCTGGGTAGCTTCTTTAAAGTTTTTTGGTTGAGGGTGATAATACAGTCCCAACCCTTTTTTGTATGGTTTAAGATAAAAGCCTTTCCCCATTGCAATTGCTTCCATTGTTTGATTATGTCGACTTGCTTCCTTCAGTTGTTTTCTTGCAGCGTTAGTTTCATTGATTGCTTTTGCGATTGCTGCGCCACCAGATGCTAATCCACCAAGAGCAGTTAAAATAGGTACTAATGGTAGAAATCCTCCAACCTTCGGAATAGGAATAACACGTGGAATTTCAATCATGGATTTTTTTCGTCCAAAAGATTTTTTAATTACTCCTTGTGCCATTTTAATAGCATTAGGCATATCTTCAGGTTTTCGTTGCTTAATAAATTTTAATGCGTTTTTAATGGTTTTAGTGAATATTTTCTTTGCACAGCTGCCTTTAAACTTCTTCTTCTTTATTTTCTTAAGAGTTCTGTTTAACTGGTTGCCCATTCCGACTTTTACTTTAGCTTTCATTGCGTTTGTAACTAAGAATGCATTTATTCGTTCACTAAGTTTAGTGTCCTTAGATATTGATCTTCAAAAAGCCTTTTCAGCTAATATTTTATCTGCTTCGTGCCTTTTATTTAAATCTTTACTTTGAGAATATGCAATATCATGCTCTTTACATGCAGCGTCCAAAGGATTGATTCCGCTGTCACCTCTAGCTAAACGATCTTTTAGTTTAGTTCCTGGACCACAAAATTGATAACCCGGTAAATGAATTTCAAATGGCAGAGAATTAATACCTTTATTCAATAAACCTCTTCCAATCACTGGTTTAGAAAGACTGAAACCTTTTTCATACATAATAACCATTTTATATCCATTCGACAACAAATACGAAATATAAATGAATAAAAAGGCTTGAATGCTTTGTATTTATATCATAAGTTAATATGCGCTTCGTTAAACAAGACAAATTAATAAAAGTTAAAAATTTGGATCTTGCTGCAAATAATGTGGCAAAATCCAGACACAGTTCCCTTCTACCGAACACAATTAGATGTGTTATTGTGGGACCTTCAAATTGTGGAAAGACTAATGTCATGTTAAGTTTAATAGAAAGCCCAAATGGATTAAAATTTGCAAACATATACTTGTACTCAAAATCACTATATCAACCGAAATATGAATATCTAAAGCGTTTAGTAAAACCAATTCAAAATATGGGATTCTTTACATATTCCGACAATGAAAAAGTTCTCAAGCCGGATGAAGCAAAACCAAATTCAATAATGATATTCGATGATGTAGCTTGTGAGAAGCAAAACAACATTCGAGAGTACTTTTGTATGGGCAGACACAAATCTATTGATTGCTTTTACTTATGTCAAACATATACAAGAATTCCCAAGCATCTAATATGTGATAATGCAAATTTTATAATTATGTTTAAGCAAGATGAAATGAATATTAAGCATATATACCATGATCATGTCGGAACAGATATGGCATACGCAAAATTTCTAAATATATGTGGAGAATGTTAGAAAGATAAATATGGATTTCTTGTAATAAGCAAAGATGAAGCAATTGAGAATGGTAGTTATAGAAAGGGATTTGATATATACATTCACATATAATTAATAAAGACAGTTTCACGCTATATTCATATTAGTATGTTAGCTGACTTTCAACTGATAACATTGATGTACACGATACACTTCACCTGATATTTGTTTATAACTGATAGCTGTTTTTCCTGATCTGATAGCTGGTTTTCCTGATCTGATAGCTGGTTTTCCTGATCTGTTACCTGTTTATAGCTGATCTGATAGCTGTTTTTCCTGATCTGATAGCTGTTTTTCCTGATCTGATAGCGGGTTTTCCTGATCCAATCGCTGGTTTTCCTGATCTCATAGCTGGTTTTCCTGATCTGATAGCTGGTTTTCTGATCTGATAGCTGTTTTTTCCTGATCTGATAGCTGGTTTTCCTGATTTAAAAGCTGGTTTTCCTGATCTGATACCTGTTTATAGCTGATCTGATAGCTGTTTTTCCTGATCTGATGCCTGTTTATAGCTGATCTGATAGCTGGTTTTCCTGATCTGATAGCTGTTTATAGCTCATTTGAAAGCTGTTCCGATATATTTCCAAAATGGATGAAAAAATATTAAAAGATCTTATTAAAACTAGGCGAGTGCTAAAAGAGAAATTCAAAAATATTAAACTTAGGAAAGCGGATCTAGAGAATCAATTAGAAAAAACGTTTAAACCGATTACAAAGCCTCTCAACAAATTGGTGCAAAAATCGAACATAAGTACTCACGACAATACGAAACATGACATAAAAGTGAAGTTACCACTAAAACTTAAAACAAGTACTCCAGCTAAAGCACTAAAAACTGATTTTTCCAATTATACTCTGATCAATAAGATAGTTGGCGGCGATGCGTCATTAAATAATGGTTTTATAATGTTGGTGTATTTGAAGGCTCTAGTTCCTTTTACTTGCTCATTTTTGTTGAAATTACGTTTGTGAGCACTAGTATTTTCTAAGATAAGTTTGTATGCTTGTAGATCTGCATTGTTATATTTTGATGGTTCTTTTAGATATGAGATTTGCATCAATCCAGGTGTAAAGTTCCAACTATTATCTGATATTGTTATTTTGTCATTACATATGCTAAAGATGCTATCGCCGATTCGCCATTTACCATCCAATCCTTTGTGTGGTCCATATGTAGTATCCAACTCATTCTGTTGCTGTAGTTTGGAGTAAAGTATTGATTCAGTACATTTCTCATCATTTTCATGAGCAGTAACATCGAGTTCAGGGAGTTGCTGCAGTTCATCTTCATCATCATCCTCCACTTGAGAGTAAAAGTCATCGTCATCTTCATCTTCATCATTATTGATCAGAGTATAATTGGAAAAATCAGTTTTTAGTGCTTTAGCTGGAGTACTTGTTTTAAGTTTTAGTGGTAACTTCACTTTTATGTCATGTTTCGTATTGTCGTGAGTACTTATGTTCGATTTTTGCACCAATTTGTTGAGAGGCTTTGTAATCGGTTTAAACGTTTTTTCTAATTGATTCTCTAGATCCGCTTTCCCAAGTTTAATATTTTTGAATTTCTCTTTTAGCACTCGCCTAGTTTTAATAAGATCTTTTAATATTTTTTCATCGATTTTGGAAATATATCGGAACAGCTTTCAAATGAGCTATAAACAGCTATGAGATCAGGAAAACCAGCTATCAGGTCAGCTATAAACAGGCATCAGATCAGGAAAAACAGCTATCAGATCAGCTATAAACAGGTATCAGATCAGGAAAACCAGCTTTTAGATCAGGAAAACCAGCTATAAGATCAGGAAAAAACAGCTATCAGATCAGGAAAACTAGCTATCAGATCAGGAAAACCAGCTATCAGATCAGGAAAACCAGCGATTAGATCAGAAAAACCCGCTATCAGATCAGGAAAAACAGCTATCAGATCAGGAAAAACAGCTATCAGATCAGGAAAAACAGCTATCAGTTATAAACAAATATCAGGTGAAGTGTATCGTGTACATCAATGTTATCAGTTGAAAGTCAGCTAACATACTAATCTGAATATAGCGTGAAACTGTCTTTATTAATTATATGTGAATGTATATATCACATCCCTTTCTATAACGACCATTCTCAATTGCATCATCTTTGCTTATTACAAGGAATCCATATTTATCTTTCCAACATTCTCCACATATATTTAGAAATTTTGCGTATGCCATATCTGTTCCGACATGAGCATGGTATATATGCTTAATATTCATTTCATCTTGCTTAAACATAATTATAAAATTTGCATTATCACGTATTAGATGCTTGGGAATTCTTGTATATGTTTGACATAAGTAAAAGCAATCAATAGATTTGTGTCTGCCCATACAAAAGTACTCTCGAATGTTGTTTTGCTTCTCACAAGCTACATCATCGAATATCATTATTGAATTTGGTTTTGCTTCATCCGGCTTGAGAACTTTTTCATTGTCGGAATATGTAAAGAATCCCATATTTTGAATTGGTTTTACTAAACGCTTTAGATATTCATATTTCGGTTGATATAGTGATTTTGAGTACAAGTATATGTTTGCAAATTTTAATCCATTTGGGCTTTCTATTAAACTTAACATGACATTAGTCTTTTCACAATTTGAAGGTCCCACAATAACACATCTAATTGTGTTCGGTAGAAGGGAACTGTGTCTGGATTTTGCCACATTATTTGCAGCAAGATCCAAATTTTTAACTTTTATTAATTTGTCTTGTTTAACGAATCGCATATTAACTTATGATATAAATACAAAGCATTCAAGCCTTTTTATTCATTTATATTTCGTATTTGTTGTCGAATGGATATAAAATGATTATTATGTATGAAAAAGGTTTCAGTCTTTCTAAACCAGTGATTGGAAGAGGTTTATTGAATAAAGTTATTAATTCTCTGCCATTTGAACTTCATTTACCGGGTTATCAATTTTGTGGTCCAGGAACTAAACTAAAAGATCGTTTAGCTAGAGGTGACAGCGGAATCAATCCATTGGACGCTGCATGTAAAGAGCATGATATTGCATATTCTCAAAGTAAAGATTTAAATGAAAGGCACGAAGCAAATAAAATATTAGCTGAAAAGGCTTTTCGAAGATCAATATCTAAGGACACTGAACTTGGTGAACGAATAAACGCATTCTTAGTTACAAACGCAATGAAAGCTAAAGTAAAAGTCGGAATGGGCAACCAGTTAAACAGAACTCTTAAGAAAATAAAGAAGAAGAAGTTTAAAGGCAGCTGTGCAAAGAAAATATTCACTAAAACCATTAAAAACGGATTAAAATTTATTAAGCAACGAAAACCTGAAGATATGCCTAATGCTATTAAAATGGCACAAGGAGTAATTAAAAAATCTTTTGGACGAGAAAAATCCATGATTGAAATTCCACGTGTTATTCCTATTCCGAAGGTTGGAGGATTTCTACCATTAGTACCTATTTTAACTGCTCTTGGAGCCGTTGGTGGATTAGCATCTGGTGGCGCGGCAATCGCAAAAGCAATCAATGAAACTAACGCTGCAAGAAAACAACTGAAGGAATTGCAATGGGGAAAGGCTTTTATCTTAAACCATACAAAAAAGGATTGGGACTGTATTATCACCCTCAACCAAAAAACTTTTAAAGAAGCTACCCAGAAGACCTCTTACAGACGTCGACTTGATGAAACATGCTAATAAATTGCCACATTTTAGAGGCGTCTTCATGAGAGATAGTCTACCGAAGCGAATACATGAAAAATAATGTGGAATTGTTAACCTAGACACTTCCAGCGGTCCTGGCACTCATTGGGTAGCGTATTATAAGAATAGAAATATTACGGAATATTATGACAGCTTTGGAAACCTGCAACCACCCCATGAAATAATTCAATATATGGGTAATGGAATCCAATACAACTACACTCAACATCAAAATTATAATTCATATAACTGTGGCCACTTGTGTTTGGAGTTTTTGTATAATGTAAATCAAAAATGTTCATTAAAGTAAATATTTAATAAAGTTGCAAAATATATACAATAAATTTGTAGTTCTACTCTCTCATTAAGTTTCTCGCTCTCTTTTATACTCTCTCGTATTAAGAGGAATTTTGGTGACTCAAAGTATATAGAAAATATAATATAATATGTTATATGACTGTACCAGTTCATTTAGTCGTTGTAAAACTCTCGAGCTAAACAGTCACGTCAAGTTGGTTTTGTTTTTTGTTAAAACTATATAAAATTTAAATAAATAAATAAAAGAAAAACAAAGACGCTGTAAAATGACCCAAAGGCAGACAACATCGTCAACTTTTTCTCTAACTGCTGTGGAGGACTTTAATAAGAAAAACGCCACGCAGAAAGGTGTACTGCCTATAAAAGACCTAGAAGCCAACAGAAGCTACTCCATAAAAACTGTACGCAGAACTACAACAAAGTATGGAAATAGAATTATAATGGAGCTAGAAGACAACGTTGTGTTTTTGCCTCAACGCTTCAATAAAATAAGTGACGAAACCATTAAAGAGTTCAGCAACGGTTGTTATTATTTAATGAAAATACAGAAGGATGGAACTGATGATTTTCGTTTGGAGATACTTGTAGATTTCCCACAGTCACAACCATTTTATTATCAAATGTAAAATATATGTATATGTATACTATATAAAAATCAAAAAAAATAAAACAAAATAAAAATTAGTTATAAATGAAATTATAGCCTTTTATTTTACTGAGGATTCTTTATTTTAATTCCATTAGTTTTGAATACAACGGCATTAATTTCTTTACTCTTGAAATTTGATAATCTAACATGTAACACGCACAACGGTCCGGACCCTCCAAGCATTTATCTGAAGACCAACAGCAGCTCTCATAATGATGTCCATGAAGAGATTTCACTTTTTCATGATGTCGAAAAAGGCATAATTTTGAGTAGACTTTTGGAATTTCATCAAAATGTTCCTCAAGTAATGTATCTTTTTGTGTTATTAAAAACACATGAACTCGGTCGATGAATTCACAAATGTTTAAGTTTGTATTTGTATTTGTATTTTTATTTATTTTATTAAGACAAGATTTGACCTTCAAACTACTTAAATGGACTCAGTTTATTTCCCAAAAAATAAAAAAAGAATGAAAGTATAAATAAAACAGGAACGTACATAAATGTCACCGTACATGAATCACACATTTCTTAGCTTCAATCATACGCATCAACAACAATATAGACTCTCTTTGTATGCACTGTACATACGATCGACGACACCCAATTCCACTAAAAGAATAAATTACAACAACAACAAAAGCAATTAAATAATCAAAACAATCACCGAAATTTTATTACACCAACTCGATCGGCGACACTCCGCTTCCAAAATCCACAATTGTTTACACTAACTCTGTGGACCAACGCTCACGTTCACAAAAGCATCATGCTACAACAAATAACAACAACAACATGTTACTACGCAACGACCATCTGAAACTGCTGCCCTCCCATCACTTCGGTCACACACATTCCCCCTCCTTCCCTTCCCTTCTCCAACTCATGTATGTCCGTCTGTCCGTCTGTATGTATGTATAACCATCCGTCCGTCTGTCTGTCCAACTGTCTATATGTATGTCCGTCCGTCCGTCTGTATACGCGGCGGCAGAGCAGCCTCAAACACACAAACATTAACAATCTTATGGCGGCGGCAGAGCTGAGCTCTACACCGGCAGAGAACCACACACACACAAACCTTAATAAATCTTATGGCGATGGCAAAGTTTAGCTCCACACCGGCAGAGAACCACACACACACACAAACCTTAATAAATCTTATGCAGGCGGCAAAGTTTAGCACCACACGCACCACACCGACTGCGCAGTCGCTACGTTGGCCCAGAAACCCCATATACACACTACTAAACTTTTATCGGTGACCTTCAAGAATAAAAGTTTCTGAGAAACTTTTTTCGAAGACTTTTAAATTTAAAAGTCGGACAAAAACTTTTTCGATAATTTGTAAATTTAAAAGTCGGACAAAAACTTTTTTGGATAACTTTTAAATTTAAAAGTCAGAGGATAACTCTTATGGAAAACTTTTAAAAATAAAAGTTATGAATATGAGTTATTGCCTGACTTTTTATTTAAAAGTTATGGATAACTCTATTCATGCGACTTTTTCGATTAAAGGTATTAAAGTTTCAAGCTCTGCTAAAAAGGGAATCCACAGAAATTCTAAAAGAAAAACTGGAACCCATTAGAGAACTGGTTGCAAAAGTGGGAATTGTAGTGGATTTGATAACAGAAAACAGTAAGTAGCTTCAGAATAGCACCAAGAAAATATATCAGCCTTTACAGACGAGTAACGACATAAGGAAAGCGATGCTGGAAGAAACAAGGCGTCACAACTTGACAATAGAAGAGATTAGGGAGCAGGAGTTGCAAGTAAAATTAGAAAAATTAGAAATTGATAAGCAGCAACTAAACGTGTATGAAATCACTTTAAATAAAGTAAACAATAATTGAATGTTTTAAACTAACTGATATAGCATAAGTGATATGGTATATTTTTTAAAAAATAATTAAGATATAATTATTATTCCTTATTGTTGTGGGCATTAATTGCAATAAAATTTCCAATTAGAAAATACTTATTAAACTACCAAACAATACTTTTTAATCTTGTCAGAATTTAAAGATCTGATTTTCCTCAAAAATCTTCAGTAATTTGGACAAACATTCTGAAAACGAGGATTGAGCAAGACCAATCTCAGTCTTTTTCAACTCCCGTTTGGTAGCCGCCTTCCGCGACAAAACGTAAATTCGCGCTGAGCATTACAATGGGCGAGACAGCAAATTGCTTCTTGGAAGGTAGCAAAGCGTCGGAAAGAATGCTCAACAATGTTTTAAACGTCTTTGTTTATTCTGTAATATTTAGTAAAGCTAAAATTTTGATTAATATGTGAAACTGAGCAATAATACGACATTTGTGAAATAACTATACATACATACATATACTCACAGCGATTGCGAAAGCTCTAGTGGAGTCGTGCAATCCCTCAGATTTCTCATTAGTTTTCCTACGATTTTATGATCTTCCTGATTTACTTTCATTAAGTAATGCAATCTTGCACTTCTAAACATTTTAAAATTTTTTTTTTCACAGCACAATCACAATCTTAGCACAAAATTTTGTAAAGTGAGTAATTTTTGACGTTTCGAAGTTATGTTCGAATCAATGTTTCTCCTCTATAGTGTTGGTAGCAATGATTCCGTCGGAAAACTGTTCCGATGGAAATCCACGATAGGCCGAATTTTTACGACGGCAAAATACTAAAAAAATTCCGCCGGAGTCCCGCCGGATTGCACTGAGTATGTAATAGAATAACTTTTGGTCATGTATATAATAAGTAATAACTTCATTGTGACTATTATCAAAGTTTAGTTTACTATGTATAATTGTATCTGATGGGGTGCAAATATTAACTGTGGGAATAAGTGAACACCGAAAATGTGCTGACGCTTGTGGGAATGGCTTAGCTTAGAGCGTCGCGGAATACGACGCCTGTGGGAGCGTCGTGGATATGTTTATTATGTGAGAGAAAAGAATGCTGATGTGAGGCAGCAGCGCTGGTTGTGCTATTCCGTTCGGTATAAATTTTTTTTTTTCCTATCTAGTTGGTTTAAATACAAATTAATAATATTATACTCATTTGCTGTATTTTTGAAATTTGATTTAGTGAAGTCTTTGCGCAGCTTGTGCTGTATTGCACTTGATTTACAAAATTTCGTTGTGCTAGTTTTAATTTGAAAAGTATTCTTGGTTTACCCAATTGTGTTGGTTTTTCGGTTTTATGCGTGCGATTAATCACCATAAATTGCACGGTTACTTTTTATCTGATTTTGGTGTTTCGGAAACGATGCTCAGACTCGAAATTTATAGTGGACTCGTAAATATTCCTGGTTTTAGGTTGTTTCGGAGTGGTAGGTGTAGTGGCAGAGGTTAGATATTGGATATCGCTTCCTCGCTGAAATCGCCCAAAGTTATTGGTAGATCCGAGCATCATCAGGATATTAAGAATATTGTACTGCGTGCCACACGTTTGGCCACCCCTGCATAATCAATGCATAATATTTCGTGCATTCTATTTTGTTTTATTAGCAAGCTTTTTTCGTCAGCAGTCTTTGGGTCATCAACTTCAAAACGAAACCCGAGTCATCAAGTGCGTTGACCGCTCGCGACGTATTTGTGAGCGTTGCAAGAAATGCATGCGCTGCACTTTAAATTCGTGAACTAAAATAAAGCAAAAAAATGTTAATCAAAAATAATAACGCAAAAACAAAACATGGCAATTTTTTCGACAACCACCAATCAAGGGACAACCAATCAGAAATTTCGAAGTTGGAATATTTTCGAATTTAGTTGTAGAAAATTTAGTATATAAGAACTACAATATTTAAAATAAAGTTAGAGTTAACTGGTCAATCAAGAATCAACTTGCGTAATTAATTCTTTACATAAATCGGCGACACTTGTTCGCCTGTAAAGAAAACAAATACCAAGGACATAAATTGGCGACACTAGCTCGCCTGTCCTCTAAATAATTCGGCGACACCTGATCGCCTCAGCAATCGGCGGAACCCAACCGCCTATATCCAAAAGGGTATGCACAAACACACACACACGCTAGAATAACACTACATAGATGAGCTTAGAGGACCAATTGTCTCCAAGCACTACATGGCGATCCTGCCCATCACGTTCCAGCGATGACATACTAGAAATAAATGCACCTTCGGAAGCGGACATTGCGAACATATTTGCGAAGTGGGAGCAACTAGCAGAATACGATCCGGGGCCCGTGCCAGACTACGCACCCGAATACAAGGCAACACAAAAAACACAAGGACCGAAACCAATAAGTTTGGAAGAATATAGACGTCGCCAAGCTTCAAGGAAATCGATACAAACTCAACTGCAACCAACACTCCTAAAGAAAAAAAAAAGAAGAGGGGCGGAAAAGCTTTTAACAAGAGAAAGGAGATAGCCATTTTATACAAACAGATAAACTTGGAAACAAATAAAAGAATAATTAATGATTTAAGATTCCAACTAAAAACTTTAAAACAAAATCCAAATAAAAATTAATATAGAATAAATATGGGTCTCATACAAACCAAACCACAATACAACGAAACAACAAACACATACACCTTAAATAATCTTTACACACAAGACGCTGTAATTATCATAATAATAGTTATAATTGTATGCACGGCCGCTATAGCTTATTTAGTCCATAAGATAAATAAACATTATAAAAAGTACGTTCTAAGACAGGTACGCAATGCACAATTACAAAATCCATAAATGATAATTATACCACACCATAGAACCACGTACATTATTTTAATAAAATAAATGGAAATTATTGATGAACTAAAGAAAATTTTAGTAAACTTAAAAAAGAATCCAAATAGAAGATACACGCAAAAATATCACAACACGTTGAACTCGTATCTATTAGAGTTGCATACAAAACTTAAAGACGAATTACAAAAAGTAAAGAAGGACGAACACGACCAGATAATAAATTCTTTCGAGACATACATATCAAAAATAAAACAAATCTTAACAATGGCAACAACCACTTTTGATGTCCTAACATTGAACAAAATAAAGACAATTGTTCCAGTTGAGTACTTGTAGAATACTGAATTTATTTTTAGTTTTTCTCGGTTTTTATACATTTTTTCATTTCGGAATTATTTACATAGGTCTGGATTATCAGTATTGAACTAGGATAGAATTTATTAGAGCTAAGTGGTTAGTGTTTATTTAGGACTAAATAATCAGTGATATGTTATATACTATTATCTAAACATCTGTATTTTATCTGTATTTTAGTGGACTGTATTTTTATAAACATTCTTAAGAAAGGTGTTCAATTTTGAACATTCTGCCGCCGGTCATTTAAGGCTGGTGGCGGAGAAAAATCAACAATAATGTGGTTGTTATTTTTACACTTGTGTCTTATGCAAATACATAACATGATAATAACAAGGATTAAAACTGAAATTACTGCTATGTGGCCGCTAACGTGGTGAATGCTAATTCTTCTCATTTCTAAGTTCTCAGACTGCAATACGTATACCATCTCGCGAAGATTGTCGATGTCTTTACTATTGTTGACCAGAGTTGAGATGAGTGGTTTTACCTGATGGTCAGCAATTTGGTCGATATTCTCTACCCAGGCTGATGAGTGAAGTTTTAGCTTTGATTCGGAGTTGAATTGTGGTGAAGTACTCAAAGTTACGCCGTTGTATCGAGCTGTGCATCCAGATTCTAATGAGAGCACTCCTTGGATTGGAAGTTCCATGTTAATGTGTGTGACATTTCCGCAATCTAATTGAATCTGAGCTGGCGAGAATAGTTTATATAACCATTTGTTCTTGTTGCTTAGCTTAACCCAGAAACTGTCGGCTTCCGTTCTTTCATATTGGCAGGTTGAGCTGCGACTTTGTTTTAATGATGATATCTCGCAAGACTTGTCTGTTCCAGATCTCCAAGGCCAATCATTGTGGCATAGTAACGTACCATCTAGGCTGGTTTTACATTTATCTACTTCTAGCGGCGTCATAAGAAAATAAGAGTTTAGTAAAAAGTTATAAACAATGTAATCTGCCTTGATTCTAGCCTTAATTACTCCGTTCTTGCTTAGTATGGGAAGAGGAATAATTTTGTAAATGGTTGATGATTCACGTGCTAGTAGAGGTATTTGTAATTTTATTACCATGCGAGATTGTGTAAGTATCCCTTTCGCTCTCATCAGATTATATACCTCCTTTAGCTCTGTTCCGGAATCTGCTCCAGGTAATTTTAAATCTTCGGGCAATTTGTCCTTTATATATAAAAGTTCTTTCTGTAATTGTGATGGGTGCAGAAGATTGGTATTGATTCGACCATGATTTATGTCAATTAATAAACTTATAACAACAGTTTGAACGCGTTCACATTCTTCGATCATCATGCTGATTTGTGTTACTAGTATTTGAAATAAGAATATAAGGTGATCCTTGTTCTGGTTATCTATCATCATTTCTCGGATGCTGTTAAGTTGGTCGTGGGTCTTCTGAAGGTTTCTGTTGACATCGTCTGTTGTCTTCTTTAAAATGTTTATTGTTGAATCTATAACCGATGTTTGCTTTTTTAACAAATTGTTTAAGTTTTGCTGATTGTCAATTATAGCGTTCATATCCGCTTCCATTTCCAAACGGTCGTCTGCATCCATCATTCCAAATAAAATGTGGTAGATTGATCCTACAAATTCGAATGGAGCTCTTTTCTTTCTAAGGTTTTTAAAGGCGAACAATTCATTGTTAACTTTTAGTACATTATAGCGCTCTTCCAAACTTGTTGTAATTAGGATGCACGATTCTCTGAACAATGGTAACTTCTTGCAGTGTTGTCCTAATTGATCCATAAACCTTTGAATTGTATTTACTTCTTGAATATATGAGCTGAGGTTATAGTAAATTATCATATTCCAATTGGACTTTATTATTTCAATTTTACTAAGAGTGTCTATGTAGATAGCAGTATTGTTTTTTATTTCTACTACTGTACCTCCTATTGTTTTCGTTGGGGTCCATGTTGTTGCCATGGCCTTATCTGTTATCATCAGGAGGAACATCATACATATTCCTATGAGCAACGTTGATGACGGCAAGTGTCGATTTCGTTTAGGTCTATTCTCTGTTGTAGCGTAGGCATGAACTTGTTCCGTGGATTCCTCTGTTTCGGCTGCAGTCTCCAGTGGACAAACCTGTTGAATTGGACGTTTTAAAGTTCCATTTTGCGTTTTTATGGTGACTACTCGAACTTTCCCATCGGATCCAGGATGAGATTCTATAATTCTTCCGAGTGGCCATCTTGATGGATAGGTGTCATTCTTCACTATAACGACTTGGCCAGTGGACAAGTTTGTTTCTGCATGCTTCCACTTGTAACGCTGTTGAAGAGTAAGAAGATATTCATTTTTCCATTTTTTCCAAAATGCAGCTTTCATTTTTTGGATTAATCTCCATCTATTACACGGATTTATGTCCTTATTTTCGTTGACTTCTGGATTTTCAATGATTTGGTGACCAATTAAAAAATGTCCGGGAGTTAATATCTCTATATCTTCTGTAGAATTACTAAGAGCGTAAAGAGGCCTGGAATTTAAAACTGCTTCGATTTGTGATAGCAGTGTACTCAATTCTTCATAGGTTAGTTTTGTCTCTCCAATTATTCTCCGTAAATGATGCTTCATTGACTTTACGCTGGCCTCCCAAATACCTCCGAAGTGAGGGCCTGCCGGGGGGGTAAAGTGCCATTGAATTCTTTCGCTTTCTAGAACCGGTGCTAATTTCGAATTATTTTTAATCACTTGCTTGAAATTTGAATCCATTTTTCTACTCGCTCCAATGAAATTCGTGCCGTTATCTGTATAGATGTGTTGACTCTTCCCTCTTCTGGCAAAGAACCTTCGCAGTGCTGCTAAAAATGCTTCTGTTGTGAGGTCACTTACCGCTTCTATGTGTACTGCTTTTGTTGTCATACACACGAACATTGCTATGTAACCTTTATAAGCTTTGTGGCCTCTACCTTTGGACGTTCTTATTAGTAGTGGTCCTGCGTAGTCGATGCCGGTGTGTGTGAATGGATGTGATACACGTACTCGACATTCTGGTAAATTACCCATTATTTGTGCTACTGTTTTTTGTCTGTATCTAATGCATTTAACACATGTGTGAATACACTTCTTCACCATGTTTTTCACCCCAATGATCCAATATCTCTGCATTAATGTACTTATTACAATACGGTTTCCGCCATGTAACGTGTCTATGTGGGCACTTTTCACTAATAAAGTTGCTAAGCCTGACTTTCCAATAATTGCAGGGTGCTTGCTGTTGAATGAGATTTCGGATTTTTCTAATCGCCCTCCCACTCTTAAAACACCTTCCTTATCTAAGAAGGGGTTTAAATTTGCAATCTTACTGTGGTGACTTACTGGATTGTTATTCTTCAAATGATGGATCTCTCTTGTAAAATCTACGGCTTGTTGATTTTTAATTATTATGTTCTCTGCTTCTCTGATCTCTTTCGCTGTCAGATACTCCGGAAATCTTTCTCCTTTTAACGTTTTAATAAAACGCAATACGTAAGCTACGACTCTCTCTAACTTCCGTATTGCGGAATATTTGCTCTGTAGATCATTAAATACGTTACCATGTGATTTCGCTGTTGTTGATGTCATGATTATTTTTCTATCTTCAGGAATTATTGTTTTAGGCCAACAATCCTCATCTTTCGCAAGCCATGATGGGCCCTTCCACCATAATGATTCAGCTTCTAACTTGGCTGCTGATATCCCTCTTGACGCTAAATCTGCTGGATTTTGTTTAGTGTTGACATGATTCCACACTGCCGAAGGTATCAACTCTTGAATATCTGCTGTCCGTGTCCTAATGAATTTATCCTTGTTTTTGTTGTTTTTAATCCAATGTAACGTAATTAAAGAGTCACTCCATGCAAACATTTTCAAATCCTTACCAATTATACCTTTGACTTTGTGAAGTAATTTCGCCAGTAAATTGGCTGCACATAATTCCAATTTTGGCAAAGTTTTTCTGTTTTTAATGGGATTTACTTTAGTTTTAGCAGCAATAATAGAAACTACGGATCCAATTTTAATATATACTATAGCCCCATATGCTTTCCCAGACGCATCCGCGAAACCGTGTAGTTGATATGGAACGTTTTTTGTTGTACAAATCCATCTCGGTATTCCAATGGTCTTAATAATTGGCCAGTGTTGTGTAAGGGTTGTCCATTCTTTTACTAGATCAGCTTCGAGATTGTCATCCCAATCGGAGTTCATTGTCCACAGGTTTTGAATAAAGAGCTTTGCTGTGATTGTTATGGGTGCTAACCATCCTAAGGGATCGAATATCTTAGCTAAAAAAGATAGAGCTTTTCTCTTTGTAATAGATTCACTTTTATATTCGGAAATACTAAACATAAATTTGTCACTTCTAGGATTCCATTGTAGACCTAAAGTTTTAATCGTCTCGTCATCCTGTATTTGTAATACTTCATTTTCCTTTGTGTTGCATATGTTACGAGTTACCTCTTCGGAATTTGACGTCCATTTTCGCAAGTGAAACCCGAACTTGTGTAGTTGTGCTGATATGTTCCTCTGAATTTCTTGACATTCTTTGACGGTATCCGCTCCTGTCATAAGATCGTCCATATAGAAGTCTTCTTTAATGATTTTCGTTATGTCTGTATTGTTGCATCTGTTAGCAATTTCGTGAAGTGTTCTTGTTGCTAAAAAGGGGGCTGAAGAAATACCATAAGTGACGGTTGTCAGCTTGAATTGTTTAATTGGTTCTTTTTTATCCTCTCTCCAAAGAATGTATTGGTAATCTTGATCTTCTTCTGACACTGTCACTTGCCTGTACATTTTTTCGATATCTGCAGAAACAGCAAACTTCCAAAATCTCCATTTTATGATAATATCGACGATATCTTTTTGTAACCTTGGACCAATATGAAGAATATCATTAAGACTTTTGCTATTCGAGGACTTTGCAGATGCGTCAAAGACTACTCTGATCTTAGTTGTTGTACTTGACTCTCGAATCACTGCTTGATGAGGAAGATAATACTTTCCTTCTTCTTTCTGATTGACTTCTACCATGTGTCCCAAACTTTGATATTCCTTCATAAACTTTATATATTCCGTTTTTAATGTGTTGTTTTCTAGTTTTCTCTCCATATTTAAAAATCTCGCCATTGCTTGCTTTTTTGAGTCTCCTAGAGTTTTGTCCTTTCTAAATGGTAGCTTAACGATAAATCTACCATCTTGTGCTTGTTGCGTTGTCTCACAATAATGTTGTAGGCACCAGTCGTCGTTGGAATTATTAGCTCCGTTATCAATCTCTTCCAATTCCCAGAACTTTTCCAAACTATTTGTAATGGCTGTAAGAGATTTTTGGTTGTGGGTGTGCACCTGGGTGACTCCAGAAAGTATCCATCCCAGTTTTGTACGCTGACCTAGAATCTTTTCGATCTTGAAAATTCCTTCAACTAACAGGCTGTGAAATAAATCTCCACCAATTACAATATCAATTCGATCAGACTTATTAAAATCCGGATCAGCTAAAGTATAGTTTTTTAACTTTGCTATGTCATATTTAAATGACTTGTCCGGCTGAGTGCTAACCAATGATGATAAAATTAACGCATCTGTGGTGAATACTTCATTACTCAAAAACCGCGGTCGAATCTCTAGTTTCACTTTGGCTTTTACTACACCAACGACTGTATTTCCTAATCCTAAGAGCTCTGTTTTCGTTTTTTGTCTGGGCAAATTAAGCATTTGCGCCGCTTCTTCTGATATCGTAGTTTTCTGTGACCCTTGATCGATTAGTGCTCTAAGGGTTAACATTTCCCCAGTCACTGATTTTACTTTTACCTGAGCGGTTGCTAAAAGCACGGACAAGGGAAGATCTTCCTTCGTTATTAGATTAATAGTTTTATTCTTCATGGATTCTGTTCTTATTTTTTCTGCGCCTGCTACTGAATCTGAATGCAATAGTATGTGATGTTTCTTATCACATTTCTTACACTTGTAGTTAGTGTTCATACACCTCTTATCTATTGTGTGATTTAAGCAAACATAGCATGAATGATTGTTTCGAGCCCATGTGCGGCGTTCAGCTATTGCTAGTGATTGAAATTTACGGCAGTCCTTAATTTCATGACCTGAAAAGTTACAAAATAGACAACGCTGCTTTTGCTTCAAGTATAATGATTTTAATGGTTGTTGATTACTGATCCGTTCAGCGTTCTCATTTTGTTTGTTCCAATTTACTGCTTCTAATGCTTGATACTGTGTTTCCAAGAATTGGGTCACGTCGCTTAAGGCTTGAATTTCACGCATCTTTTTTATATTTTGTTCATAGCAACGTAAGCCATTATTATCTAATTTTCTTATTACGATACGTGCTATAAATGGTTCTGCGTCATCTAATTTTATATTTAATCCTCTGAGAGCGTGCACACATTCATTCGTCGTATCTAGTAATTGTTTTATGCTAGATGCTGACTCACTTTTAACTACTGGTTGATCCAATAATTTGTCTACCATCGTCGTAAATAATAATCTGCGATTTTTAAATCTTTGATCCAGCAGATTCCATGCAGCATCATAGTTGGCATCAGTTATTTGAAGATGTTGAATTAGCTTTCCAGCTTCTCCTTTAACTAATGTTTTTAGTCGATACATTTTTTCGACATTTGAAAAATGTTTTACATCATGAACTAATTTTTTAAATAAGTCATAAAATGAACACCACTCATTAATATCCCCATAGAAATATGGAATCTTTATATCCTCCAATTTCACTGCTATTGGTTTGATTGTTTCTATACTTTATTTATTTTTAATTAATATCATCGTCGCAGAGTGATAAGCGTTTTCAATTTCTTCCTGTTTATTTTCAATTTCCTCTTCATCTATTTCAATTGTCAATTTAGCAAAAATCGCACTAATATTTTGGAATTTTTGCAGCCAAAACGATTTAATGGTTTCTAATTCTTCTTTCCCTTTGTGTTCAATATCTTGAAGTCCTTCGTTTAGCAAGGCTTTAAAATTATCTGCTAGACGATGATATCTCCTCATTAAATTGTCCCCTGGGCTTGTGACTTCAATTGAATGTTGAGTGTTTCCCGCGTCCCTAACGAGTTGCTGTTTCAGTGTGTTTGATTCTTCTAACATTACTATTTCCTGCTCTGATTTATGTTCTTTTTCAATCAAGAGTGATGAAATGTCTTTCACTAAACTTTTAATTCCTTCGAAGTAATTTTCCTTGAAATAATTGTCCTTCTGGGATCCGATGACTAACAATTTGGAGTGGTTTTTCTCGAATTCTTCCCAAAGGATATGTAGTCGATTTTCCAGCGTCGATCTTCGAACTACAGCTTCCTGTGCTTTATTGCTTATTCCTATAATTTCTTCGCCAATTTCCTTTTGACGCTCGTATAACTTTTCCTTTGTCATTTTGAACGGCTTTGTTATTTGTGCTGATAATTCTTGCGCCAAAATGCACTAATAAAATTGCACCAAGCCACTTGCTGATGTGTAGCCTCAGCACGCCTCACCGATGTATAGCCTCGGTTACGCTGATTCATTTTGCACCAAACACTATTTCACCAAAACACTTGCTGATGTGTAGCCTCAGCACGCCTCACCGATGTATAGCCTCGGTCACGCTGATTAATTTTGCACCAAACACTATTTCACCAAAACACTTGCTGATGTGTAGCCTCAGCACGCCTCACCGATGTATAGCCTCGGTTACGCTGATTAATTTTGCACCAAACACTATTTCACCAAAACACTTGCTGATGTGTAGCCTCAGCACGCCTCACCGATGTATAGCCTCGGTTACGCTGATTAATTTTGCACCAAACACTATTTCACCAAAACACTTGCTGATGTGTAGCCTCAGCACGCCTCACCGATGTATAGCCTCGGTTACGCTTACAACTTTATTAGCTGAAGACCAAAATTCTTCGTACCTTGATATTATAGGCGTCAAGCACGCTTTTTGTTATATTTCTGAACCTCTTACCACTGGTGGGGGAAAGTTCAGAAATTTGTATTTATGTTATTAATTTTCTTCTTGCTTCTTACCACTGGTGGGGGAAGCTCGAAGGACCAAATGAACAAAATAAAGACAATTGTTCCAGTTGAGTACTTGTAGAATACTGAATTTATTTTTAGTTTTTCTCGGTTTTTATACATTTTTTCATTTCGGAATTATTTACATAGGTCTGGATTATCAGTATTGAACTAGGATAGAATTTATTAGAGCTAAGTGGTTAGTGTTTATTTAGGACTAAATAATCAGTGATATGTTATATACTATTATCTAAACATCTGTATTTTATCTGTATTTTAGTGGACTGTATTTTTATAAACATTCTTAAGAAAGGTGTTCAATTTTGAACAAACATACATTAAAGTAATACCAGAATTTTCGGGACAGCGAAAAGACTTTTCAAAATTCATAGGTTTACTTGAACTAGTGACAAAAACAGTACCAGCTGAGCACAACCATTCTTTTTGCACATTCATTTTAGAAACACGCATTCCTCTTGAGATAAAAAATAAACTAAACTTAGGTGGCAAAATAGAAAATACTACACAATTAATAAAAAGACTAAAAACAATCTACAAACCAACAAAAACAGCGAATAGTATTTTCAAAGAACTTATACAGCTTCAGCAAGGCCCCAAAACAATAACAGCTTACAGTGACGAAATAAGTTCTCTAATCACTGAATTAAACAGTATACAAATTTCAGAATTAGATAGCCCTACTAATAACGATACAATAGTAAGATCCAATGACATAATAGCCTTCAATGCATTTAAAGAAGGCATTAGAAACCCAGCAATTAGACAAACAATAGAAGCCAGCAGAGTTAAAACATTCAACGAAGCCGTAGCTATAGCAGAAGAAACAAGAGAAAATCACACTGACAGCATACTAACTTACAGAAACTATGAATAATTCCAACAAACAAATACACACTTCAGAAACTCCAACAACTTCCAGCGAAATACAAACTTACATAACACCTTCAACAGCAGACGTCCATATAACTCAACATATAGAACTAATAATAATTTTAAAAATAATCAAAGAAATGGCGACCGATATCACACCAATAGAACTAATAATAATTTTATGAATAATCAAAGAAATAGCAACCGATATCACACCTATAGAACTAATAATAACTCTATAAATAATCGAAGAAATGGCAACCGAAACGAGGGCAATTACACAAACAATAGCAGTTATAATAACAGATTCAATAACTATAACAATAACAGAGGTAATCGTTATAATAACCAATATCGAGATAGAACAATAAACTACGTACACGAAGAAACAAAAAACGATTAGAAGCCCACTACCATGGTAGAAAGCGTGAATTTGGTAGTTCGGGGAAAACAAGACAAATACTGAACTTATATAATAAGAACTATGCTAGCAATCATATAAACATTAAATGTAACAATAAAATTTTAAGTTTCTTAATAGACACTGGTGCAGACATATCTATCGTAAAATTTAAAGCATTAAATGGTGAAGTTATTGATAAAAACAATTATTGTACTATCACAGGTATATCAAATCAAAATATCAATACAATAGGACTTACTACAATTAGATTAAATTTGGGTAGAGGTCAAATCAGTCATAAATTCCAGACAGTTGATAATAATTTCCCAATATTAGTAGATGGTATTCTTGGCAGAGATTTCCTGCGTAAATATCAATGCAAAATAGATTATGAAACCCTGACAGTAACTATAACACAAAATGACGAGGATAACATTTTCGACATAAAAACTGAGGTATCCACAATAAGCGTTCCCCCAAGAAGTGAAATTCTACACCCTATAAAATTAAACATAACTGAAGATAGCCTCGTATGTAATAAAAAAATATCTAACAGCATATACATAGCCAATTCAATCATACCATCAACGGGCATCAAGCACTTTAGGATTCTTAACACTTCAGATAAGGAAATATCAATAACACAGCCGCCACTTGAAGTAAAACCACTTAGGAATTACCACATTCTCTCAGAACACCAAAACAAAACAAACAACAGATGGGATAAAGTAAAAAACATTTTAAGAATAGACACTGAGGATTCAAGAGCAAAGACTGAACTACTAGAATTATGTAAACAATACCAACACATCTTCCATTTAGATGATGATAAATTGACGGTTAACAATTTCTACAAACAACACGTAGGTCTAATCGACAACAACCCAGTGTACATAAAAAATTACCGTTTGCCAATCACACAAAAAGACATCATAAAATCCGAAGTACAAAAATTACAAGACAGTGATATCGTAGAACCTTCAGTAAGCCCATATAATTCCCCACTGCTTATAGTTCCAAAAAAGAGCACAGACGACACAAAAAAATGGAGACTCGTAGTAGATTTCAGACAATTGAACAAGAAAATTTCTAACGACAAATTCCCCTTAACCAGACTGGACGATGTTTTGGACATAATAGGAAGAGCAAAATACTTCACAACTCTGGATATGACTAGTTCCTTCCACCAAATAGAATTAGAGAAACAATCAAGACCTTTAACAGCTTTTTCGACAAATGACGGACAATATCAGTTTAAACGGCTCCCTTTTGGATTGAAGATATCCTCCAATAGTTTCCAACGAATGTTAACACTAGCACTCGCTGGACTAGACTCTAATGCATTTCTATATGTCGACGACATAATAGTTTTCGGATGCTCTTTGCAACACCATAATAAAAACCTGAATCAAATATTTTAACGACTTGATAAATACAACCTCAAACTAAATCCATCCAAATGCCAATTCTTAAAAGCAGAAGTAGTATATTTAGGACATCTAATCACATCAAACGGCGTCACTGCTGATCCCGAGAAAAGTAAAGCCATAAAAAACTATCCTATACCAACAAGCGCGGACGATACCAGGCGATTTGTAGCATTCTGTAACTATTACAGACGATTCATAAAAGATTTCGCAAAGATAGCTAAGCCTCTAAATAACCTTCTAAAGAAAAATCAAAAATTCGATTGGACAGATGAATGTCAAAATTCATTCGAAACCTTACAAAAATGCATTATGGAACCTCCAATACTACAATACAATGACATGAGCAAGGAATTCATATTAACTACTGACGCTTCAGATTACGCATTAGGTGCCATTCTCTCCCAAGGAGAAATAAATAAAGACCTACCAATATCCTATGCTAGCAGATCTTTAAATAAACACGAAATAAATAAAGCCGTTATAGAAAAAGAACTTCTCGCTATTCATTGGGGAATAAATCATTTCAGACCTTATTTATATGGAAAAACATTTACAGTAGTTACAGACCACAGACCACTAGTGTCACTTTTTACTAATAAGAACCCATCTAGTAGAATGACTAGGATTAGAATAGACTTAATGGATTACGATTTTAAAATAATATATAAGCAAGGTAAATTAAATACAAATGCGGACGCGCTATCTAGAATTAAACTTGATTCAGACATATTAAAAACAATGGTACCAACGATAAATATTATAACAAGAAGCAAGGCAATAAAAGTGATAAAAATAACGTCAAAACGCGGAATGAAGATGCTGTTGCACAAGAGCCTGATCAACTCTACATGTGGAATTGTATCTCCATATCTGATGTTAGGAACGTAAAGAAATTAAAATTTGAGCTCGTAAGTCGTACGCATTGCAATCCTATGAATATAATTATAAACAAAACCGTAGTAATGGTACCGGTAATAATTAGCGAAAATCTCAACGATAAGACACTAGAGTCAGTATGGGAGAAACTAATATACTCAATGAATAAAAACAATATTGAAAAGCTAGCAATTGAAGATAACGATAGTATATTCGAATTTATAAAGAAAGAAAACGCAATAAAGGTGTTTAATGAAGTAATGAAAAGATTAATTCACACTGGTAAACACAGACCATTAAAAATCCTAATATATAAAGCTCCGATAGCAATCAATGACAAAGTAAACCAAGAAAAATTAATCAAGGAACACCATGCAACGCCACATGGAGGTCATAACGGTATAAAGAGAACAATAGCAAGACTAAAACAAAAATACGTATGGAAAAAAATGTCAAAAATGACAAAGGATTTTATAAACAAATGCATAACATGTAACAAAAATAAAATTATAAGACACACAAATGACGAACTTATTGTAACCGACACACCTTGCAAGCCTTTTCAAACAATCACTATAGACACAGTAGGACCATTACCTGTAGCTAACGGTTACAAATACATATTGACAGCACAATGCGAACTGACAAAATACATAGAAGCACATCCCATGATCACAAAAGAAACAGCAGAAATAGCAAAAACACTAGTAGAAAAAATAATTTTAAGAAACGGCACATTCAAGATAATTAAAACAGATAAAGGCACGGAATTTACAAGCGAAATTTTCTCAAATATATGTAAACTTTTAAACATAACACATAAAACATCAACTCCGTATCATCATCAAACCTTAGGCACAATTGAAAGAAACCACAGAGTACTGAACGAATATATGCGATCGTTCACAAACAACCTAGACTGGCGACACTTCCAAAAGAACAATTTTCAACAAACCATATACACAACACAGATGACTACCTAATAGAACTTAAGACAAAACTACATTTTGCATTCGAAAGAGCAAAAGAACTCTTAGAAAAATCAAAATTATTAAGAAAAACACAGTATGATTTAAGAATAAACAAAGTAAACTTTAAAACAGGAGATTTAGTATTTTTAAAAAGACATAATCAAAAGAAATTTGCCAATCAATATGATGGTCCATACAAAATAATAAGCACAGATGGAGTTAACTGCATAATTAAGGTTAAGAACAAAGTAAAAACTGTACATAATAATAATTTAAAAAAATATCTAAACGAAGATCAACAATCAAACTAATTCAAAAGTTGTATTAATAAGAAATCTGTATTAATAAGAAAAATTTGTATTAATAAGAATCTACAAATTATATATATAAAATTGTAAAAAAAGCAGATTCGAAAATATTCCCAAATCAAAAATTTTTATTTCCTTAAGAAACAAAAATTTTTTTTTTTTGAGTTGTCGTTAGAGTTCGTAAAGACTTAAATTTATCCTGGGAGATTTTGGCCGAAAATTATTCAAGAAATGAATGAATATCTTAGCTTTTTCATTTCGTTGTATTTTAAAAGCTAAACCGTATGAAGTTTTTCTTAGCATAAAGTCTAATTCAAACATATGGATGGAAATAGTTTAATATTTGTGAAACTGATTTCCAAGTCCTGGTCCAGCACATTCTCCGTATAATAAATACAGTGTTAATATCCTCTACTTTTTCTGTTGAATGGAAGTGGGCTCGAATTATTCCCTTTCTAAAAATCACATCCCCTGCATTTCCTATCAAAGTATGCTGAGTGAAGATATTTGCCAATCAGTTCGGCTGTAGACTCAAATCACAGCACAATAACTGCATTGCGGAACGTGACGGAGGAGATTCGTTAAAATATGAATGAACCTTTCCACCATGGTTTTTGATTGCGTATTTAAAGATGCCGTTCGAGCCTTCTTGATACCCAGCAATGGTAACATCTCTTGAATTATTGAAGACACAAAATTTCGCCTTGACTGACATAACTCTATTAGTATAGTATACCCAATCGCGTAACCCAATTCTGAACAAAAACTTCGGATACAGTTTTGGACTCCTGATTTGGTATAGCGTATACTTCTGGCCATTTACTGAAATAGTCTATAATAACCAACAGGTACATATTTCCAAAGTAAATAGTCCAGCTACTTCCATTGCAACTCACGCAATAGCGCTACAGCATTGTTCTGCCGCAACTTTCCTCTCCTTCGAAATTTAGGGCCCTTATCAGCCATGCATTTTGTTCAGTTTTTGCTACTTGGCAGTTCACCCAAAAAGAGTTCCTTTTGTTATAGTGTACTGCTATGTTCAGTATAATATATTATACTGTGCCATAATTATAAATACTTTATTGCGCGACTATTCGAGATCCTAATGGTTTCTCGAGGGACTTCCATTTCCATGCATTGCTTGCTTAATATTAGTCAAGTACTTTCTCGATCTTTCGTATTAATATTTGTAAGTGGTTCTAATTATGCAAAACCGGATCATGTACTAGAAAGAGTATGCCCCATGTGGCATACAAGCAATAAATAAATAATCTAAAATTCTCAAACAACTAATTTTGCACTCCAACTTTTCCAATGGATTGACGTATGACTATATAAAGTTACATCTACCTTATCTCTGAAAATTACCTTATTAGCACAATTAAAACACGTAGTTGTAACTTTGTTAATAGATTTCATCAGATTTTTGGTTTCACGGATAACTTGGTCAACCTTAACAAATGTCGCTGCTTTTCCAACTGTGTGATCCTTAACGGTAAACTGAAGACTTTGAACATAAGTAGGTATTTTATCCAAAAATTTTAAAAGCTGTTTCTTGTGATCTCCGGCTGGAACCTGCAATAGAAGATAAATTATTTTGATTGAATAAAATAATGGCCTTTCGGTAAGATATACACCTGATAAGAGAACTCTCGAACAACTTTATAAAGACGATTTGCTTCTTCCGCGAAATATTCGGCCTGAGTAAATAAGTCTTGAGTTGTCCGTAGCGCACCGTTTCCGTTAGTAAATTGGAACATTAAGAAAGCCATTGACGACATATTTTTCGCTCGTTTAACTATGTCGTTTTTATCATAACAACCTTTTATCCAGTTTTCTTCTTGTTCATCAGTTGGTTCAGAATCTAATTTTGCATCACATCTTTTAGCTTCATGTGTTACATCTCCCTCTGACCAGGAATACTTTGAACATTCTTCTTTACTTTTCTGGAATATTATTACATATTCATGCAATAATAAATGCGGAGTTATTTATTTAACAAACAGAAAAAAGTAACAGGCTATTAATTAATTATTAAAACATTTATAATTTGTTGCAAAGGTATTAACAGAGAAGATATCCTTAGAACAATTTTCCAAAGCAGTCAAAATGTCCCTTGTTGAAAAAACAATTATTTATCTATATTCAATGAATTGGAATTATCTTTTTTTGATATTGATATCTTATATCATATTGATATAAAGTGAACTGAATTATTATTTTAGTTAAGTAAGGGTATTTAGTTATTGTTGGCAACCGTAGAAATCAGCGAGCTCGGATGGCAACCCTTTGACTTTTGGGATATAGATATACCAATGTAATTTCTATAGTAAATCTAAATACACGTTTTCTTAATAACCTTAAACCCAATTAATCGCGATCTGTGGCACTCTCAGGCGTGAGAGGGCAACAGAAGTGGCGGCCAGGATTACTAGAAACCTAACCGCGATACTAGAAAAACAACTTTGTCTGCTTTGAAACTATGGACGCAGTAATCAAGATAATGACTAAGCAGCAAGCCCGCCATGAGAATGAAATAGCGCAGAAACAAGAATTGATCAGTAAATTAATGGAAAAATTGCAAACGAATTCGTTAGATGAGTCAAAGAGATCGCCGGACCAAATTATGGACACACTCGCAAATGCAATGCAAACATTTAGATATGATGCAGAAGCGGGCTACACATTCGAGGCATGGTATAGGCGATACGAAAATATTTTTAGTGAAGACGCAGCGGAAACTAGATGGAGAAGAAAATGATCGGTTCCTAGATGCAATTTTACCAAAGCAGCTCAAAGATGTGCCACTCATGGAAGCTGTTTCAACACTTAAAAAAACATTTGGCACGAGTCCATTTTTAGCGCTGTACTAGATTACAAAAAAAAAAATGCATGCAATTTTGACAACTCCAAGTGAAATTTTGACAACTCCAAGTTTTGTTTACAAAAGTTTTTGAGAGTGCAATGAAACTCTTGTTCTTCTCCATAGCGCTAATGTTTTTTCATTTTAATGTTGATTATTTCACAACTGTTCAGGTTTTAAGGCATGGAGCATCAAGTACGGATAGTTAGTACGGATATATAGTTCAGGGTTTTCGGATGTTCTAAACAATCCTAGATATCGAATACTTTTCAGTTTATTATTTCTTAAATATTGAGAGCAATTTTTAAACTCTATCAATAGTTCCACAGCTGAAAGTGTTTGTTCTTCCTAAAGAGGCTTCTGCGACTGAAAGACATTATATCTGCTATAAAAGCACTAACATATTAACAGAGACAAGTCTGTGATATTAACTTCTGATATGATTATTTTGGCATCGGTTTCTTTGATGTCGTATACACTTTGGTATAATAAATTCAACATTTTAATTTAAGTGTTATATTATTATCTTTTACTGTGCGTATTATTTTCAACATTCAACATTTTAATTTAAGTGTTATATTATTATCTTTTACTGTGCGTATTATTTTTTATCGTATTAAGTACAATTACTCTGTGATTTAATATTAACCTTTTGTTGATTGTTCGACTTTTTTTTGATAATAATAATAATTTTAATATTATTAATATGAAATTTAATTGACCTTGTGACCATATAGATTTTCTAATCTTCTATTATTTGCTTAATAGTTTATTTTATTTTTGATGATTCAATTAGACAAACGCTAAACGGCATCCAAAAGAAAAAAGGTTACGGGGTACGCGATATGTATAACTAAAGGGTGATAAGAAAAGACATGCAAACGTTATAATTTAATTTCATTTTATGAATTTCACTTAGAATACTAGGAAATAATAAATAAAAAGAAGAAATCTTTATACAGCGACATCTAAACGCATTAAACTTTTTCAACTATAGTTTCATAACACATCCAAAGAAATAATTAATAGAAACGTTGTCCAGTTGGAATCACTGCTCGTAACTCACCCTATAAACTTAAGATGGTGTGGTAACAAGCCAAACCGGATTACTTCTGCTGTTTACACGCTTTGTAACAGCGTACGGACATTTTTATGGGGTCTCTCACGAAATGAGAGAGCTTTCCTGTCTTGTATAGTCTTTGATATAAGTGTTTGCAAATGATTAAGGAAGAGAACATGGATTACACAGAATTAGCTAATATCGTGAATCGCCGAGTAAAAGGGTCGAAATTACACATTGTTTCGGCTGACCAGATGAAATGTCTAATATACATTTGTGCACTGCGATCGGGTTACGACGCAGATATTCGACTCCGTTTATTATCAAAACTCGTTGAAGATACTGACGATCATCCAATAACTCTAACTGAAATTGTTAACGAAGTACAAAGAATTTTATCGCTCAAACGTGATTCTGCAATGGTCTGCAGGTTATGAAGCAACCGGCTAAAATTGTTACTAGGGGACATGCCACGAACTTTCCACAACAAAATCTACCCAGCAGACCATGCTGGAAGTGCGGCGGTGCTTTTCACACAAGCTTGCTAATATGCAGCTCACAAATGTAACAACTGTGGTAGAATTGGCCACAAAGAAGGATACTGCTCCTGCAACAAAAATTTCAATAGCAATCGGCGAGTTAATTCCAATAGTCAAGAGTCCGATCCTAAATTACGAACAATACGAACAAATGAACTGACCAGCTTTGACTTGTTGACATCGCTTCAAAGCGTAAATATGTTGAAGTGATTATTCACCCAAAAAACCGCGCTCGCAAGGCGATAAAGTTGCAAATAGACTCCGCATCTGACTTGACAGCTATTTCGGAAAATATTTGGAAATCATTAGGATCTCCTGGCGAAAAAAGCAGTTAATGCAACCGTTACAAGTGCATCCAACAACAGCATCCCAATAATTGCCATAGTAGAGTACGAGAATCAAGTTTTGAAGATGCGGTGCCGAACTTAGAACCCGATGTCGAAGCACCGATACAGTCAGTACACGCTTATGAATAAGAGAGAACCCCACCAGCAGTTAATTCTCGGCTCAGAAGAACAAGAAGGCCTCCGCAGTATCTAGCTAACTACGAGTGCAGTTTTAAACAAACTTAACGAGGGAGATGTTGGCAACCTTAGAAAACAGCGAGCTCTGATTTGTTTCGTGATCTGTGGCACTCTCAGGCGTGAGAGGGCAACAGTTATGACACAAGTAAATAACTGTAATTGTACTTGCGAAAGATATACGACAGAAAGATTAAGTTTTAACTTCCCACTATGCAATGCCCAAAAGAATGTCCCATCATAGCAGTCAACGGCGAACCAAAGCGCCAGGAATAAGAAGAAAAATGCTTAGCTGTTGACTTCATTGAGGAAACCAGCAGTACATTAAAATAGTTGGTAAAAGATTTTCGAAGACGAAGACGGTTGAAGGCACAAGTTGCTTTAAGAATATTGAAGAATTGGTAAAAGACATACGAAGAAGGTGGGGTGAGGCAGATGTAAGTAATATTTATAGCGATGACAAGTGTAGCAGAGGATTATCACAAAATAGCGACGAGTTGTACCGAACTCAACAAGACAACGAGTGATAAAACCTGGTGAATGAACGACGTGGCCACCTAATTGTTCACAGTAGCTAAGTTATATAGTTTCTCGGCCTCAGTGTCTATAAGTCTGAATCGTATGAAGTTATCGGCCCAGTGTCGGCAACTCTAAGTTCTTGAAACCGCTCGGCCTCAGAATCGGTGGTTCACGACAAAATATCAACTAAAGCAATTAATACGTAGTTGACTACTTCACTTCTTCAAGTTTTTTTGTTTGATTTTCTTGATTAGACACGTCATAAGCTTAACCAGGAGAAAGAAAAGATCAGCGAAGCTATAACCAAGGACGCGCACCTGCGATATTTTGTTCACGTTACAGTCCACATGAACATCCCACCAAACGGATATAAATGCGACACACACTGATAACGAGTGGGACCACACATCTGAATCTAAGTATCTCTTGCGTTCAGCGTCAACGGGATTTTCTTCTCGCTCTCTGCTAGAGTACCATCATCTAAAGACTTGTGAATCTAAAGTTTAGCACAGCTGGAGACTATAACATTGATGGGGATAAATAATATTAACATTTTTACTAAAATTCGCATATTGAGTTACATGTTTTTTCATATCAACATATATTCAACGAAATGGCGCAACAACAAGAATTGATCAGTAAATGAATGGAAAAATTGCAAACGAATTCATTAGATGAGTCAAAGAGATTGCCGGACCAAATTATGGACACACTCGCAAATGCAATGCAAACAATTAGATATGATGCAGAAGCGGGCTAGACATTCGAGGCATGGTATAGGCGATACGAAAATATTTTTAGTGAAGACGCAGCGGAAAATATATGGAGAAGAAAATGACCGCTTCCTAGATGCGATTTTACTGAAGCAGCTCAAAGATGTGCCATTCATGGAAGCTGTTTCCACACTTAAAAAAACATTTGGCTAGATATAAGTCAAAGACTACTACAAGACTGGAAACTGAATTTTATCTTTGAATGGCTTAGTGAAATTATGCTTAGCTGTAGTAGATTACAAAAACAAAATGCATGCAATTTTGACAACTCCAAGTGAAATTTTGACAACTCCAAGTTTTGTTTACAAAAGTTTTTGAGAGAGCAATTAAACTCTTGTTCTTCTCCATAGCGCTAGGCCGAAATCTTCGTTTTTCAAATATGCAAATAAAGCCAATGGGAGTGGACTAAAAGCAACTAATGCTTGCATAAATTCACAAGAAACATATTTCAAGTCTTGCATTTGTTCAATATTGCTTATTTTCAACAAAAATTGGAGTTAATTTTCATCAAAATTCCAAATTTTGTCAGCTGTTTTGATCTACCATAGTTGCTTTCATATGATCGAGATGCCAATGTTTTTTCATTTTAATGTTGATTATTTCACCACTGTTCAGGTTTTAAGGCATACAGCATCAAGTACGGATAGTTAGTACTCTGTTTGTGTTCATGCGGATTTTTTCTTTATATAATATAATATTATTTTATTTTATTGCAAAAATCATATTTAATGTATAACTTAAAACATTTGTTACGAATAAGCTCCATTATTCATATTAACGCATCTAATATATCGTTTTCCATCGCTCTCAACTAAAGATACGTAAAACTTTAGCAAATAATTGAGGTGTGATACTTTTCACGTTTGTACATGCTTGTTAAAACTTTAAATGTGTTGCAATAATCGTAGCAGAATTTAACAAAAAGAAACTAATGCTTCGTACTTCGAAGTATTAATTTTTTTCAGTGCAGGTTGAGAGGTCGTCCATACACATGCTTAAAATGTGACAGTGTGAGTTTGGACATCGCTGATCTAGAAGTATGATTGTATAATAGTTTAATGCATGCACCCTGTTGTTCTTGTCTTCAAGACATCCTCGAGGATGGATGCACGACAGAAGAGAATCGTCAAAGACGCCTGGAAGACAACCCCATGGTGGACGTTGATGACATTTTCATACAAATGTCGCAGTTTTCTTTCACGACACAATGCAAGACTTGTCTTGCAGATTGTCGTCGATGACCACATACCAGACTAGTCTTCTATGTTGTCTTCAACGACAGGTCATGCTAATGTCATCAACTTTGTCATCAACGACAGGTCATGCTTATGTCAACTAGGTTGTCATCGACAACAAACCATACTATTTCAGGCTATGAACTGCTAATTGCTGTTCGAAAATAATTAAAAATGCATTTTGTAAATTTTATTTATTTTATTAATTTATTAAAAACGAATATTTACTGATAACAGGTGAATATATACGACTTTTTCTACAAAATACCTTTGTCTATGCTATGTAAATAGTTTAATATTTGTTGTAAATACGTTTACTGCGAAGGTGATTCCAATCCTAGATATCGAATACTTTTCAGTTTATTATTTCTTAAATATTGAGAGCAATTTTTGAACCTTATCAATAGTTCCACAGCTGAAAGTGTTTGTTCTTCCTAAAGAGGCTTCTGCGACTGAAAGACATTATATCTACTATAGAAGCACTAACATATTAACAGAGACAAGTCTGTGATATTAACTTCTGATATGATTATTTTGGCATCGGTTTCTTTGATGTCGTATACACTTTGGTATAATAAATTCAACATTTTAATTTAAGTGTTATATTATTATCTTTTACTGTGCGTATTATTTTCAACATTCAACATTTTAATTTAAGTGTTATATTATTATCTTTTACTGTGCGTATTATTTTTTATCGTATTAAGTACAATTACTCTGTGATTTAATATTAACCTTTTGTTGATTGTTCGACTTTTTTTTGATAATAATAATAATTTTAATATTATTAATATGAAATTTAATTGACCTTGTGTTCATATAGATTTTCTAATCTTCTATTATTTGCTTAATAGTTTATTTTATTTTTGATGATTCAATTAGACAAACGCTAAACGGCATCCAAAAGTAAAAAGGTTACGGGGTACGCGATATGTATAACTAAAGGGTGATAAGGAAAGACATGCAAACGTTATAATTTAATTTCATTTTATGAATTTCACTTAGAATACTAGGAAATAATAAATAAAAAGAAGAAATCTTTATACAGCGACATCTAAACGCATTAAACTTTTTCAACTATAGTTTCATAACACATCCAAAGAAATAATTAATAGAAACGTTGTCCAGTTGGAATCACTGCTCGTAACTCACCCTATAAACTTAAGATGGTGTGGTAACAAGCCAAACCGGATTACTTCTGCTGTTTACACGCTTTGTAACAGCATACGGACATTTTTATGGGGTCTCTCACGAATTGAGAGAGCTTTCCTGTCTTGTATAGTCTTTGATATAAGTGTTTGCAAATGATTAAGGAAGAGAACATGGATTACACAGAATTAGCTAATATCGTGAATCGCCGAGTAAAAGGGTCGAAATTACACATTGTTTCAGCTGACCAGATGAAATGTCTAATATACATTTGTGCACTGCGATGGTGTTACGACGCAGATATTCGACTCCGTTTATTATCAAAACTCGTTGAAGATACTGACGATCATCCAATAACTCTAACTGAAATTGTTAACGAAGTACAAAGAATTTTATCGCTCAAACGTGATTCTGCAATGGTCTGCAGGTTATGAAGCAACCGGCTAAAATTGTTACTAGGGGACATGCCACGAACTTTCCACAACAAAATCTACCCAGCAGACCATGCTGAAAGTGCGGCGGTGCTTTTCACACAAGCTTGCTAATATGCAGCTCACAAATGTAACAACTGTGGTAGAATTGGCCACAAAGAAGGATACTGCTCCTGCAACAAAAATTTCAATAGCAATCGGCGAGTTAATTCCAATAGTCAAGAGTCCGATCCTAAATTACGAACAATACGAACAAATGAACTGACCAGCTTTGACTTGTTGACATCGCTTCAAAGCGTAAATATGTTGAAGTGATTATTCACCCAAAAAACCGCGCTCGCAAGGCGATAAAGTTGCAAATAGACTCCGCATCTGACTTGACAGCTATTTCGGAAAATATTTGGAAATCATTAGGATCTCCTGGCGAAAAAAGCAGTTAATGCAACCGTTACAAGTGCATCCAACAACAGCATCCCAATAATTGCCATAGTAGAGTACGAGAATCAAGTTTTGAAGATGCGGTGCCGAACTTAGAACCCGATGTCGAAGCACCGATACAGTCAGTACACGCTTATGAATAAGAGAGAACCCCACCAGCAGTTAATTCTCGGCTCAGAAGAACAAGAAGGCCTCCGCAGTATCTAGCTAACTACGAGTGCAGTTTTAAACAAACTTAACGAGGGAGATGTTGGCAACCTTAGAAAACAGCGAGCTCTGATTTGTTTCGTGATCTGTGGCACTCTCAGGCGTGAGAGGGCAACAGTTATGACACAAGTAAATAACTGTAATTGTACTTGCGAAAGATATACGACAGAAAGATTAAGTTTTAACTTCCCACTATGCAATGCCCAAAAGAATGTCCCATCATAGCAGTCAACGGCGAACCAAAGCGCCAGGAATAAGAAGAAAAATGCTTAGCTGTTGACTTCATTGAGGAAACCAGCAGTACATTAAAATAGTTGGTAAAAGATTTTCGAAGACGAAGACGGTTGAAGGCACAAGTTGCTTTAAGAATATTGAAGAATTGGTAAAAGACATACGAAGAAGGTGGGGTGAGGCAGATGTAAGTAATATTTATAGCGATGACAAGTGTAGCAGAGGATTATCACAAAATAGCGACGAGTTGTACCGAACTCAACAAGACAACGAGTGATAAAACCTGGTGAATGAACGACGTGGCCACCTAATTGTTCACAGTAGCTAAGTTATATAGTTTCTCGGCCTCAGTGTCTATAAGTCTGAATCGTATGAAGTTATCGGCCCAGTGTCGGCAACTCTAAGTTCTTGAAACCGCTCGGCCTCAGAATTGGTGGTTCACGACAAAATATCAACTAAAGCAATTAATACGTAGTTGACTACTTCACTTCTTCAAGTTTTTTTGTTTGATTTTCTTGATTAGACACGTCATAAGCTTAACCAGGAGAAAGAAAAGATCAGCGAAGCTATAACCAAGGACGCGCACCTGCGATATTTTGTTCACGTTACAGTCCACATGAACATCCCACCAAACGGATATAAATGCGACACACACTGATAACGAGTGGGACCACACATCTGAATCTAAGTATCTCTTGCGTTCAGCGTCAACGGGATTTTCTTCTCGCTCTCTGCTAGAGTACCATCATCTAAAGACTTGTGAATCTAAAGTTTAGCACAGCTGGAGA
The DNA here is from genome assembly GCA_937620795.1 of Thecophora atra. NCBI lineage: Eukaryota > Metazoa > Arthropoda > Insecta > Diptera > Conopidae > Thecophora > Thecophora atra. Next base: position 23,172,361 of record OW569399.1, on the reverse strand, counting down.
CTATAACATTGATGGGGATAAATAATATTAACATTTTTACTAAAATTCGCATATTGAGTTACATGTTTTTTCATATCAACATATATTCAACGAAATGGCGCAACAACAAGAATTGATCAGTAAATGAATGGAAAAATTGCAAACGAATTCATTAGATGAGTCAAAGAGATTGCCGGACCAAATTATGGACACACTCGCAAATGCAATGCAAACAATTAGATATGATGCAGAAGCGGGCTAGACATTCGAGGCATGGTATAGGCGATACGAAAATATTTTTAGTGAAGACGCAGCGGAAAATATATGGAGAAGAAAATGACCGCTTCCTAGATGCGATTTTACTGAAGCAGCTCAAAGATGTGCCATTCATGGAAGCTGTTTCCACACTTAAAAAAACATTTGGCTAGATATAAGTCAAAGACTACTACAAGACTGGAAACTGAATTTTATCTTTGAATGGCTTAGTGAAATTATGCTTAGCTGTAGTAGATTACAAAAACAAAATGCATGCAATTTTGACAACTCCAAGTGAAATTTTGACAACTCCAAGTTTTGTTTACAAAAGTTTTTGAGAGAGCAATTAAACTCTTGTTCTTCTCCATAGCGCTAGGCCGAAATCTTCGTTTTTCAAATATGCAAATAAAGCCAATGGGAGTGGACTAAAAGCAACTAATGCTTGCGTAAATTCACAAGAAACATATTTCAAGTCTTGCATTTGTTCAATATTGCTTATTTTCAACAAAAATTGGAGTTAATTTTCATCAAAATTCCAAATTTTGTCAGCTGTTTTGATCTACCATAGTTGCTTTCATATGATCGAGATGCCAATGTTTTTTCATTTTAATGTTGATTATTTCACCACTGTTCAGGTTTTAAGGCATACAGCATCAAGTACGGATAGTTAGTACTCTGTTTGTGTTCATGCGGATTTTTTCTTTATATAATATAATATTATTTTATTTTATTGCAAAAATCATATTTAATGTATAACTTAAAACATTTGTTACGAATAAGCTCCATTATTCATATTAACGCATCTAATATATCGTTTTCCATCGCTCTCAACTAAAGATACGTAAAACTTTAGCAAATAATTGAGGTGTGATACTTTTCACGTTTGTACATGCTTGTTAAAACTTTAAATGTGTTGCAATAATCGTAGCAGAATTTAACAAAAAGAAACTAATGCTTCGTACTTCGAAGTATTAATTTTTTTCAGTGCAGGTTGAGAGGTCGTCCATACACATGCTTAAAATGTGACAGTGTGAGTTTGGACATCGCTGATCTAGAAGTATGATTGTATAATAGTTTAATGCATGCACCCTGTTGTTCTTGTCTTCAAGACATCCTCGAGGATGGATGCACGACAGAAGAGAATCGTCAAAGACGCCTGGAAGACAACCCCATGGTGGACGTTGATGACATTTTCATACAAATGTCGCAGTTTTCTTTCACGACACAATGCAAGACTTGTCTTGCAGATTGTCGTCGATGACCACATACCAGACTAGTCTTCTATGTTGTCTTCAACGACAGGTCATGCTAATGTCATCAACTTTGTCATCAACGACAGGTCATGCTTATGTCAACTAGGTTGTCATCGACAACAAACCATACTATTTCAGGCTATGAACTGCTAATTGCTGTTCGAAAATAATTAAAAATGCATTTTGTAAATTTTATTTATTTTATTAATTTATTAAAAACGAATATTTACTGATAACAGGTGAATATATACGACTTTTTCTACAAAATACCTTTGTCTATGCTATGTAAATAGTTTAATATTTGTTGTAAATACGTTTACTGCGAAGGTGATTCCAATCCTAGATATCGAATACTTTTCAGTTTATTATTTCTTAAATATTGAGAGCAATTTTTGAACCTTATCAATAGTTCCACAGCTGAAAGTGTTTGTTCTTCCTAAAGAGGCTTCTGCGACTGAAAGACATTATATCTACTATAGAAGCACTAACATATTAACAGAGACAAGTCTGTGATATTAACTTCTGATATGATTATTTTGGCATCGGTTTCTTTGATGTCGTATACACTTTGGTATAATAAATTCAACATTTTAATTTAAGTGTTATATTATTATCTTTTACTGTGCGTATTATTTTCAACATTCAACATTTTAATTTAAGTGTTATATTATTATCTTTTACTGTGCGTATTATTTTTTATCGTATTAAGTACAATTACTCTGTGATTTAATATTAACCTTTTGTTGATTGTTCGACTTTTTTTTGATAATAATAATAATTTTAATATTATTAATATGAAATTTAATTGACCTTGTGTTCATATAGATTTTCTAATCTTCTATTATTTGCTTAATAGTTTATTTTATTTTTGATGATTCAATTAGACAAACGCTAAACGGCATCCAAAAGAAAAAAGGTTACGGGGTACGCGATATGTATAACTAAAGGGTGATAAGGAAAGACATGCAAACGTTATAATTTAATATCATTTTATGAATTTCACTTAGAATACTAGGAAATAATAAATAAAAAGAAGAAATCTTTATACAGCGACATCTAAACGCATTAAACTTTTTCAACTATAGTTTCATAACACATCCAAAGAAATAATTAATAGAAACGTTGTCCAGTTGGAATCACTGCTCGTAACTCACCCTATAAACTTAAGATGGTGTGGTAACAAGCCAAACCGGATTACTTCTGCTGTTTACACGCTTTGTAACAGCGTACGGACATTTTTATGGGGTCTCTCACGAAATGAGAGAGCTTTCCTGTCTTGTATAGTCTTTGATATAAGTGTTTGCAAATGATTAAGGAAGAGAACATGGATTACACAGAATTAGCTAATATCGTGAATCGCCGAGTAAAAGGGTCGAAATTACACATTGTTTCGGCTGACCATATGAAATGTCTAATATACATTTGTGCACTGCGATCGTGTTACGACGCAGATATTCGACTCCGTTTATTATCAAAACTCGTTGAAGATACTGACGATCATCCAATAACTCTAACTGAAATTGTTAACGAAGTACAAAGAATTTTATCGCTCAAACGTGATTCTGCAATGGTCTGCAGGTTATGAAGCAACCGGCTAAAATTGTTACTAGGGGACATGCCACGAACTTTCCACAACAAAATCTACCCAGCAGACCATGCTGAAAGTGCGGCGGTGCTTTTCACACAAGCTTGCTAATATGCAGCTCACAAATGTAACAACTGTGGTAGAATTGGCCACAAAGAAGGATACTGCTCCTGCAACAAAAATTTCAATAGCAATCGGCGAGTTAATTCCAATAGTCAAGAGTCCGATCCTAAATTACGAACAATACGAACAAATGAACTGACCAGCTTTGACTTGTTGACATCGCTTCAAAGCGTAAATATGTTGAAGTGATTATTCACCCAAAAAACCGCGCTCGCAAGGCGATAAAGTTGCAAATAGACTCCGCATCTGACTTGACAGCTATTTCGGAAAATATTTGGAAATCATTAGGATCTCCTGGCGAAAAAAGCAGTTAATGCAACCGTTACAAGTGCATCCAACAACAGCATCCCAATAATTGCCATAGTAGAGTACGAGAATCAAGTTTTGAAGATGCGGTGCCGAACTTAGAACCCGATGTCGAAGCACCGATACAGTCAGTACACGCTTATGAATAAGAGAGAACCCCACCAGCAGTTAATTCTCGGCTCAGAAGAACAAGAAGGCCTCCGCAGTATCTAGCTAACTACGAGTGCAGTTTTAAACAAACTTAACGAGGGAGATGTTGGCAACCTTAGAAAACAGCGAGCTCTGATTTGTTTCGTGATCTGTGGCACTCTCAGGCGTCAGAGGGCAACAGTTATGACACAAGTAAATAACTGTAATTGTACTTGCGAAAGATATACGACAGAAAGATTAAGTTTTAACTTCCCACTATGCAATGCCCAAAAGAATGTCCCATCATAGCAGTCAACGGCGAACCAAAGCGCCAGGAATAAGAAGAAAAATGCTTAGCTGTTGACTTCATTGAGGAAAACAGCAGTACATTAAAATAGTTGGTAAAAGATTTTCGAAGACGAAGACGGTTGAAGGCACAAGTTGCTTTAAGAATATTGAAGAATTGGTAAAAGACATACGAAGAAGGTGGGGTGAGGCAGATGTAAGTAATATTTATAGCGATGACAAGTGTAGCAGAGGATTATCACAAAATAGCGACGAGTTGTACCGAACTCAACAAGACAACGAGTGATAAAACCTGGTGAATGAACGACGTGGCCACCTAATTGTTCACAGTAGCTAAGTTATATAGTTTCTCGGCCTCAGTGTCTATAAGTCTGAATCGTATGAAGTTATCGGCCCAGTGTCGGCAACTCTAAGTTCTTGAAACCGCTCGGCCTCAGAATCGGTGGTTCACGACAAAATATCAACTAAAGCAATTAATACGTAGTTGACTACTTCACTTCTTCAAGTTTTTTTGTTTGATTTTCTTGATTAGACACGTCATAAGCTTAACCAGGAGAAAGAAAAGATCAGCGAAGCTATAACCAAGGACGCGCACCTGCGATATTTTGTTCACGTTACAGTCCACATGAACATCCCACCAAACGGATATAAATGCGACACACACTGATAACGAGTGGGACCACACATCTGAATCTAAGTCATCTCTTGCGTTCAGCGTCAACGGGATTTTCTTCTCGCTCTCTGCTAGAGTACCATCATCTAAAAACTTGTGAATCTAAAGTTTAGCACAGCTGGAGACTATAACATTGATGGGGATAAATAATATTAACATTTTTACTAAAATTCGCATATTGAGTTACATGTTTTTTCATATCAACATATATTCAACGAAATGGCGCAACAACAAGAATTGATCAGTAAATGAATGGAAAAACGAATTCATTAGATGAGTCAAAGAGATTGCCGGACCAAATTATGGACACACTCGCAAATGCAATGCAAACAATTAGATATGATGCAGAAGCGGGCTAGACATTCGAGGCATGGTATAGGCGATACGAAAATATTTTTAGTGAAGACGCAGCGGAAAATATATGGAGAAGAAAATGACCGCTTCCTAGATGCGATTTTACTGAAGCAGCTCAAAGATGTGCCATTCATGGAAGCTGTTTCCACACTTAAAAAAACATTTGGCTAGATATAAGTCAAAGACTACTACAAGACTGGAAACTGAATTTTATCTTTGAATGGCTTAGTGAAATTATGCTTAGCTGTAGTAGATTACAAAAACAAAATGCATGCAATTTTGACAACTCCAAGTGAAATTTTGACAACTCCAAGTTTTGTTTACAAAAGTTTTTGAGAGAGCAATTAAACTCTTGTTCTTCTCCATAGCGCTAGGCCGAAATCTTCGTTTTTCAAATATGCAAATAAAGCCAATGGGAGTGGACTAAAAGCAACTAATGCTTGCGTAAATTCACAAGAAACATATTTCAAGTCTTGCATTTGTTCAATATTGCTTATTTTCAACAAAAATTGGAGTTAATTTTCATCAAAATTCCAAATTTTGTCAGCTGTTTTGATCTACCATAGTTGCTTTCATATGATCGAGATGCCAATGTTTTTTCATTTTAATGTTGATTATTTCACCACTGTTCAGGTTTTAAGGCATACAGCATCAAGTACGGATAGTTAGTACTCTGTTTGTGTTCATGCGGATTTTTTCTTTATATAATATAATATTATTTTATTTTATTGCAAAAATCATATTTAATGTATAACTTAAAACATTTGTTACGAATAAGCTCCATTATTCATATTAACGCATCTAATATATCGTTTTCCATCGCTCTCAACTAAAGATACGTAAAACTTTAGCAAATAATTGAGGTGTGATACTTTTCACGTTTGTACATGCTTGTTAAAACTTTAAATGTGTTGCAATAATCGTAGCAGAATTTAACAAAAAGAAACTAATGCTTCGTACTTCGAAGTATTAATTTTTTTCAGTGCAGGTTGAGAGGTCGTCCATACACATGCTTAAAATGTGACAGTGTGAGTTTGGACATCGCTGATCTAGAAGTATGATTGTATAATAGTTTAATGCATGCACCCTGTTGTTCTTGTCTTCAAGACATCCTCGAGGATGGATGCACGACAGAAGAGAATCGTCAAAGACGCCTGGAAGACAACCCCATGGTGGACGTTGATGACATTTTCATACAAATGTCGCAGTTTTCTTTCACGACACAATGCAAGACTTGTCTTGCAGATTGTCGTCGATGACCACATACCAGACTAGTCTTCTATGTTGTCTTCAACGACAGGTCATGCTTATGTCAACTAGGTTGTCATCGACAACAAACCATACTATTTCAGGCTATGAACTGCTAATTGCTGTTCGAAAATAATTAAAAATGCATTTTGTAAATTTTATTTATTTTATTAATTTATTAAAAACGAATATTTACTGATAACAGGTGAATATATACGACTTTTTCTACAAAATACCTTTGTCTATGCTATGTAAATAGTTTAATATTTGTTGTAAATACGTTTACTGCGAAGGTGATTCCAATCCTAGATATCGAATACTTTTCAGTTTATTATTTCTTAAATATTGAGAGCAATTTTTGAACCTTATCAATAGTTCCACAGCTGAAAGTGTTTGTTCTTCCTAAAGAGGCTTCTGCGACTGAAAGACATTATATCTACTATAGAAGCACTAACATATTAACAGAGACAAGTCTGTGATATTAACTTCTGATATGATTATTTTGGCATAGTTTTCGTTGATGTCGTATACACTTTGCTATAATATATTCAACATTTTAATTTAAGTATTATATTATTATCTTTTACTGTGCTTATTATTTTTTATCGTATTAAATACAATTAATCTGTGATTTAATATTAACCTTTTGTTGATTTTTCGACTTTTTTTTGATAATAATAATAATTTTAATATTATTAATATGAAATTTAATTGACCTTGTATTCATATAGATTTTCTAATCTTCTATTATTTGCTTAATAGTTTATTTTATTTTTAATGATTCCATTAGACCAACGCTAAACGGTATCCAAAAAAAAAAGGTTACGGGGTACGCGATATGTATAACTAAAGGGTGATAAGGAAAGACATGCAAACGTTATAATTTAATTTCATTTTATGAATTTCACTTAGAATACTAGGAAATAATAAATAAAAAGAAGAAATCTTTATACAGCGGCATTTAAACGCATTAAACTTTTTCAACTATAGTTTCATAACACATCCAAAGAAATAATTAATAGAAACGTTGTCCAGTTGGAATCCTTGCTCGTAATTTACTCTATAATCTTAAGATGGTGTGGAACAAGCCAAACCGGATTACTTCTGCAGTTTACACGCTTTGTAACAGCTAGTTTTTCCTTGTAAGAAAGAGTTAATTCCACCATAAGAATCACATACAGTGTACGTGAGCTCGCGTACGGACATTTTTTTGGGGTCTCTCACGAAATGAGAGAGCTTTCCTGTCTTGTATAGTCTTTGATATAAGTGTTTGCAAATGATTGAGGAAGAGAACATGGATTACACAGAATTAGCCAATATCGTGAATCGCCGAGTAAAAGGGTCGAAATTACACATTGTTTCGGCTGACCAGATGAAGTGTCTCATATACATTTGTGCACTGCGATCGGGTTACGACGCAGATATTCGACTCCGTTTATTATCAAAACTCGTTGAAGATACTGACGATCATCCAATAACTCTAACTGAAATTGTTAACGAAGTACAAAGAATTTTATCGCTCAAACGTGATTCTGCAATGGTCGGGAACGCTAGTACATCATGTACGATACAAGTTATGAAGCAACCGGCTAAAATTGTTACTAGGGGAAATGCCACGAACTTTCCACAACAAAATCTACCCAGCAGACCATGCTGGAATTGCGGCGGTGTTCTTTTCACACAAGCTTGCGAATATGCAGCTCACAAATGTAACAACTGTGGTAGAATTGGCCACAAAGAAGGATACTGCTCCTGCAAAAAAACTTTCAATAGCAATCGGCGAGTTAATTCCAATAGTCAAGAGTCCGATCCTAAATTACGAACAATACGAACAAATGAACTGACCAGCTTTGAACTTGTTGACATCGCTTCAAAGCGTAAATATGTTGAAGTGATTATTCACCCAAAAAACCGCGCTCGCAAGGCGATAAAGTTGCAAATAGACTCCGCATCTGACTTGACAGCTATTTCGGAAAATATTTGGAAATCATTAGGATCTCCTGGCGGAAAAGCAGTTAATGCAACCGTTACAAGTGCATCCAACAACAGCATCCCAATAATTGCCATAGTAGAGTACGAGAATCAAGTTTTGAAGATGCGGTGCCGAACTTAGAACCCGATGTCGAAGCACCGATACAGTCAGTACACGCTTATGAATAAGAGAGAACCCCACCAGCAGTTAATTCTCGGCTCAGAAGAACAAGAAGGCCTCCGCAGTATCTAGCTAACTACGAGTGCAGTTTTAAACAAACTTAACGAGGGAGATGTTGGCAACCTTAGAAAACAGCGAGCTCTGATTTGTTTCGTGATCTGTGGCACTCTCAGGCGTGAGAGGGCAACAGTTATGACACAAGTAAATAACTGTAATTGTACTTGCGAAAGATATACGACAGAAAGATTAAGTTTTAACTTCCCACTATGCAATGCCCAAAAGAATGTCCCATCATAGCAGTCAACGGCGAACCAAAGCGCCAGGAATAAGAAGAAAAATGCTTAGCTGTTGACTTCATTGAGGAAAACAGCAGTACATTAAAATAGTTGGTAAAAGATTTTCGAAGACGAAGACGGTTGAAGGCACAAGTTGCTTTAAGAATATTGAAGAATTGGTAAAAGACATACGAAGAAGGTGGGGTGAGGCAGATGTAAGTAATATTTATAGCGATGACAAGTGTAGCAGAGGATTATCACAAAATAGCGACGAGTTGTACCGAACTCAACAAGACAACGAGTGATAAAACCTGGTGAATGAACGACGTGGCCACCTAATTGTTCACAGTAGCTAAGTTATATAGTTTCTCGGCCTCAGTGTCTATAAGTCTGAAGTGTCGGCAACTCTAAGTTCTTGAAACCGCTCGGCCTCAGAATCGGTGGTTCACGACAAAATATCAACTAAAGCAATTAATACGTAGTTGACTACTTCACTTCTTCAGTTTTTGTTTGATTTTCTTGATTAGACACGTCATAAGCTTAACCAGGAGAAAGAAAAGATCAGCGAAGCTATAACCAAGGACGCGCACCTGCGATATTTTGTTCACGTTGCAGTCCACATGAACATCCCACCAAACGGATATAAATGCGACACACACTGATAACGAGTGGGACCACACATCTGAATCTAAGTATCTCTTGCGTTCAGCGTCAACGGGATTTTCTTCTCCCTCTCTGATAGAGTACCATCATCTAAAGACTTGTGAATCTAAAGTTTAGCACAGCTGGAGACTATAACATTGATGGGGTATATAATATTAACATTTTTACTAAAATTCGCATATTGAGTTACATGTTTTTTCATATGAACATACATTCAACGAAATGGCGCAGCAACAAGAATTGATCAGTAAATTAATGGAAAAATTGCAAACGAATTCGTTAGATGAGTCAAAGAGATTGCCGGACCAAATTATGGACACACTCGCAAATGCAATGCAAACAAAAACACTGCAACAATCGGAGTTTTTGGAACATATTAAGCCCATATATTAACATTATTAACCCAACATATTAACATATTAAGCGAGGAAAGCGCCAACCAGTTCATTTGGAACTAGTCTTAGACCTCACAACAGCAGCTTATATTGAGTCAGTGAAACGGTTCATTAGCTGGCGAGGGCATTGTCAAAACATTTTTTGTGACAATGCAACAAATTTCGTCGGAGCGAAGAATGAGCTGTACCATTTATATTCGTCAGAAACGAGGGACGAAATTACAAAATTTTGCAGTATTAAAAGCATAAAATTCAATTTTGTTCTGCCCCGTTCACCACATTTCGGAGGACTCTGGGAGTCTCCTAATTGCTATAGAAATAGAAGCGATTCTAAGACGTCAGCTTGGAGCTACTAACACATTGATTATTGCGCTACCGATAGCAATAGCGGCACCATTTTCTGTAACAAGGTATGGCACGACATTAGCGATTCGTTTCGAAAGATTGAAGCTAATGACTGTGGAGAGGAATCTAATCGCCATTTTCGATCTCAAGTGCCTGCAAACTAGTTTAGACGCGTCTAAAATAGGAACATAAGCGATAAGCAGACCATGACAAAATATGAATAAATATACAAACTGTAATTCGCTAAAGGATCAATTCCTTCTAGATCTTGAGCAACTGAAGTCCAACAATAAGATAATGACGCCGAGACGAAAAAGGAGAGGAAAAGTGAATCTGATTGGCAATATCGCCAACAGCAGATGTCAGCAACCATAGACCGCACAACGGATAATCAAGAACATCTACTAGCATTGTTCAAAACTCAAACGTCAATAGTAGACTCAACGATGAATTTAATTAAGGAAGATCAAAGAGCAATAACTAGTAAATTTGACAATGTACATAGATAAGCAATTAAGTAGTAGAGATTGAACGTATTCTAAATAAGCAACAAGACTATTTCAGCAAGCAGGTAGGCTTTCAGATTTAGACGTCTCAGATTTACACGACACAAACAGCCATACTTTCAATTCTTACTGATGTCAATAATGGCAAAATTCACCCAATGCTGCTTTCGCCCATCCAATTAACAGACGAAATAACCAAGATCAACAATCATTTGCCAAGTACATTGGAGTTTCAGATAATCACCATATATTCATTATAAGGATTCAATTAAACGATGATAGAAGATTTCGACTATTTAACCTGATCCCAATACCACGATTGACGCACAGCATGCTAATTGTCCCAACACAATCAATGTTATATTGCAGTATTTGGCAATTTCACCTCATCGAGATGTCTGCTTTCCAGTCTGAATGGCTGATCCAGTCATGTTCAATGGTGTACGCCAATACGTATTTATGACATTGTGTAAGAACAACATATAGTCAAGGATCGGGTGTGTGGGCGTGCGAAGTAGGATTCTTTAATAATGATACTAATTTGGACTGTGAACATACAGAATTCAAGGGTGATCTATCGAGGAAACCGATGATGAGAACGAAGCAATGGATCTTCGCAACGAAAACACCAGTGCGATTAAATGCCGTATGTGGATCAGAGTCATTAAAGTGCACTTTGTCCAGCATTGGTTGTCTAAACCTGCAGCCAAACTGCATAATTAAAAGCAACCAAATCACCGTTCACAACTGTCAACGGTTGAAAAGTAGCATAGCCATTTCCTACACAAGTTTGGCAGAATTCAAAACCAACGAGACAATCGATTTTTTTACTCATACGTCACTTATTAGGAGTTATTTCATAGCGAAAATTGACGAGCTAAGTGACCTGCAGGAGCGGTTAGAAAAACAGTGGAAAGCGGACTTGCATAAGCTAAGAAAAAACTACCACCACCAATTTGCTGTGGTGTACTTGCCTCTGGGTATTGGGGTAGCCGTAGCGATTAGTTTTTTGTGGAATTGGATACGATGTAAACCATCGGCGCAGCGTCACTATCAACCATTTGAGATTGTTGCTGAGGTTGTTGCAGAGTACCTGCGTCTTTCAGTTCAACGAAAGGTGAACAACACAGCAACCAGAACTCCAAGTTCACGGCCGTTCATCAAAATATGGTGACCAGCAAAAAAGTATGGATGAACGACTACCCGTAACCAAAAACCAATTCTCACGGCCGTGAGCGAACCGTTAATCATATCTTTTAGATTAGCATAGTGTTGGTGCTATTGCTCTTTATTTATAAAAATAAGTTTGTATTGAATTAAATAATTTGTATTGTATTGAGTCGTAGTCGTTACTGTTATATTAATAATGTGTATAATGTGTAACTGTTATATTAATAATGTGTAGTATGTAGAACAAGGTATAAATACCAATAAATAAATGGTAAAAATGTTATTGAAAGCCCATCAATCAATAAACATCTTATGAGTTCCGGAATAGTTGAAGTTCAAGTGATGCAATTATTTAAACACAATATTGAATAGTTGTAGTTTCAAGTGCTGCAACTATTTAATAACCAAACCAACTTTAAAACAGTGGTTGTAGTTCCAAGTGCTGCAACTACTCCCAGAAGTTGAAGTAACAACTACTGCAGCAATAAACAAGAAAAACGCTTTTTGTTCAAAATTCATTATCACAAACCCAACGGAAGACAAAAAAATATTCTAGAAATTATTTAAGAATTTTTACATATATAACTAATTAAATTCTCTACTATTCACAGAAGCTCATATATAGGATACCACAATAATGCAGATATGGTTAATGCAAGCTGGTAACGGTAAGATAGAGGAATCGGAATTCTTGAAAACGACATAGGCTCGTCGTGTATAAGAAAAGAAGAACGAGCCTTCTTTCAAGAAAGTTTTCATAAAATATAATTACAGTTTCTTACCGTTTGGTATACACATTCATAAGAAAATGTAAACACTTATAACTTACTTAAGGACCCCAGTATTTGCATTTTAGGAACCGATACTTGTCCTTTGAACTATTTACGATATACATATTAAAACATACGCAAATATTAGTAAAATTAAATCATTAAAAGGAAGTAGATTATAAGTTCATAAAAGTAGAAGTAGTAGTTATAAAGTGATATATATAATTGTAAATGAATAAATAATAATACAAATACCTAAACATAACATAATTTTATACACACTTATATTAAACAACACAAATATAATATGATACTATAAGAAAAACAAGACCGCAAGATATGTCAATATAAATAACAAATGCATAATAGATAAATTTAATAACACGATATACATGGATTTATGAATGCTATTATTGTATAGAAATTAAACAAGTTTCAGTAAAATTAACCGAAAAAGAGCAACTGTATTTCAGCACGTGTGCTTATCTAACAAAATCCAATAAAACAGTAAAAAGTGTATACAAGCTTCATAGAAAATATGTATATAAACAGAATTGCCAACGTAAGCCAAGCCAGAGTTGGTGTTTACTTTCGAATGACAGTTGGACGCGTTGCCACCTGTTAGAAACTTCTAAACAAATATTGATAGTTAAGTTATGGAAACCCCTGTGCCGAATGTGGCCTTCATCAAAGCCCCCGATGGCAACCTGAGCCAATAGTCTGCTGTCATCGCATTTTAATGTAGTTGTTGTGTCCGAGGTTTCTGCATTCTTTGGATACTCGTCACTCCTTGTTGGAGACCCCTGCTCGTTTCCCGAACGGGCCCTGCAGCTATCAATGGTTCGTCGGTTTCGTCGGCCACAGTCCCAGCAAAAGAGTACAGCCGCTCGTCGGCAGGATCGCCACATTTGACCGCTTTCGCCGCAGCGGCGGCATGCTGACCGCACATCGACCACATCGACTTTTCTCATCAGCCCTTGCATAGCGAGGACGTAGTCCTAGAATTTCTCTCTTGCTCGCTGTGTCCTACGGCGGATTCTGTCTTCTAATTCCTCAAAACAGCGCGCCGGTAAAAAGAAGCGTGTAAATTATTCTTTGAAGGCGGGCCAGATCGCTCATCGCCGCTGCAGTTGCTGGGGTTCAGGCGTAGAGCGCACAGGGCGGTGCTTCCCTTCCAATTTGTGCAGTGGTGGGTCCTCTTCCAGAGAGTGGTTTCCTGCTCTGATAAAAGCGCTGAATCGGTGGCGTAACTCTTCTGTTTTACCGTCAATCGCAAGCGAAAATTTTGACATTTCCAGTATTAGCTCATCCTTCGAGAGTGCGTTAATCCAGCTGGTACTCACCATGATTCCTCTGTTCTGCATGCCCGCTGATATTCTTGTTGTTCAAATCCCTGTTCGTTGTTGCTGGGACTCGCTATGTGTATTAATCGCTGAAGTTTTCCGCGGTGGTAACAATGTAGTTCAGTTGTGACGCTGCGCCCCCGCTATAAACGAGAGCTGCGATTGTTTTATTCCGTGAGAGTGTTGTATCTCGTGAACTGTGCGAGATCTGGCATATATCTCGTAAAATTTGCGAGATCTGGCATATATCTCGTAAACTGTGCAAGATCGGTGGTGTATCTCGTAAACTGTGCGAGATCTAGATTTGTCTCTAGGTTGAGGACGTTTTCCAACCTAAAGTCCCTGCTCGGGCGCCACTGTTGCAAACTTTCTTGGCCGGGGTAGCCGTCGACTGCTATAGTTCGTACACAGACACTGTCCCTGAGGAAGCGAGTACAGCGGTATGACAGAAGGCGGGTGCACCGCTGGGATCCGACCGTTGTCTCTGAAAGTTCCGCGATGCGCACGCTTTGTTAGCTCTGCTGTTAATTATGGTACTCTTCACTGCCTATGATGCCAGTATTGAGTAAAACCACGAGAGTTTAATTTGTGTGGTTGATTTTACACTTTAGGAAGAGATTACTGCTGGCACAGGAAAAGAGGTCGTGCTTTCTCGTTTCTCTCTTCGGTCCTATAACGGCATTTTTCCCAAATTGAGATTTGGGAGCTTTCGCGCAGTGTGACCATTTTCCCTCCTGGAAATCCATCGTTATACTTGTGAAGACTATGCTTGTGACGACTAATCTTGTGACGACTCTGCTTGTGACAACGGTCGTCACATGCTTAGCAAGATCTTACGCGGAAGAACGGAGTCAGCGCTTCTGTGTAAGGCAGCCTCCAAAACTATTGTGTTAATAATTTTTGAGCTAGTTGCAGCATTTTGACTGAACAACATTTTCGGCTTATAAGGAAAAAAACATTTCGGATATAAGGAAAAACATTTAAATTAAAAGAGTCTGTAATTATCAGTAATCGTGTAAAGTCTTCGACTATTGGGAGTCTAAAATCATGATGTAACTAAAAAGTAATCATAAGTGAATTAACCTAAGTCATTAGAACTAATAAATGCGAATAGAGATAAAGAACTAAAGTGAAGCAAAATAAGTGAGTAAACGAATAGTTACCGAGCACAACAACTAATGTGAAAAAATATAAAAAGAACATAGATAAAAGAGAAGAATAAAACTTTAAAGTGAAAACAGAAGCTGGTGTCTTATCCTTACAACTAGGAAGAGTACAATAGGTCAACAAGGAGTGTGGTAACAGATTCCCTAACGTTTGGAAGACTTCTTGGTAAGAGACCACAACATCAAACCGGGACGAGAATAGCATGCAGACTTCTAGAAAGAAAGGATTTAAAATTGAGTATTAACTAGTGCAAAAAATTTGATACTCTTTGTTTGTAATCGTACGTTTTTCACTTCCAAGTCAGTGAATTGGTAATTTTGAGCCTGAAAAACAGTGAATCCTCTTCGGATCTATGGTCGAGTTGTGATCACGTCCGTGATTTCGAGATCACGGCGCAAAAATGGCTAATTATTTCTTAAAATATTAGACAGCAACTACCAGATTGAAAATGTTGATTTTTGATCACACGTGTAACATGGCACTACGAGACCAAAGAGATTCGACCACCTGACCAAGCGCTGCGTACAACTAACAATACTAACGCTGCTCACCCAGGCTAGTAAGAAGAAATAACCGCACGCAGAAAACAGTAGTAGTAATAGGCGGGTTCTGGGACAAAGGAAATCGAGGGTGCTGAGGGTGTTAGTATTTGGGTTGGTGTCTTCGCTATAAAATTGGGTAAGTTTTCTTATGTTTGGTTTGTGTCCCTGCTATATTTGCTTTTTTGTCTCGATAAACTTATATTTTCGCATTATAGGTTTATGGCTTTACTACAAAAAATTTATTTTCTTGTTATAGGTTAGTGTAAATGCTAATGTTATTCTTATTTAGTGAATTTAATTTTTTTGTACCATTCTTTCGAGGGTATTACTTTTAAATAGTGGTTGGTATATTTAGTTTGGTTATTGTCCAGGGTATTTTGTACATTTTTATACACGTTTTTGTTTTTTTTATACAAGTTTTTTTTTTTTTGTGCAATTTTTTTTTTTTTTATGAGAAGGGGATCTTCAAAAGATACCAAAAACTGGCATGCACGATTCACACTATGAAGTGTGCCTACGTACTAAAACCTAACTCTTCTTGTGATGGGAGTGAGAGAGTCGAAGCAGACCACTTATATTGGGTCCTTTTTCGTCGCACCACCATCTCACTAGGACCTATCTACGGGACATGCAGAATACATCCACCTCCGTCCTCATAACCAAGTCCTGTGTCATAGCAAGCAGGTCTGGAAGGTTGATACTGCCAACCTCGTCGTCATTTATAAAATGGCGACCCAGTACGGCAATCCTTTTGCTAGCTATCGCTGGACACTGGCACATTACATGCACCGCTGTCTCGTCCTCTTCCAAACACAGCCTGCAAACACCATCTTCAGCAAGACCACTCTTGTTGAGATGATATCTGAAGTTCCCATGTCCGGTCACTATCGCTGCTAGCTAGCTCAGGGTCTTCCGTGGTAGTTGGGTGACCCATTTCACTGCGCCGCCCATAGGCCGGCTTAAAACAGTCCTAGATTGTCTACAAGTAGTTAAACACTCCCATCTTCTAAATGAGTACCACAGTAAGGTCCGGTGTGCTCAAGTGAGGACAGAGTACTGCTAATACTCCGCGCCTCACCAGGATGCAAGTCCTCAGTCTGCCACCCATCTGCGAACAGAATAGCTCTGCCACAAGATAAACCTCGAATCGCATCATGAGATATCCAGGGTTCTTGTATCAGCGCAATATCTAGCCCTTCCCCCACCATCACCATCTTCCTCGCATCCCTCAACACACTAAGCCGATCCACACTCAGGCGAGCATTCTCCCACAATCCTTCCAAACTGCCTAAGCGCCGAACCAGCCATGCCTTGGATTCCTGATTCTTGCACTTTGGTACAATGAATCCGTCTTTCAAGGTTGCGTTGCCCACAAACCCAATATTACCGCCTTCCACATCTATCCGATCCAGGTCCCCCAAAAGAGAGGACTTGAAAGCCCTCAAATGCGAGTCCTGCATCGGCCCCTCCCTAGAAAGGTCAGTAATGCCCATAAGGAGGTCTCCTTCGCCCCTTTCGCAAAGGAGATCCCCGTACCATCGGGTTTCTTTGCCGTAGCTGCCTTCCGCCCTGCACGCGTCGTCATCATTAAATGACTCGTGCCGGGTTTCCCCGCTGCAGCTTGACCTTTGTTTTTTGTATTGTTGAGATCCACATAATTCCCAAAAGTAAAGCGGAAAATACGGACCATCCCAGCAGAGCCGCTTACCGGGACTAGGCATTTATTACTACCGACCTCGCCTGGGCGTCGATAGCGACCGTTAGCGACTGACCAGTTTAACTACCCGTCAGCCATGCAGGTATACGGCACGGGTACCTCAACACCTACACCTTCGGTGGGGATATTTTATTGAGGATAAGAATAAAATTATCCCGTTACCTCAAACCCTCCTCCTTTATTCGGGCTTGGGTCCGGCACCCGACCATAGTAGACCATGTTCGTGAGGCGGAGTTTTTTTTGTGCAATAATATCATTTAGGTGTATTTCGTAGCTAGAATATCAATGCTCGTTAAGTATTTCTATTGGCAGGACTCTTTTTGCTGGTTTAAGGAGACCCAAGTAATAAAATTGGTAGTTGTTCAAGATAAAATAAAATTTAAACCGCGTGTGTTTGGTTTTCTTTTCGAATAATGTTAGCAATTTATATAATTGTCTTTTATTTAGGGTAGCAAGCACTAGGCAAAGAGCTAAGCTATGAGTTTGTTGTAGATGGCGTAATCGTTGGTGTTTTCTTTTTTGACTGAGTACAGCATTTTCCAATTGTGTTGCAGTTGCTTGTATGAATTTTAACTGCTAAAGAATTCCTATCGTGTATGTTTTTCTTGTTGAGTTTGGTATTTTCCAATTGTGTTGTAGTTCATGCAGTTTGTGTGTGTGTATTTTATATGTTGACGAATTCAAATGGTGCGATCGAGGATGTTTTTCTTGTTGGCCGGAGTTTAGGTTTTGCTTATTGTCTTGTAGTTGTTGTTGTTGTTTGAGTGTATTTTAACTGCGATCATCCCTTAAAATTAAGGTGCACTAAGTGTGGCAGCAAACGCAATTCACATGATACCCGTCCTAAAATTATCGCTGATCAGCCGTAAATTACAAAAGGAAAAATTTCATTGACATTTTATGGGTTTTTTCAAGAATTTTCCATTGGAAGAGAAAAAATATTTATATCGAAAGGCAATAAATTAGAAAGAAGTGATGAGTTTCTGAATTCACAGGATTTCTTGTGCAGGTGTACAAATAAACGTGATTCGTAATGGAATCATCCCATAAACCAATTATGCCTTATCAAAACAAAGCCAATTAGAGAAAATTCGTTTGTTTGAATTTAATGACGTTTTGTAGGAAATTTTTCGAAAGGAGAGAAGAAGAAGAAGAACACAATTAACTTAAAATTGTGAAAGAAGACAATACTTAAATAGTGAAAGAATATAGAAGCAGAAAATTTCAATCGGTGAGTATAATCACATCGAAGTTTTTATTCTTTTTTTCATAGTTTGCATAGTTTCAAATTCCTTTGTTTTGTGTTTCGTTTTTTAATTTAGTTTTTACATACATTTAAACAACATTTGTTTTGCTCATTTCAACCACCAAATAAATTTTATAACGAGTTTGGGTCCTTAGGCTGGGATAAAACTCAGTCTGTCCAGGGTTCGTTAAAGGGTTCTCGCAACCCTCTAACATAGAACGTATTTCCGAATTACTCACGACTGTCTTCGCGACAGTCTAGCACTGACTCTGTAAAGAGTTCAGCTCGGATGTTGTTATTGGTTTTTTAATTTTTATTATTATTTTATTATTATTCGCTAACAATTTTTATACTTATATTAATGCTTAACAATTTTTATACCTAATAATACGTACAATGAGGGAGGGGAAAGGGATTTAAAACACACAAAGACCTTGCAACTACTGCAAACGACTTTGATCGGTTTCCAACTCTCAAAATATTTTGCAGTTTGCGCATCCTATACGTGGTATGATGGTTGAACTGTTTGAGAATTCAAAACTCTGGTTACGAATCAGCGGGAAAGCAAAAGCGAATAAAATGGTTTTGCTCGTGTGACGTATGTTAGTGCCTTCGAAACCCGTGCTTGGCGGATTTCATCGTTTGCTTAATTTGATGCTTTTTTTATGTTTTATTTGTTTATAATTTATTTCTATTAATCTGCTTCAATAAAAAAATAGAAAACAGTGTTTTTTCCCCTTTTGTAGTTTTCGTTTTACTTATACTTAATATAATGTTTCTAATACTTTGTATATATATCGATGTACATATATGTGGTGTGTTTGCAATTGTACTGCTTGTGTATGTCGTTATAGCGGCACTCTTTCTAAAAGGGCTGGTTCTGTGAGTGCTTGGGGTTTGTGGTGGTAATCCGCCATATGCCGTCGTGGCTTATTTTGGCCCACCCATCTTGAACGATTATGGTTGCCACTCCCTCGGGTTTTCGGATATTGAACGATCGTCGGTCCGGTGTATGTAGTGGTGATATTTTGATTTGCTTTAACCATTCCTCAGTGGTTCTTGCGTTTTTTCTGCTGTCTTTTTGGTTTGGCTGATGGGGCTGGGTTTTTAGGCATTTGTGTTTGTCTTGTTGATGTCTTCCGGGATTGTGGTGTTCGTAGTGTTCGCAATTCTGGTCTGTGTTTGTTTAGAGCAGCTCGAACTTTGTTTAGCTGTACAGCTTTTAGCTTTGGTTTTGTTAACACCGCCATTGTCAATTGGAGTATGTAATGTTAGCTTCCTTCCTCCAGTCGAGCGTAGCAACGTGAACGATCCGGCTAGGGATCGTCGGTGGGCGGGGTTTTTGCCTTCCCCAATCTTTGCTACTCTCGGCTGACCGCGTCAATACAAAAGAATTCTCTTTGTGCAAGATGATAGGAAAGGGAATGGGAAGGATAAATGCATAAAGGTATTAAGATGGGAGAGGACGAGAAACCGGGGCAGACAGTACCTGATTCCTAATGGGGACTTACATTTTGATCCGGGATACCTCCAGGCTTGATGGAATAGCCTGTAGCCCTACCCAACAATGAGATCGGAACACTCCGTTTTCTTGGCTCCGATCTCCCTGAATGTTAGTCGATGGGAGAATTCAAGTTGCCTTACTTTCCTAATTTGATTCATATTAATAAATCATTCTCCCTGGAGACATAACTTTTAGATTTTCGGTTGATTAATTTCCTTAATACACTAGACATTGTTTTGGTTTTCAAAAATAACGATGTTTTCTTTATTTGCATTCAATTAACTCTTTATTAATTCTTAATTTCTCTTGCTTGGAATATTTCCAATTCTCCAAAATGTAAATAAATTGATTGTATGACTTGAAATAATGTGCAGACACAACAACGAGAGAGAAAAAAATGTGCTGTACTCACTTTTTTATTCTGCGGTTGTTTCTGGCCTTCCTCGGCGTTGAGCTCAGTGTCGAAAAAGAACCTGTAAAGAAACAGTAAAAACCGGTTGAAATCGGCAGCCTCCCATATGCTGTGGCATATGGGAGAGTTCCTTTGATCTCTTTCGTTTCTGTGGTAATTTTAACATTTACATAATACAAAAGCTGTAGAACTCTACAGTAATTATAAACACAAAAAAATACAAATACAAAACTCCTGTGCGCTGAAGTAATAGCTCTGATGATTGCCTACTGCCGTCGTTCCGTTTGATACCTGTCGTGTCCTTGGAATAGCTTCTTGATTACGAAAAGGTTTGACCGTTAGGGATTCCAAAATATTTCTAGCGTTTAAATTCTTCCGGGTTCTGATACCACATTAGGTGTCAAGCCGCTCACGGTATATTTTCCGTTCGATATGCACACTTCTTGAAGATGCTTTAATTTCTTTTAAAATGTTGCTTGAACAATAAATGGGCTTAATCCAACTTTTCTAGTCTTAGAATGCACCAATGTTTATGAATAAAAGATTCCGCCATTTTAAATAAACGTGAAATTTACACGGTTTTCCTTGCTTTTCTTAAACAGCAGTCTTCAACAAACAGCAGTTCAACAGCAGTCTTCAAAATCACACAAAAAAATTGTAGCGGTTGTTTTTGTTACTTGTAATTAATGCGGCAACAGTTTCATCCAAATCACTTCATTTCTGTCACTAATGCGACTTCATCTCTTCACAGCCAAAACTCGACTCCCCTCTTCTTTAATTTTCTCTTTCCTGCAGCCTACCGTGCTCAATTCTTTTTTTTTCTTTCCAATCATTTCCCAAGACACTTCCCGTCAAAAGCTCAATTCCCTACCTCAGGAGACCAGCATAATGCGTTTCTATTTTATCGTGTAAATTAGAAGACATATGTTTGAGTTCTTTTTTTTTTTTTGTTTTTAACGGTTTTAATGGCAGACCGTCACAAAGCAGATCATTTTGAATTAGTTTCTAATGAAAAAGGATCTGGAAAACGGTTAAGATTTTTGTAAATCTTTGGCGTGAAAAATTCCGATTGGTTTTCCCTGAACTGCTAGTTCATAACAATTGTTACCGACTTTTCGCATTATTTTAGCTTTTAGAAATTTT